>CM021108.1:510103297-510757381 GCA_007115665.2 Sequoiadendron giganteum | reverse complement strand
GACTACTCTCTCAGTCCAATCCCCTTTGTTAGGTCTCTTTCCCTCCCACGTAGGTACCTAAATAAATCTATCTCACTCCAACCCCCTTTTCTCACTCTCCCTCTTTGGTCTTTTTATCTCTCTCACTCCATCTCCCTCTCTTAGGTCTGTCACTCACTCCCTCTATCTCTCTCCCATTCCCTCTCTCTCTTGGGTATCTCTATCCCCCTCTATCTCTCTCCTACTCACTCTCTCCCACTCTGTCTCTCTCCCTCTCTCTCAGGTCTCTCCCTACCACCCCCTCTCCCTCTCTCTCTCTCTCTCAAGTATCTTTGTCCTACCCCCTCTCCTTCTCTCTCTTTGTCAAGTCTCCCCCTCCTACCCCCTCTCCCTCTCATAGTCACTCCCTCTATCTCTCTTCCACTCCCTCCCTGTCCCACTCCCTCTATCTGTCTTCGTCTACCTCTCCATCTCTCTCAAGTATCTCCCTCCCACCATCTGTCCCTCTCTCTCTCAAGTCCATCTCTCTCTCATCCCCTTTATCTCTCTCCCTCTCTCTCTCTCTCAAGTCTCTCCCTTCCACCCACTCTCCCTCCCTCTTTGTCTCTCAAGTCTCTCCCTTCTACCCCCTCTCCCTCTTTCAGGCCTCTCTTTGTCTCTCTCACTCACTCCCTCTATATCTCTCCCACATCCTCTCTCTCTCTCTCTCACTCCCTCTATCTCTTTTCCTCTCTCTCAAATATCTCCCCCCCACCCCCTACCACTCTCTCTCTCTCTCTCCCTCTATCTCATGTATCTCCCCCCACCCCCTCCATCTCTCTCGAATCCCTCTATCCCGAGTACTCCCTCTCCCTCCGACCCCCTCTCCATATCTCAAGTCTCTCTCTTTGTCTCTCCCTCTCTGTCTCTCCCACTCCCTCTCTCTTTGCCACTTTGTCTCTCTCCCTCCCTCTCTCACTCCATCTATCTATCTCCCACTTTTTCTCTCTCCCTCTCTCTAATGTCTCTCCTTCCCACCCTATCTCCCTCTTTCTCTCTCTAAAGTATCTCCGTCCTACCCCATCTTCCTCTCTCTCTCTTTGTCAAGTCTCCCCCTCCTACACATTCTCCCTCTCACAGTGACTCCCTCTCTCTCTACCACTTTGTCTCTCACCCTCCCTCTCTCACTCCCTCTATCTATCTCCCACTTTTTCTCTCTCCCTCTCGCTAATGTCTCTCCTTCCCACCCTATCTCCCTCTTTCTCTCTCTAAAGTATCTTTGTCCTAACCCATCTTCCTCTCTCTCTCTCTCTCTCTCTCTCTCTCTCTCTCTCTCTCTTTGTCAAGTCTCCCCCTCCTACAACCTCTCCCTCTCACAATGACTCCCTCGCTCTCTCACTCCCTCTCTCTCAAGCATGTCCCTCCCACCACCTCTCCCTCTCTCTCTCTCAAGTAGAGGGTTTGGGGATTAAGGGTTAAGGGTTGAGGGTTGAGGGATTAAGAGGGTATGGGGGTTGATGGATTACGGTTTAAGGGTTGAGGGTTGAGGGATTAAGAGGGTATAGGGGTTGAGGGATTAGGGTCGAAGAGTTAAGGGTTGAGGGATTAATATTGTAGAGGGGTTGCGGGATTAGGGTTTGAGGGTTGAGGGATTAAGAGGGTATGAGGGTTGATGGATTAGAATTTAAGGGTTGAGGGTTGAGGGGTTGAGGGATTAAAAGGGTATAGGGGTCAAGGGATTAGGTTTGAAGGGTTAAGGGTTGAGGGATTAAGATTGTAGAGGGGTTGAGGGATTAGGGTTTGAGGGTTGAGGGATTAAGAGGGTATGGGGTTGATGGATTAGGGTTTAAGGGTTGAGGGTTGAGGGGTTGAGGGATTAAGAGGGTATAGGGGTCGAGGGATTATGGTTGAAGGGTTAAGGGTTGAGGGATTAAGATTGTAGAGGGGTTGAGGGATTAGGTTTGAGAGTTGACGGATTAAGAGGGTATGGGGGTTGATGGATTAGGGTTTAAGGGTTGAGGGTTGAGGGGTTGAGGGATTAGGGTTTGACGGTTGAGGGATTAAGAGGGTATGGGGGTTGATGGATTAGGGTTTAACGGTTGAGGGTTGAGGGGTTGAGGGATTAAGAGGGTATAGGGGTCGAGGGATTAGGGTTGAAGGGTTAAGGGTTGTGTTAGAACTGAAAATTTCCATCTAAAACCCTAAGGTTTTCCCACAAATTTCCATGAAAATCCATAAATACCCTAAGGGATTTTATTTTATTTTCCTATCTTTTCGTGAAAAAATTCATTTCATCCCCCATCCAAATGCTAAAAACATCTTATACTTCATATCGCTACCTTAATCCTTTTGAAAATCCCATCTTTTCACTCTTTACCACTATATCGCATACAATTCAAATCCATACCCGTGGTATAGCGGTAGAGGTTTGAACCAGTCAAAGTGACCTTTCCCATGGTATCGTAGAGGGTCATCTCAAAGACCGCGGTGACCATGATAAACAAGAGGAAACGGCTAACGGTCACACTACAGTACCACGCATGGTATAAACATGGACCGCGGTGACTGCGGTAAACATGAGATAGACTGTCACCGCAGTACCACCGACGGTCAAGTCTGACACCGCAATGACTGCGGTAAACAGTCATCAAAGGCAAATAGTCAGCTACGAGGTGGTTAGTCACCAGTGAAGGAGGCCCACCACGGTACCACAGCGGGTCATCTCACAGACCATGGTGATTGCAGTGGACAATTTATAAGCGATGAAAGGTGCAGTTAATGTGGTTACTGCGATACTATGGGGGGCTCCAATGAAGATTGCGGTAGCACAATAAACTGTAAGCAGTTAGCGATAGTCAGAGGTAGCAGTTACCGCGGTACCACCACCAATTCACATGGTGACCACGGTAACATGGTAATAGTGAAGGCAGACGGGAAAACAATTAGCGATTTGAAGAACGGACTCCGCCATACCGTGGGAGAAAAGTCAAAGCCCGTGGTAGCACAATAAGAAATGATGGAAGCCGTGATAGTCATTGGTGGGACCCATCAAATTCAAGAGCGATAAAAGAAATAAATACACGAAGCGATTGAAATATCAAAGCAAAATCAAAGGCTTCCAAAATATTAAATTAAAAGCAAAGGCATAACTATTGTATGAAATATTTAATTTGCCGACCAAGCAATTAATTAAATATATTTTTTAATTGTGAAGAATGTGAACGACCATAATTAGAAAAATGAAGGGTCGTGACCCTTGATCTATAATGTATAAATATTTGCAAAAATCTGAAGGAAAGGAAGAGGGAGAAAAAAAGTAGTAGTTAGACTGTAGGAGTTAGAATTTTCCCGAGAAGGGACTGGAATGTAGATAATGACAGACTTTCTTGAAGCAGAATCAATGGGGAAAATATGTTAAACTGGTAAATTTCTTTTGGTGTTCAGTTGTTGTGATAAATACAATTCATATTCTTTATTTTTGGTTGTCTCCAACTTGGGATCTTTTAATCATTCAAATCAGCATATCAAGTATATACCTGGTTTATCAAAATGCATTCTCATTTTGTGTGATTTAATTAAACTGGTGTCTGCAAGTCAAAATTAAATTCTCTTGATAAATCACAGTGGTTTTGAGATTTCTTTTGGATAGTTAAAGAAGAACCTGATAAAGGAACATTCCAACACTGTTTATGCAAGTCATAGACTTAGTGAATTTTTATGCCAGTGATAGAATTTTCAGAGTGCCTAACAACTAGAGTTGAACCAATAGGAGGAAACACATATCATTTTTGACTCCATTGCCCATGTGGATAGAAGGCACTGATCTGCCACAAACCAGAGATACAAATCCATATCAAAACAATTTATTTAAAAACCTTTCATTTGTGCAGTAGGAGTAGGAGTAGGTGTAGTAATTTTATCTGTCCACTTCCCTTTGCCATTGTGGATAGATTGATCAACCAAGAAACCCACCTTAAATATGCAACATATAGATAGGTGCACCCGCCTAGGTTTTGCAGAGCCTGAAGAGCAGAAGGTACAATTGCATCAATTGGACTTGTTAGTTGGCCAAAAGCATTGTGAGAGCTTGGAAACCTCTCGTGGTTCAAACCAACATTTTTGAGTACCAACAGGTTGAGGGATTAAGATTGTAGAGGGGTTGAGGGATAAGGTTTTGAGAGTTGATGGATTAAGAGGGTATGGGGGTTAATGGATTAGGGTTTAAGGGTTGAGGGTTGAGGGGTTGAGGGATTAAAAGGGTATAGGGGTTTAGGGTTTAGGGTTGAAGGGTTAAGGGTTGAGGGATTAAGATTGTAGAGGGGTTGAAGGATTAGGGTTTGGGGGTTGAGGGTTGAGGGTTGAGGGGTTGAAGGATTGGGGTTTGAGGGTTGATGGTTTAGGGTTTAGGGTTGAGAGGTTGTTGATTAAGAGGATTAGAGGGATTAGGGTTGAAGGGGGTTGAGTAGTTAAGATTGTAGAGGGGTTGAGGATTAGGGTTTGAGGGTTGAGGGATTAAGAGGGTATGGGGGTTGATGGATTAGGGTTTAAGGGTTGAGGGTTGAGGGGTTGAGGGGTTGAGGGATTAAAAGGGTATAGGGGTTTATGGTTTAGGGCTGAAGGGTTAAGGGTTGAGGGATTAAGATTGTAGAGGGGTTGAAGGATTAGGGTTTGAGGGTTGAGGGTTGATGGTTAAGGGTTGACAAATTAAGATTGTAGAGGGGTTGAGGGATTAGGGTTTGAGGGTTGAGGGATTAAGAGGGTATGGGGGTTGATGGATTAGCGTTTAAGGGTTGAGGGTTGAGGGGTTGAGGGATTAAGAGGGTATAGGGGTCAAGGGATTAGGGTTGAAGGGTTAAGGGTTAAGGGATTAAGATTCTAGAGGGGTTGATGGATTAGGGTTTGAGAGTTGATAGATTAAGAGGGTATGGGGGTTGATGGATTAGGGTTTAAGGGTTGAGGGTTGATAAGGTATAGGGGTTGAGGGATTAGGCCTCACTTATCTCACAATCCCTCTCTATCAAACCTCACTTACCTCCCACCATACTTTCTTAGGTCTCTCCTTCCCACCCCCTCTATCCCACTTTGACTCCCACTCCTTCTCTCAGGTGTCTTCCTCCTAGCCTCTCTCCCTCTCTCTCTTAGGTTTCTCCCTGCCACACCCTCTCCATCCCCCTCTCTCTCACTCCCTCTCTCTCTCATTCCCTCTATCTCTATCCCACTTTGTGTCTCTCCCTCTCTCTCAAGTCTATCCTTTTTAGAGGAACATATTTGGCGCTCACCAAATTTGGTGTGTTCCAAATGGGTTTTTACCTTGAAATGGTAAAAATAAGGCTTCACTCCATGATTCAGGCCCACATTCTCCTGTATTTGTCTAGTTCATCACTTTATCTGAGTCAAAAATGCCTTTTTTTTATGTAGTTGACTTCATATTGTACCAATCTATGCTTGATCCACCACCTTTTTATCAACAATCTTCATGGTAGACAGCGTAGAAGAAGACATTTTAAAGTTTCTACGTCATTTTACATTAGCTGAGGTAATATATTCATTTTGGTAAATTGAAATGTTTGTATTTAGTATATTTGTTTGTTTTTGACAATATAAACTAAATTTACTTAATGATTTTATTAATCATAACAATTGGACTTAGAATTCAACATTGAATTAGATGAGATTTGCATAGAAAAGTTTAATTTTTATGAGTTTGAAGAACAAAAACAATAAAAACATGACATTTACTTAATATAAATTTATCTATGAATTTTGTTTGCATTGCTTATAGTAGTCCATTTCTGGCATGGCTAGTGGAATTCACCATATTTCATTCTTTTTTCAACTAATTTGGAAAACCTAATAGCTTTCATCAATGTTAATGCAAGTGTCCATTACTTTTTTTGTTCCATACAAAATTCAGCTTCATCACATGTGCTTAGATAAATTCAAGTGAGTTGACATAGTTGAGAATGCTTATTGTCTTTCTAAGTTACCTCATTTCCAAAGAAATATTGAATAATTATAAGATATAGCATCACAAACCCTTCTTTGAATCCATATTCTTCATGACTTTGTTGACAATCAAAATTTTGGTTTTTGAGAAAAACAAACACAAGAGTCTCTAGTTTTCATTTAGGTGGCAACAATTTATACCCTAGGTTTTCGATGCAAAGTAGGGAGACAAAACCTTCAACAATCATAATTAGATCAGTTTCAAACAATCTTCAATCTCAAAAACCTCAATTCAATGCTGAACTGACCAATTCACATCTAAAACAAAACAAAGATCATCCATAAATAACAAGCTATTCTTTTCAAGAAGACTACCATTCTAAATATGTTTAATAAACTTCAATTCCTCGAATGAGAGGTTGTTGGTTGATTTGTACCCCATTTTTTTTATCAAGAAGAACGTTATTAAATTCTAGAAATTTACTAGTTTCTCTCACTTTTCTTGTTGTTGTATGACCTGTATGAACCGTAAGATGATATGAAACACATTGGATGTTGTAGATTAATGAATTAGCTTTCATTTTCATCTATTTAGAGGTTCTAACTTTTTGTATAGCGAAAGTTATATTGTTCACAGTGTTCTTGGATTGAGGGGTTTCATTATGTAATTTGACCCATTACACCTTTTCTGCCTACTCTAACTTGTGGAATGGGTCCTCTAACTTTTAAAATACATGCCTAACCTATTTAGAATGTTGTGGGGTCAAGGTTGGGTGTTTGGGATAATGTTCTAGGACTATAGCAGGGTCTTTTCATGGTGAAAATTAGGGCTTCAGGTGGTGTTTTGACAAAATGTGGGAAGGACTGTCTATGTAATGTATTATTCATGATGTGTAGGGTCTTGTAAGTGTTTTTGGTGCTTTATATGGGTCTATTAGGTCCGGGAGATAGGAGTTTCATTAAGACCCCAAGTATTTTGCATAAGGCAAGAGGGTTTAGTGTATTAGGGGTCTAGAGGTCTTGGACCTAGAAACAAATCAAGAAATTGGAGGTTTTGACACATAAAATACTGTTGTTTAAGGATTTTGAGTAAAGATGTAGTGTTTAAAATGTACTCTCTTTGTAAATTAGGCCAATTGAATAGCCTTTTCCAAGGTGGGACTATTGGAAGTCAATGTTGGTCCAAAGGAGTTGATGCTAGGGTTTACCTATGTTTTATAACTTGTAAATGGGTATCTTAATCATCCCTGATTTTTTCAAGTGTTTTGGAAAATCTTGGTGAAAAGGCCCTTGAACTGAGCTACCTATGCTACAAGGGAAAGCTTGGTAGAAGTTGGAATTTTCAATTGAACATTTGATTTTGCTTTGGAATCTGATTGATTCTCATTGATTTTCTATATTGAATGGTTTCCACCCCTCTCTGCATCAATATTTTTGTAAAATGCATTACTTACTTTTGCTTTATGTGTGTTTGTGGACATGTAGCATTCAAGGTCATGCCAAGGAAATGACCAAAGCCTTTAACATTAGAAGAACGTGCAGTTAAAAATGCAAGGAGAAGAGAATCAAAATATGTAGCTCATGAAGCAAAGGAATTGCAGCCCATACAACCACAAATTCTCGTGCAATCTAAGAGAGATGTCAAATTGGAAAAACAAAGGGCACGAATGAGGAAAGTTCATGGAAGGACATGAATGGATACATAAGTTGGGGGAACATCATCAACCATATGTGAAACTCAATGCACATCTCCAGTTGAACACACATTGACAACAACATGTGGTTTTCTAGGTATATCAGAAATCACATCTCCAATTGAAGACATACCATCAAAAACATTGCGTTTTGAAAGTACATCAGCAAACACATCTCTATTTGAAGGAACTCCACAAACAACATCTCAATTTGGAGGTACAACATCGTTTACATGTCAATCTCAAGGTATGTCATTAATTGCACCTCCAATTGAAGGTACACGATCTATCCCCGATGTTGTTGACCTGCCCAATATTGACACAAATTTACATTTGAGAACTCCTCCTAGAGTTTTGCATAGAAAACTTACATTTTTAATTGATATTGATTTCAATGTTTTGAAATGGATACCTAATAAGATTCCAAAATGTACATGTCAAAGATATGCAGAAAGGATATGGAGTTTGTTTTTTGTGAAGCTAAGTGAGGGTGGAAGATGCCAACTATTTGTTGAAATGATGAGGCAACTCAAATTTAGGCCCACCATGAAGGCTCTTGGGCTAAGAGTTTTGAATGAATCAAGTGAAAATTCCATTGTAAATAACTTGATGAGTGCATACGAGAGTGTGGGTTCCACCTCATGCACGAAGGATAGTTGTGCCACACGACGTGTGATGACAACAACACTGTTAAGCAGTTAAACAAGGAACAAGGTGAACCTTACAAAGGAAAGTAAGTCTTTTAAAATAAGTAGATCATCTCTAATGAGATCCAAAGGAAGGCGTGAAAGAGTGGAGGATCCAAATAGCAATGCGTTATGGGCATTTTCGGGTAGAGTGCCATAGAAAGACACAAGAATTGCTCAAGGCTTGAGATCTGTAATTGTGAATTATTGGAAGGATAACACAAGGACCTCTCTTAATCAAATAGATGTTGTAAGAAGGAGAATTGGTAGTAAAAACCATGAGCCACATTCAATGCATTATTTGGATACCACTCAAACCCAATTTTTTGCTGATTTTGTACAAAAGTTTCCTGAAATTAAAATATGTCAAAGGTATTTTGAAATGCTAAAGCCTTTTTATGTCAAAATAAATCACACATGCACTACTTGTTGTTGTAGGGTTCATATTGAGTTTTATAACCATTATGATGTTTATCGATGTATATGTGTAGATATGCATATTGACAATGTTTTGCAGGAATGTAACATAACGCCTCCACCTAAATCATCAAGGAAATTTTTGTCTTCCATTTTATGTGAAAGAGAGGATGGTCAATTCTTTTACAAAAAAACATGTTTGGATGGCACATGTGATCATTGTGGTGGCATGCAACATTTTCCAATTTTCCAACACATGGCTAGTACACACACAATTGGAGACAAAATTGTGGAATTTGGAAAATATAAGACAATGGCATATAGTCTAAAAGATGGGAAAGAGGCAAAGAAGTGTGAATTGGTTAGTGATAAGATTCCTATGTATCATTTATGGGAATTTTTCGTGATTAGGTGGTTTATGATTATGCAACGCATACACACAGAGCACAATGGTTGGACTCACAGTTCAAGTTATGCAAGGACACATTTCCACTTCATCATATCATTTCAGTTGTCGACTTCGCTGAAAACTACACACTACAACCACAGAATGAGGTTCAATCATAGTACTACAACTCCGTGCAGGTTGCTATATTTATACTCATAGCATTCATTCATGCAAATGATAGTACAGAGGAAAATAGGAAAGTATTGAGGGAGTATCACTTCTACATTAGTGATGATCGCACACATTCTACAAAGTTTGTTCAAGGTTGCTTTCATATGTTCTATGCTGATCTGGCTAGCAGGGGCATATCATTTAGTCAACATATCATATGGTTAGATAATTGTACATCACAATTCAAGAACGCCATAATGTTTTACTGGTTGAGTAGGATGCATAGGATTAGTGGTGTTCAGCATATGTGGAACTTCTCAGAGGTCGAGCATGGAAAGGGGGAGCATGTATCAAAAGAGCCCTAGCACGAGAAGAGTTAAAGTACACAAATAGTGTAAAGTTGAAAGATTCAAGATCAATTATCCAGTGGTGCAATGGTTCAATGGGTCTAGGTAGTGAAGGTAATTCTTTAGTTCGTAGATTTTTTCATTTAGTAGATGATACTAACATTGCAAAATATGAGGATTGTTGTACACTAACATGATCGAGCGAGCTACACTCTTTTAGAAGCTCCAATGCAAGTACATGGACTATCCATACAAGGAAGATGGCATGCTTTTGTTATTCATGTACACTTCAATCATGGAATGATTGTGAGTCAACATAGTGGGTTAATGAATGGTATGTAAGAAGTCTAACCCCACTTGACACTTATCAACTCTTGACAGCTCTACAAGTCACAGAGATGCAATCATCCATTGACTTTGATCATGTATCAGACCTACTGGAACCAAGTAATATATCTTACTTACAAGTTTTATTATGTTGCTCAGTAAATAAATCTAACAAGATGAAAATATCAATGCAAGGCACGTTTATGTGGTGACTGTAGATGAAGACAATGAAGAGGGTACAAATTATTACCTGTGTCATTGTATCGAGGCCAAAAAGAAATTGGAGCCCCCAGTTATAGACGGAGAAAACATAGAATATCCAACAGGTTCGATGGTTGTTATTGGAACATGGCTTCGAAGGTATCCAGTTAAGAATGTTGTAGTTTGATTGTTTAAGGACTCTAACACGCATCAAAAAATTCTTCACTATTTGAACCTTGTTGTTGCCACCAACGTTCATTTGATCAAATATAAGGGTAGACTTGTGAACAAGAACTTGTGGAAAGCATGTGAGTCTGACCACGAGGAAATACTTGACAAAATAAAGAGTAGAGAAGACCCAGATGGTTCCTTGGATTGATTTGTAAGTATGCACATTGAATTTGTAAAGCCATGTTATTGATCGCTCTTTTGGACCAACACCTTGCAATAAGGCTTTTTCACCATTACTGTTTGATGTCATATGTATTTACGACTATCATTGATCCTTTTCTGATTGTGACTGTAGGTAATACTGAAGTTTTCCAAAGTATATAAGAAAAGAACAACATCGGTTGCTGGTGCATTTTCTAGTTGTCAATCTTCTCTTTCTTTTCCATCTCCTAGATTTATCGGATTCTTATATGCTACATATTCTATGTTAAGCCTCTCAATGATATATTTGAATACGTAGGGTCATCGAGAGATGATAAAGTAGTGAATGGGCACATCACCATTGTAGGACCTTCAATTGACCTCCTTATCTAGCATGCATGAAGGTGATAAAAGGTCTTGTCAGCTGCATGACTAACATTATTTAGTTATTGCTCTTTTAATGATTTTTATGTGAATCTATGTCTAAGATTGAGAGACTTTTGCAGATTTTTTGTGGACCAAATTCCAATGATACTACACAACCACATCTAGAGGCTACTACCCATGTGTTTCGTAGGGAGCAGGGGATGCACATGTTTAGAACCATTTTGGAATGCAAATAGCTAGGCCAACTGAGGTGGAATAGAAAAATGAAACTGGGCAATAGTTCCTTTTGTTTCTTCTCAAGTACAATATATTTCATGATCTATGCTGGAAATGGGAGGATTATTTCCCTGCATGTATTGATACAAGTATTGACAAATGGGAAGATTTTCAAGATGTTCTTCCATCACTATTTAATATTTGTCATTGACTTATAGTATTTTTTGATATATTAAAATCATGAGAAATTAATACATCCAAATGTGCATATTCCTTAATATATGCCTCAATTAAATGTGTATATTACATTTAAAATCAGTGAAAGAAAACAAGGCATTTTAAATTTTATCAAATCTAAGCTCTGTATGATATCCTTTTATCTTTGTAATTGATTTGCTCTATGGTGCATGAGCACCCAGATCATGTAAATGCCTTCAAAAGGATAATTTATCAAATGTGTGTGTTCAAATCTAAAATTAAGCGTTAGGTCTATGTAATGATTAGTTTTAATGTATTAAAGTCATGTACTAAGTCATTAGGTGGTCACTTAAGTAGATTTTCAAATGTTGCTAAAGTTGGTATAATGTAATTCATGGCTAGAAGTTAAGGTTTGAAGAAAAGACCTTGGAATGGAGTGGGAAATGGTTTATTAAGTATGTACAGACCATATTTGATGTATCTTAGCCCTTGGTAAGGCGTTTTTGGGTCAAGAGTGTAAATATTCAATAAACCCCTATGTGTGCAAGCCTAATTTGGCCTTTATGCAAGCGTAATAGTAGTTTTTTTGAAGGTGTTGTTCCGAAACAGCCACTCCTAAGTTATATATATGTTATATAACTCAATAATGGGTATCCCAAACAAGTTTTATATCATTGGTTGGATAATTTTTATGAAAATTATGGTCAATTTACGACAAATTTCTGGTAAATTAAGCCTTGTAGTAGCAGTACAGTCATTTTTAAGGTTGATCCTTCCAAAGTAATTATACCTTAATTTTTTATATGTTAAATTATTCAATAATGGGTCCTTGAAAAGGTAGTTTTTCTATGGAGAATCAATGTGGTTTGTGAAATATACCCATTTGAGTCTAGTTGGGCTAATATTAGCAATTTTTTTGTTTTGATTGCAAGAAAGTGTGAATCTGTACAAATAGTGGTATGAGTGAATGTTTTTGTTTTGAAACTGTCTAAAGCATGATGTTAAAGGTGTATTAAGGTTTGATGAGAATCTGGAATACTGATTTGGTGATTTGGTGTTTGGTAGCCTTGTGAATTTCAAGTGAAAATGAAGAGTTTTTGTTGAAAGTTGAAGTGAGATTTTGGTGAACTGTTAACTGATCTTCTCAAATTGTGGTTTGGGTCATGAGTACCCTTGAAGTTTGTATATGCTCTACATCACTCTATCAGTGTATACATGGCATTAAATTCTTTGTAGTCTTCCATTTGAAAGCTTGTAGCACATCTGACTGCCATGAAAGCTCGAAAAACTAGTAGAAGAGACCTAAAAGGTAACAAAACCCTAACGTCTCAACTCAATCTTTCTTAAATTCAATCATAACAAAACAACCTACTCATGCATGTGAATTTGACTCATTCAAGGCATTAGAGACTAACCTCTTACAAATTTTAAAGGAAAAGGTTGTTTTGACCCAAAAGGATTGAACATAGACTAACAATTGTAATTGTTTGGATCTACCAATTCATCCCCCCTCTCAGTTGATTGTGTGCCCTTCACCCTTGGCCTTTCCATTATTATCATAACTTTGAAGAAAAATATCAAAACTACTCCAAGTGCCTAACAATGATATTGGCTCAAATTCATCATCCTATATTGATCCATCCACTTTAGCCTCATCATCTACCTCACATAAATCCTTTCCAAATATCAAAGTCCAAATACGAGACAAGACAAGGGTTGTAGAGACTATGGTCTTAAAGGGTATTTTTATGTAGGAAAACTCCAATCTTCTCCTAAGACATATGGAAAACCATAACACATAGAAAAAATCCTCTTCTATCATCAAATTTGTACCCATTGTTTTCTCCAAGTGGGGAGAGCTAAACAAAGAGGTTATAGAGGAATAAATCTCTAAATTGTTGTACCAATATGAGAAAGAGAAAGAAACCCTGACAATAGATTAATGTGGTAAGGGTTTCCAAGTCATTAAGAACATGAGGGATTCACATGACATGGCAGCCTTTGTCTACATCAACAAGGAATAAGATAACCCATTTTTCTAGAGAAATGACAAAAGTATCAAGGGCTTGGGTATGGTTCATTATACGTTACTCCTAACATCAAGAGTACCCCTAAAATCATATTGCTTAGGGTTGAAAAGGTAGGGGCAGTGTATGCCTCATAGAAATCGATGCAACCTAGGTCATCTCTAACATACCTTAGGGTATGACATTCAACAAAACAACTACTATGGTTCAACCAACTCGATCCCTTAAGGGTGCAAAGTGCAAAAGGGAAATAATATTTGACAGGGTATTACTTGTAAACCGTGGTGAGTAGGAAATATCTGTCTAAACCTTTGGGATCACATTGTTCCCCTCTACAATAACCTCTCTCGGTTTTCGCTATCTCGGAGGCATTTTCCTGTGCTGGCGAATTTTCACTCTGGGAAAAAGTTGTCAAATGCAAGTAGTGGAAAGTTGCAAAGTGGTGCAACTTTTGTTCTGCAGCTCGTGTGACCAAATGAACTGTTTCAACACATCTGGGTGGCTACATTTATTCTAGGAATGGTCCTCTCTTGTACCCAAACAAGCAGAATCGCTCTGAGCTACGTTCAACCAGATCGATCCCTTAAGGGTCCAAAGCACAAAATGGTTGCGAAATTCAACATGCCATTACTCAGACACCACGAAACATAGAAACTTCTCATCTAAACCTATGGGATCACGTTGGGCCCCTCTATAATAACCTCTCTATTTTTGCTATCTTAGAGGAGTTTTCCTGTGCTGGCGAATTTTCACTCGGGGAAAAAGTTGTCAAATGCAAGTAGTTGAAAGTTGCAAAGTGTTGCAACTTTTGTTCTGTAGCTCGTGTGACCAAATGAACTATTCCAACACATTTGGGTGGGTACGTTTATGCTAGGCACGGTCCTCTCTCACACCCAAACACGTGAAATCACTCTGAGCTATGTTCAACAGGATCGATCCCTTAAGGGTCCAAAGTGCAAAATGGCTGCGAACTTCAACATGCCATTACTCGGACACCGTGATGCTTAGAAACTTCTCGTCTAAATATAAGGGATCACATTGGGATCCTCTACAATAACCTCTCTCGGTTTTTTCTATTTCAGAGGAATTTTCCTGTGTTGGCAAATTTTCACTTGGGGAAAAAGTTGTCAAATGCAAGTAGTTGAAAGTTGCAAAGTGGTGCAACTTTCGTTCTATAGCTCGTGTGACCAAAGGAATTGTTCCAACACATCTAGGTGGGTACGTTTATGCTAGGAATGGTCCTCTCTCGCACCCAAACATGTGGAATCACTCTGAGCTACGTTCAACCGGATCAATCCCTTAAGGGTCCAAAGCGCAAAATGGCTGCGAACTTCAGCATGCCATTACTCGGACACCGTGATGCTTAGAAACTTCTCATCTGAACCCATGGGATCATGTTGTGCCCCTCTACAATAAATTAATTCGGGTTTTGCTATCTCAGATGCATTTTCCTTTGTTGGCAAATTTTCACTTGGGGAAGAAGTTGTCAAATGCAAGTAGTTGAAAGTTGCAAAGTGGTGCAACTTTCATTCTGCAGCTCGTGTGACCAAACGAACTATTCCAACGCATCCGGGTGGGTATGTTTATGCTAGGAATGGTCCTCTCTCGCACCCAATAATGGTCAATTAGATGTTGATAATGGTCTAGAATATGATTTTGGTGATTTGGGTAATTGACATGTTGTCTTGGAGTGTTATAGAATTGAAGAAATCAAGTGAATTTGAAGAGAAATTGATGAAAAGTTTAGTAAACAAGTTTTTTTTTTTAATTTGATCTTCTCCTAATTCTGTTTGGGATTGAAATTCCTTGAAGAAATGATGGTGTTGAGGAGTTTTATAAATTGATATTAAATTACAAAATTTAAGACAAAGGGAGATGGATATTAAGTCTTATACTGAGGAGTTTTATAAATTGAGTTTAAGATATGTCATCATGAGAATGAAGATGAAAAGATTGCTAGATATATTGGTGGTTTAAGTTTAAACATACAAGATGGATTGGTTTTGGCTAATCCTAGAACTATAGAGGACTGTTATCAAATGGCAATCAGGGTGGATGAGAAAATGAAGAGAAGGCAAGACAAAGAAGCAAGAGGAAGAGGCAACACTTCTAGAGGAAGAGGATTAAATCCTAATTTCAAGGCAAACAATGAGACTCAAGGAGATGACAAGAAGGACCAAGATCAATCTGATTCCATAGGTGGATGGAGAGGTTCAAGGGGAAGATTTAGTGGAGGAAGAGGCTCCTACCAGTTCTTAGGAAGATGCTACACTTGTAACTAGCCTGGACATCTAGCCTTCAAGTGCCCTAAAAAGCAAGGCTCAAGTTCCTATGGTGGAGAGAGGAGGAATCAACTAGTGCATGAGGATGAAGAAAGTGTGACCTCACCTGTGGTGAACCTTACATCTAAAGTTGGAGAGAGTTTGATGATTAGGATAACATTGCTCAAGGCACCAATCTCTGAAGAATCCCCAGAAAGGAAATCACTCTTCAGAATTAATTGCAAGGTAGAAGGTAAAGTATGTAGGATGGTAGTGGATTCAGGTTCAACCGAAAACATGGTTTCTTATGAAATGGTGAATAACCTAAATTTGAAAAGAATCCCTCATGGCTTACCTTCCAAAGTATCTTGGTTAAGTGATGGTCAATCTTTGTTAGTAAATGAGCAAGCTATTGTAGATTTCCAAATTGGTGAGTATAGGGATAGTATTATTTGTGATTCTTCCAATGGAATGCTGTCACATACTCCTTGGAAGACCATGGCAGTATGATAGGTGTGCCATGCATGATGGGAAAGAAAATAAGTATACCATAAGGAAAGATAGCCATATGTTTGTTTTGACTCCATTTCTAGAGGATGTGAAAGGGAAAGCCAAAGTAATCATGTGTGGGAACAAGGAGCCTGTAAGTGTTGTGAGGGAAATAAAAAATTCTGGTTTTGGGAACCACTATAGGTCTGGTAATATAGAGGCAGTGGATATAAGGACCGATGTAGTAGCAAAGGAGGTAATGACATTGGGTTTGTGTGAAAGTCTTATAGTGGGCACCACAGAATGTCCTATTCTTGTAGATGTGAGAGTAAAGAAAGAAAGGTTTGTAACTACAGAGATAGATAACACTGATAAAATAGTGAAGAAGCATGTTGGTAGTGTGTTGGGACTGATGAGAGAGTTACAAGGACAACTTGTTGTTAAATGGGTAAAATGCTGAGTTTTGGAGATTTCAATGAACCTGACTTGGAGATTATTTTCAAATTTCCATTGTACAAATGTTGAGAGTCTTTGTAGGGCCTTGGTGGAGATTTGTTGTTATTTTTCAAGATTAAAGGTTTGAAAACCTTGAGGGTGAGTTGATGCCTATTAGGCTGAATCATTATGAAGAAGAGTTCTTTGACTGAGAATTGACATTTCCATTGTTATGAGTCTTCTCTACCCTGGCTCTGCATCAAAGCACAACTAAATTTATCATTTCAAAGCAATTTTTTTGATGCATTTTTTCAAGCAGTTCATTGCCTTGTCTATGATATTGCTTACTATTATGCTTTTGATATATTTTTTCGAAGCATCCATAGCTTGTTCAAAATAACTTGTTTGAGGATTTTAGCCATAGCAGCAAGGTAGCGAGCTGTTTGAGAAGATGCTTTGGTAGAAATGTATGAAAAATGTGGTAGCATAGACAAGGCAGTGAATTTTTTGAAAAAATGCCTGAAAGAAATGTGGTCTCATGGTGATTATTGTCATTGCATTCCATCACCATGAGACCACAATTATTTGAGGCTTTTTTTAAAATAGTTCACTGCCTTATCTATGCTATTGCTTACTATTATGCTTTGGCAGATTTTTTCCAAGCATACATAACTTGTTCGAAAGCACCTATTTTAGGCTTTTAGCCATAGCAACAAGGCAGTGAACTGTTTGATGAAATTCTTTGGTAGATATGTATGAAAAAAGTCATACCATAGACAAGGCAGCAAACTGTTTCAAAAGATGCCTCAAATAAATGTGTTCTCATGGTGATGGAATGCCATGATAGTCCATCACCATAGGAATTCATCATGGCATTCCATCACCATGAGACCACATTTATTTGAGGCATATTTTCAAACAATTCACTGCCTTGTCTATGTCTTGTCATGGCATTCCATCACCATGAGACCACTTTTCTTTGAGGAACTTTTTCAAAAATTACAATGGCTTGTCTATGCTATTGCTTACTATTATGCTTTGATAGATTTTTTCCAAGCATCCATAGCTTGTTCAAAGTCATCTGTTTTAGGCTTTTAGCCATAGCAAGAAGGCAATGAACTATTTGATAAAATGCTTTGGTAGACATATATGAAAAATGTCGTAGCATAGACAAGGGAATGAACTATTTAAAAAAAGGCCTCAAAGAAATGTGGTATCATAGAATGCCATGACAAGCTAAAGCAATTGGCAGCTGCTCCTAGTTATTAGTTATGCATTGTGAAGTAATTGCATAACTACTTAGGTTGACTTTGTAAAAAGCTATATTGTAATTGAATTTTTTTCATCTATCAACATCTAGTTATTCGTTATGCAATGTAAGGTGATGCTTTGAATTTGAAAGATGTGCAATGCATGAATATAAACTACAAAAATCTATTTTCTACAAAGGATGGTTATGGTGGTTGATCGGCTTAAGGGGTAGTTGGAAGGTGGTATCAAGATATATTGTTGTAATACCCTGAGTTGAGGGTTAATTTTGTTTAGTTTCTAATAAGAAAATATACTTTTGAAAACGCTGATCACTGGTTTTCTTTATTTTCCTGAATTTTATTTGCCTTGCAAAGGCCCATACAAGTCTATCATGACTTGAGGCTTTGGATACTTGATTGCATATGTGTTTAATCTATTTGTATTTGTTCTGAAGGTTTAAATCCACCGTTGGTGTGTGTGGGATCAACAAACTTGGTTACTACTTTGTTTTCTGTGTTAGGGGTTTTGAGGGCAACAACATGACACATTAGCCAATCCACCTACTATTCTGACCTTGTGGCTCAGTGGATTGGCCTGTACCATGATTAGTTTGGTGTTTGAATACTTTGGAGGCTGAGAGAATGAATAAAATCAGTGGGGTGTAAAGTTCTAATGCTGTTCAAGGGTGTTTCCACCATGAAAGTAAGGAACTCAAGTAGTGAGTCTGAGAAATACTGAAAGGAATGGGATTGTGAGTTTCTTTTAAGTTAGGAAAGAGGTATTGTGGGGTGTTTGGACCTTTGGAAGGATTGGGGGAAATTAGGCTTGGACCGGGTTTTGAGTTTGTTGCAGGAGCACCTACACCACATCATCATTTTTTTTTAATTTGAATACATCAATAGGTAAATTTTAGTGTCTTTAGGTTTATTTTGTCTAATATGCTTTGAGAGATCAAGCATAATGTAAATAAAGGGTGTTTTGTGTCTTAGAAGTCAATTAGAAATTATATAAGTTGTAAAATGCTGACAAAGCAACTTTAACACAAACAAATGTAATTAAGGGACCAACTAATACCAAGGTTGGTTATGGGCATTGGGGAGAATATGGTTGTTGGAAAATTCTTTAAAAATCCTTCCAAGGCTCGAATGAGAGAGTGGAAGAAGATTTGTAACAATTTTACACAATAAACACCACGGTTTTGAGCAATTTTCTGGAAAAATATTGTTTTCTTGATGTTTTTGAGTGTTGTATAGGCACATATAGGTTCTTCATGGTCTAAGGATTTTAGAGGATGTGCCTATATGTTTTCTAATTCATTTCCTTTTTATTTGGTGTCTTAACTCTTTGTTTGTAGAGAGAACCAACACAAACAGTGATTGTCCTAGTGTTGTTGAATAAAGGGTTTGAGGGGAAATTTGTGATGTAACAATAAATCCAACTATTGTTTGCTACTATATCTTAGTGGATTGATTGAAAAAATGTTATAATAAGTGTTTCAACTCATTTTGGAATAAGGAGTCATAATTATGTGGCGTTTTTGTGACTGTTCTAAGACTGAATAGGGGTTTTCCAACATGGAAGTGAGGAACCAAAGAGAGGTTTTTAAGAATTAAGGCCTATAAGGGTTATGTGAGGGTTTGATGAGTTCGTGTAGAAGTATTTTGAGGTGTTTGGGGCTTTGGAAGTGTTGAGAGAGGTCTGGAGTTGTATGTTTCTTTAAAACCCTTGATTTTGTGAAGGTTTAGGAGGGTTTCCTGGGATAGTGAGTTAGAGGCTCTATAGACACAAACTAATGAATTTTTTTGAGATTTGGCACCATGACCTAATAATTTCCAAGGAATTTGGGTAGATACCTAAAGTTGGAAGGGTGGTCCCTTTGGAAAAAAAGGGCTAATTGTGAAGCCAAAATTGAAGTAGGTGTGCTAAAAGTCTATGTCGGTCCAAAAGAGTGACCACAAATTCTTTGTTATGTTGTGTAGCCCTGAAAATGGTATCTCAATCCATCTTGTAATTGTCTAGTGTTTTGGAAAGGTTGGGATAAATATGGCTAAAAATAAGTTTTGAGTACTACAAGAATAACTAGTCACAAATGTGAGTTTTGGAAACCTTCATGAATCTGACTTAGGGATTGTTCTCAATTGATTCAATTTTCATTGTATGAATGTTGATGGTCTTTGTAGGGCCTTGGTGGATTCTTGTTGTTCATTTGAAAGGTTGAGGATTTGAGACCCTTGAGGGTGGGTTGATGCCTATTAGGCTGAATCATTATGAAGAAGAGTTCTTGATTGAGAATTGACATTTCCATTGTTGCGAGTCTTCTCCACCTTGGCTCTGCATTAGAGTGCTACAAGGGTGGATTGTTGGGTAAGGTGTTGAATGATGAGTTTGGTTTGATGGGGCTTTGAGGTTGTGTAGATTGCTCAAAATAGGTTGTATTAATCTTGTTAGGAGCCCCTTGAAGGCAGGTTGTCAGACTAATTGGGTTTGAGCCTCCTTGCCTCTGCATCGGTGAGCACAAGTAATTGAAGCATTCCAAAGGATACAAACCACCACAAATGGAGCTTATTTATACAATATGCTTTAGATCCATGGCTTATTGAGCATTCAAAAGTAATTAATTAAGCATTAAATGTAAACAAAATCCATGCCTATAAAATTCAAGCATACAACTTACACGATATGCATGATAACATCATTCAAGAATGGTAGTATCAAAATAAGAGTTTCTTTAATCAAAAATCCAAAAGGCTATACAATGATATATATTGATAAAAGTATATAAATATATCCAAAAAAACCATATAGGCTTAGTACAAAGGAGCCATATGGATGTAAAATATAATCTATATATATCAATAGTACAAAACATATGTTCCAAAATGCCACATAGGCATACAACAAACAACACTAATACATAGTCATTTCCCTCTAGGGGAAGGAATAGATCTCGTATTGCCTTCAAAATTCGAATGGATGGAGTGACTGTTGCTTCTCTTGTCTTTCGAACACACATGCTACTCCTCCTATCTTCACTTTGGTCCTTCAACTGATATAATTAAAAGTAAATATGTTAAAACATAGAAATTGAATTGTGGAATGGAATATAACAAAATATATAATCACTTACTGCATATATAGAGTCATCATGCACATTTACAGCATCACCACATCCACAATTTGGAGTGACAATCACCTATAGCAACCATGGAGATAGAAATTAAACTACATAAAATTATTGTGAAAATTTTCTATAATAGACGATAAAAGAGAAAATATAATGTCAAATCGACTAATCTATTCCATACCTCTCTCAATGGATCAGAACTAGCTATTGCTGTAGCCACTCCATGGTCCATCATGCCACCAACATCAACAGGGCTATCTCTTATCAACATCTGAAAATGAAACAATATCTCAAGTATCATGTTGATATAGGAGAACATAATGTGACACGATCAAGGAATACTTGAATGCAATGTTTGTGTTTCTCATCAATTTTTTAGATTTGTATATACACAAAATTATGAAAACTAGCTAACATAGATTTATAACATCATTAATGAATAAACGTTACCTCAGTGTATGTTGTTTGAGGATATGAATCATGAGGTGTGGAGGAAGAAGGTGCACCGAGAAACTGTTTGAAATCCGAAGCATGTTATGAGACAAACATTCAAATATAACATTCAATTGTTCAAATGCAAAAAATAATATCTTTAATACTAGCTACATACCTATGGACTCATCGTCGAGAATGTATAAGGGTCTATAGGAGTAGAGAATCCCTCATGAATAGTGCGACCCTAAAATTTCATCATATCAAAATTCTACTAATTTAGTTATTCTTAAATTTCAAAATATATTTTAATAAACAACATTAAAATAACTTGCTAAATTTTACTTGAGTGTCAATGCTGAATGTATCATTTAGAATATCATCTGTGAAATCCATCCCCTCTACAACTGACATAGGCTATGTAGCAGCATCACAAGGACCTTGATAATCGTACGTGCAAACAACACCACAAGCGCCACAATGGTGGGGTGGAGCTCGGGGCCTACACATCTCCTCCACACCAGGCTCTACTAGAGGACTCACAAACTGTAAAATGGTTTGGGTGAGTGAGCCAATTGAATTCATCATGTCCACCTCTATACTATCCTTAACAATGGAAGGAACAATGACATGCTCCACCATGGGTCTGCCCAAGGCTCTTGGTGCCAACTGTGGATTACGTTGTGCAACAGGTCTATTGTGTGTGGAGCCCCCACCCCTACCCTGAAAGTCTAAGATGTCAAAATAGTTTGGAATTTTATTGAGGACAAACTCACAATAGATTTTCCTCAAAATGTATTGCGGCACCTCATGGTTATTGCATGGAGGTTGGTCAAATACCATTCACCACTGCTCGCAAAATTAGATTATAATTAAATCTTGGTGGCACCAATGGATGGGGAACCTCTTACATGCATGGGACAACGATTCATTGGTTTTTGGGTCTTTAAATAGGGCACACTACTTGGCTTTGCTAATTTTTAGTTTTTTGACATCTGCATATGAAAAACCATTAGCATAAAATTGCCTCATCTCATCTCTCTTAGTTGACCAAAAATTCATTTGCTCGCACATTTCTCCTACATGAGTTAAAATTGACTTCAATGATTCAACAATCCCTCTTCTATAAGGGTGTGTTTCAGCATGCTCGGTTAATCTTACAATTAATTGTTGAAGGTCTCTTTTATTGTTTTCAATTTGATTTTGAATATTTTCTTGTGTTCCTTGAGGATGCCTATTAATTGATGGAGGGGTTTCGGGTTGTTCTTGTATAGAAGGCTCTTCATGAGGGGGTGATTGTGCATTCTCAATGTTTTGAGGTGGAGATTCATTCCTGAGAATTAGAAAAAAAGTTTTATTATAAAAATCTATTTAACATTGCATTCCAAATCAAATTCGAAATAAATAGAATAGAAATACACACCTCTTTGCAATCTTTGACCTCTTCAATGTGTTGGTGACATCCTCATGGAAAATGGAAAGCTAAGGATGCAAAGAATGAAAGATTTTTGGCGAGCGCGAGTTGTAGACCTCAATTCCTCCTCCTCAAGCCGTGGGTTGAACAAAAAATGAGGGTTCCAAACCCGTGTTTTGTTTTTATGTGTAGAAACACATCTGGTGCACACCAAATTTGGCGCGTGCCAAATTTCTTTTTTTTATTTGGCGTGTGCCAAAGGCCTTGTTTCGGGTTTTTTTGGTCATTTTTTCAATTTGGCACCCAAATTGTGTCACAAATTGGTGCACTTACCCTAGACCTCTACAATGTTCTAATCCTAAAGACCCAATATTGACTTAGATGAGAGGATAGATGGGGATGTTTAAAACTGTTCGCTTCCTCCTAGCTCGAGCATAGTAGTTTCTCAACAAGAGGTTACGATTGTGGTAAAGTATTATAGCCCACTTCCTACCAAACTTTGAATTATAATTTTTATGTGTGTAATGATTGGGTGTAGGTCTTATCTCATAGATTCTGATTGTGTGATAGATCATTCAGAGAATCTCAATATCATGAAAAAGACCAGGGTTTTGACTCCAAAATAATGCATATAATTCTGGACTATACCTTGAAGCATGTTTATAAAATTTTGCTACCAACTTGTCTCTATTCTTGTGAAGTGTTGAAAGGTGTTTCTTGAGAGTTTTTGGTTTAAGATGTCTGAGGTTAGAATGATGACCTATAGACCTTATTTTGGGGATTTTGATTTTGCATGAGATCATTAAATAAGAAGAAGATATTTATTGTCAGGTGGGAGGTGGTAATATGGGTGTTCTATCCAAAATATCAGCTCTTTTTTCTTCTTTATCTAAGATGGTTGCAACAATTCTCCATTGATTAGATGTTTCCTTGGTTTCAAAAGTGAAGCTTCTCAAGCAGTTGATAATATCCATTTGTTCTCCCTCAATGAGTTCAAATTTTGGTTGAATGATAGCACCTATAAGGTCGAGTTGTTGAACAGGAGCGATCGGTCTCCAAATGGTCATTTGGGATTCAATTGTGTCAAGTTTATCTTGGTTAAGTGAATTAATTTTACAAACACTCATCTTGATTATGTTTTCAAACTAAGTTCTTATGTCAAAAACATCATAACTTTCACAATTCCCATTTCATGAAAATCAAGAGGTTGAAGCCATAATTTCCTATGTTGTCTTTGGGAAATATGGATTGAGATTAATTGAAGATATTTAGAAATCACTAAGGATAGAAAGCCTTAGGAAAAGCAATAATATCAAGGCTGATTTAAGAGGTATCCATATTTAAACCAAAGTGTTTGAAATTTTGAGGAAGATAGTGAATGTTTTTTTTTAACGTTTTGGAACCAAGCAATGTATCAAACTGACTCACAATCATTTACAATCCTAGGTTTGAAATGACTATACTTTGTGAGTCCTTGGATTTCTCCAAAAAATAAACAATGTGAACAGTTAGAGATTTGGTGACACTGGCTCCCCTCCACGACACACACTTCTCAGGACCACCAAATCTCAAAATCCTTAAAGTCTGAAGATCAAAAGGATTTTTCGATTTCTACAATTGAATAGTAAGAATGTGGGGCAGATTTAGAAGGATCATTCTTGCACCAAGTATTAAGTATTTTTGGATTCTAAAAAAAGGTTCGTAATAAGGGCTTCCAGTTTAGGGGGTACAATGATAAACTTCATCCAAAGGTCTCTCAACCCTTATAACAAGGGCTTTACGCATCATAAATATATTGGGGGAGAGCTATCGTGTAATGCATCCAATTGATCACAATTTTCATTGCAACCACACATTTATATTTCGGTTTGGAAGAACTTGGCTTTAGTTCGTTACCCCTTGGGTCATTCCCTCCTTTCAAATTAAGGAGGGAGGCCCTCTAAAGATAAATAATAGCAAGGAAGTGCATTCATATTTCGATCATCTTTTCTTGTATGAACAAAGAGAGAACATACGCCATGTCTTTTTCTCACACTCGCAAGAGGGTTCAATTTTAATCCAAAAGGAAAGATGTAGGTGATTTTGTAAAGTGTTAAGGAATGTTTATGTTTCTCAAGGTTTCCAAATGGCACAATACAATTTCATATGCATCAAATAACAACATTGTAAATCAAGACACAATAAACACTTGTAAATTTTAACACCTCAAAGTAGTGATGACTTCATTTTAAGCACCAAATGAAATATGTAGTTGCCTTGTTCAATTTTAAACCCAATTGAAAATCATGAAATGAGAGTTCAATTTTAGTTCCATTTGAACTTTCATTTTAAACCCAATTGAAATCTAGCAAGGTCCTAAAACATAAAGTAGAAATCATGAAAATTTAGGTTATAATTGCCCCAAATTATTAAATTCTTGTTACAATCATAGAACTTGAAGATAAGAAATCTTTCTTCACTTCAACTCCATGGAATTCAACCTATAAAACCCTATTAGTCTAACAACCAACACAATGTTAGAATTTCATTAGTGATCTGAAAAATCGAGAAAATAGAAGCACGTGTCAAAAAAATGATCATAAAACTTCTTACCCTAGTTGGGTGTCGCTGCACACGATAGGGTCACAATTTGAAATCTGGGCATTGCCCTAGTGAATTTGGGTGTTGCTCTGCAGCAAAAATAGAGAGCACAATAGCATCACAATTTTGTCAGGCGTTGCTCTAATGGATTTGGGGGAATCACCATTTGAAGTCTTCGATACCTCTATATTAAATCAACGTCACCATATTTAAATTAGCGCTAGTGCATTTAATCAACATCGTTGTTTCAAATTGACATAGCATCGCTATATGGCGACATTCTTCAAAGTGTGTCACTATATTTTATTTGGGCATCACTATATCCTGAAAGAAAGAAAATGAATAGGATTCGAGCTAAAAATTGATTAAATTATTGGTTTTCCCGAATGTGAGACAAGGATTGTTAGGGTGGGTTGATTACGCTTCATCCATGATGAATCAAAGCATAATTTATCCACTAAACCTCAATCTTACAAACAAGATCATTCAAATTTAAAGTTTAAACTAAGTATTTATTGAAACTAAAAACTACAAACTACGAAAGCAATTAAATGCCTACTCTAACCCATTTGAAACTTATCCCATTTTGGAATTGGTGTCGTGTTGATGTGGAACAATGACCTTTTCCCAATCTCATGATCAGTGAGCCTGTTTCAGTTGATTCTATGGAAGAGAATTGATGAAACCATTGTGATAAATAGATTACAACCTGATTTATGCTAAAATGAACATGATGCAAGCTAAATTAACATGATTTTATGCTAAGATTGATTTAACTATGCAATTGCTAAGCTAATTTAAGCTACTTCTAAGCTAAAAGATGGAAACCCTAATTTATAAACAAGCTAAGATGGATGTGTGGAAGCCATTAATGGATGCTTAAGCTATTATGCAACTAAAAATAAACTAAAACAAGCTAAAAGTGAGTAAATTGAGAGTGTGAATGCAAGTGAATTCAATAGCATAAGTTTTCAATTGAAAGATGGATCCATTTGTCTCCAAATAGGGTTTTATTTATAGAAGAGAAAATGAGGAATTGAGGGTTGAAATCGAAAAGATTAATCAATGATCAAGGATGGAAGGAAGAAGATGCATTGATCATGGATTCTCATCAATAGATGATAATGAAAGACGAGAATTAATCAAGGGCTCACATTTGTTCTAAAAAAATACACTTTTGACCTGCACACACAGGTCACAAGGTGACTTGGTCAAGAGGTTACAAGATAAGGAATATTCCATGGGAATATTCCCCCTTTACAGGAAAATTAGTTTAATTTCTAATTAAACAAGGTTTAATCACAGAATTAGGGAATTAGAAGAATGAAAGTGATATTCATTAAATTAAATAATTTAATGAATAGGGAAAGGTGAGATGACATTTAATTAAATAACTTAGGGTTATTTAATTAAATTAGAAGACTTAGGGAATTAAATTAAATAATTTTGATTTATTTAATTTAATAAGATGAAATGTTAGTGTGAAAGGGGGTGAAGTAACTCGATTTGATGAATTAGGTTAATAGATGCAAATGCCATAATTAATTAAATAGATAAGC
This sequence comes from Sequoiadendron giganteum, assembly GCA_007115665.2. Taxonomy (NCBI): domain Eukaryota; kingdom Viridiplantae; phylum Streptophyta; class Pinopsida; order Cupressales; family Cupressaceae; genus Sequoiadendron; species Sequoiadendron giganteum. Next base: position 510,730,501 of record CM021108.1, on the reverse strand, counting down.
TAATTTAATCAATTAAGTGAAAATATGATGGCTTTGAGGAAAAAATGATGTTAGTATACATGATTCGATTGCATGATATCATTCAAGACATTTTTCAATGTCTACAATCAGTTTGCACTATTTGTAAACCAAGGAACAATGACAATTCTCCCAACATTGACATCTAAAATTCATCTTGCATGTGTAGCAAATACTTTACACATTTTATCATTTCTACCACAAAATATAATTCCATCCACACATACAACAACAATAATCATATGCTCACTTTTTGATTTAAAATATAAGTTACTATTTTCACATCCATTTATGAATCCTTGTTGAAGGTACTAGTCTAATCTAGAATACCATGCTCTAGGTTATTGTCTTAGACCATATAATTCTTTCCTTAATCTGCATACATAATCATCATATTATCACAACTGAAAACCCTCTAGTTGCTCTATGTAGACTTCCTCTTCAATATTTCCATTAAGAAATGCAGATTTAACATCAATCTAATATACTTTAAATCCTTTATATATTGAAAATGCAAGAAACATTTTTATTGCTTCTAATATTGCTACAAGTGAAAATGTTTCTTCAAAGTCAATTCCTTCAACTTGTGCACACCCCTTACACACCAACCTTGCCTTATTGCGTACTACAACTCCATCTTCATTGAGCTTGTTTCTAAACACCCATTTAGTGACAATGAAATTTTTTCTTGAGGCTTTGGGAACCAATTACCATGTCCTATTATTCTCAATCTGATTTATCTCTTCATCCAACTCTCATCCTTGTTGGCTTCAACAAAACTCTTTGGCTCAATCTGGGATAGGAGAGAAAAGTTTACTTGTTCCTTATTCTTTGCAAGTCTTCTACTGGTCTAAAATACTTCATATTTGTCACCAATTATTTGATCTATAGGAAACATATTTTGTAGGTGACTTCTCAACTTCTATTTCAGATTCTTCTTCATTATTTGTGGCATTGTCTTCAAAATTTGAATCATCTTCAATTTCTTGTCTATCTAATTTGGATTGCTTTATGATCTCATCAATATTGACATTTATGCTTTCTACCATCTTGTTTAGTCTTTTTAATAGTATTTTTAGGCTTTACTTTGAGTGAAATATCCTAGAAATATTCCTTCATCACCACTTGAATCAAAACTTCCCATGTATTCATCTTCTCTTTTGATATAGCACTTGCTGCCAAATACTTTAAAATACTTAACATAGGCTACTCTAGTTTACCATAGTTCATAGGGTGTGTTGTCACTTTGAGATCTTATTTTGAACTCTATTCAAAATATAAACTACAATATTAACTTCTTCCCTCAAAAAGATATCTACTAAATTGGTCTCATTTAACATTTTTTTAGCCATGTCCTTCACTACTCTATTATTTCTTTCTACAACTCCATTATGTTGTGGAGTTCTTGGCACAGAGTATTGTATTTTGATTCCATGTTCCTCACAATATTCAAAATATTCACTTGAAGTGAACTCTCCTCCTTTATCTTACCTCAAGCATTTGATCCTTCTTCATGTCTCCTTCACCATTTTCCTAAATATTCTAAATATTTTAAATGATTGGTTCTTTTCTTTCAGAAACATTACCCATGCCATCTTGGTATAGTCATCAATTAGTAACATGAAGTATCTTTATCCTTTTAGTCCTCTTGTCCTTGTAGGTCCACACAAATCAGTATGGACCAATTGTAAAGGCTTAGTAGTTGAATATTCTTTAGTTCGAATACTAGCCTTGCTTTGTTTTCCTTGCTGACATTCCTTGCATATGATATTTCCAGGCATGGTTATTTTAGGCATATGTCTTACACAACCTCTTGTACTTACTTTCACCAAATTATCAAAATTTACATGCCCCAATCTTCTATGCCACAACCAACTTTCATCAGCTTGTCCTATCACAAAACTTTGACCTTTTACCTCATAAGATTATGAAGATTATTGTTAGTTCTCAATCCTTGTGTAGTTTTTATATTCTTCCTTATCTTACATCCTTCTGAATCAAATGCAACCTTATAGCCATTGTCACACATCTAACTTACACTTAGCAGCTTGTGCTTTAATCCTTCCACATATAAGACATATTTAGTGGGATTTTAACCATCTAAGCTTAGTATGCCTTTCCCACATATCTTGAGTTTGATTAACTTGCTCTTATCTCCACTCATATGCTTGGAGATATCACTATCTATCACCCATAGATTTTGCTTCTTAACATGCAGTGATGTCTAAGTAACCATTGATTATATGGAACTTTTCCCTTTTTCTTTCCACACCTTCTTATATTTATTCTTTGAATTTTATACCTTTTCCTCCATGATTTTAGATTCTTTGATTGTCTTAGGAGATAGGTCTTTTCTTTTCTCATTCTTAACATTTGGTTTTACAAATTTTGTTCTACAATTTTTGGCTATGTGACCAAATTTATTACAATTATAACAAACTATATTCATGTCAACTAAAGGAGAAAATGGATTCTTGCTTAAATAGTTTGTACTCCTCTTAGGAATGACTCTACATTCTCTAGATCTATGACCAAATTGATTACATGTGTAACAATATCCATAAAATTGTGAAGAATACCTGGTCATAACATTTTATGCCTGATGAGGTGGTCTTTTGTGCATCTGCTTCCTTGTGTCCCTCACCTTTGTGAATCCATCAAAATCAATCCTTATGTTTTTCATTTTTATTTTGGTGATTAGGTGTCGATTAGTTATCCTTCTTGTCTAAAACAAGCTTCCTCTCTTCATTAGTTTTCTCTCCCTTTGTAGGTTTCTCTTTGGATATAATCCCTTTGCAATCTCTTTCATCAATAGAATCAAACTTTTCTCCTACTCTAAATATTTCGTATAACTTCGTAGAAGTGTCCAGAAAGACATTCTTTCCTTTCTCAAGCCCTAGACCATATTTTTCTTTGTTTGAGGGCTTCTGTATGCTAAATAGCTCATTTAAAATTTATGATCCTCCTTTCAATTTGAGTCCTCTCTCAATTTTCTCTCTTTCCTTTGCTAAGACTTTTCTAAGAGCCACAATTTCTTCCTCAATCTTCATACATACATCACCCTCTAATTGCAGCTTGCATTGAATCACATCTTTTTCTCTCTTAGCTTCGTCCAGTTGTATCTTCAAATTACCACATTCTGGGTAGATTCTTCAAAAACCTTTCTTAGTTTGTTTAAGCCTTTTTGTGCAAGTTTCTTTTGCTATCTGTTTTCCTTTCTCAACACCTCAATCTCATCTCTGAGATCATCAATCTCATCTAGAGCACATATGATTTCTCCTTCCATATTAACCTATCCTTATTCTTCACCTTCTTCACCAATATTTTCAACCTTTCCATCCTTTTGTTCCTCAAACTCCTTTTCCATGAAAATAATTTTTTTTTTCTCTTATAACAAAAGAAAAACTTTGTTCATCATTTGAGCTATTATTGTCATCTAATACATCACTATCCTCTTGGATGTATAAAATTTTCTTCTTTTCCTTAAAGCTCCTTTTAGGGTAGTAAGGTTTATTCATTTTATCATCTACCTCTTGTTTAGATTTATCTTTCTTATTGTAGGGATATTTAACAATTAAATGACCTACTCTACCACATTCAAAGTGTAACTTAACTTTATACTTCACAGGGCCTTCTAAGTCTTCTGATGAAATTTTATTCTTCTTCATCAGACTCTTCATGCTCAGATGAAGCTGTATCATCCTTGTCTTTCTTAGGTGCTTCATACTTCTCCTTGTTTACAATCTTGAATGTTGCTTCTCTTCTGGATGGATCTGCATCTCCCATACTCATTTCATATGCAATGAATATACCATGCAACTCATCAAGAGTGAGTTTGTTTATTTCTATTCCTTCTTCAATTATAGAGATCTTGGGATCATAGTTGGTCATCATTAACCTTAGAACTTTCAGTATAGTGACATTTTATTTTACTTCTTGATCATATCCTCTAATAAAGTTTACTATATCTTCAACTCTTAGAAGATTATCTGCAATCTTCTCCTCTTTAGTCATCTTTAGGCCTTCAAATCTAGCTCTCAACACTTGAAGCTTTTCCAACTTCACCTTGTCATATCCTTTATAAAATTTCTTCCAATTATACCAAACATCATGTGCAGTATGACAATGCATAAGCTTTCCATGCATAAATATAGATAAATTGTTAATAATGGAAAACCTTGCTTTTTCATTGTTCTCATATTCCTTTCCTAGAAAATTAGTGGGAGGAGTAGGAGGAGGAACATAATTGTTTATGACTGAGATCCAAACATCAAATCCTAGAGATCCCAAATAGCCCTTCATTAATGAGCTCCAAAAATCATAATTTGTTCCATCCAACCCAGGTGGATTTTTTGTGGAAGAACCTTCTTGATTGTTCATTGTGTTCACACTCTTTAATCTACCCAAGCTGATTAAGATTCACCTAGGGAACCTACTGCTCTGATACCAATTGTTGGAACACAATAATCTACTAAGAGGGGAGGTGAATCAGTAGATATTAAAATTTAGTCTTTAAATTTTTTGTGTAAATAGACTCCTTAAACTCTTAGAGTGTAGATTAAACTTGAGATATAAAAATAAACAAGAACACACACAAAGTATCACATAACACAATATGTACATGGAAAAACCAAGATGGGAAAAACCATAGTGAGAAATGTTGCTAGGAGCCACTGTCCTAATCTAGCTTCACAATCAAAATATTTTTTACAAAATTTTTAGGGCACCAACCCTAAGGAGACATCGATAACGTAATTTAGGAGCACCTAGCCTTGATATCCCACCAATCAAAATTTTAACACACGTATTACAATTTGGTCTTAAGAACTTAAGAATCCAATTCAATTTTGCAACTTGATTTGCAATTGTTCAACTCTTTGTTGCAGCCTCAACAACACCCATATTCAACTCTACAATACCTTGATTTATTTTGCACCTTAATTCATTAGTACATTATCTGTCCGCCTAAAGAGCTTATAATACTCTCCTATGATCTGTACTTACTCTTCTCTTCTACATCCACCTAGATCTCACAATTAGTCGGTCTATTGATCTTTTCTTTTGTGTTGCTATCTAACCACTGGTGATTGCCTTGGGATTCCCTACTGTACAAATCTTCTAGAACCCACTGATATGGTTTTCTTTCTTTCTTCTTCAAAAAAAACACTTTGCATCGAGCCATATCCACATTAAATTCTATTGTATAGAATATTTTAAGAATAAAAATATATAAAACCTTAAGATCAGATATGCATTTAATTTATTCCTCTATTCATTCGATCTAATCTGATCTTCATTGTATTTTCAATTTATGTTGTCGCTTAGTAGATAAAATATTCATTGACATTGGTCATAGGTATATTTGAAAAAATTAAATTCGTTCAAAGTTTCAGTTACCAGTCAAAACCTTTTTTACACAAAATTATCCATTTGATATCTTCACATTTGAAACTGGGTCATCGATCTTGTCTCCTCGCGCCATGATCCAACATTCCTTGTTCATCATCACACCTTTGAAACTTCATCATGAGATGAACCTTCCTTTAAATCTCCATCGCCGATCTTGTCTTTTATGATTATCGTGTATTGTTGCTTCATTTATAAATTCAATGTTCATACTCATGATGAAAGTAACCATGGTGATCACCGTTGGATCGATCATCAAACAATCTTCACCATCCCTTATTGTACCACTGGCAAAAAACATGGGCCCCCAAAATCTTTATGAACTAGTAGGTTAATGCCACCTACCAATCTCTTGCATCATCTTCTACTAAAGCCCATCGCTCATTGCAAATCATGGGATTCATCTTAACATTTCACTTCACAACAATGATGTGAAGCAACCACATGATATTCATTAGATCCTCCATGCATTGATGTCCACTATTCATTGCTCATCGCTGAAGGGCTTCATTTTTTTTTCTTCACAATAGTGATGTGAAATAGTCAAGCGATATCCTGCCACATGTTTGACTTGCATATTCAAGACCCACCAGGTAATTTTTCCTCCATCTAATCAAAAATTAGTTTGATCTCCATCATTCCTTGCTCCCCTGCGAGGCATACATGAGGTCCCACCATAGGTGTTGTAGGCTAGAGGGCACCATTAGATCTTCAACCCTTGATCATAACCGATGATTAAGCTCCATCACTCATTGCACAAACCAAAGGTAGAAAAAAATACTTAGCCATGATGCAAATATTCATAATGATAGCCATTGGATCTTTTCCATTTAATCTTATCCATTGATCACATATCATGTAAAAACACTTGCCAATGAACACCCAAAATGTGATGTGAAGGACTTAAGTGATAGCCATTTGATCTTCTAACTTTTAATGTGCACTGTTAGATCTCCATCATGAGCACACAATGCATCATGAAAAACATATCTTCCCTTGTCTTCACAATAGTGATGTGAAGACTAGTCACGATGCAAACATAAACTGTCAATTGGGAAGCAAGGTGAGAGGGCCAGTCATCGAATGATTCCAAAAACTTAAGTTGTAATTTAAGTGACCTACTAATACTGATAGAGTAAACATCAAAATAAAAATCTTGATTAAGTGCCATGATTGTTAGACCAAGGAATTAATTCCATTCTAATCACATCCACCATGCTCTAGACTTGCAACGCATGCTTATGAGAAGCTCTCAGAAAACCTACATCAAATCAGGTTTTTTATTTTTCTTTTAGACATCGGAAGAATTCACTGCAACATCATGATAATAATGCAACAAACTGAGCATCTTTTGCAGTTTTCACCACTTCTTCCAGAACAAGATCCAAACTCTTCTAAAAAATTAATGACAAAATTTTGAAATCAATGCCAACACACCCTTCTTATAGGATCAATTCCATCTCACCATTGATCCCCTTTTTGAGATCAATGATAACAATATTCCAACAATGTCAGCACATAATTTGTATCTCAATAAATAAATAATTCACGAGGGCCTCTTAATACACTGAGTTTGATACCACATCGACAAAAATTATGCTCAAATGACACCATGATCACCCTCTTCATACAAAGATGGCATTGGAAATTGAGTACACAAGATGACACATTCTCCTCATGGTAATGCCATTCATGATAGAGGCTAATGAATATCGAGGAAAGGGTGAATAATTTGAATTTTCTATTCACAAGTGGGAAGGCCAATAACCTATCTCAACACCTAGAGGATTGCTTAAAAATGATTGGAATGGGTTTTTAAATTCTCTCAAAGGGCTGTACCGACTCATTTCTCTCTCCCATAACTCTCAATTTGTTGTGTCTTTTTTATGGTAGAGAATTCCAAGTTCATCGTGCACATGTCAGTAGTGTGCATAGTTTGAAAAGGCATGAACACATCGATCCATTTTGTGAGTGAAAGAAGGAAGATGGCCTTCTTGAGCATTTTATCCAAGTTGAGGCTTAAGCACATCCCATTGGAGTTGGAATTCTTATTAGTAGGTGCAGTGAAATTGATTCTAGGAAGGGATTTTATGGTAGAAGGGGAATGGTATCAAGTATATATCGACATTGCTTCGAGGTATGGTTTTGTGCTCTTGGATCTACAATTAACAAAAGAAGAAATAGGAATATTGATGCAAAGAATGTTTAAACTTGAGTTGTTGGGTGGTCTTGTAGAGGTTCCTTAAGTTGCTTCATTGGGGGTAAGGCATTCCTAGGCCCTGCAATATGGATCTTCTTTTTGTATCGGGAGAGGTTGTTAAATATTATCCTTTTCTATTGGAATTAAAGGGTTTTGCTTTGATAGGGAACCATGAGAGGGTTGCCATGGGTGTGAATTTCTTGAAGAGAATGATCCATCTTGTCCCTGTGCAAGACTTTGATTGGGTGGGATATTTCATCAACTTCATGCAAGTGAATGGCGATGAGTAATTGGTAAAGCACTGATAGTTTTTTTCTATTTTGCAAGTTCCACAAAGGTCCAAGCTAGGGTATTTTTTTTTTTTTTTGTTTCTGCAGTCCACATTGTAAGTAGATAGAATATATATATGTACAACTCTTATAGGCCCAAAGCAGCCATTTTTGTGTATAAATGTAGTAGCAGATAGATGGTATGGGTATGGTATTCAACATGAAGTTTAATTTGGCATGTTGGTTTCTTGGGTTGATGAATGATAGTAAAATACATTGCTTGATGGGTAGGAATATGTGTTGCAAGGTGTGTGACCTTGGTATCCTTGTGTTGTAGAGTACAACACTCAAGTTCATGACATGGCTTAACCACATCTCATGGATTCATTAACTCTAGTGGTTGTATCAAGAATTAATACATCGATATTTTGGTGCAACGACAATCATCAGTGCAACAATTAGTATCAAAGCCTAGGTCACAAGTTCAAACCCATAACTTGTGTTGGAGAGATTGTTGTAAGGTATGCGCCACTGGTATCCTTGTGCTATGCAGTGCAACACTTAGGTTGGTGACATGGCTTAACCACCTCTCGTGGATTCATGAACTTTGGCGATTATATCGGGCATTAATAGATCAATCTTTTGGTTCAATGATAGCCATCTGTGCAACAATATGTACCCCCTTTTTGATAGAATAATAAAAATTTACCTCTTACGCATAAATAAATTTAAATTTAATATGGTTGAAAAATTAACTATTCATGGAGCCACAAACTCTACAAATAGCTCTTTAAGAAGTTGAGCAATGGCTATGAGCTAAAATAAGCTAAGTAGCCACATGAAAATATTTTGGTTAGTAATCACTACTCTACTTTTTAAGGAGTTATTTGTGGAGTTGGTGACTCAATGAATAGTTAAGTTTTCAACCATCTTAAATTTTTATTTAATATTAAAAATAATTTGTGGCTAGCAATCACTACTTAGCTTTTTAAGGAGCAATTTGTGGAGTTGGTGGCCCCACAAATATTTAATTTTGCTACTTAATTTTAAGGAGCCATCTTAAATTTTATTTTTTGAAATGTATAATTTTTCACAAGAAATTAGTTCCAACAAAATTCCCAAAAGATTTAAAGATTTGTAGTCTATAGGAAATACATTGTTACTATTTTTATTTAAAATATTGTTTTTAAATTTTTTATCTAAAATATATAAACAAATATCCTAAATTTTAATGTGTTAAATAAGATTGTAGTTTTTATTCTTAAACCTTATGTTATACAAAACAAATCCATTGTTTGTGAAAGTTTTTTGCATAAAATTGTTATTCCAATTGCATTTGAAATGAAACCTAAAATAAAATTATTCACTGGTAATCATTGCATCTAGCACATACAATCTTTTGCTTGCTTTGTTTACATGTATGAATAAAAGTAATAATAATAATTTTTGTAGTTAAATATTGGAGGGAAAATTGAAGGTAAATGAAAAGAAGGGAAATAAATTTGTGGAGCCACACCATTTTTCTCAATATGTAGTTACTACTTATTTTAAATCCCTCCTTTTTTTCAAATCTTATTTTCAATTCTTAAGTAGTAGATGCTCCACTAAAATAGGGAAAGATTTCAAATTATCATTTTCCAATTTTTTTAAATTTGCATGGAAACACTCCAAATACTTAAATTTAAGCAAAAAATGCACTTAAGAAGCCACCTGGGGACATGTAGTAATTAAAGAAAATGTGTTGTTAATATTGGAATCAAGGGAAAAATCTCATTATTTTAGGTATTTCCCAGCTTGGTGCTTGCAATTATTTTCATCACACATGGCCTTTGGGTTGATTACTTTGTAATAATATTTTCCACTTAAAATTTGGGACTTAATTTTATGCCCTAGGTTCTATTGTATAACTGGTACTTTTTTTCTTTGTATAATGAAACATAGACATTAAGTGTGCTCACAATTTATTCTAGATTGTGGGCACATTTATTTGTTTGGATTAATGACCATAATGTGTTTGTGCTAATCCCAAAAACTTGCTTGTGAAGGGAATTACTTGTGAGGTTCTATTACACTCATCAAGGAGGCCTTGATTAAGAGTCTCTAGAGATTGAAAGTGAGAGCACATAAATAGTAAGGAATTCTCAACATGAGAAAGTTATATAATAAATAATAGGGTTACTTTAGGAATTACTCTCAAGGTTGGAGGTAGTTTGAGAAATTAATTCTCCACCATATTAATGGATGGGTTAGATCTATTTTAGAGAGGAGCATTCCAAGAGAACACACTAATCTAAGGTGGAGAAAAACTCAGGTAGGAGAATGCACATGAGAATATTAGGTAGGTGGGAGATGGTAATTTTATAATGGTAAGTCACATAAGGGATCTCTTTCATCTTCATACACTATTGTTTTAAGGATTAACTATAGGATTTGAGGTAGAATCTTGAATTTTATATTTGAATTGGTGATTTATCATGCAACAATATGAGAGAGAAAAAAACACATGGTTGGCCACTATGAAACTTCATGGTTATACTTCTACTTGATGGATATAGAAGGAATATAACAAGAGTAATAATATATCTATTGTCACTTGGGAGACAATATAAGAGAGATTAATTTCTTGTTATATCTTTCAAATCACTTTATAAAATATTATATAGATAATTTTCATGAGCTCTAGTAGGTGGGAATGATAGTGGCTCAATATGATCTAACTATTCCTTTGAGCTAATATAGTGTGTAAGTTTTGTGGAGTATGAGAAATTTCTTGTGAATGGATCTATAAGGGGTTTTAAAGATTGCATTATGGGTATGTTTCATATGTTATCACCTCAAACTTTTAAAATTTATGTAGAAAAGGAAATTCTAGTAGAGGAGAATTTGGTTAGAGGTCATGGGAGTCAATTTAGTTCTTAGGTGATGGTACATTAGAAAGAAGGGAAATAAAAGTAAAAAAACAAACATATAACCAGGGTTTTGAATTTGAATGCATACTTCTCTCTAGTTTTCTTTAGGTTTTCAAGAAGTTGTTTCGAGAGCAACTCACATAGATCATAGTCTTTTCTATTTACAACCATTTTGTATGCAACACAAATAATAGTTACCAAAATTGTGTTCTCCCTATTTAAAAAATAAATAATGTGACCTATTATTATGGAAGCATATTTTATAATAGGATTTGTGATAGGTTTTGTTTCCAAGGCTCTCTTATCAAAGGTAGCAACAATTAAATCTATAACCACTTCGTTCTTTACAATTTTTAGAACTAGTATAGGTATGATATCACATAACCCAGTCACAACCTTTATCACCTCCTTATAAATCAATCTGGGCATGTTGGTCCACATGAATTTGTAGTGAATTCTACTCAATTATTTCCTTACATATTTAGCATCCACATCATTGGTATAGTTAGGGAACCAATTCTAGATATCAAGCTTCTTTTGCACTAGGTTAATGTATTGAGGTTTTACCAAGAAATCATCTCTAGTCAGCTCATTAGACCATAGATATTTAATCTTCTGGTGATTATATTCATCCAAATTTTTCTTGTATGTAAGCCCTAGTGTCCTCTATGGGTGAAATGAAACTCTATAATGAATTTTTGAAAAAGCACCGATAGTATCGTTATCAAAGATTTTCATTGAATAATTTTTAACTTTGGTCTAGGCCTCTCATAAATGTTAACAATAGTTGGGGTAGCCATTTTAACTTCAATTCAAACTCAAATTATTATGAAATCACTTTTATTTCAAACCCACAAAGCATAAATAGTTGTAAATACCTTTTATGCACACAACATGATCTAGGGTTTGCACCAAATTGCTTTGAATCACCTTCAAGACTCTTTCAATTCACTTTTCTTTATCCAAATGAAAAAATGTGATAAAAATTAACTTAGAAAATAACTTTATGTCTTACCGATTTTCCCTAATTTTGCATTGAATGCTTCACGTTCCAAAAAGTTGATAAAACCCTTCACTAATACATTGTAAACCCTAAAATGCTCCACATTTCTTCAAATTTGCATATTTTCTACCAATTTATTTTTCAAAATCTTGATCATGACATTTTACACCATATATATTCATGTCATTCGTTGACACCTCATATTTCTAGGGGGTTGTTAGGTCTTTTTGTTATTGTGTCCCCCCTAAGCCCATGCCTAGGTTTAATTTTCAAGGGAATTATCTACACTAGAGGGAGGTACAAATGTATTTGATTCATCCTTGTTCTTAGGTTCCTCTTTCTTTCTCCAAATCTTCTCCATTTCCTTCTTTACTTTAGTAGGATCAATTTTATTCATAGGTTCATTCCTCTATTCCGGATTAGTTTGCCTTCCATTCTTACTTCTGTAAAATCTTGAAATATGTCCAGGTTTGTTGCAACTATAGCATACAACATTTTTCTGATCAAACTAACCTCCATTTAATATTTATCTACACTGGTTAGCCTTATTTCCAAATACATTTTATGTATAACAGTAACCATTGAAATATTGAACCATTTTACGAACATTATATCTATTCATCATTTGACTTATGCATTCAACAACTCTATGTCTGAATTTCTTGCATGCAAAAAATTGTCTACAGAAGGATCTTGTATTTTGATTCATTCTAATTCTACATTCTATTGACTTATGTCCAAATTTATTACATGAAAAGAAAACACCATTAAAATATGGGTACCTTTGAGCATTTGGTTGTCTGATAGGGATCTTCCAACATTTCTTCTTTGATTTCTGAATTATTTTCCATTGCCTTGAGTCTTCTTTTGATTGTAAACCTTGTTAGGAGTCTATTTTTCCTTTGATATTTCTCCTTCTTCAAGTCCCAAACCATATTTATCTTTAGATGGTTTTTTTCCTACAATTAATTCATCAAGCATTGTAGTACTTGTTTTGAATTTGTTCTCATGATCTCTTGATTTTTCTAGATCTGATCTTAGAGTTACTACTTCTTGTTCAAATCTTGTGCATTCATCAGTTTTACTTTGTACCACAACGTTCAAAAAATACTCAATTATTTTCTTTTCTTCCACTTTTACTTTTAGTCTAGTGATGTCTTCATTTTCTTTTTTCAACCGTTCATTGAATTCTCTATGTCTTTCTTTGAATTTCTTGATTTGTTCTCTCAAATTTTTGATGAATACATTTTATTCTTCTATATTTTACTTTAGAATTTTATTTTCACCTTCAACTTTGTCAAGATCTTCAAGAGTAGCTTTAATTTCTTCTTTGTCAATCATTCAATCACTTTCAATTGTAAGATCTAAAAACTTTTTATCATCCATGTGTTGAATCTCCAAGATCTTCCTAAATCTATTAGGATTCTTAAAAAGAACCAAGATTTGATACCAATTATTGAAAACCCAAAATAGTGAGAGGGTGGTGAATCAATATTATATTAAACAATTTGATCATAAACAATCCAATTAACAAAAAATATCTAACTGCAACCATGAATGAAAACATGAAACAACCTCAAGATCACATGACACATGAACATTAGGATTTTCATGTGGAAAACCCATAAAGGGAAAAACCACAGTGAGGATTAGCTCACAATATATTATAACCAGTTATAAGATATTATAGAGGCTCATAGGACACACTATCTAATAAGGATCACAACTAGAGGTAGATAAAAAACATAAATGGATACATAACCAAGATGTGAATTGATACAAAATATACCTTCCTTGTGCTGAATTAAGTCCCTTTGAAGCTTTCAATACAAAATACTTCTCTCCTTTACAATCTCTCAACATTCACAGCAATTTTTCTCTTATTCGGATCACACACATACTAATTTGCATGTTTGAATCATATCACAATTAATCTCACATTACTTGTCATATCATCTCTTCATACAACTCAAAAATGTCTTACATATATACCCAATTACATCCACATACATCAATTAGGTCAACCTAATTAGATGTAGCCTTATATTAATTCAAATTTTCCTTATCAGCTCCATACTAGATCCAAAACTATCCTCAAACTCAAACCAAATGTGCAACACTTAATTTAGGTTGGAATGGACCTAAAATAGATCCTATTAACATCCACAATACTTATTTAATCTTCATAACATATAAAAAACATTAGTTTGGATAGGAATTAGACCTAATCAAAAAATAAGCCAACTGATTGAGCACCAATGATCCATTTGATAATATAATCACTGGCTATCTTAAATATATAGTGTATTGAAACTTGTAAAAAAATCTCAAAAATTGAAAAGTATAATTCCAAACATCGAAGGAACACATACCATATTACACTTACCCATTTAAACTATATAAAGACAAAACTACATGTCAAACTACTGCTACTTGTATCTTTGAAACTATTCATCCAAAACCACTAAAAACTTGAGAATAGATGCACATGATAGTCATGAATAATATATTAAAACCTCATAAGCTGATCTTATTACATGAGAAATTCCAGATCAAGATACTTGATTAAGATGTCTCCATTCGATTCACCAGATTAGAAAAAACTATCAACAATTAATGTTGGCATCAATAACCACACATTAAAAGGGTTCCTTCTTCATTCTTTCAACAAGTAGAACTAGGGACTTTAGGGTAGACTACCTTAACAAGCATAAGGTAAGAATTAGACTATAGAATAATGTTCCTCTCTTTGGTTAAGGGGTGTGGATTTAAGGAGGTTCCAAAGACCATGGAATAATATGGAAAGGTGTTGGAATCCTTACAATTAGAACAAATTATATAACAAATCCTTTCCAAAGTTTATTGGTTAGTACTTGAGAACCTTTAAATTGAGAACATAACTAAGGATGTTATCAAGAGTACCAAGAAATAGATCAAGAACCTCAACTACATGTAGGAACTTAATCCTAAGAAAACCTAGTCATCTAATAATGTTGTAGTTGGTAAAGAACATAATGAGTTCTTAAAGGTTGTAGAAAAAGAGATAGGAGAGAATAAAATGAAAACATTCAAAGAGCCTAACACACACATAATAGTGAAAACTGAAGAAGAATAAGAATATGAGGAATCCCTACAAAGAAAGGTTAGAGATAGAGTCACTAGGTTATAACATAAGGATAGCTTGTTGGTGCTAATAATATTTCACTAAATTGTCTGGATCAAATCCTAATCCCTCATATTACCCCTCTTTCTCAAGTACCAATTCTAATTCCTTCCCCTTTTTCTAGCCTAATCCCTTTTCCTATTCCAATTCTAGTGCCATCACCTCATCCACATTCCCCATTTATAGAAGAACCTGAAGATAATGATCATGTTAAAACATAGTTCATTGATGTTAGCTAAATTTAAGGAATTGTGTCTTCTTTTGATGAGTGACCACATATGCCCATAGAGATTCTGGCACCTTCTTCTCTTATTTATCTAGAGGTAATATCACATAGGTCTAAATCACCAATATTAGGCCAACCCAATTCTCTCATGCAACCTACTCCACTAGTCATGAGTGTGGGATCATCTACAAGAAATTCAAATATTCTCATATGATTAAATGCTATGACTAAGAAGAGACAAAGGGTGTATTAATAAATTGCAAAATACATTTGAGGAATAATTGGTATGCTAGAGCGACGAAATATTTTAAGTCTTTTGTAGGGTCAAATAAGCTATTTGATTGTGTTCCAAAGAATGGAGTTTTCACTTGGACAAATAAAAGAAGGGAATTTTGTCAAATTTCCTAGAGGATTGATAGATTTTTGTTGTTCGACAAATGGTTGGCTTTGCCTCATGATTTATTTTCTTTCATCCATCTGGTAATAGGTTCCAATCACTTCCCAATATCTTTTTTTGTGTTTCAGGTGCGACCTAAGGTTCTAAGGCCATTTAAGTTTGAGGCAATGTGGTTCAGGGATGTTTATTTTCTCTCCCTTCATAAATATTGGTGGACTTTGACCCCTTTTTTTATCGGTTCCAAAATGTTTCATATTTTCACTAAGTTAAATTATATGAAGGATAGCATAAAAAACTGGAATGTCAAAAATTTTAAGAACATCTTTGTGGAAAAGACTAGGATTAAAAAAGAGTTTTTTGACTTATATGAGTTTTTCATAAAAAATGGAATGGATGTCTCATCCTTTGATAAAGAGAAACTCTTGAAGGTGGATTTGGAGGAAGTTCTCTATAGAGAAGAGTTATATTGGTGATAGAATTTGTGAGAATTGTGGCTCAGGGATGGTGTTAGGAATACCAAATTCTTCCATGGTTCATCCAAACTTAGGTGGTAAACACACAAAATTTTATCAATTCAGGGTGTGGGAGGTGTCACCCTTACTTCTCCTAAGGAAATTGAAGAAGAGGTAGTTAGGTTTTTTAAGAATCTTCTTTCTCCAGCTCATGGCCCCCCATCTTTGGATTTTCTATGTTTGGGAAACATACCTAAATTGATATCAAATGATAAAAATATATTTCTAATGAGTGAATTTACTTTTGAGGAGGTTTGAAAAGTGGTGTTTTCAATGGCCCCTAATAAAGCCCCAGGTCCCGATGGCTTTAATGTGTTTTCTTTCCAAAAGTGTTGGGACTTCATTGGGTCAAATATAATTCTTATTGAATACACTTAATATTAAGAGGGGGGCTGAATTAGTATTCTTCTAACACAACTAATTGCTAACCATCCAATTATTAATGCATATCTAACTGCAATAGTAAACTAAAGCATGAAAGGAATCATAAAATTTAATAACACATTGACATCGAGATTTTTACCTAGAAAAGTAGAATGGGAAAAGCCACGGTGAGGACTAACTCACAATATATTATAATAGGTTACAAGATATTACAGGGCTCACTTCCAAGACTCACTATCCTTGAAAGGATCATAGCATGAATAAAAAATGGCTTATTTACAAGATACAAAAGGGTATGAATCATTGCCAAAAGTGAAATAAAAAGTATAGTTCAAAGTGTTGAGATCAATTTCAATTAAGCTCTGGAAAACCAAAATCTTGCTTCAGTTGTAGGTATACAATTATTATCAATAAATTTGCACTATTACACTTGTCACATCACTCACATACTATACTCTATATCATCTCCATCTTCTATCCATCACACACACATATATAAAAAACCTTATCTTCCTTCATTAATTAGGTCAACCTAATTGGATGTGAACAAACACAAAATTCAAAGAGACTTGTCGACCCAATTCAAAATTCCTTTTGGCTTACAAAAGAAAATGTGTCATCCACACATTAGGTCAGCCCAAACATAATAAGGAACACACATAAGACAATAATTTATTAACCTTGTCAACCAGAAGAATGTTGAACTTTTGTCATTTAGATATCTCATCCGAATCAACCAAAATTGCTAAAATCTTGTTCATAGTTGTAACTGATACTTCTGAGAAACATATAAAAAACTCATAGAATTATCTTTTATTGAGAGAATTTTTGGATCAAAATATCGAATTAGAGTAGACACACAATTTACTTAGCTAGTTACCAAACAGTGTTGGCATCAATGACAACAAATCTGAAGGTCACCTTTTTCATTCTTCCAACAATCTCCCCCTTTGTCATTGATGGCAACATGTGCCAAAAATGAGACTTTCTTCAAAACCAAAACATCAACCCCCCTTTCATGTGTACAAGAGCACAAAAGTCAATTGTAACAAATCCTTCTCTAAATCAAGACAAAGGATGAGACGAAGAGCAAAAAAAAAAATCAACTAAGAGTTGGGGGAACCTTGTAGTTCCTTGAAAATTGCTTCCAAAGATAGATTTCCATCATTCCAAACTCCTTTTTCTCTAGTAATCATTTTGTGTAGTGGCTCAAGCTTCATTAGGAATTCTTCTCCTTCTTCCAGAGTGGAAGGAACAATGCTCATATTCTCAAGTATTTATACATCTATCAATGAACTTGATATAGAAACATGTATGGAGACTACTAGGTCTCCAACCTAGCCAAACTTTCTTATCACATCTACCTTCTATCTCTGCAGGATGAAGAATTTTTTCTGAAGATCCAAAATAGAAGCCCAACTAGTATATATTCTATCAACGAAAAAATTGTAATCATTGGGGGAATTGATGAGCCGAGAATCAATTACATCCATTAAATCCTTGATACCTCAAGTGGCATCAGGCCACTTCATGCAATAGCCGAATAGAAATTGAGCTTCTTCATCACAATCTTTGAATTCTTTCAAACTTTATAAATATTTATTATGTGCAATTACACACTTATCTTGTAGAACCAATAATCTTCTCTCTATAAGACTTGACTCCACTTCCTTTTCAATTTGAACTTTGAGATTAGATGTGTATTCCTAGACTGAGTCAACTACAAGCTTTAAATTTTAAATTGGTGTTAAAGAATTGTCTATTGTGACACTGGGGGCTATCTCCTATAAAGATTTAATTGATTCATTTATCATCTCATTTCCTTTTGTTGCAAGTTTGGATGTGTTTGGTAGTGTTTTCATTAATGTTGTCATTAATGTCAACACATTTTAGGCTGACTAAGTTGTGTATTTTCCAAGTGCTTTTGAGAAAATTTGAAGAAATAATGAAAGCAGTATTGAAGTGTGTTCTGAGTGTGCTCTGATATTGTGCTTTGCATTTATCATGTGTTGATCCTATGCCTATATGTATCTGTAGGTGTGTTCATAATCTTCAAAGGATAATATATTCTAAGTTTCAACTTTTGAGTCGATGGACAGTAGAAGATATGTTCACCACAGTGTGAATTGGTTTACCAAAACTATTGGTTTGTGGACTGGGAGAAATGTTCTAGCTCCATAGTCCTTTGATATTTGGTTTCAGATCTTGAGGATATGGGAGATGAATCTTTCTATTAGTTTCTATGTTTTAACAAACTATCTAGTGGTTTGGTGCTCCGGAAGACCTATTCCAAAGCTCCTGTGTTTTTGCTGGTTGGTTTGGTTGGACTAGTGAAGAGCTCTTTGCGAATGAAGTTTGTTGTAAATGTTGTAGATGTATTTGAGGTGTTCTCAGAGATGGTAAAATTACTGGTGAAGCATGTTGATTAATACACATGTTATTATCTTGTTGGAGATGCATCTACTTCAAAGATCATTAGTGTTTTCATTAGGTTTGGCCGCCCTGGTGTTTACACATTACATTTTTCTTTTGAATTGATTTGAGAAAGTGTGTGTGATCTTCAAGATGTTGTTTGGGTCCTAGATTAAATATGTAATTGGTCCTCTCTCATTCTTATCCACCACAGGAATGCTAAGTAGCTAACCTTGGCGAATGTTCCTAAGGTTGAAGATGGTATAAAATCAAGTCAAGTTGTATTGAATTTGATATCCATCCATCCATGAATTAAACAAGTGTGGAAAGTAGAGAGTGGAAGAGCAAACTGAGGAAATAGTAATTTAAGGTGTTAGATTCTCGAAAGTAGTGAGCTAAGGGCATCTACAATCTTCTAATTAGGTTGTGAATGTGTGCAACCCTAGTGGTGGATCTTCATTTATCTCTTTCGTTTATTTTCTGTAGGTAGTGAGCTTCCTTTCTGGATAGTGAGTCCTTCTCAAGGTAGTGGGCCTTTAATCTAGGTAGTGAGCCTTTGTATTTAGGCAGTGAGCCCTCTGGCAGTGAGCCTTTGTATCCGATATTGCATTACTACTATATTGTGAGTTAATCCTCGCCATGGTTTTTCCCTTATTGGTTTTTCCACATAAATCTAGCGCCTCTAGTGTTTTCTTTCTATTATTTTCATTTCATGTTTACACTTAATAAAAAAATTGAAGTTAAGGTGATAAGATTAAGTTTATAAGTAAAGAGATTTGATACAACTGATTCAATCCCCCTCTCAGTTGTCTTGTGCATTTCAACATCTTTCTAATATGATTTAGTAGCTTCTTGTGTGATAAAGCTGAGAAAAGTACCACTCAGTTTATTCTATCACTCAGTGTAATCTTGGTCAGATCCACATAATCTAGATGTGGCATAAGCTTAACTAGCTAGAGTGGGAGCATAGGCTGAAGTAATTTTTTCTAGTTTTAGCTGACAAATAAAGAACTTTGGGGTTTTCTCCTTTACTTTCTTTAGCTAGAATAGCTTTCTTATCTTCCTCTTTCTTATTTTATTCTTCCTTTTCTTCTTCTTCTTCCCCTTTTTCTTTTTCTTCTTCTTCCTTTTCTTTTCTAGAGGATTTATCTTTGTTTTCTTTTCCCTTTTATCCTCATCATCTTTGTCACCATTATTCTCGTTTCCTTCACTTTCATCTTTATCTTTCTCATCCCTGTTTTTACTATACTCATGATGTTGCTTTTTCTTATCACCGGTTTGATATATATGCTGATCATCAGACCTTTTGTTGGTCATCTCTTATGTGTTAGTCAGAGGAGCAGGGGTCTCTGACACACCACATGTTTCATCAACAGTTTCCAAGACTGGATTTTCCAACACTTTTTTGACATCAACATGCATTTGTGCATGAGTTGTATGGGATGAAGAGCTAGTTCTTGCCCCATAACTCCTTGCTAATTTTTTGATTACATCATGGGTTTCTTGTCTCACTTTTTCTATGCTCTATTAGTCCTTAGTCATTAGCATGTTAACTCTTTACTTGACTCTAAACTTAGTAGAACATTCTTTTAGAAGATTGGCCCCTTCTATCTCAAAGAGAGTTGAACCATAGGAAATTAAGGCATCATTTCTAATATTATCTTCAACATTTATAGCCTCTTGCCTTTTGAGTAGTAATTCTTTCTAGAAATTTTCAGTTACCTTATTCTGTATATTCTCTATTTTTACATTGCAAATGAATAATGTATTGAATAAATGCATTTATGATGGTTTCCTTTCCTTCATTATTAACTTTATCATTTAACTTAGCAGTTGGCATGTGATCATTATCAATCATATTATTTACTAAGGCTCCTAGATCTAAAGATGGTTGATCACTTACCAAAGGAGAGTGAGGCATGTCCTCGATAGGATTAGATGAGCCTTCTTCATTCTTCTTCTTATGAACATGGATTATACATATCCTCTTCTTCCTCTGTCTCCTCATCCATGAAGATATCAACTCTAGTTTTAGCTTCTTCTTTGGAGATACTACTTCTTTTGTTTCTTTCTAGCTAATTCTCTTCTTCTATGCCAAGATCTATTTCTTCCTTAACGACATCACTTATATTTCCTTTCCTATCAGATTTTTCTTTCACTCTTATTTTTCTTGAAGCAGCAGATGGTGTAGCAAGAGGCATATCCTTTCTTTTTGATGCCCGGGTATTGGGATCAGTAGGGGCAGTAACATCAACTTATGCAGGGAAAATTTGTTCTTTGTTCTTTCCCTTTTTCAACATTAACACTGGAAGGTAATCTTCCTAATTTCTTTGGTTTGGAGGGTAGATCAGCTGATTTAGCCTTTCTCTCATCAAGTGCCTCCTTTAACTAGTCTAAATCATCCTTAGTGAAAGTTTATGCTTGGAAAAATGCTTCAACCTTCTTTCTTCTTTTGGATTTTGTAGATTCTACACACACCCTAGTGGATTTTTCTTCATAAGTTCCATGTCAAGGTAGATTGGGATCCTGAGGACTACTCAACAAAATTCAGTGTACCTCTTAGTCATTTTCTCATCAATTTCATATCCCAAAGGCTCTATCCATCAAATTTTGGGTATAACTACCTCTATGATGCATTCATCTATAGTCATAAGAAAAGTTATTTCCTTTTCATATTTCGTTATTAGACTCCTAGGAATCCGATCTCTTCCATTCATCTCGTTATGAAAAACTACAAAGAAATAAGTCAGAGAATTGTTCTACACCTTGAAATCTCCAAGGCTACATAAGTGATCAAAAATCTGATGGGAAATCAACTTATTGCCATCCCATATTATGTCTTTTCTTCCTAGTATCTCCCTTAGGAAATAAAATAGCAAAAAACTACTAAAGTGCCAGATTTGAAGGGGTGCTTCTTTGCCTTGGTCATGCTCAAATTCTCATAAGTTGCATCCTAAGCAACTCACATAGATCAAAATCCTTCCCATTTACTACCATTTCAAATGCGGTGTGAATTTTCATAGCCGATATAGAATTCCCATTGTTGGTGAAATATATTTTTTGACCAATCATGATAGAATCATATTTGATAATAGGGTTTGAATAGGCTTTGTAGTTAAAGCTCTTTCATCAATGTAGCACTAGTTAGCTTCATCATAGCATCATTCATTGTAGCCTTTAGAACTAGAATGGATCCAATATTGCAAAGACCAGTCATAGGTCGAATCACTTCCTTGTTGATTACCCTAGGTAAAATTGTCCACAAAAACTTACTATGTACCCTACTAAGAGCCATTCTAACAAAATTTTCCTCCATCTCACTGGAAAATTTTGGAAACTAGTTCGAAGCGTTCAACCTCTTCTAAACTAGGTTTTCATATTCTAGCTTCAACAATAGATCATGTCCCATCAATTCACTATCCCATAAGTTCTTAAGCTCTTGGAGATCGAACTCCTTGATTTTCCCATGAATATATGTCCTTGTAGCTCCAATGGGTAAAACATTGCTCAGAATGTGTGAGAATGCACCCACAGGATCATCTTTATTAAATTTCCAAGAATGTCTTCTAAATTTTGGTCAGGGTCTCTCAAAAATTTCCACAATGGTAAGAGTAGCCATTTATCCTCAAACAACTTGAATATTCTTAAGAAAAAAAGGTTTCTTCAACTTAGAATCCACAAGATTCAGATAACATAAAATACCTTTTCTTCACGCCTTGTTAGGAACTAGGGTTTTGATGAAAAATACTTTGAATCACCTTCAACTCTTTTTAGCTTGCTCTTCTTCCTTCAATTGTGCAAATTTACTTTATCTTGTCTTAGTTTCTTTCTTTATAACTTAAAATTTTTCTCTAAATTGCATTTAATACATTTCAACCATAAAATCTAACAAATGCTTTATAAAGTACATTGTAAGCCCAAAAAGGTTCCACATTTCTTTGGATCTGCATATTTTCTATCAAAGACTTCTTCAACATCTTTAGAATGAAAACTTACATAATCTATCCTCGTGTCACTACTTGACACCTCATATATCGGGGGCTCCTTAGATTTCTCTATAACTGCTCCCCTTGACACCACTATTGGGTTCAATTTTTAGAAGAGGTATCTATAGCAGATGCGAGTACAAATGCATTTGATTCATCCTTTTTCTCAGGTTCTTCCTTTTTCCTCCAAATCCTTTCGATTTATTTTATTACTTCTCTAGGATCCATTTTGTTCACAGGTTTGTTATTTTATTTTAGATTAGGTTTCTTCCCAGTCTTTCTTCTATAGAGTTTTGAGATATGCCTTGGTTTGTTGTAAATGTAGCACATAACATGTTTTTGACCAAGCTAGTTTGGATTTATCCTTGATCTACACTGGTTACCCTTATGTCTGAAGATATTACTTGTATAACAGTAGCCCTTAAAAGATTGAATCCTTCTACTAGCATTGAATCCATTCATCATCATCATCTGGCTTCTACAATTGGTATCTCTATGTCCAAACTTATTGTAAGAAAAGCATTGTCTAGTAAAGAGGCCAACATTCTGACTCATTCTATTCTGGTTCATTTTTCTTCTACATTTTATTTCCCTAAGACTAAATTTATTACATGAAAAGCAATAACCATTAAAATATGGGTCCCTTTGTGCATTTTTTTATCAAATAGGAATCCTTCTGGTATAGCTCCTTTGGTTCTTGATCTATTTATTATTGCCTTGAATTTTTGTTTGATTGTTCACTTTGTTGGGAGTTTGGTTTTCCTTTAAACTTTGTCCTTCTTCAAGTCCTAGACCACCTTTTTCCTTAGAAGGTTTTTAAAATGCAATCAACTCATTAAGCCTTGTAGAACTTGTTTTTAATTTTTCTTCATGAGCTTTCACTTTTACTAGATCAGACCTTAGGATTACCACTTGTTCAAGCTTTGTGCATTCATCAATTTTATTATAAATTTTAGCTTTATGGAATTCTTCAATTCTTTTTTGTTCTTTCACTTGCACCTTTAGTTTGATGATGTCTTCATTTTCCTTTTTCAACTGATCACTAACCTCTCTATGCCTTTCATTGAATTTTTTGATTTGTTCTCTTAATTTTCTTATACAATCATTCGCTTCTTTCAAGTTTCCTTTCAAAGTTTCTTTATCATCTTCACCTTTGCCTAATTCTTCAAGAGCAACATTGATTTCATCAGATGTATATTTTTCTTCCAAAGGAATAGGATTGCTTTGGTTATCCATGTATTTGAATTCTGGGACCTTCATCAAGCTGTAAGACTTATCTAGAGTAACCGAGCTTTGATACCAATTGATGAATACACCGAATACTAAGAGAGGGGGGGTGAATTAGTATTCTACTAAAATAAATAATTGCTAACCATACAATTATTAATTCATATCTAACTATAACAATAAAATAAAGCATGAAAGGAATTATAACATTTCATAATACATTCACACCAAGAATTTTACGTGGAAAACCCAAAATGGGAAAAACCACGGTGAGGATTAACTCATAATATATTATAGCTGGTTACAAGATATTACAAGGATCACTACTAGGACTCATTGTCCTTGAAAGGCTCACATCCTAAATACAACATGGCTTATTGCAAAGATACAAAAAGGTATGCCCCACTGCCAAAAGTGAACTGAAAAAGTACACCTTCAAAGTGCTAAGATAATTATGGTTAAGATTTGGAAAACCAAAATCTTACTCTAGTTGTAGGTGTATACATTGAAAATTGACCATTTTTATTTGGTCAATTTACCCCTTTTCGTCTAAATATCCTTTTATCCACATTAGTTAAAAAATGTTACTATTATTTAATTAATATCCTTAAAATTCGTCTAAATCCCTAAGGTATTTAGTTAAATAATTGAATAATTTACCCTTTATTACTTTCCTCCAAGGCATTAAATAAATAATCCATTTAATTAATTCCCTTTATCTCCCATCCCCCATAATCTACACCCAATCCTAATCCACCTCCTAATCCCATCGTTAGGGATGCGCACATTCCTAATCCATGATTAGGATGTGTCACATCCTCTAACTTTTGCAAGTTGGATCCTAATCCTTGTTAGCTACCTAATCTTCCTCTAATCCTTCATCAATTGGCCTAATCAAATCCTTTGTCAACATTCCCCATTGCCTAAGGAATTTTTAATTCCTTTTTGTCTTCCCAAAGTCTTTTGAGGAATTTTCAATTCCTATCTCATCCCCAAAGAATATTAAATTCCTTTTCTCTTTCCCAAGGAAATTTTAATTCCTTTTATCATTCCCATGCACATTAAAAAGGAATGTTTAATTCCTTTGGTCAACTCTTGATCTCAACCACTGATCCTCTCCCAAGAATCAATCTTTGCCATTCATTCATCTCCCCTCTTGCTAATGATTAAAAGACTTAGTCATTTTTCATTCTCATATATTCTAACCACAATCTATCACATTCATCTCAAGACTTCAATCACCATAGCTATCATCTTGCACTCAATCCTCCACCCTTGCATCCAAATCAAGAAAAATCAAGTTGTTATGCTACTGAAATCAATCTAGAAGCACACATATCAAGCCATCAAAAGGGGAAAATAAACTCATCAATATCAAACAAGGTAATACTTTGAAATTTTATTTACAAGTTTGAGTTTAATCTTTAGCCCAATCTTGAGTGTTTTTTTTTTTTTAATCCTTTTTCTTGAGTTTATTTCTTGCATTTTAGATGGGGTAAAAACATTGCACACATTTTTGGCACACCCAGTGGGACCCACGTTATGGGTCTGCACTTTCACGTTTATTTTTGTTTGAATTTAGCAGGTTCACACTTTACATGCAGAGGCGAAACCGCCCTAATGAGTGAATTTTACTATTGCAAAGGTGAATTTGAGATCAATAGAGGCATAAGCTAATTCGCCCTTTTGCAAGAAGGGGCGAGTTTGAAACTGGGAGAAATTTTTCTTGAAGTAGGGGTGAATTTGTGAAAGTTCCTGATAGATAGGAAAATATGCAATCAACAAAGGTGAGAAAAAATTTTCCCATCCTTCTAGACAGGTGAATTTGACTAGCAAAAAGGGAAAATTTGCTTGACATAGGGGCAAATTTGAGATAAACTCGAGACTTAAATTTTTTGATTTACAACTTTAGTTTGATTTGGATTTTGGGTACTAATCAACTAACTTGTTTGTTTGTGAGTGTGTGATTTCACTAGCAACTTGTGCAACTTGTCCTTGTTCATCCAAGATTAGTGGTGTTAAATTACTAATGTATTTTCTACAAGATGATCGGTCAAAGACCCATTAGTTAGTTTGTTTGTTGATTTTCATACTAGATAGGCACACATAGAATTAATTAAAGGGTCAATTAACATTGTTTTTTGTTCTTGGGAGTAAGTTGTTGATGTATCCACTCCCCTTGTGCCTTTTGGCGATCTTGGGTGATGACAAATCATAGTTTTCTCTAGTCCAGTCCAGTCTACCTAGGAGGTGCTCGTGAGTTTAATCTCTCCCCTTGTGCTAGATGCAAGCTTGGAGAACAACCAAAGCATCTAATATCTTCTTCCTTTAGCGGGACCTTCTTGGGATTTCATCACCCAGGGATGATTCCAACCATGTGTTATTGGTAGGGTATATAAAGGGGGAAGAATGAAAGTTGTACCCCAATCCAGTCATGTCATGTTTAGCAAAGTGTCAAAGCTAGGGTGATACCTAGATAAGACGCGTAGAGTTGGTCCAAGTTTCTAGTACCTCACTGGGGCTCCCAACTCACACTTGTGCCTCACGTACCTTTCGTGTATCAAGGATGCATGAGATAGCCTTATATAGCCTAGATAAAGACCCGTGTTTTAGCTATGGCTTGGTGTAGTGCAGGGGATGTGCATCGTACCCTGAAGTTACTCATCATGTACTCCCTTGGGTTGAGATAGGAAGCCTCGTGGTGGACTACAATAGTCCTCGAGTGAGAGTGTGAAGGTGAGTGCATGGTGTCTATTGATGACCCTGTGCCACTAGAATGCTAGCTATCTGCCTTCACGAGAAAGGGTGATCTAGAGAACCACCCCGGTATCATAGAGTATTAACCTTGGGTTGTCCACTCAAGGTGGTGGGTATACATCAAGTTTGTAAACCCTTATCGCTAATTTTTAGGATTGTGTTGTCTAGCCTGTCTTAATTGTGTGATACTAGTGCTTTTATTTTCACTTGAGTCAGTCTAGCCTTTTTTATGTTGTTTGTCATGCTTTTTTTCCTTTTCCATAGTTAGCCCTTACATTTAGAGAAATTTTTTACCCTTATAGAGGCGAATTTGCACTATGGATAGGCGATTTTCCCTACAAAAGGGAAATTCCAAGTCAGAGTCCTATCTAGGTCATCCCTTTAGGTGAATTTGTCTTTGTTAGAGGTAAATTTTCCTGTGAGTCCTATTGTTTGGTGTTTCTGCACATCAACAACTCAGACAAAATAAAAGTTATCCTCTCTTTTGAAAGGTTGATCTCTATGAATAAAGAGATAACCCCAAGGTATCTTGGGTGTCAGTTCATGAAAATGCAGTAGAACAAAATCAGTGATAAAATGTGAATATGATGGTAGTCACAAGGGGTCTTATGTACAAGGTTGGAAGTTCTAAACTCGTCATATTTTAAGATATGGTGATGCTTTAACTTTGAGTCCTAACCATTTAATAAAAGAAACAACAAAAGATAAGGGTTTCAGAAGTCCTAACTGTTAACACTACTTCTAAGACTAACCATGCAAATGAAAAAAGACCTGGAATTGACCAATCCCTTAAACTAGTTTTCTGGCCGACCCAGGCTATACCTGCAATCTTGTAGAAAATAGTGCAATCTTCTGAGGTGTTAAAGATTTTTAGGCTAAATGCATTCATTCAATGAGACTGAATGAATACATACAGTTGAACTAGGCACATGAATATAAGGTATAGGTTGACCTTCCACAACATTCCCACAATCAAGAAACTGCCCAAGATATGAACCAGGGATCGCTACAACACTCCAGACATTAAATCATAAGCATTACAAACTAAATCTAAGCTACATCCAAACATTTCCAAGCGATTTAAAAGATAGAACAAGAACCATGCAAGATTACTCAATGCAAGAGAAGGCATCAGTCATAATGCAATGTTTGCACTTTGTATTAAATCATCACATTTGCAACAATTCCAGTCTGTTACAACACTTTCTTGAAATGTAAAACTAACTTCTAATCTTCTAACATGTTATTCTACTACTAAACCTACTGCTTAAACTTGATTGGTAACCAACTTAACTAGCTTGGACAATTATTCCAATCCTTACAAATGAGACAGAGCGCCATACTTATAGAACAATATGCCCATATGAAATAGAGCTAGGGTTACAAGAAATCAAGGCCACCAACCAGATCAGCCTCGATAGACAACAGTAACCCGCCGCTCAACAATGAATGCAAAAAGTACCCCATCAGATCAACCTAGGATCACACACAACCAGGGGATGAATCCTCAAGCCATGCCCAACAATAAATAAACACCCACAAAAATCAACGTGTGCACGAACACCAGGAGGGAAATGAGCAACCAACCAAACTAGAGCTAGGCAAACAGATGACCCAGATCGAGCAAAGCTAGGTCAAATCCACCAACCAGATCTATTCACCATTAATGAACACCAAATGTGCCAACCTTGCATGTAGGAGTGGGTCTCATGATAGAAGCCGTAAAGTGTACCCGACAACACCCGCAAATCACTCGCAAATCTTCAAAGTACATCCTACAAATTCAAGTTTGATCCAAATTGAAATTCAAACAAGACACCATTAATGCTAAATACACCATTAAATTCCAAGCAGGTCCATAGAATTTCCAAAGATCAAAGAATCACGCAAAAGAAACCCAAGTGGAGGCAGAACCAAAACCCACCCTAGTGGAAGTAGAGGTGGAATGGGAACGGGAAATGAAACCAAAGGGAAACTAGGTGGAAGTGGAGGTGGAACAAGAATGAGAAAGGAAACCAAAGGGAAACTAGGTAGAAGCGGAGGTGGAATGGGAACAAGAAAGGAAACCAAAGGGAAACTAGGTGGAAGTAGAGGAAAAACCCACCCTGACAGAAGTGGAGGTGGAACGGGAACAAGAAAGGAATCACGAACTTGGGAAAAGTTCAAAGCCAAATTCCATCCTGGTCCTGGCCCCAAAAAAATGACAAAGGAGGAAAATCGGAGAAAACCCAAGGGTGAAGAACCAACCCGGAGGCCGAAGACAAACGAAACAATGAAGAAAATAAGAACGCAGGAGATGGAGCCAGAATGGGAATGGGAAAGGAATCACGAACTTTGAAAAATTTAAGAGTTTGATTCCATCCCAGTCCCACCTCCGACAAAAGAAAGGGAAAGCGAAGTGAAGAAAACCCAAGGGAGGAATGTGACCCCTAGGAGAAAACAAACAAAATGAAGAATAAAGTGAAGAAGTGGGAGGGAAGCGGAGCTGGAACGGGAACGAGAACATAACCTGGAACTCAACAAAAGTTCAAATTTCAATTCCATCCCGGTTCCACCTCCGACAGAACAAAGAAAACAAGGGAAAAGTTTTAAAGCCAAGGGAGAAAACCAACCCTTATGGCCCAAACAAAATACCAAAGGGAGAAAAAAAAATGGAAAAGAAGACCACCCCAAAGAGGATAGAATCCAGGCCCCAAAACCACCAAGAAATCAACACAAAGGCACCCAAAACTAAGGTAAGCACCAAAGACCAAATCCCAAAGATTTTCAAAGATAAGCACAAAGAGCGGGCAAGCCACAAAAACGGACCAACAGACCAAGCAAAAAGAGGGTCC
Organism: Sequoiadendron giganteum; assembly: GCA_007115665.2. Classification (NCBI taxonomy): domain Eukaryota; kingdom Viridiplantae; phylum Streptophyta; class Pinopsida; order Cupressales; family Cupressaceae; genus Sequoiadendron; species Sequoiadendron giganteum. Next base: position 510,700,798 of record CM021108.1, on the reverse strand, counting down.
CCACCTTCAGTGGGGCATGTATGCAAAAACTACACAACAAATGGCGACCCTATTGGGGAAATGCTCCAGAGCATTGCGATGACAAGCTATCATCAAGAACTCAGAATATCTGGTTTCCTTCCAAGTATTAGGTTACACCTAGACAAGGTTTCAAACATCACAAGCAAGCAAACCTTTCCTTTACCAAGGTCAAAGTGTGTGCATATGCATTCATTTTCCTTTCCTAGATTGCAGTAAGAACCAAATTCAGTCTAACAGGGATACATAAGGATTCTAACTCCAAAAGCACCCAGGATAGAGCCTCACTTCCAGTCAAGCATCCATAGCCCCGGTGAGGTTATCACTGTGATCCTCCCTAGCATAGCTCTACTACCAACTAGACATCCATAGCCCTAGTAGAGATACTAGGATACCCTTGAAAAGGTGAACATTCTGATTTTTAATATTTTCTTTCTTTTCTTTTGATATTCTCTTTTGATATTTGCTTTTAAAGCTTTACCCTTTTCACCTTGAGGGTAATGAAGCCCACACTCAAGGATGAGAACCATAGTGGCACTAGAGTAGAATTAAATATTTTTCACCCAGTTAGACCTCCTAAAGACCATATGTAACCTTGGAAATCTTAATATTTGTGTGAAGATATAAGACCCAAATATATTCCAAAGTTTAACTTACTCAGGTGACACTAACTCCTAGCCCATGCAACATCTAATGAAGGAAATCCACCAGTTTGAATGACTCCGAGGAGATGATAAAAGTTTGTAGAAGAAATACTAGAGCAGCCCCATAAACACAGCCAGTTATACAGATGCAACAGACCCAAAGGAAAGTAGGGCGACCCAAAAGCAACAGAAAAGCAGCAAGCAAAACCAACCCCAATAGACCAAAGGAAACCAAAACTAGAGCAGTAGACAAACAAAGAAAAACCAAAAGAAACCCTACTCTAACCGAAAGAAAATAGAACAACCGAAAGGAAACCTAATCTAGTAATGTACAAGGAAAGAGCTGTGAATAGCTCATGACTGAAAATAATGCTTCAAATACTGCCCATTGACAGGTAGTGGGATATCTTCTCTAATGAGGGTTTTCAAATGGAAGGAATTATCTCCCAGAATCTCTGCAATCTGATAAGGGCCGAGCCAAAGTCTGTCAAATTTTCCATGCTCCCCTTTCTTGTCATGGGCTTTTTCCTAGTAGAGGACCAAGTCAGAGATTCTAAAAGCTTTCACCTTGGCTCTCCTATCAAACCACCATTTCCCTGATGTTGGGAAAATTTTCTAAGGCTTCATATCTTTTCTCTTCAAGGTGTAGCAATTCAGCCAATTGGGCTTCACGTTTATCTTCTCCATCATAATATTCATTGATGAATTGCACGGTAGAGATCTTCAGCTGAATGGGAAAGATAGGTTCGAAACCATACACTAAGTTATAAGGAGAGGTTCCTATGGATGTTTTCTGTCTAGTGCGGTCTACTCAAAGAGCAAACCAGAGCTGGGTATGCCAGTCCTTGGGGTTTTTATCTAATAGTTTTCAGATGACTGTCAAAAGGTTCTTATTGGAAGACTCAGCCAAAATGCTCCCCTATGGATAGTAGTTAGATGTGAATTTGATGGTAATCCCATGGTCATAAGCCCAGTTAGAAAAATTTAAAGATGCAAATGCATAACCATTGTCACAAACTTCAACCAATGGATAACCAAAGCAATTAATGATACTCGATTCCATGAAATTGATTGCTACTTTAGATGTACATTGTCTACATGTAAGAGCCTTAGTCCACCTAGTAAATAATTAGTTATGGTAAGAGTATACCTATGGTCTACAAATGAAGATGGGTTGATTGGACCAATGAAGTCCATCCCCCATTGTGCAAACGGTTTTACCTCTATGACAGGTTGAAGCGGAAGAGCCACACACTTCCCCTACTTGCTGTAGTTTGACACACATGGAAAGTCCTCATGTGGTGATGTGCATCCTTGAAAAAGTTAGGCCAATAATAGCCTACCCTCAAAATCTGATTTGTAGTGGAAGGTGCTGAACCATGGCCTATTCCATATTTGTCATGAAATTTAGTCATCACTCTCCCTGCCTCTTCTTTTCTTAGGAATCTCAAGTAGATACCTTCATGATTTGTCTTGAATAAGACAACTCCCTTCATCATAAAACTATTACTCTTCAAGTGTAGGGCTCTCCTTTGCACTGAATTAAGGCGTTTGGGGCATTGCTGATTCAACAAGTAGTAGACAATGTCATCATACTAGCTCTCCGAAGAAACATATTCAATATTATAATGCTGAACAACAAGGTCAGGACCCATTTCTGCCATTGTCTTGGTCAATCCTTGTCCTCTTACCTACTTCATGGGTTGAATTTCAATGTCATATTATTGTAACATAGTCACCCACTTGGCTCTATGTTCACCCAACTCATTTTGCATCAACAACAACTTGACTGTAGGATCAAGGACTATAGCAAAGACCTTGTTTCTAAGTATATAGTTCCTAAACTTTTTCACAGTTCAGATCAAGCCATAAGCCTACTTTTCAACACTAGGGTACCTCAGTTCGACATCCTTCAAAGGTGCACTCATGAATGCTATGGGATGTTCATTCCCTTGATTAGATTTTTGTGTCAGCAAGCCAACACAAGAGTGACCAAAGGAAAATGAATAGATGTAGAATGGCTTAGCATAATCAGAACTCACCAAAATAGGGGCTTCAATAATAGCTCTCTTGATTTCCCCAAATTCCTCCTTAGCCTCTGTACTCCATTCAATCTTTGCTTCTTGCTTCATCATGGCATTCAATGGCTTGACTATTTCTACAAATCCAGTGATAAACTTCCTGACAAAGTTAATCTTGCCAAAGAAGGACTTCATTTCCTTTTTTATTGCAAGGGGTTGAATTTTCAGAATTTCCTTCACTCACTCAGGATCAGTGGCAATACCTTGTTCTGAAATACGTGTCCTAGCAGCTTTCGCTCAGTGACTCAAAAAATGCACTACTTTGGATTAAGTGAAATACCAAACTCCCTGCATTTCTAGAATACTTTGCACAAATATGCAACATGATCACTTCTCTTCTTGGAAAAGACTATTAAATCATCAATGTAGATGATTAGGAACTTTCTGATGATGTCTTTGAAGGAAATATCCATTGCTCTCTAGAATGTAGCTCCAACATTGATTAATCCAAAGGGAATTCTCCAGTAAGAAAAGGTTACCCATTTTGTGGTAAAGGCACTCTTATGCCTATCCTCATATTGAACCATGAACTGATTGTATCCAGAGTACCCATCCAAAAAGGACATCATCTGAGATCCGTTGACAACCTGAAGCACCTCATCTAGTGAAGGGACTGGATAATTATCCTTCTTTGATGCTTTGTTCAAGTTTCTGAAATTGACACATAGTCTGATTTCTCCATTTTTCTTCTTGACTGGGACCAAGTTTGCAACCCATGTTGAATGTCTTATTAGGAATATGATTCATGTTGAAAGTAACTTCTGCACTTCATTATGAATAATGGGCTCCAACAAAGCATTGATTGGCCTTTGTCTTTTCCTAAATGGCTTAACCTTTGACTTGAGGTGAATAGTATGTGTAATGACCAAAGTGTCATATGTCCTCAAGTCATCGTAGCTCCAGGCTATCACATCTTAATATGTGTGCAAGGCATTAGTAATTCCTTCCCGCTCTTCCAGAGTGCACACCTTGCCAATAAAGACATTCTTGGTGTTACCTTGGGTTCCCATGTATGATTCACATTGATAGTTGAGGGATTCCCTTTTCATTTTCTGCTCCTAATCTCTGATCCTATCCAGATCAAAGATCCTCTCCAATTGCACTATGTCTCATTGGATGGTGTTAGTCTTCAAATTGAGGACTCCTTCTAGGTCAATTTTGGCCTCTTGAGGCTCAGCCTCATCAATTACTTGTGAAGAAAATACATCATAGCTAGTAATAAAATCAACAATGTGCTTATCATCTTCAAATACCTAAAAGATGGTGACATTGTTAGGCACCAAGGGTACTGGAACAAGCTCCAAAGTGAACTTCTTTAAGCCTAAAAGTGATAATGGTTGCAATGTACATGCTTCTTGTGCTAAAGAATCAACAGTGTGATTCTTACTCTGAGATATTAGTTGAATGTTGAATGCATCAAATCCTTCAATAAGGTCCCAAATTCTATGCCTATAGTTGGTCATCCTTTGATCATGACATGAGTGTTGTCTTCTTACCTGCCTCACCACAAGCTTAGAGTCTCCGAACACTTGTAGAATTTTAACTTTCTTCCTTAATGCCATTAATAGCCCATGAACTAGGGCTTCATACTCAGCTATATTGTTGGTGCATTGGAATTGGAGTCTGTGAGCAGAAAAGTAGGTTTTATCTTTAGGATTGATCAACTCAAGTCCTTCTCCAACACCTTGCTTGGATTTGGATCCATCAAAGCTCAATGTCTAGCAGCCATTAGCTCCTGCTGCTCTTGGGATGTCTCTATCCTTATTGTCACCTGGAGATTCATCAAGAGGTTTTGGATCCTTCCCCTTCTGACTATTTTGAATGATCTTTACGCTTGACCGAATAGTTGAGGTTGTGTTGACGTGCCTTTGTACCTGCTCCACTATAGTTTGACACAAGCAACATTCTAATTCAGAATGAGAAGCATCATGAATTGGGCACCAATTAGGAAGAAGCAACTCTTCAAAGTTCATATTTACACCAAGTTGAATTTGATCTTTCATAGATTTCTGGATATACTCTTGGGAGTTATCCAACAAATCGAGCTATCTTTCCTCCTGATCACTAGGCTCCTCACCCATTGCCAATCCTATTGTTTGGTGATATGGTGCCCTTGGAACTGATGCTTTCTGATGTGGAATCACTTGAAGAGGTTTGCAACATCAAGATTTCTTCGGTGTCAAAATCTAGGGAGGCCAAGACATAGTTTCCCATACTAACTTCTATTACCAATATCTCATTTGAAGTGTTCTGATATTCGGTGATGACATACTTCATTCTAGGTTCTCTCTCAATTCTGATATGACTTGTGACTCCTTTCTAGGGGAGCCACATATGGGAATGATCTGTGGATGTATATCCATTTAGTGCCTTGGTGAAATACCTACCTAAGATCAGACCATAGGTGTCAGGGATGTCAGCTACCTGAATATTGAGCACTTGTTGCATCCTAGGGTCTAAGGAAACTTCCATGGGAATCATGTTTAGTTCTCCTACAATATTCACCTTTGTTTTATCTAATTGGGTGACTTTATTTTGAGAAGCGGCAGGGGTAATGCCAAGAGCCCTACAAACATAAAATGGCATAACATTTGTGGATGCCCCTGAATCTAGCAGGCAATTGTCAGGATTTTTACTTGACTCTTATCTTTTTCTTTACCCCTATCCCTAGGTTGTGACAGACTAGGACCTTTGGGTGTTTGTGAGATAGGAGGCCTTATAATTTCCTCATTGGTAGCTACTCCTAGTGTTGCTACACTTGAATTAAAGGACCCAAGGACCGCATTTCTAATTTTTGGAACTCTTAATAATTCGAAAGTAGAAAGACTCACCTTTACTTTTTTGAGTTCCTCGGTGACATATTCTCCTAGCTATTCCACATTCAGGTTGGTGTGGAGCTCCTTAGAATGACCGAAATTCTTATCTTTTGGGGCATCAGCATTACTTCATCTAGAAACATCTGGTCATCCTTCCTTTGTGAGGTATTGTGTTGGCACTTGAGGGTGGCATGGATTGTTATTATCATGTGGGTCCCGTGGAGTAGTAAAATTGTGTGGAGGGGTAGATGTAAACGGCCATCCAACTTGTAGACCCCTATGGGGCTTGCTCCTTAGATCATATTTCCTGATAGGTTGATGGAACATTTGCACTTCCTCAATATTGGCCTCTTCTCCATCCAACGGGCCATTGTTATTCTCAGTTTCCTCATCAAATAGCTGAGAGATTTCATCTTCATTGAGTACTTGTTCAACCTCTCCACTCTAGCTGCTTGATTCCTCCTCTAGTTCATTCTCCCCATTGCCAGGGAATGAAGCTTGGTTCAACACTAAAACTAGGGAATCATAGGGATTTGAGGGCACCAACTCTTGGCCAGTGGAATTGTTTCCAACTTCACATTGGAAAATGGAAGCAACAGTTTGAAATTAGGGGTAGTCAAGCTCTAAGTGTTGACTCATCTTGTGAAGTCTACACCATCCAAACAAAGCAACCTCTGCTAAGTACACACCACTTGGAGGTTTTTCTTGATTGGAAGGGTGATCCAGTGGAGTAGGAAATCCTCCATTGTTAGGCCTAGTATTCCATTGCCTATTCTGTCTAGGGGGTTGCCTTCTATCGAATCCTTGTCCACCTTGTTGATTTCTATCAAAGTTCTGACCATAACCTTGTCCTCTTTCAAAGTTGTGATTACTGTCATAGTGTTGCCCTCTATTATAATTTGATTACATGCTCTTCTGATTATCTTGGAGTTGATTGTTCTAGTTCCTCAAGTAGTTTACCTCCATGTTCAACTTCTTTACTTGTTCGGTCAATTCATCTAACCTTTCTTTATCCGGATTGTTGTAAGGGACTGGATTCATAGTGTTTGGGGAATTCCCTGACACTCCTTGAGAACCAGTAGACTGATTCAAAATTTTTGAGTTTTTCAAATAGGTAGGAAAATTAGCCTATGACTGTGACTGGAGGGGGTGGTTAGAAGTTTGCTGAGGATAACCAGACATTGGTTGGACTTGGTTTATTGGGTGACCCGGGTGAGGGACTAGAGGAAACTGTAGAACAAGATTCATGATGGGTGTGTGATTAGTCAGAGCCTAGTTGAGAAATTGGACTTGGCTTGGGTGAGCAATAGGTCCTAGTGATGGTAAGGGTCTTGACAATTTTTGCCTTAGGTCGGTACTGACCTTAACAACCTCTATGTATGTAGCGAGAAAAGTAGTTGGTGGATTAGTTCTCCACTTGAGGAAGGTGGAGGTGAGACTATCAGGGGCTTCAAAATAGACCTCTAGGGCAGTGGCCTCATTTCCATAATAAGGTGCTTACAGTCTGGTGTATGCTTGGTGGAACCTATTGTTGAATGATCCTATAGGCTTGTTGATTTCTCTCTTTACCCTAGTAAACTACATATATAGGTCATTGGCACTAATGGGAATCTTAAATTTTAGAAAGAATGTAACCTCAAGCTCAACCCAGTTATGAATGGAAGTGGTAGGTAGGTGGTTATACCAATAAAAGGCCTCTTCTCCAAGAGAATAGGGGAAAATTCTGCATGCCACATCCTCATGGTTAATTCCTCTATCCCTCAGACAAGTCTAAAAGATCATAATATGTTCTTTTGCTGTCTTATTTAGGTCATTCATATGAAACTTGGAGCAAAAGTGCTGAGGGTTCTTGGGCATAACATTGTAGTTGTTAAATGTCAAGGGTGATGGATTATTTTCCAAGAAAGCCATTGGTGGAGGTGGTAATGGTAGATGGATGATTGGCTAGTGTTGTGGAATGGAACCAACCTCAGAATCAGATGAAGATGGAGAGGGTGGTGGTGAAGATCGTAGAAATGATAGATTGGATGATGATTTCTCCCTTCTTTTGGTCCTTCTTGAATTGGTTGGAGGTGGCAATTCTTGGAAATCTTCTTCTTCTCTTGTTACACATCTGGTTCTTCTTTTGAGCATCTCAGGAGAAATGGCATTTAGAAAATTCTCTAGCTTTCTTGTTGGGGCCCTCCCTCTAGCACCAATCCTATTGTTTGGTGTTTCTGCACATTAACAACTCAGATAGAATAAAAGTTATCCTATCTCTCTTGAAAGGTTGATCTCTATGAACAAAGAGATAACCCCAAGGTCTCTCGGGTGTCAGGTCATGACAATGCACTAGAAAAAACTCAGTGATAAAATATGAATATGCTGGTAGTCACAAGGGATCTTGTGTACAAGGCTAGAAGTTCTAAACTCGTTAGATTTTAAGATATGGTCACGCTTTAACTTTGAGTCCTAACCATTTAATAAAAGAAATAGGAAAAGATAAAGGTTTCAGAAGTCCTAACTATTAACACTACTTCTAAGACTAACAATGCAAATGAAAAAAGACTTGGAATGGACCAATCCCTTAAACTAGTTTCTAGCCGACCCAGGCTATACCTACAATCTTGCAAAAAATAGTGCAATCTTTTGAGGTGTTAAAGATTTTCAGGCTAAAGACATTCATTCAATGAGATTGAATGAATACATATAGTTGAAATAAGCACATGAATATAAGGTATAGGTTGTCCTTGCACAACATTCCCACAATCAAGAAACTGCCCAAGATATGAACTAGGGATCACTACAACACTCTAGGCATTAAATCATAAGAATTACGAACTAAACCTAAGCTACATCCAAACATTTCCAAGTGATTTAAAAGATAGAACAAGAACCATGCAAGATTACTCAATAAAAGATAAGGCATCAGTCATAATGCAATGTCTGCACTTTGTATTAAATCATCACATTTGCAATAATTCCAATTTGTTACAACACTTGCTTGAAATGTAAAACTAACTTCTAATCTTCTAAGATGGTATTCTACTCCTAAACCTACTGCTTAAACTTGATTGGTAACCAACTTAACCAGCTTGGCCAATTATTCCAACTCTTACAAATGAGGTAGAGTGCTATACTTATAGAACATTAGGCCCATGTGAAATAGAGCTAGGGTTACAAGAAATCAAGGCCACTGACTAGATCGGCCCCAAAAGATAGCAGTAATCTGCCGCTCAACAATGAATGTAACAAGGACCCAATTAGATCAACCTTAGATTGCATGCAACTAGGGGATGAATCGTCGAGCCACGCCCAACAATAAATGAGCACCCATGAAAAGCAGCGCGCATGCGAACACTAGGAGGGAAACAAGCAACCAACCAAATGAGAGCTAGGTAGATGGATGACCCAGATCAAGCAAAGCCAGGTCGAATCCACAAACTAGATTTGTTCATGATTAATGAACACCAAATGCGTCGAACTTGCGTGCAACAGTGGGTCTCATGATAGTAGCCACAAAGTGTACTTGATAGCACCCACAAATCATGCCCAAATCTTCAAAGTACATCTTGCAAATTCTAGTTTGATCCAACCTACATTCAAACAAGACACCATTAATGCAAAATACACCACTAAAATCCAAGAAGGTCCATAGAATTCCCAAAGATCAAAGAATCATGCAAAAGAAAGCTAGGCGGAGGTGTAACCAAAACCCACCTTAGCAGAAGCAAAGGTGGAACGGAACGGGAAAATAAACCAAAGGAAAAATAGGCAGAAGCAGAGGTGGAATGGGAATGCGAAAGGAAACCAAAGGGAAACTGAGCAGAATCTGAGGCAGAATGGGAATGAGAAAGGAAACTAGGTGGAAGCAAAGGCCGAACGGGAACGAGAAAGGAATCGCGAACTTGGGAAAATTTCAAAGCCAAATTCCATGCTGGTCTCGGCCCCGACAAAATGACAAAAGAGGAAAACAGGAGAAAACCCAAGGGCGGAGAAACAACCTGAAGGCCGAAGACAAACAAAAAAATGAAGAAAATGAGAATATGAGAGGTTGAGCCAGAACAGGAACAGGAAAGGAATCACAAACTTTGAAAAAGTGTGGAGTTTGATTCCATATTGATCCCACCCTTGACAAAAGAAAGGGAAAGCGAAGCAAAGATAAACTAAGGAAGGAAAGCAACCCCTAGGACAAAACAAATAAAACGAAGAAGAAAGAAAAGAAGCGAGAGGGAAGAAGAGCCAGAATGGGAATGGGAAAAGAACTTGGAACTCAACGAAAGTTTGAAGTTCAATTCCATCCCGGTTCCACCTCTAGCAGAACAAAGAAAACAAGGGAAAAAGGGAACTCCAAGGGAGAAAACCAACCCTTAGGGCCCAAATAAAACACCAAAGGGAGAAAACAAAAGGCAAAAGAAGACCACCCCAAAGAGGATAGAATCCAAGCCCTAAAACCACTAGGAAGTCAACACAAAGGCACCCAAAACTAAGGCAAGCACCAAAGACCAAATCCCCAAGATTTTCAAAGATAAGCACAAAGAAGGGGCAAGCCACAGAAATGGGCCAACAGACCAAGCAAAAAGAGGGTCCACACCTTTAGTGGGGCATGTGTGCAAAATCTGCACAAAAAGTGCCTTCTTAGGTGACTTTGTTTTTTCCCGTTCCCTAGAATAGGTGAGTCATCCCATCCTTTAGGCGAGTCTGCATCAATCCTCATGCATTAAATTTTCCCATTTCCCTAGAATAGGAAAATTTTCATATCAACTTAGCCGGTTTCCCCTAGAATAGGTGAATTTACATAGAGATTTAGCCCATTTGCATAGTCACTAAGCCTGCTCCCCTAGAATAGGAAAATTTGTTATCCCTTTGGGTGAATTTTCTTCTTGTAGGGGTCATATTGTCTTCCCATCCAAGTCCTCATCTGTCAAATTCACCCATTCCCTCAGAATAGGTGAATTTGTCATCTACTAGGGCGAATCTACTGTCCATAGGGGTGATCCCATTTTTAGTTGGAGTCTTCTATAAGTCCTTGGCCACCGAAAGCACCTATTACCTTGGCAACTTATCCTATTTCCCTAGCGATTTATCCTATTTCACTAGCGACTTCGCCTGTTTCCCTAGTAGCTTAGCCTATTTCCCTAGTGACTTAGCCTATTTCACTAGTGACTTCACCCATTTCCGTAGTAACTTACCCTGATTTTCTAGAATAGGAAAATTTTCTTCATGAATTTTCCCATTTCTTATCCATCCTTAGACATAGGTGAATTTGACAAACATAGAGGCGAATTTTCCTTCCTTGAATAGGCAAAGTCATGACTGAAAGAGGCTAATTTGCACTACACGAAGGCATATGCATTTCCCATACAAAATATAGAGAGTCAATCCTTCTCATCACAAATATCCTAGATCTTTCCAAGTCCAAAATCATAATCCAATCATTTTCCCTCTTCCTATTTATCCCCAAACTATCAATTTTTTTAAAAAAACTAGGAATTTATTTACCTTGACTTGGTGGGGTCATAACTTTCTACTTGTTGCTCAAAATTCAAATCCATTTGCACCATTGGAAAGGTCTCCAAGAGTAATAATTTGGTCCCTAAAAAAGAATGCTTTTGGAAACCCATTTTTTCAGACTCACGCAAGTTTCATCCAAAAATTCTGCTTCGAAGACCTTCGAAAACGCGATTTACTACAACATAGAAAAAATTAAAAAAAATTGAAAATTTTGATTTTCAGTTTTTCTCATTTCCATCACTCCTAGACTATTTGGGACCATAATCTAAGCTTTAATATAGCCCTAATATAAGCTTTAATCCAATCCTAATATGAGCTTAAATCAAATCCCAATCTTAGCTTAATATACATCCCAATTTGAGCTTTATTCCCTCCACATCCAAGATCTTATGATATTGAAAAAAATATTAAGATCCCTTCTTCCATGTTATTCTAATCCATTCTATTTATCTTTTCATTATCTCTCCTTTTCTTCTAATCATCTATTCTCATCTTTTCAATCCAACACCATGAACCCTTATCCTTCTCCCGCACAACCAAACATAGTAGTCAAGGGGAATCCCAATTACGTTGATGATGATAATGAAAGTCTTGTTGATCAAGATGAGTATGATTTAGATCCCCTCAATGCTATTATTACTAAAAATATTTCCGCAACCATCTTCCAAAATCCAATCACTCCTTTGAGCTATCCTACCACACCTTCATCCGTACCCAATAACAAACCTTATGCTACCTTTGACAAGGGATATCTAGTATCTTCCCCATCCACATATTCATCATATCTTTCATTTACATATCTCTCTAATTGACCATCCCAATATTCCCATCCTAATCCAACATCCACATCTTCCCACCTTAATCCAACATCCACATATTCCTATCTTAGTTTCCCATCCACTTTCTCTAACATCAATCTACCACCCACATATTGCTATCCTAATCCTCCATCCATGTCCTCCTATACTAATCGACCACCCACATCCTATTATCCTAATCCACCATCCTAATCTTCCCCTCCTAATACAATATCCTCATTCTCCTATCTTAAAGCACCATCCCAATACTCCTATCTTCATCGACCATCCCAATCTTCCTAACCTAATCTAACACCCACATCCTCCTATCTTAATTCATCATCCACAACCTCCTATATCACTCCATTCCCCATTCCATTATATTTTAATCCTCCCTCTCATCCAGCATATCTTATACCTCCATCTAATCTTGGTCCACTCACCAATCCTAATCCTCTACCTCCTCTTAGTCATACATCTAGTCCCATCCACTCATCTAGTCCTAATTCATGAATCCCTAATCCTAGTCCTCCACCCATCCATAATCCTTCATCCATTCCTATCACCCTACCTAAACCTACAATTACTAAAGGTCTCATTCTAGATGCCATCCAAGGACTCATGATAAGGAAGATATCCAAAAATCCACATATTGAAGTTTTGGATCCATCCAATACCACTTCATCATGTACGACCACCAATGATGAGGCCCTTCTCCATCCCACACCTATCATTACTATCACCACTCCTAGCACCACCCAAACCGTTGAACCCATCAAACCCATTAAATACCTATCACCTACTCCTAGTGCCGCCCAATCCATTGAAGACACCCAAATCCAATCTGCTCCCCCTAGTCCTAGTATCACCAAAATCCAATCCCATGACCTTCATGAATCCTCCATACCCCATATCCCCCACTTGAGGAGTTCCTCCAACACTCCTCCATCATCATGCCTCCCACACAAGATGATTCATGGCAAGAGCTTGATCCAAATCATACCAACATATCCCCTCCTCCAAATCAAGATCCTTCCATCCTATCTACTCCATATCGAGATCATATTCCACCATCCATTCCATCTCATGATCCCTATCCTCAATAAAATCATGATCCTACCATCCCATCCACCCCATCTCAATATCACACTAACTCATCAACTCCGTCCCATGATACCCTTCACATCCAAGATCCAATCACTCTATCTCATGATTCCTTATCACCCACTACTACAAATCCAAATCCTATCATATCACCTAATCCCTCTCTTAATCCCTTATCACTCACTCCTCTAGATAAAGATGTCATCATAACATTGTATCCATATCATGATCCTTCATTTCCACCTAACCCTACCATCTTGACACCACTTTTATATCACCTTGGTACCCTTACACTCATCCAAGGTGGTTTTCTTGTAAAAGAAAAATAGAGAATACACACCACCTATCCTCCTCCACCTAATAATGGAATCACATCATGTTTCCAAAATAACAAGAATCCTACCATAGATCGAATTCTCAAGAGAATGAATTATCAAGGAAAAGGTTTAGGCCTTCATGAGAAAGGTATTTTAGAGCCCATCTAGGTCAAAGAACACCTGTGTACATGAGGTCTTGGATATATCTCTCAAGGCTCACGATCCAAAAATGTTGGTACAACCTTTGTACATCCTAAGTGAGCCTCTTCCAAAATAATAATAGGCTCTTCCCATCACTCCACCACACCATTTATCACCACCCCCCTCCTCCATAATATCACCTCAAAACAACTATCTATCTTCCTCCTTCATCCTCCAAATCCATTTTGGGTCCATATGTTACTCTATCCAACATCACCTGTCCTCCATATACAAAGTCCATTTTGGGCCCTTATATCCTAAAATCACCCCATCCATTTTATCCTCTTCATCCTATCATCCATCCATCGCCTATACCTAGTATACATCATTAACATTCTAACCTCATAATCCCTAATCAGGATCAACAAAGGAACCCCTCCATTAATGCTATATCACATCCTCTATCCACACATCATCATCAAAATCCTCCCTCTATCATTCCATCCACGTCTCCTCCACATCATCCATCACCTAATACCCATCCTATTTCTATTGAAAGTACTTTGGGTGCCAAAGAAAAAATGCATAAATATAAACATCCACATGGATCTAAAGCTCCTCATGTTCCCTTAAAAAGATATGTTGAAGAAAATAAAAATACAATCCAAAATCCAAATCAATCCCAAAGGCTACAAAGGCCCACTAAAGAAAAACTCAAAACCATGTGGATCCCAAATAGAAAAGATGCAATGCATTCAAATGAAATATTTGTAACAATATACAAAGTTTCTAATCTAAAAGATAATGATTCACATCCTCCATCTCCTAAATCTATTTTGGGTCCTTATGTCCCAAAATACACTATCCCAATTCCTCCATTATCCCCACACTCTCCATCCATTCATCCTCCTATCCTTTCACATCCACCACCATATGTGCCAATGTTGGTCCTCAACACATTACCCCATCAAACATCCACTCCATCATTCCATCCACACACTTTTCAATACCATCCATTATCCCACATATCTCCCCCATAACATCCCTTTAATCCATTCTCTTTCATAATCTTTCCATTCTAATAAGGTTGTACCAACATCCAATAATTGCTCCAAGCATGGGATCTTATTACCTCGTATGGAACTTGATTCTCAAGTCCTTCATCCATCCCCTTTATCACATATATTCCAAATCCATTTATCTAAATCCCTATCCTTTCCCCCCTCCATCCACATCCTATCTAAAAATTCTAAAAAAATTTTGTCCAATGGTGAAAAATTGGCAAACAAGCGCCTTGGATAAGTATCATGATGAAAACCTGGAAAATAGGCATCATGTGTAAACTGCCCATCTGGTTTACTTCCACACTTGGGGGAAAATTGCACCTATGCATCCATTTCATCCATCTCATTCATCCCACCTATACACCTATCCTACCCATCATATCCCATTTATCTCCAATCCTTCCATCCTCCTGGCAATCTTGATATAGATAGGGGCACATATCTATACATTCTTTGGAAACCTCTTGGCATACATTCCCCTCATCCATACACCACTATATCCCTTATCCTCTTCCATCCAATTTCCTTATCCATGCCCTATCCACATTCATCTATCTTCTATTGTTTACCCATCCTGCCACAATCCATCTCCATTCCTTATCTATCCATCCTACTACTGGTCATCAATCTTGCCTCATTACACATGGAATCTCTAGAGTGGGGTATTTACTTCTTTGTGACATAATCCTTGGAAACAACATTCATCCATCCAAGTAATCCCTTCAATCTCCCCATCCATCCATCAAAAAAGAAAAAATCCCTTCCATCTTCCAAATCCTTGTCCCTCTATCCATCCATCCTAACATCTTTCCACCTCCCTATCTTTATCTATCCATCCCTTTATCTCTATTTTAATTCCATCTCATACTAACTTGTCATTGGTATCTAGCTATAGGATCCCCCCTCATGCAACCCAATGTCATCTATCTCATTATCTTCACTCCCACCTCTTTCAAAAATCTTACAAACCTCCAATCACTCTTCATCACTCATATATCCATCATACCATCATCCTCATTCATATTTTGATGATTTGGATAACTATCCCATCCCTGAGCTTCATGTGATCACCACCATCCTTTCCACAAGGTCTATATTTTCTTATCATATCGACTCCATCATTTTAACTACTAATCATGGTCATCTCATCATCCCTTATCCATTGTCTATCTTTGGAATTTTTTCAAACTATGTTTCCCTTGTGCTTTCACATAGGAAAGGCTAATAATTTGATCAGCTCCAAGGCAATTTGTCCATCCAGTCTTTGCCTTCATTCAAGGTCTCCATTGTCCTCTCTCCACTTTTATCCATGGTTAGTTCTCAGAATTTTATCAAACTACTAGGGATCTATGATTTCACATAGGCAAGGATGATCTTTGATCAACTCCTGAGCCCCTAGGTCTTTAGGGTTGTCTTGTTGTCTTATCATGTCATCAAGCACATCCTTGTCTAGCTCGTACTTAAAAACAAAAGTCACTAGTATAATGAGGTTCAATCAGTTTCAGGTATCCTTCATCATGTCAATCACCTAGTTTAGTCTCCATCTTTGGTCTTAATAGGATGCATCCTTCCTAATCAGACCACATCAATACCATCCACCTTTTCGATCCTATAGCAAAGGACATTTGAGATTTATTATGATCTTTTGATATTTCTAACATTTTGTTTATCATTTAAGCTTCCTATTATACTTTGTTAGGGTCGCCATGATCCATCATATCATGTTGTGCTTTGAAGAGTAAACATAGGGGCATATATTGATCTTTTGTTTGTTCCTATCTTCTTGTTTGTCCCATGTGGTACCCACCAAGATCCCCATGGTCCTATGTTGCATTGGGGAATCCTTTATGTTTGTGGTTATCCTAACATCAGGCCCAACAAAAGCCCTTGTGACTTTGGGATGTTGGACTAAGCTTTTGTTTGTTGTGTCAGTCCTATGCATGTGATATGACATCACCTTGATTCCTCATACCCTAATGTATAGCATCTCATGCTATATCAAATTAAGTTCTCATTACATGGTAGCATAACACATCACAACTAACTTTCTTGATTTTATTACTATTCATTCACCATTCATCACTCTCCCTCATCTATCTATCTTATATTTTTTATCACTCCACTATCTTCATCCTCATCATAAAATCATCCCTTCAATCTTCTTAGGATAATATAGATTTGTTATTCTAGGCATCTTTTCTTCCATTATTTTCATTCATTTCAACAATCTCACATCTCAATATAATCCCAATCCATTCAATCTAGCACAAATAATCTAATCACATCCTTAGTCTTGTTCCCCACCTTGCTACAAGCCTTGGTCCACTCATCATCATCATCATCATCATCATCATCATCATCTTAGGATGTATCCTTCCCTATCCTTTTGTGTTTTTTTGGGATGTATCCTTCCCTCGTCAACAACACTATCATCATCATCATTGAGATGCATCCTTCCCTATCCTTTTGTTTTTTGGGATATATCATTCCATCATCAATCCATATTGGCTTGTAGCTTGATCAGGGTAACATAGTATTTCTCCTTAAATCCATTTGTCCTTTTTGTTATCACGTCATCTCTCTCATTCTCTCTTCTATATATCATCTCCTACCATCTTCCCCATCTACCCTAGCATCATCTCTTCCATTTGAAGAGCATGCCTGTGTTCTCCTAAACTCACATGCCCTCTTGAGGAGGTATCCCAATTCCCTAATCTTTATCTTCACAACTATCATTTTTCTTCCTAGTCACTCATTTGAATGACGGGGCATCTTCTACAATCTAACCATCTTCCTGGTGCTATATTTTAATCTTCTTTGAAATGATGCTACTTTGTAAAACCATCTCAAAGAGGGGAAAAATGTAGACACCAAAAATTGAATATTTTTATTTGATCAATTTACCCCTTTTCATATAAATATCCTTTTATCCACATTAGTTAGATAATGTTACTATTATTTAATTAATATCCTTAAAATTCCTCTAAATGCCTAAGGTACTTAGTTAAATAATTAAATACTTTACCCTTTATTAATTTCCTCCAAGAAATTAAATAGATAATCCATTTACTTAATTCCCTTTATCTCCCGTCCCCCATAATCTACACCCAATCCTAATCCACCTCCTAATCCCATAATTAGTGATGTGCACATTCCTAATCCATGATTAGGATGTGTCACATCCTCCAAATTTTGCAAGTTGGCTCCTAATCCTTGTTAGCTACCTAACCTTCCTCCAATCCTTCATCAATTGGCCTAATCAAACCCTTAGTAAAATTTCCCCATCCCCCAAGGAATTTATAATTCCTTTTTGTCTTCCCAATGTCCTTTTGAGGAATTTTTAATTCCTCTCTCATCCCACAAGGAATATTAAATTCCTTTTCTCTTTCCCAAGGAATATTTAATTCCTTTTATCATTTTGATGCACATTAAAAAGGAATTTTTAATTCCTTTGGTCAACTCTTGATCTAAACCATTGATCCTCTCCCAAGAATCAATCTTGGCCATTCATTCATCTCCCCTCTTGCTAATGACTGAAAGATAATAATTTTTCATTCTCATACATTCTAACCATAATCTATCACATTCATCTCAAGCCTTCAATCACCATAGCCATCATCTTGCACTCAATCCTCCACCCTTGCATCCAAATCAAGAAAAATCAAGTTGTTATGCTAATGAAATTGATCTAGGAGCACACATATCAAGCCATCAAAAGGGAAAAAAAAACTCATCAAGCTAAAACAATGTAATACTTTGGTATTTTATTTACAAGTTTGAGTTTCATCTTTATGATGAGAAACACGAAAGATACATTTAATTATCCATTTATGTTTGAAAAGACTTGTTATTTTTGTTAATTAACATGACTGGTGGTAGACTATAGAAAAATATACTTACTTAATTTTGTTTATGTTTGGCTAGATTGGTAGATATATTTGAGGTAATGATTTATATTAAATGCATTGATTTTATGGTGATAATTATGAATTAATTATGTAGTTATAATCTTTTACTATCATAATTGGTATCCTATTCTTAAGGACCTTATTCAAGGATAAAGACCGATGATTGATGACTTACTTCAATATAAAGTTAAACTCCCTTTTTAACTGCATGAATTCAATCACGCCATTGATCGGTCCAGCTGGATGATGAATCACCAAAATCTAAATCAGCTTCTTTTAGTCGGTTTAGGATCTTCTAGTCCTGGCGCCAATCTGGAATATTTCTCTCTGTCTATTCTCAGTCCTGTTTTAGTTCTGCTTTAGTTTTATTTAAATATCTAGTTTAGGCACCTCGAATCTTGGTAGTTAATTCCATGTTTTGAATTTAATAGGGATATTCTTATAAATATCCATCCTTTAGCATTAGACAAGATTTAGATAATTTTTTATTAGAATCTTGTAATGGTTACAATACTTTGTTATACATCCTACTTTGATCAATTTAAATGAAGATAAGAATTTAACTCGAATCACTGTGTTAAAGATCTTATCGGAGGAAAAGAAGGACCCTCTCAACCAAAGGAATCGATCTCGTGTTTGGTATTTTACTAATTTTATGTTATTTTTATTCATTAACATTAAATCTGAAGTGTAGATGTTGAATCTGGAATGTTGAGTTTGTTTGAATCATTTTCAATTCATTGGATTCTAAATCTAGATAGTCAATTTTGTTTGAATATTTTCAGAAATTGTGTTTAAATCACTTTTAAGGTTTAGTTCATCAATTTTAGAATGGTTTTTTAGATTTGTTGTAAGGTTTATTGAGTTAAATCATATTTAGATGTTGTTTGTAGGAATTAAGTTCTGTAGTGATATGATTAGAAGCAATGATGGGAAATTATGGGAATATGGGACTGAAGTTTGTTTGGAATCTACTCATGGAAATTAGTATTTATATTTTCTAGATTAATTGTCATTTCCTTGCAATTTATTTCTGTTCTTTAAAATAGCATTTATTTTCCAGCAGACCTTAAGATAGATTTTTTTTGAAGCAAAATATAATTTAATTTGGATTTTTCATTTTAGATTAAGAATTAGAGTAAATATTAGTCTTTTCCATGAATCGGTCTCAATCAAGTCAAAATGAAGTTAGAAATAATTCAACATAAGTTTAAATTAGGAAATAAGATAGAATTAATCCTTAGGAATTAGTTACTGCAGTTCAGCTCTTGAAGAGCTCTTGAGAGCTCATGAAAGATCCTGAAGGAGTCAAACCGAAACCAAAAGTCATTATTTACAGTGCAAAAGCGCCCCAGAATCTGTGACAACTATCCTTATCACATATAGCTCTGAGACACACCTAGTTCGATAATTAATTGACTAAATGATGCAAGTTGTGACATCAACGACCTTGCCCATCATTTTTGGCATCGTTTCCAGGGAATAAAAGATTTGTATATTAAATGTAAAGCCTTAGTGTTGATAAGGAAGATGGATCCAAATTTTGAATTAGACAAAATCGAGACCATCGAGGGAGGTTTCTTCCATGACACCTTGATTTCGAATGATTTCGAAGAAGATCAAGAAGAGAATAGAAATCCATTACAGGAAGAAAGAATGGGTGATCAACTAGTATGCCCATTAGGAAAATAAGACCTTTTCTTATCCTATTGTTCTTGAGAGACATCTTGATGAGCCTCCTATGAAGAATATTTCACCCTCGATTTTTCCTACTTTTAGGGGAAAAAATTATGAGGATCTCGATCAATTTCTTTTTGAGTTCAAAGTTTTATGCTAGACCTGTGATTATACAAATTATAACCAGAAGTTGAATTTATTTCCGTCTAACTTAAAAGAGTCAACTTTCTGATGGTTCATGGGTTTAGGCGCTAGAACAATTACAACTTGGTACCAAATGGAAACTGATTTCCTAGATAAGTACCAAGATTACTGTCGAGTATGGGATAGAGAAGAAGAATTATTTTGAATAAGGAAAATGGAAGATAAAAGTTTGGAAGGCTACGTTGATACATTTCAGTTTGAGCACTAGAGGTGTAATAATGGGTTGGATGGTAAAATTAGTAAAACAATTTTTCTATGAGGAATTGATGATGAATCAAGAGTGTCCTTGAATCTTATGGGTAAAGGAGACATTAATAAGCTTTCCTTGGATGAAATTATTTAAATATGTAGAAACTACTCTAGAACTAGGGTACGGAATCAAAACTTTAGAAGAAACAAAACCCACACTACTGATGTGTAAGAGGTAATGGAAGAATTAAAAAAAATGAAAACTAATCTACTTCTTCATCTCAACATGCAAGGAGATAAGAAGGGCACTAAAACACTACCCATTTATTGTTCCAAGTGTTAGGGTAAAAATATTTTAAGAGAATGTCCATTAAATCAAGTTGATATCTATGAGATTTGTGAGAAACTAAACTCAACAAGTTCCTATAATATTTTGGCTAGGATTAAGAGCAATCTGAAGAAACCTCCTGTGGAAGAGGAAGAGCTTAATTATGTTGGCCAAAGACCACAAAACACAGGGTATAATGCTAACCAAATATAATATAGTTCTATATCTAATTGAAATCAAAATCATTGGCCAAACTAGAACCAATGGATTCCCCCATATCAACCACAACCAGCTCCTACATATTCAGAACAATTTGATAGGATGAATCCTCAATGGAACTAGTCACAATGGCAAGCTAATTGACAGTCGCAGTGGCAGTCAAATCAGCCATCATGGCAACAAAATCAGACATACTTCCAACCATGGAAAAATCGAGGGAAAAAAAATCCAGGGGACAAAACAACTCTTGTGATACATTCCCCTAATCCCACTAATGACCAAGTGAACCAGCCTCAACTACCAGCTCAACTAGTTGCAAATCCAAGAAACACCCACAATCATGCAAATCCTCCTGATTTGAATGTAATTGATGCTAATTATATTCAATTAAGAAATCAAAATTTTCAATCTAAACTAGCAGAAAAATCTCAAGAAGGTGGTGAAGAAATAAAAAATTCAACAAAAACAAAAAAAATTGAAGAGGAACAACAAGTCGAAGAAGCACCATACCCAGAGAGATTGAAGGAAGAAAAACTTACTCCTGAAATCTCTCAACCTAGTTACATGAATTTTGTTGATTCTCAGCTCCTTCATGAGTTGAATAAAATAAACATTGAAATACCATTGTTGCAAGTGAAAAGAAATCAATTGGTAAAGTCCCTTTGCATTAAAACTCTAGGGATAATGAAGAAACTACCTCCCGTAATATAGCTAGGGACAAAACTCATTGATTTGTTATCAGGAAGATTTATTCCTTAGAAATATAATGATCCTAGTAATCCTATAATAACCTTGAGTAATAATGGGGTAGAAATATCGAATGTCCTAATTGATTTGGGAGCTTCCATAAATGTTATCACATCTAATACTGTTGCAACGTTAGGAAAGAAAATTATTTAGCCAACAACAACTATCTTACAGTTGGCTGACCAATCTACAACCAAACCACAAGGTATCATAGAAGAGATCATGATCACCATTGACACATGGAATTATCCAATTGAATTTTTGGTTATTTAAGCCAAAAATAAATATTTTGGTTATCCAATCATCTTACCATGGTTGGCTACTGCTGCCACCTTAATTGATTGTAGATCTAGAAGTATGATTATCTAAATGGTCAGAAGCAAAAAAATTTCACTCTATCTGCCAACACAACCATCAATTCAACCAAACAATCAACTTTGGGTGGATGAAGATATAGAATGAAAAGGTGATGGTATTGTGGAGTTAGCTATGGTTACTTTGGTTGAACGTGCTCAAGAATGTGAAGAACATGAGTTTACTTCAAAAGTTTAGAAAGGAAATAGTCAATCAACATTACATGAACCATAACTTTTTCCTCTAAATACACATGTTGAAAAATCCATTGATTCCAAAATAGACACTAAAGAGATTATAGTAGCTAGAGACAAACCTCTCGACATTAACTCATCTTTATCCCCAATGCAAGAAAAATAATTGAAGAAAACTTTAGAAAAAAACACTGAATCATTTGCTTGGGAGTATACTGATATGAGAGGAATTCATCCTTCAATCTATAGTCATCACATTTACATAGAATATGTAAAACCAATCAGATAAGGACAAAGGTGAATCAATCCTATTCTTCGTGACATTGTTGAAAAAAAAATAGAGAAGCTTCTCAAAGTAGGGTTCATTTACCCAATCTCTGATAGTTAGTGGGTTTTTCCATTGGTTATATTCCCAGAGAAAAATGGTAAATGGCGTGTGTGCATAGATTATCAATAATTGAATAAAGCCACAAAAAAATACCATTTACCATTGCCACTCATTGACCAAGTACTTGATAACCTAGCAGGCAACAACTACTTCTCTTTTCTTGATGGCTTTAGTGGATATAATAAAATCCAAGTAGCTCCTGAAGATCAGGATAAAACTACCTTTACTTGCCCTTGGAGTACATATGCATATATAGTCTTACCATTTGGATTGTGTAATGTGCCAACCACATTTCAATGAGCAGTTCTTGCTATATTTGCAGATTTCACCACTTCATGTGTCAAATTTTATATGGATGAATTTACGGTGCATGACAAAAAATTTGAGGAGGCACTTCAAAACTTAGAAAAGGTTTTACAAAGGTGTAAAGTTCATAGGTCATCCCTCAATCATGAAAAAATTTCTATTATGATGAAAAAAGGTATTGTTCTAGGACATCACATTTCAAAAGAGGGGATAAAAGTCGATCCTGGCAAAGTTCAAAATCATTCAAAACAATGAGACCGCTAGGAACCAAACAGGTGTTTGAAACTTCCTTGGGCATGTTGGGTATTATAGAAGATTCATAGAAGGGTTTAGTAAAATTTCTGGACCTTTGTTTACATTTCTCAAAAAAGATGTGGAGTTTGTATAGACAGATGATTGTCAAAAATCATTTGAGATAATTAAAATTTCTTTAACAACTTCTCCAATCATGAAAGGACCTGTCTGGGGAATCCCATTTCACATACATACTAATGCATCCAATTTATCTATTGGTGCAGTATTAGGACAACAAGATGAAAATGAGGCCATGCATGCAATTTATTATATTAGCAAAAATCTAAATTTTGTTGAAAGAAATTATACAACAACAGAAAAATAATTTTTAGCTGTAGTATATACAATTAAAAAATTTAGGCATTATATTATAGGTTACAAAGTTTACATACATACAAACCATGCTGTAATTAGATATTTGATGAGAAAGGCTATAGTAGGTGGATGCATTATTAGATGGTTACTATTGTTGCAAGAGTTTGATGTGACTATCATAGATAAGCCTAGAAAGGATAATGTTGTTGTTGACTTCCTTTCCAAAATTTTTTTGCAGGATAATCCAAAACCAATGGATAAAACATTTCTAGATGAACATTTATTTTCCATATCAATTCATCCACCATGGTTTTCTAATCTGGAAAATTACCTTGTAATAGGGAAGTGCCCAAGTCACTTCAGTCATAAAGAAAAGAAGAGGTTAATTTGTGAAAGTTCCAAATTTCAATGGATTAATGGTCTTTTATTTAAAATGTTCACTGATCATGTTTTATGTAGATGTATAGCTGAGTTAGATGCCTATGATGTAGTACATTCTTGTCATCATGAGCCAGAAGGAGGACACTATTTGGTAGTGAGAACAATTCACAAGATCTTAGGAGCTAGTTACTTTTGGCCATCAATGACAAAGGATGTCTCATTCTTTGTTAAGCATTGTGATGAATGTCAATGGATGGGGAGACCTACCCTGACAATGGAGATGCCACTTCAGCTGCAAATAGCTCTGGAACCATTTAAAAAATGGGGAATCGATATTGTTGGACCTATTGATCCATCTTCTAAGGGATAACATTATATACTTGTTTGTACAAATTATGCAAAAAAATGGGTTGAGGTGAAAGCATTGCCTACAACAATAGAAAACAAAGTGGCAGATTTTTTGTAACAAGAAATTATTCAAATATTTGGTGCACCAAGAGAAATTTTTTCAAAACAAAGTGTTGAATGTTGTGGCTATGTTGCTGAAATGTGGTTTTAATTGATTTCAACACTATTAGAATTAATTTCTTTAAGACTGTATATGTTGAGGATATTGAGAAAATTGTAATAAAATAAGTTGTAGGTTGTCTATGAAGCAGTGAAGATCAGTATGATGGAAAGTTTAGTATGTTGATGGTGAGAAGTTGTAGATTAAAGGGTTTGTTGAAAATCCTATCTAGTTTATCCATCAAAATTTTTAGAGGTGCGCATGAAGATTTGAGCAAGTTATGAGTTTCTATGTTTTGACAGTTATTCTTCTACTGTAGCTGGTATTCCTAGAAGAAGATAATGTGATTATGGTAATATATGTTATTGCGTATGCTCTTGTGGTGTTTGTGGATATTTATAGATCATGCTCTATTTGTGTTGCACATCTGCATTGATCATTGTGCTCGTGGGTGATGATTTTCTCTTGCTTGTTCATGTTTTTCATGTTCATGGGCGACAGGGTGTTTGTAGCATGTTGTGGATACTTGAGGAATAATATTTGAAGGTGTTTTGTGTTTGAGGACATTTTTTTAGGTCTCTACTATGTTGTGGCCGACCTTGGTAGATTCACATTAATAATCTTTATTGTTTTGGGCTGATAGATTGTATTCATCTTATTATTTTATTGAGGCCAACATGTAGCGATCTAATTCCTTGTTGTAGATATATATATAAGTGATTTTTTCTTCATTTGAATGTGAATGTGTGTGAGCGAGCGAGTGTGTTTGCATGAATAATGTTCTAAATATTTCGAAGGAAGAGTAGAGTGTGAAGAAGAGTGAAGAAGAGTGAAGAAGTTTTCATGTTCTTAATCAGAACTATAATCAGGCATTAACAAATTCTATTTTCTCAATTCAAGATATTCGGATGGATTTAATCTAAATATTACTATTACATAGTGAGTCTTCCCTTAGGCAGTAAGCCTTTTGTATTTGAGTAGTGTGCATTCCCCATTTTTTCATACTTTTAACAGAGTATAAACTTGTGGATTGACCTCCACCGTGGTTTTTCCCCTAACAAGGTTTCCACACAAAAATCTTGGTGTTATGTGTGTTTCTCATATGTTTTTGATTTATGCTTTCATGGTTATTAATCAGATTTGAGAATAAGGGCTAATGAATTTAACAATTTTAAAATTTTGTGAGAATTGATTCACCCCCCTCTCAGTTGTTTTCCCTTGTGTTGCCAACAATTGGTATCAGAGCCAAAAGTGTTGGGTTCGAATCCCCTTGGGTAACATTGAGGGGGAGTTTGTTGGTAGATGGTCAGTGATCCCCTTGGGATTCATGACATGGACTAACCTCCTCTTGTGGATCCATTAACTCTGGCAGTTGTATCGGGTATTAACAAGTCAATATTTTGGTGCAACGATAACTATGCCAACAAGTGGTATCAGAGCTTGTGTGTACCCTTTCCATTGATTTCAAAAGGGGAGAAGAGCAATGTGAAAAACTAGGAATTATCTGAGAATAAAAGAGTCAGAACCTAAGGGGGAGTAAGTGCTGAAGTTAGTTGCATTGATGGTGTTTTTCACATCATGTGTTGCCATCAATGCCAAAGGGGGAGATTGTTGAATTTTGTGGTTGTGATTGATGTCAATATTATTAGAATTAATGTCTTTAAGACTGCATATATCGAGGATATTGAGAAAATTGTAATAAAATAATTTGCAGGTTGTTTGTGAAGTAGTGAAGATCAATATGATGGAAAATTTAGTATTTCTAAATGGTGAATTGGAAGAAGAGGTGTAAAATGAGAAAATTGATGGATTTCAATTGATTGATCAGGAAGATATGGTTTTTCAGTTGAAGAAAGCATTGTATGGACTCAAACAAGCCCCTAGAGCTTGGTATGCCATATTGGACAAGTATTTTCTGAAGCTTGGATTTAACAAAGGTACTACTGATAGTAATCTATATTTCAAGATTGATGATGATAAAGATTTGATTGTGAAAGTCTTTGTTGATGATATCATCTTTGGAGGAGATGATGGTTTTTGCATGAATTTTTTTGATGAGATGCAAAATGAGTTTGAGATGTCAATGATTGGAGAGATGAAATTCTTTTTGGGATTGCAAATTACTTAGTTAGATAAAGGGATCTTTATATCTTAGTCCAAGTATGTGAAATAATTGCTAAAGAAATTTGGTATGGAAGATTCAAAGCCAGTTGGTACACGCATGGTGACCGGATGTAAGTTGACAACATATGATGATTCTCCAAAGGAAAAATAGACTAGATACAGATCAATGATTGGTGGATTTCTTTATTTGACTCAAAGTAGACCTAATATCATGAATGTTGTATGTATTGTTGCAAGATTTCAAGTTGATCCTAAGGAATCTCATGTGACTGTTGTGAAGAGAATTTTTAGATACTTGAAGGGAACAGTTGATTTTGGCCTATGGTATCCTAAAGATGATGATCTTACTCTGATTTCCTTTACTGATGTTGATTGGGTAGGAGATGTGAATGAAAAGAAAAGTACTAGTGGTGGCACATTTTTCTTGGGAAAGAAGTTGATTTCATGGTTAAGTAAAAAGAAGAATGCCATTTATTTGTGTATTGTAAAGGCATAATACATTGTTGCTGCTAACAATTGTACTCAAGTATTGTGGATGAAGGAGATGTTGAAAGATATCATAGTTATGTATGATGAGCCTATTGTTATATTCTATGATAACTCAAGTGAAATTAACATTTCTAAGAATCTGGTGCTACATTCAAAGACCAAGTATATATCTATGAAGTTTCAATTTTTGAGAGAGAAGGTGAGTAAAAAGGAATTCAGATTGGAGTATTGCCTAATAAGGAATAGATTGTAGACATCTTTACCAAGATGTTTCCTAAGGATAATTTTGAGTATCTTAGATGGAAGTTAGGGATGATTACCCCTCCTAATCAGAACTAAGATGCATTGTCTTGCATCAGTTCATGCATTTCACAATCATAACTTGATTCAGATTGATGTTGTGGTGGCTGATACTTAAGGGGAGTAGTCAGATGATTCAAATATGTGGTTCAGAGCTTTTGTGTAACTTTTCCATTGATATCAAAGGGGGAGAAGAGCAATGTGAAAAACTAGGAATTATTTGAGGAGAAAAGAGTCAGAACCTAAGGGGGAGTAAGTGTTGAAGTTAGTTGCATTGATGGTGTTTTTCACATCATGTGTTGCCATCAATTCCAAAGGGGGAGATTGTTGAATGTTGTGGTTGTGTTTTTTATTTGTGGGTTTCATTGATGTCAACACTATTAGCATTAATGTCTTTAAGACTGTATATGTCGAGGATATTGAGAAAATTGTAATAAAATAAGTTGCAGGTTATCTATGAAGCAGTGAAGATCGGTATGATGGGAAGTTTAGTATTTTGATGGTGAGAAGCTATGGATTAAAGGGTTTTTTGATAATATTATCTAGTTTATCCACCAAAATTTTTAGAGGTGCGCATGAATATTTGAGAAATTTATGAGTTTTTGTGTTTTGACAGTTATTCTACTACTATAGTTGGTATTCTTGGAAGAAGATAATGTGATTCTAGTAATTAGAGTTGTTGTGTATGCTCTTGTGGTGTTTTTGGATGTTTCTATATTGTGCTCTATCTATGTTGCATGTTCACACTGATCGATATGCTCGTGGTTGATGATATTCTCTTGCATGTTCATGTTTTTCATGTTCATGGCCGATAGGGTGTTTGTAGCGTGTTGTGAATCTTCGAGGAATAATATTTGAAGGTGTTTTGTGTTCAAGGACATTGTTTTAGGTCTCTGATATGTTGTGGCAAACCCTGGTATATTTGCATTAATAATATTTATTGTTTTGGTCTGACAAAGTGTATTCATCTTATTATTTTGTTGAAGCCAACATGTAGTGATGTAATTCCTTGTTGCGGATATATATAAGTGATTGTTTCTTCATTGGAATGTGAATGTGTGCAAGTGAGGGTGTGTGTGTGCATGAATAATGTTCTAAATATTTTGAAGGTAGAGCAAAGTGTGAAGAAGAGTGGAGCAGAGTGAAGAAGTGTTGATGTGCTTAATCGAAACTGTAATTAGGCATTAAGAGGTGTTATTTTCTCAGTTCAAGATCTCAGATGGATTTAATCTGAATATTACTATAAGATAGTGAGTCTTCCATTGGGTAGTAAGCCTTTTGTATTAGAGCAGTGAACTCTAGGTAGTGTTCCTGAATATATGTGCATTCCCCATTTTTTCATACTTTTAATAGAGTATAAACTTGTGGATTAACCTCCACCGTGGTTTTTCCCCTAATAGGGTTTTCAAACAAAAATCTTGGTGTTATGTGTGTTTCTGATGTGTTGTTGATTTATTCTTTCATGGTTATTAATCAGATCTGAAAATAGGGGTTAATAAATTTAATAAGTTTGAAATTATGTGACAACTGATTCACCCCCCTCTCAGTTGTCTGCCCTTGTGTTGCCAACACAAGGACCACCATTTGTATCTAAAATGATGCAATCCTTTTTGCAGAGATATCAAATGACCCATAGAAAATCTTCGCCATATCATCCTTAGGTGAATGGACAAGTGGAGGTCACTAACCGAGAATTAGAGAATATCCAAACAAAAACTATTTCATTGAGAAAAACAGACTGGATAGAGAGGTTAGATGAAGCAGTATGGGCCTACAATACCACATGGAAAACAACAACTGGATTTTCTCCATATGAACTTGTGTATGGAAAAAAACTAGTCATGCCCATAAAATTTGAATTAAGAACAGTAAAAACAACATTACAAATTGGAATTGACTTACTTGAATATGAGAAAATTAGAATTTTATAGCTTAACATACTTGATGAAATGAGAATGGAGGCACTTTAGCATACAAAGGTGATTTAGAAGAAAAGGAAGGAATGGCATGATAAGCATATTGTGTCTAGACAATTTAACGAAGGAGATTGGGCATTGTTATTTGACTCCATATTTGAAGAATTTAAAGGGAAATTCCATACAAAATGGATAGGACCCTATGAGATAGATCAAGTATTTAAAAATAGATTTGTCCAATTGGTACCGATTGATGGGGATAATAGAGTTATGCTAGTTAATGGTCATCGATTGAAGACATATCATAAACCAACAACAAAGGAGGAATTTTTAGATGATCTACAAAACATAATTGAACATTTTCTCATGGAAGACATCTCTTCCATCAGAGAAGATATTTGACCCTTTGGAGAAGTCATGAATAAACAAGGTAAATTGAAAACTAGCAAATGGTGGTTTACCTTGCGAAAAAATAAAGTAAATTGAAAACTAGTAAATGACAGTTTTCTTTCAAATAAAACAAAAAATGAGATGATTGAAAACTAGAAATGGCGGTCTATTTGAGTTATCTTCTGAAGGCTCCTGAAAAGCTCCAAAAATCTCTTGAAGATCCTAAAGATTGAAGACTCTAAAGACTTTGTTTGGCTTGATAGCTCCTAAAGATCTCAAAGGCTTGCAATAAACAAGGTACACATTTAATATGAATATTATTTTCTAAGGCAGTTAAACTAATGTAAAATAGGTAAATAATTATAAGTTTATAGATCTCTACCATATTGTTGTTAATAATGATAATAAAAGGTTGTTAATCATTCCAAATAGTGTTGGTATAAGTGTGATGTGACATTGAAGTGACGTCATTAATGATTACGGGTCATGCTCAAATTTTACTGTCCTATCAAGATCTTTTCAAATTTAATCTGACATGTGTAAGGAACAATGCAAATTTTGCAAATGGAAGTGCAACTGCAAAATCATTGCGTGCGAGGTGTCAGAGGCAACAAACGAATTAAATGCAAACAATTAATGACACATCATGTCATTTTCAGATTGCTTCTTTCTAAAAATGAAAAGAAAAAGATCATTCTGGAAATTAATCAAACAACTCAATTGAATTCCGCCATTGTTGAACATAAAGCATTGGAAACAAATGGAATCCTGAGCCAGAAAATTCCACTCTTGACTCTGAGACCAAAAGATTGCTGAGGGAAGCTAGATGGCTAGATTTTGTAATGAAATATGAGGGTTTTTAGCAAGAAATTGTAGAGGAATGAGTGAGCAATTTTCATGTAAATTTCATTAGAGTAAGGGGAGAAATAATTGAAGTCGCTCCAAAAGTAATAAGTGAAATTTCTAGAACTCCAGTTGAGGGAAAACCAGTTAACAAAGGATGAGTAAAGTTTGATGAATTGGTGGCAACATTTCATGAAGAACTAGAAAAGAAACCTGAAATTATGATGCATAAAGGAGAACAATGAGGAATAGCTCATGCCCACTTGGATGATCCTTGGAGAACAACTATGATGTTGGTGATGAAATTATTCACCTATGAAGGAAAATACGACACTATATTAGGGCCAGTAATGTAGCTATTGATACATTTAAGATATGGAAAAACAAATCCATCCACTAGAATAAATCTTCCAGAATTTTTGTTTCAAAAAATTGCTTCCATGATTTCCAAAGTAAAATCTAGAGGAGAGTCTTCCATAAAATACAAGGGTTAAGTCATCTGATAACTAAGAATCGTTTCTTAAAAAAAAGTCTGGGAAACAGGGTTGGCTAGAATTTTTGTCTGCACCCATAGAAAAGAAAAAAGGGAAACCCACAAAAGGGCCCATGACAAAAAGGTCAAAAATAGAAAAAGGTGAATCTTCCAAAGAAGAACAAAAAAAGGGAAAAAGAAAACTACATGAATCCTCTAGGGTAACCCGTAGTACCTCCAAAAAGAGGAAGCAATACTTAAATGAAGAGAGTCGTAGCCATGGCGAGACCATTGTGTCCACTCTTGAAGAGATACCTACATTTCAAACCCTTGTCACTAAAGGCCCAAATGAAATTGTTGTAGCCCATGAGGAAACCCACATGCCAGTGTCATCCCCTGAGCAACCTTGCAATCCTCTTGAAGGTCCAATTCCATCACCTAAGAGAACATCTGAGGTGCATGACACTATTAGAGAATTTGAGGCACTTTTCAAAGAGAGAGAAGCCTTAGAAGAGGCATAGTAAGAAGAAGGAGAAGCCTTAGATGAATTTGAAGAAGAGGCCAAAAAATCAACTTCACCTTCTCCAACTATGGAGAGAATAAAAGGTAAAGAGACATTGATTGAAGAAGAAGAGTCTCATGAAAAATAGAATGAGGAAGAAATGGAAACAAAGGAATTTTTGAGATTAATGAAGATTTCCAGAATAGAAGCTAAACTAGAGCAAGAGAGGAAGAATGTACAATTTCTTGAAGAAAAATTGAAAAGAAGAGGCATAATTACAACAAGCCCTCAATAACACTCGGGAAAAAGAGAGAAATTGAAAAAAAAGAAGCAAGGTACCAAAATTAGTTGAATCATACTAAGGAGGCTTTACAACAAGCCAGTGCATAAGCCTTAGCAGGTGTAGAGGAAATCAAAAAATAGATGGAGGAATTGTAGTTCAAAGAAGAGCAATTAAAACAATAGTCTATGAGATTTTATTCTCAAGAAGCTTCCACTTCCATGGCCCCACCACATTACCTTGCTCTGCCTCACATATCATCTAATATTCCACCAAATGTTCCACAAAGGAATCGATCCGAATATGTGTCTTTAGTAGCCATGAAATTCAAGCATGAAAATGATCAGCTAAAAACGCAAGTACAAAAATTAGGGGAAGAAAAAAATGAAGTTGAAGGAAGACTTGAGAAAGCCTTTGAGATATTTTTTGCAATGCTGTCAATGAGAAGACCATAAAAAATATATGCTTTATTTATCAGGGAGAAGTTTCTACAATGGAAACTCAGTCAATTAACTTTAAGGAGAAGTCTTGATTATCACAAGGATAAAGATTTTTTGCAAGACTATTTCCATAGCCACCTTGATATTAAAAACTAGATGTGTGAGTTTTTCCAGAATGAGTTTTTTTATGGGAGATAATGATGATTCTCTGTTAAATGCTTATGTTGGTGAGCTACAAATCTGGTCCTTTGTTTGCTTAATGCAAAATCAAGTTGAATGGTCGAATAGGATGGGAAAATACAAAGAGGCTCAAAGAAATTACGGTTTACCAATGAGGCTCGAAATGCCTCATGCAGAGAGGTATATCAAAATGGTAAGATTAGTGGTAAGGAAAAATCACATCAATCCTCTTTATGTTTCAAATTTGTTGAATAGTATATCTACTTTCTAGAATTTAGAAGGGACACTTCCTCCATTGGAAATTGAATTATGAAGGAAAGATATATCACCATTGGTGAGTCATTAAGGAGAAGAGAGCTTGTAAGCCCAAAAAACCTGAGATGGATCTTGATAAGAGTTTGACACATGATCAACTTGAATGAATAGAAACAAGAATTATGGGTTGGTATGTGGTTCATAATGCCACTTATCATCATGGCTGCTGCAAAGCTCAAAGCATCACCCAATATTCTAGAGGAGGTGATAAGACCGTAGTTTCAGAAGCTAAGATAAAACCATGGCTTTGCACTCAATAGAAGATTTTTGCAACAATACAGGTAAGGGGTGTTCGACTATTGCATTTGGATGGAAGCGGTAAACAAGGAAAAAAAAATACCATAATTCTTGACAAAGCACCATGAGGACATGGTTCAAAACAGGTTGGGGAGAATGATGAGAATGACAAAAGATACTTTTAATTAGTCATTTATGTTTGAAAAGAATTGTTATTTTTGTTAATTACATGACTAGTTGTAGATTATAGACCAATATATTTACTTACTTTGCTTTATGCTTAGCTAAATTGGTAGATATATTTGAGTTAATGCTTTATATTAAATTCATTGCTTTTATGGTGATAATGATGAATTAATTATGTAGTTTTAATCTGTTACTGTCATAATTGGTATCCTATTCTTAAGGAGCTTATTCAGTGATAAAGACCGATGACTGATGACTTAGTTCAAGATAAAGTTAAGCTCCCTATTTAACTACATGAAGTTAATCATGCCATTGATCGACCCAGCTAGATGACGGACCACTAAAATCTAAATGAGCTTCTTTTAGTTGGTTTAGGAAATTCTAGTCACGGTGTTGATCTGGAATATTTATCTCTATCTATTCTCAGTCTTGGTTTAGTTCTTCTTTAGGTTTATTTAAATCTCTAGTTTAGGCACCTTGAATCTTGGCAGTTAATGCCATGTTTTAAATTCAATAAGGATATTATTATAAATATCCATCTTTTAGCATTAGATGGGAGTTAGATAATTTTTATTAAAATCTTGTAATGGTTGCAATACTTTGTTCTGAGTCCTACTTTGATCAATTTGAATGAAGATAAGAAGTTAACTGAAATCACTATTTTAAAGATCTTACGGGAGGAAGAGCACGGCAACTCAACCAAAGAAATTGATCTTGTGTTTGGTATTTTACTAGGTTTATGTTATTTTTGTTCATTAATATTAAATATGAAGTGTAGGTGTTTGATTTGGAATGTTAAGTTTTTTTGAATCATTTTCAGTTCATTGGATGTTAAATCTAGATAGTCAATTCTATTTGAATCATTTTCAGCAATTGTGTTTAAATCACTTTCAAGTTTAGTTCATCATGTTTAGAATGGTTTGTTAGATACATTGTAAGGTTTATTGAGTTAGATCAGATTCAGATGTTGTTTGTAGGAACTAAGTTTGGTAGTTATATGATTAGAAGCAATGATGGGAAATTATGGAAAGATGGAACTGAAGTTTGTTTGTAATCTACTCATGGAAATTAGTATTTATGTTTTCTAGATTAATTTCCATTTCCTTACAATTTATTTATGTTCTTGAAAATAACATTTATTTTCCAACAGACCTTAAGATAGATTTATTTTGAAGCAAAATAGAATTAATTTGGATTTTTCATTTTAGATTAAGAATTAGAGTAAATGTTAGTCTTTTCCATGAATCAATCTCAATCGGCTCAAAATGAAGTCATAAATAAGTCAACATAACAATAAATTAGGAAATAAGATAGAATTAATCCTTAGGAATTAGTTGTTGTAGTTCAGCTCATGAAGAGCTCCTAAGAGCTCTTGAAGAGCTCTTGAGAGCTCCTAAAAGCTCCTAAAGTTGTCAAACTGAAACCAAAAGTCACTGTTTATAGTGCAAAACCCCCAAAAATCTAACAACCATCCTTATCACATATAGCTCTAAGACACACCCAGTTCAATAATTAATTGACTAAATGATGCAAGTTGTGACATCAATGACCTTGGCCATCACTTTAGCCCAATATTGAGTATTTTTTTTTGTTTTTATCCTTTTTCTCAAGTTTATTTCTTGCATTTTAGATGGGGTAAAAATATTGCACACAACAAGTATACAATTATTATCAATAAGTTTATGCTATTACACTTGTCACATAATTCACATACCATACTCTATATCATCTATGTCTTCTATCCATCATACACATAGATATATACACAACCTTATCTTCCTTCGTCAATTAGGTCAGAATAATTGGATGTGAACACAAAAAAATTGAAAGTGACTTTTCGGCCCAGTTCAAAATTTATTTTGGTGCAAAAAATAAAACGTGTCATCCAAACATTAGGTCACCTTGGACCTAATAAGGAACACACACAAGATATGTAGTTCTTAACCATTTCGGCGAAAAGAATTCAAAACTTCTATCATTTAGATATCTCAACCAGATCACCAAGATTGTTGAAAGCTTGTTCATAGTTGTAATTGATACTTATGAGTGACATATTAAAAATTCAAAGAATTATCTTTTACTAAGAGAATTTTAGATTATAATACCAAATAATAGTAGACACATAATTTACTTAGCCAGTTACCAAACAATGTTGGTGTCAATGAATACAAACCTGGAGGTCACCTTCTTCATTCTTCCAACACTTCTTGCTTTGGAAGAATCTTGAAGGCATGAAAACATTCTAAAGGAAATTAACAAAATATTTATTGTAATGATCCCAAAGAAAGCCTATCTAGTCTCCTTTGTGGACTTCAAACCTATTTCTCTTTGCAATACCATATACAAGATTTTCACTAAAGCAATCAACATTAGACTAGCTACTTTGATTCCTTTAATCATTTCTAAGGAGTAGTGGGTGTTTTATTTTGGGAAGGGAAAATACGGATGGAGCCATTTTCACCCACAAAGTGTTGCACTCTCTCAAGGAGGAAAAAACTCTTGCTATAATTCTCAAGTTAGACATGCTAAAGGAATATGATAGAGTAAATTGGTTTTTCTTATTGGAAGTTCTAAAAAAAACCACTTTTCTAAAAAATGGTTCAAGTGGGTCTTTTCATGCCTATCAAGGGATTTTTTAAATGCTAGTGAATGGTGCACCTTGTGGGTACTTGAATGCAACCTATTGTGTATGATAGGGGGATCATCTATCCCCATTTCTATTTATTATTATGGAAAAAGGCCTCTGTTGTCCAATCTCATCTACAAATGCTTTGAACCAATGGAAACAAGTGCATTTGAATCATGTTCCATATCCAATTAGTCACTCCCTTTTTATTGATGATACACCTCTTTTTGGTTAGGCCACCTTGGTAGAAGCAAAGGCTATGCATAATTTCCTCTTTATGTATTCTACTTTTTCAAGACAATTTGTGAATAAAGAGAAATCATTGTTTTTTCCTTAATGTTTGTCCTATGGTGCAAGATCCGAGACAAACCACCAAAAAATTGAAGAGAAGAGACTCCTCATAGTCCATAGACAAACAATTCTGCCAAACCAGTTCACGCATTGGTGAACACAAATTTCACTCTCCATCGACTCAGAAGCTAAAACTCATGATACTATCCATTGAATCCCATAAACAATAATACAAATCCACATAAGCATAGGATAAACAAAAAATAAATACAAAGCACACTCAAACCACACACATAATATTATCTTCATTATCTATTAATTTTCTCAAAAGCACTTGGTATCAACACATCTACAACTCCATAAATATAACTCCATGTACTCTCAACACTTCTACAATATCTCAACTATACATGCACCACCTATAATTACTCTAAACTATGTTAAAATCAATGAAAACATTAATGAAAACACCACCAAACACATTCATACTTGCAACAATCTCCCCCTTTGTCATTGGTGGCAACACATGTAAAAAACCATCAAAGAAAACATACACTCTCTCCTGCTTCTTCCCTTTCTTTTCCAGATTAGACAACCTGCACAAGAATTTCTACACTCTCTTCTCCTTACATGACACTCTCTCTAGATATAAATAAATTTTTTTCACATGACACTCTCTCCCCCTTTGACATCAATGGAAAATAATTTTTTTGCATGAAACATCTACCATATAAAGCTTTGATCACTCCCCCTTAGGAGTGCACCCACATATAATATTGCAACAATAATACTCTCTACTACCCTTGAGGAGTAGACCTCAATCATTAGTTGAGACCAATGAATAATCTATAGATCCACTGGACTAATAGACCTCCATGTGCACCTAGTTTAAGGAAGGAGGGGCAATAACCCCTAACTTCCCCCTGAGATACTCAAAAGTATTATTTGGAAGAGCCTTAGTAAATATGTCAACAATCTAATCCTTAGTAGACACATATTCAAGTTTGATTTCATTTTCTAGTACCTTTTCCCCCAGTAAGTGATATTTGATAGATATATGCTTTGTCTTGGAATGCATCACCAAATTATTTGAAATGTTTATTTCACTTGTATTTTCACAAAAGATAGGGATAGGCTCATCGCACATCACACCTATATCCTTCAACGTTTGCTTCATCCAAAGTATTTGTGTATAGCAGGATGCTACTACAATATACTTAGCTTCTGTAGTGGACAAGGAAATTGAATCCTATTTCTTGCTTAACCATGAGACCAATCTTCCTCAAAGAATGAATGCACCACCACTTGTAATCTTCCAGTCATCTATACAACTATCCCAATCCGCATCAGTGTAGGAATTCAAGGTGAGATCAATATCCTTAGGATACCATAGACCATAATCTAGAGTACCCTTAAGATATTTGAATATCCTCTTCACATCTATAACATGTGTCTCTTTAGATTTTTCTTGAAATATGGCAACCAAAAATATTGCATGCATGATATCTGGTCTAGTAGTAGTAAGATATAGCAGTCCACCAATCATAGATCTATACATTCTCTAATCAACTTTAGAAGATTCAACATCCTTACTTAGTTTGCATCCGGTTACCATAGGGGTATAGACCATTTTGGAATCATCCATTCCAAACTTCTTCAACAATTCTTTGACATACTTGGATTGTGAGATGAATATTCCCTTATTAGTTTGATTCACTTGAAGTCCAAGAAAGAAATTCAACTCACCAATCATAGACATCTCAAACTCTTTTTGTATCTCCTCTGCAAATTTCTTGCACATACCTTCATTTCCTCTAAAGATAATATCATCAACATACACCACAACTATCAGTATTTTGTTTCTTTCAACTTTGAAATAGAGATTGTTTTTCGTGGAGCCTTTATTGAATCCTTGTGTCAAATATCTACCCAACCTTGCATACCATGCTTTGGGAGCCTATTTAAGTCCATATAGTGCCTTTTTCAATTCACAGACCATGTCCGGTTTGTTTGATAATTGAAATAATTCTAGTTGTTCCATGTACACCTCTTCTTCCAATTCTCCATTCAAGAATGCAGACTTAACATCCATCTGGTATACTTTGAAATATTTATGAGCATAAAATGCTGAAAACATCTAAATGGCGTCTATTCTTTCCACCGGGGAAAATGTCTTTTCAAAATCTATCCCTTCAACTTTTGAATCAAATTTGCATAAAAGTATTGCTTTATTTCTTAACACTTCACCATATTCATTCAACTTATTCCTGAACACCCATTTTGAACCAATTACATTCTTGTTTGGTGGTCTAAGAACCAATTTCCATGTCTGATTCTTCTCTATTTGTTGCAATTCCTCTTTAATTTCTCTAAACCAACTCTCATCTTTCCATGCCTCACTCACAACCTTAGGTTCTATTTTATAAATTAAACACAAATTTACCTCAACCACTTTGCTTCTTGTTTTTACACCTTCACTTATATCTCCAATTATATGTTCCTACAGATGATTCTTTTGTACATATTTAGGAGTCTTAGGAGTAGGTTCCAAAATCTCCTCTTATTAACTTTTTTCTTTCTCTTCCTTTTCTTCTTCTAGTATTTATCTATAGATAGGATAATCTAGTTCAAATTCACTTATTTCCACTAGTCTGTGCATAGCTTCATCAAACTTTACATTTGCACTTTCAACTATTTTCCTCGGTTTTTTTCGAAGCATATATATGATTTTCTATTAGTTGAATATCCAAGAAAAATACCTTATCACATCTTGCATCAAATTTTCTAAGATTCTCATCATCTCTTTTAATGTAACATTTGCTTCCAAAAAACTTAAAGTATTTAATAGTAGGATTCTTACTAGTCCATGACTCATAAGGAGTCTTTGTGTTGTTACCTCTGATCTGGACTCTGTTAGGAATGTAAACAAAAGTGTGGATTGCTTCTCCGCAGTATACATCAAGAACATTTTCCTTTGTCATCATAGTCCTTGCAACCTCTTGAATAGTGTGATTCTTCATTTCCACAACTCCTTTCTACTGAGGAGTTCTAGGAGCATAATAATGTCTCTTTGTACCATGCTCTTCACAAAATGTATTAAACTCACCAGAAGTGAATTCTCCACCTCTATCAAAACTTAAACATTTAATTCTCAAATTTAATTCAGCCTCTACTCTTTCTTTGAACACTTTGAATCTATCTAGAGCTTCAACTTTCTCTCTAAGAAAAGTAACCCATGTCATTCTAGAGTAATCATCAATCAAAAGCATAAAATACCTATCACCATTAAGGCTCCCTATTCTTGTGGGACCACAAAGGTTTGTATGAATCAATTCCAACATTCTAGTAGATGACTATTCTTTTCCTTTAAAACTACATCTTGTTTGTTTTCCCAACTAAAAAATTCTATAAATAGAATTGGTAGGCTTTGTGATTCTAGGTAGATCCCTAATAACTTCTCTTGAACTAATCCTGATAATATTGTCAAAGTTTACATATCCCATCCTTCGATACCATAGCCAACTTTCATTAATTTGAGAAACAAAGCACTAACCATTACCACTCTTAAATTGATAGATGTTTCCATGAGTTCTTCTTCATGTAGCTACCATAGGTCTAGACCCTTTTATGATCTCATAGGTGTTATCCTGACACAGAAGGTTAAATCCTTTTCTACAATTTTCCCAACAAATTATTCCTTAATCCCTTAACATAATAGACATAATCAATACTATATTTTCCATCAAGACTAATTGTTCCTTTTCCAACAATATTAACACCATAATCATCTCCAAACATACCTAATCCTCCATCATACTTTTCAAGTTTAGTGAACTTCCTTTTGTCTCTGGTCATATGATTTGAACATCCACTATCAATTACCCAATAGTCTTCATCATATCTAGCATGAAAGGTAGTAACCAGAGTACCTTCCATCTCATCCTTCTTGTTCTCCAAACTAGATTCCCTTGCACATCTTCCATGGTTAGTAGAAACAGATATATTTTCCAAGGCCATAAACAAGAATTCATCTTTATCATCCTCAAAATTAGACTCATCATAAAAAATTCTAGCATCTTCTCTAGCATAATACATTTTCTTGAACTTTATGTCCTTTTTGTCTTTATTATTATTATTATTTTTCTTATTGTGTGTAGCTCTATTTGGACATATTGAAGCATAGTGACCAATATTTCCACAACTAAAACATTTAAAAGGTAATATACCTTTGTACTTACTAGTACCTTTCTTTAATTTCCTTATAAATTTTTCATTCAACTCTTCTAAACCATCACTATTTGAATCATATCCTATCTTAATTGCTTTGAAGGTTGTTTCAACTTTCTCCTTTTCTCTTTCAAACTTCCTCATCTCAAATGCATTCAAGGTTCCAAATGGTTTCTCTTTAGTAAATTTATTTAGATCATATGATTCTTCAATAGTAGAGACCTTGTCACTGTAATTCTCTAGTAGGGTCATCAGTATCTATTACATCTTCATCTATCATGGCACCACCTTGGATTTTGATTTCATTTTCTACAAGTTCAACTCTCTGATAGTAGCTTGCAATGTCTTCACCTTCTTCCATTCTCAAGTTCTGAAATATGTGATTTTCTATTAGCTTCCTTGACAATTTGACTCTATCATTTCCTTCATAAATATCTTTCAAATTTTCCCATACTTCATAAGTAGTACCTAAAGAAATAAATTTTGTCCATCTAGTTTTAGATAAAGAAATGAAGATAGCATTCCTTTCTTTTTATTCTCCTCATAGGAATAAATCTCATCTGAAGAAGAAGGACCACTAGCCGATTCAACATATTTTGTCTCAACATCTTTGCAAGTCTTGAAATCAAGAGAGATCAGGTAACCTCTCATCTACACTTTCCAGTCACTGTAATTAGCTCCATCAAATATAGGGATTTGTAACTTGTGCACCATCTGATCTACCTCAAGTGGTTAAGCTCTTCTATGAGGAACCAAAGCTCTGATACCAATTGTTGAAATGAAAAATACAACTGAGAGGGGGGCTGAGTCAGTTGTACCAAATTACTTTTACCTCATACCTTAATCAATTCCACTTTGAATTTAGTATGTTATTATGTATAAACATGAACTACAAATAATAGAAAGAAAACACCAGAGACACCATATTTACATATAAAACCCAATGAGGGAAAAACCATGGTGAGGATTAACTCACAATATAATAGTAATGTAATACTGGATACAAAGACTCACTACCAAAGGGATCACTACCCAGAAAGGACTCACTGTCCAAATACAAAGGCTCACTACCTATAGATAGGACTCACTATCCAAAAGGAGGCTCATTGACTACAAACAAAGAAAGACAATAGAAAATACAACACAATAGGTTCCACACATTTGCAGCCTAACCAAAGGATTGCAAACACTATCAAATCATTGCTTTCAGGAATCTAACACATCAAAGTGATGCTACCTTGATACAATTCCGCACACTAGTTTTTGCACTTGTTTCACACACTTCACATACACACACTTTCCATATTTGCAACATCTTGACTTTCATTTATACCTTCTTCAACCTTAAAAACTTTCTTTGAGGTCGACTACACATCCTTTAATTTACAAATTCAAATTAGATCAGAGACTCAAAATTCCTATGGTGGATAAGAATGAGAGTGGACCAATTGCATACTTAATTAGGACTCAAAGTAATATCTTGGATCAATCACACACTTCATTAATAGATGCTTATTCTCTATGTAATGTTTAAACACTAGGTCGGCCAAACCTAATGAAAACACCAATGATCTTTGAAGTATGCACATCCACAACAAGATGATGACATGTGGATCACACAATACACTTCACTAGACACTAGAACACCTCTTATAAACCTTTAGATACATCCGCAACAACTGCAATAGTCTTTATACATAGAACACTCTTCAACACTCCAACTGAACTGAGTAGACAGACATAGTAGCTTTGGAACAAGCCTTTCAAAGCACAAAATCACAAGAAAATTTGCTAGAATACAAAGAACATCAATATTAAGCTTCTTCCAGATCCACAAGATCTGAGACAAACCACTAGAAGACTGCAGAGAAGAGACATCTCTCCCAGTCCATAAACAAACAACTCTACCAAACTAGTTCACACATCAGTGAACAGAACTTTCACTCTCCATCAAC
The DNA here is from genome assembly GCA_007115665.2 of Sequoiadendron giganteum. Classification (NCBI taxonomy): domain Eukaryota; kingdom Viridiplantae; phylum Streptophyta; class Pinopsida; order Cupressales; family Cupressaceae; genus Sequoiadendron; species Sequoiadendron giganteum. Next base: position 510,658,538 of record CM021108.1, on the reverse strand, counting down.
TTAGAAGCTAAAACTTAAGATATATTATCCATTGAAGCCCATAAAAAAGACTAGAGATCTGCATAGGTATAGGATCAACACATAAGAAATGTAGAGCACATTACTAGAGCACACTCAAACCACACACACAACATTGCCTTCATTATTTATTAATTTTCTCAAAAGCACTTGGTATCAACACATCTACAACACCATAAATATAGCTCCATGTACTCTCAACACTTCTATAGTATCTCAACTATACATGTACCACTTGTAATTACTCTAAACTATGTTGACATCAATGAAACAATTAATGAAAACACCACAAAACACATTCATACTTGCAACAAATTCATGGAATGACCATCACGCACTTTGGACCACTGGGAAATGTGAGGTTATCACAAGGGAGTTAAAGAGACTTTGGGGTTGTAGAGTGTAGGATTAATTGATCATTGACTAGTCTTCCTTCGTGCCTATAGTCATATGGAGGAATTTTAACTTCCTATCCATTCCTTGCAATTTGACGGATTCTCTTTGTAAGGAATTAGAAAAGAGAAAAATATTGCTTTCAGAAAAAGATGATGAAATAATTTAAGTCAAGTCAAAGTTAGGCTCATACTCTATCAAAGATGGCTACTTGTTAATAATTGAGGTAGAAAATTCCCTAGATTGGCTACATATGTTTTGCTAGGGCCCTTCAGTACTTTTGAAGGTAGGTGATTTCTCATGGTTGGAACTAAAAGATAGAATCTTAATGTGCATGAGGTTGGACCACTTGGGAATTACCCCTCTCTTTCCCTATGTCCTTTGTGGTAAGGCTTGTGAAAGTTGAAATCATTTGTTGTTTTATTTTGAATATGCTCATAAGTGTTGGAAATGGCTTCTTGGAAAACTCAGTTGAGGAGGACCTTTGCAAGGCACTTTATTGAAACATTTTCAAAGCTGGCCTTCTCTATTCAAGTTCTCCTTCTATTCTTGTATTTGGAATCTAAGTCTGTCAATAGTTATTTGATCAATCTGGCTTGACAAAAATAATAGGATTTTTTGAAATAAAGTAGGGGATGTTAATTAAACTATTGGAAGGATTGAGTCTCCTAATTCTAAGTCATTTATGACCTATGTTTATAAGGAGTAGTGTAACTTAAAATATTTTTCTTGCTAGGATGACTAGATATTAAAATATTGGACTTTGCTCAAAGCCCTACCTTCAAGTGAATCAATGCAAGTCTCTAAGACTATAGTGCTAAGAAGATTGCAAAGTGGTCTCCTCTGATGGTTGGATGGACCAAATTGAATTTTATGGGACTTCACATGGTAATCCTGGTCTTTTGGGGGCTGGGGTGGTTCTAAGAAACAATTGTGGTAAGGTGGTAAAGGCTACGTGCAAATTCCTCAACTCGGGTATAAATAATATGGAAACATTTTTGGCATTAATTGCTGGTTTGGAATTGGATCTAAGAAATAAGATCTCTCACATTGTGATTGAAGGTGACTCTTAGTTGGTAATTGGTGCCCTCATTAAAAAATAACTTGATGCTTGGAATTTAAAATATTTTCTTGATCATTCTCTCTATTTTCTTCAAAAAAAATTAGACTACCAATTTGAACATTGCTATAGAGAAGTGAACTCTATGGAAGAAAAATTGGCCAATATGACAATAGATCTCTCTCTTCCTTTTACCATGCTACCAACTAAGGATTTAACTGGTTTTTTTCACTAATATGTTTTGGGTATGTGGTAGTTCAACTTCATTCTCTACAAAAAATTTATGGGATATTTTGTTCTAGGATGTTTTTCCTTGATGCTCGATGGTCCCCTTGATGTCAATTAGGGAAAAGTGTGTGATATATTGCTTGGGTATTGGAGTGTCTTGTTTGGAATTTTATTTTTTGTGGCACCATGCTAGCTATTTGAAGTGGCCCCCATGGCACTTATTTGGCACTCTATTTCGCTCTATTTTGACTATTGAGGTGGCCCCCTTAGCACTTATTTGGTTGGAATATATTTTGTTCTTTCTTGTGACAGTATTCATGACGTCGATTGATATTTTTGAGCTATTGATGGTCTTCTTGAAATTTATTGTGGCACTATTTGAATCATTTGAGGTGGCTTATTGTTGTGCATATTTTGTGCAAACACCCTGCCGAAGGTAGGGAACCCCTCTTTCACTCCCTCTAGGATTTTTTTCTGTCAAATAATTTTGTGCACCGTCATTTCTGGGCCCAAGATGGTCATGTTCCTTAGAACGATCAATTTCTTATTGGCCAGGTTTTCCTAGCCAAGTTTTGCTAAGTCATTTACCTTCATGGGCTAGTTGCTACAGGCTCCCTGTGTCTTTTCACTCGATTTTCGTTGACCCTTGCGAACCCGCATTCATGTGTCTCCTCTTTTCGTTCATTGTTGCACTCTTTTGTTGCCTGTAGCTAAGTCCTGATGTCTTCCCATGTTGTGGACCCATGGCTATGGGTTTCCCTTTATAGATATCTATCCTTGTTTTGCTACTCCCACAATGGTCGTCCCTTAATTTCTACCCGCATGGTGGGCCCCATTGACGACATTTTTTTCCCATCGCTACCATCATCAAGTCTGACCCCATCGCCTCAAAATTATCTAAATCCAAAGCGATCATGTGTTTTATGCATGACCTGACCTCCCCCAACTGTCATTGAATAATGACTTGCCCTTCACGTCATCCTACTAGACGAGACCTGCATGCGCTACTCCCTCAAAATGAATCATAAAACTATGGTGAAATATTGCATCTGTGCTCACCAATGGGTCTCCCCATGCGGTCCAACACTCATAGAGGGTTGTTACCCTGATGTTGTTTCACAATGGGCATCCTTTGCTATCATCCCACTTCATGGACCCGCAACCCACCAATGCCATCATCTTTTGTGGGCCCCCTTTACAACAACTACCAACCATCATCATGCCATTGCAAAATAGAACTCATACATGGCATTCCCACATCACCCACCTGCATTTTTCTGGGCTTCACAAACATGTTCATGGTCAACAGTGCACAAAATCCTAGTTGATGATCTTAATGACATGAGTTCCTCGATGCCGTGGACTAGAGCTTTTCGTATTTAAGGGTTGAAATCAGAGGAAAATATCCATACAAGGGCCATAATGTGTCTCTTTGTCTATCTCTCATTGTTCCTTTAACCACTTCCCCTAGATTTCCTTGCGCATGTGCTCGTCTGCATTTGACTATCCTCACCCTCAAGGGGGGGGAGGAATTCTTACACAAGCCTACTAGCATGCCATTCTCTCATGCTGTGGGCATAGGAATCTTTGGCCACACCTTCACTCCCATCATTCGAAGGTTTATATTGACTCACCCAAGGCCCTCTTTCTAGGAATCAAAAAGGAAAATCATGAGGATAATGAATCTCAGACCTTTGAAATAGTGGAAAGGTTAAGTGCGGGGATCACCCATAGAGTGGTTACTGATTAACGACATCATTATATGACCTGCTCTCACTATTTATCCACACAAATACATCTAACCTTGGACCCGCACTACATATTTCCGTCCATCTTCCTTCGCTGTGGGATCCACTATTTCAGTTGCCGTCCAAAATGGAATTTACCCATGACCACCCCACACTTATTTGATGAGTTTCCTCATGGGTATCGCCCATCGATGGATCACTCCTTTGTGAAGGTTGCTTGCTCACGGGCTCAAGAGGCCTTTCACATGAACATTTCCTCTTCCCATGCCATCCTTTACAACACTCATATATGCTCATCCTACATATGTACAATATTGATATCGAATACATTCCAATGAGGTCGATGTTGATTTACTTTTTCGATGCAGGCAACTACCCATTAGAAATCGGGGTGGCACAAATTCATCATCTTTGGGGAGTCAGGCTATGATACGTTATGATTGAAAATATTGATCACACTAGGAGGCTGCACCAAATGGGATTTTACTTAGGTGATTTCCACTATCTGGTGGCCACTTGGTTAGGGTCGTCCACTTCACGGATATCTTATGATGGCACCCCACCTCATCTGGCCTGATGGTGACCTTCCCTATGGATCCCGCTTACTTGGAGGCTATCAACTCCATCATCATGGCCCGATGACCATCAGTGAAATAAGAGCAATCGGGGTGGCAAGGATGTACAAATGTAAGTGCATGATGGATAGGAGTTGAGGATTAATGGCTCAAAATCCACCCTTCAGGGGCTGATTAGATGAACTCTTCACAATGAGATACATTGATCTCGCATGCTTCATTAAATGAGCATTAAATAAATCATGTATTGAGAAGACCTTCATATTTGTTAGTACATGCATGTGGTTTATCCATGATCTTCAATTGTGATTCATGAGAGAAATGTATGTGATATGTGAAAATATTTTGGGAGAGAAAGAAAAGAGGGTGACAGGTCATGCGACCCATGATAGGGGTGGCCACTTCATCATTTGCAAAAGTGGGTGTGTGAGCTCTACAAGCCTCTTGGCCATCATTTTGATCTAATTTGGGGTGACTTCTACATGGTGTACTTCCATCATGCGACGTCCACCATCTTCATTGCTATTTCAATGAATTTCGTCAAGGTTCCACCCACAAAATTCATCCCTTCACAATGCGAGGCTCTATACCTTCCACTAGCACGTGGTGATAATCAAAGGAGATTATGAGATAAGCTACCCAACCAATGAAGAAAAAGAGGATGCATCTGTGGGAGGTCGGTGGGTAGGAAATAATAAAATTCGAGCCAATAGTTTATGGAGGCTTGAAAGTGAAGGATGTGTAGAATTTTGTGACTCCCGTGGTAGGGGATCATGATCATGGTTTTTTCCTTTTCCAGGCTGGTAACATAAACTGGGTGTGCCAACAAGGTTGCAATCACCCTTGTAGGGTTCCTTAGGTTGGCCTCTGTTTGACGTTTCCGATATCCTTGTGGCCTCTTTACCACATCACCTCACACTCCTTCACACACAGTCTCCTTGGTGGAAGTCTCTCTTGTAGGGTCTACCATATCTGATGTCGTTTGAGTGGCTTTTCCTAAGTAACCTCCCAAGAGATTCTCCTCATATCTGACTCTTATCAAAGAAACACTATGAATGATCTAACCCAAAAATTTGATGGAACAAGAAGATTGATGATATAATGATTATCTCATAGGGTAAGGTGGGCAATCATTTCAAATTGGTGAGCCTGTGATTCAAAAGAAGTGCAATGAGTCGACAGTGTTGTTATCAAGCCTGTGATTCGCAATTGAGTAGAATTATAAAGAGAAGGTGTATCAGGTGCATTTATGGATCATGAGAATGATTGTACTAAAAATCCCCTTTGTATTTTATTCAATAGGTAGGGTTCCATAATGGTGGGTAAAACTAGGTACCTATAGCCTGTTAGTGGGGAGGTACTAACTCAATCACAAGAAAGATTTAAGGCCTAGGTAACCCCGCATATCATATTTCACCCTTCTACTAGGAGTTGAGGATTTTTTGGTTTTGAAGATGAAATTAAATAGTAATGTTTCAAGGGTTTAAAATAAAGTAAGGGTATCCTATTGTAACTATTTGAATGATATTTTCAATATCCTTAGACAATTTCATGCAAACTGAAGCATTTTCATTTTATTGTTGATCGTTGGTATTGATTGCAGGGGAGTGTAGGATGGATCTTGACCAATATTCCAAGATAGGAGGTGTGTTAGAGGAATTGTCAAATAGGAAGCAACAATAGGGAGTAATTTTTCACAAAATTAATCAAGAGCCATATTCAACATGGAAGGCAATCCACCCAAATCAGACGCAAACGATCTTGATCCATCAGGAGTTGTTCCACAAGATTAGGAGAATTTTATCTACTGCTTAGTAGCACTAATGGGAAAGGGGACACCTTTGGTTAGTTGGGGAAATACTGTAAGTCCATCAAGCAAAAGGGCAATCAGCAAGATGACAAACTACTACAGTGACAAGTTACTAGGAGTCAAAATAGGGAAAAGACTAAGAATGTATTTTAAATTGTTGAATATTTGGAGTAGGTGAAACCCTAACTTGTAACAAGTCTAGGCCACATAATGTGAATCAATCCTAGCCATTCATTTGGGCTTTGAAAAACTATAAATAGGGGCTTGCTCCTCATTTGTAAATGGTTCGAGAATTGGTGTAAGGGAATTTTGCAGCAATAGAGAGAAGCATTGCATTGTTTCATGGGTGTTTCTTTTGAGTTTTTCATTATGCATGCATGGTTCGAATCCCATGTTAGATTTAGTTTGTAGTTTCTTGAATGGTTGTGATAATGGTGTTTTCTATTATGGTATTTGATGAATTTCCAACCCATACTTTTGGAACTTGTTGATGACAAGTTGTTGTGTAAAGTTAACTTGGGCTTCCTAATCTCATTGTTGCAACTTAGTTCAATTGTATGTTTATGAAGTGCATGTACAATATGAAAATCTACAGTCTTTATAAGATTGCACTGGTTTTGTTTAGCTGTAGGCTTCTCTTGGTCATGTAAAACCTAGTTTAGGAAGTTCTTCTATTGTAGCAGCCTCCATTGTTACTATTCATTCATAGCTTAGATTTAGAATAATTTTCTTAACCCTTCTTCTCTTTCCATTTCTCTTAATCCCTTGTTAGAGTAGTGATTTGTAACTTGTTTGCAATTTTCAACCTTTCAAGAGAGGTGATGCACCTATGCATTACTTGTGTTTAGAAAATGCTAAAACACCCATCAATAGAACTGATGCTAGAAGGAGGGCATGGCTGAGCTCGAGGCTGCAAAGCTGAAAGTTGGAAGTTGAAAGAACTCTCAAGTAAAAATATGAGATAGGAAGATCTCATCATTCACTGGAACTTTAAAATAATAATTTTGAAGACAAGGAAACATCTAAGCTGAGATGGAGCATCATTTTTAGGTTAACATCACTCAGCTACATGCAGATTTGAATAGGACATTGAGACAAGCATTGCAACAATTTTCATTGGCAGACAAGTGCAGGATCCATAACACATGCAAACACAAGAAATTGGAGTGCCTAACTTAATTGGGAAAAGTTGAGAGGGCCTGGTAGGGAGAAATCCTTTTCTTAGAAACATATCAACCCTTGGCTCTTCCAAACTCGGAAGTAGAGTTTTATGACATGGCAGCCAAGGACTTCAAGGAGTGGATTCAAGAAAAAATGAGTGTTGAGGATGGACTGAACTTGAAAGAGGTCTCGATGTCAAGTTGGTGCAGATTTCATAATGCACCTCACTCATAATTTACTTTTTCATCATGTATAAATGTCATCACTCAAGTAAAGGGAAGTTTATACAAGCCAGGAAAGCCAAATCCCAATGAGGAGGAGGTATTCACTAAGGAAGGAGAGCTGTTAATATGTAGAGAAAAACACGATGTGGTTGGATCAAGAAATTCGACACAAGCAACTGCTGGGACAACAAGCACTGAGGTTGAAAATCAGGAGGAAGGAGATGACTTCCTTGGGACAACAATGATATTTGATGAAATATCGAATAGAAGGGAATCAAGAGACCTTTTATCCATCAATAAAGGGCAGCCCTCAACTCCTGAAGAAAATAAATTGGAAATTGAGAATGAATTAACAGAGTGTGCATCAACATGCAATGGAATATCCGACAAAACTACTGAGGAACAAGAAGAGGAAGAGGTTGGAATCCTTGGGACAAAAGAGCATGAGGACAAAGGCATAAGTGAAATAAGATTAGAAGAACTTTTGTTCATAGATGATAGTGGTCAAGCATCTAAAAGTGAAGATCTGGAGGAGTGGGAATGACTACAGGTAATGGTTGTTTGCCATCAAACTTCCTTCCCAAGTGATGATGAGGATCTGGTAGTGGAAAGATATAGTGAACTCGTGTCAAGAATTGCAAGGGATTGTTCCAAGCTAAAAAATCAGGTAGATTTGGAGGTTTTGTTGCTCCTGAATTGGTACAGACTCCATGAATCACCAAATTCTGAATTCACATGTGAGCTATGCCAAGAGGCCATCGAACAAGTCAATGAACAAGTGAGGCAGCTAAGTGCACTAGCTCCTATGGTTTCTTTAGGCATTGAACTAGAAGTCCAAGAGTTGGATCCAAGTAGCAATGTAGCTAAGGGTAGCTCCCAAGAAGATGTTGGGACAACAATGAAAGAAGAACAAAATTGTCCTGAACCTCTCAATCATGAAACAAACCAAGTGGGAGAGTTGTCCATCATTCATCAAGAATATTCCTCTCTTGTAGAATATATATACACAATGGATGACAAGATCTATGGGGAATACTTGGAGGGAAATCACCTAGTAAATCTAGATCCCCTTGACGAGGTTTCATCCATTGATGGTTTCTTTCCATTAGGAGTTATACTGAAGAAGAGTACATTTCAAAAGATGGTAGTGATGTAGACATATTACTTGAGCTTCCATATAGTGAAACATTAGAACTTCTAGAATGGGAAAGGGGTTCCTTCTCCATCTATAGTGACAATGAACAAGAGGAAACAAGCAAACATTAGGGTGAGTTGCATGAACTACAAGGAGAAGAAGACCAGAGTAGGAATTCTCTGGAAACTGACTACAAAAAAGATGTGCCTTGCCAATCAAGGGGTGCAACTAAGGATCTTTCTGCCTTGGCCATGGCCTATTCTCCCACAGACTCGGAGAGCTATAGTAGGAAAAAATCATCCATGTTATCTTATTATGACAATGAACATCATAAAATTAAGGCCAACACCTAGGGAAGGAGATGTGACAACATGCTGCCTCTCGAGGACAACAATCAAGTGGAGGTCTAGACTGTAGAGAATCGATGAGATGAAGTGTACCTCCTCAAAGAATAGTCAGGAGGTGTTGCAGGTCCCACTAGTAGCTTGGAAGAGGTGTTTGATCCCCCTTCCTTCTATCCCTATGCAAGCTCAAGATCAAGGATGTTGCACTACTCAGTGCCTCCATCAAAGGTTGTCAATATGAAGATTGATGATGCAATGCTCACTCTTGACTGTCAAACTTTGCCACCTTCACTTGATGACACCCAAGTTTTATCTTTCCTTTCTCCTGTACATTCTTATAGCTATATTTTTCATTTTGATTATGGGTACGATGGGAGATTAACTTTTTTTTGGATTAACAATGGGTTTAATGAACCTCCTCAATTGTTAATTTTTTGGGACTATGTGATTGAATTTGAATGCTGCAACATTGAACTTCTTTTTTCTAAGTATAAAGATGAATCTACATGGTTAAGAACTATAACGATCACCCACCTACTTGTGGAAGAATTATGAAATACAATGGGAATAAGTGTCGGTCTACCTTTCCTGAACATGGTTCTTTGTAAATATCTTTGTACATAGTTGTTTTTGGTAAGTGTAGGTTTCATGTATATACTCTGCTTTCCTTCTTTCATTTGGTTAGTCAGTTTGATGTAGGTAGGTTTTCTCTTGGTTAGTTTCCTTGGTGCTTTGTTTCCATTTTCTTCCCTCTTCCTTTTCGTTTTATCTCGCTCTACTACTACTTTTCTCTAGGTCCCTCTGCTTTTAGCTAGGCATGTTTATGCACACAATAACCATTTTTATTACCTAGGGTTGTTTCATGTATTTCATTAACAAACTTTAATCAAGTATTTTGAGTGGATGGTGAGGATCTTATGTTAGTGTCAAGTGAATTGGATTTTTGATTTATAGGGGATAGGTCATTGGTTGATTTGACTTAGAAATATTCTAAAATCTTACATCTTTTACATGCTTTAAGAATCTGATGGTTTCTATAGGTTCCTTTGTGAGGTCCAGTTAAGTGAAAAATCTAAAATTATGCTCCAACGCCACTGTGATTCTCAACCCTCATTGCGAGCTTCACTGCTTGTGGGTTGAAGTAAAATAATTGAAAAGAGAAAACCCAAAGAAAAGAAAAGAAAAGAGAAAAATGATGCAAATCAAAAGAAATAAATTCAAATTTCAGGAGGATACGAATAACTCTACCGGGGCTATGGACACCTGATCAGTAGTAGAGAAATGTTTGGGAGAATCACAATGAGAACCTCATCAGGGATATAGATGCCTAACTAGAAATGAGGCAATGTCTCAGATGCTTTTGAAGTTATAATCAATTACGTAGATTAACTTGATGGAGCTTAGTTTCTTGTAGTGGCTCAAGGATAGGAATTAACACAATTGCACACACTTGGATTTTCAACATACTAAGAGTTGGGTTAGCTAGTGGTTTTGATCCTTTGCTCGAGCATCTGGTTTGTTTTCCCTAGCATGAAGATTAGAACCAAAGGTTCTAGGTTCATGATTCTAGTTTGTCATCAAAATGCTCTAGAGCATTTCCCTTGCGAGTCACCATTTGTTGTGCATATTTTGTGCACACATCCCTTTGAAGGCAGGGACCCCCTCTTTTGCTCCCTCTAAGTTGTTTTTCTCTCAACTCATTTTGTGCGTGCTCATTTTTGGGCCCAGGATGGTCATGTGCCTTAAAAAAACTAATTAATTATTGGTCGAGCTCACCTAGCCAAGTTTCGCTAACTCATTTATCTTCACGGGCTGGTTGCTATAGGCTCCCCATGGATTTTCGCTCGATGTTCGTTGACCCTTGTGGACCCGCATTCACTGGTCTCCTCTTGTCGTTTGTTGTTCCACTCTTCCATTACCTATAGCCAAGCCCCAACTTCCACCCATGTTGCGGACCCATGGCTACGGGTTTCCCTTTGTGGATCTCTATCCCCATTTTCTTGCTCTTTCAGTGGCCGTCTTGTCACTACCATCATCAAGGCTGACCGATCACCTCAAAATCATCTAAATCTGAAGCGATCACAAGTTTTATGCATCACCTACCCTCTCCCAACCGCCATTGACTAATGAATTGCCCTTCACATCATCCCACTAGGCAGGACCTTTATGCATTGCTCCCTCAAAACAAATCATAAAAATATGGTGAAATCTCACATCCATGTTCGCTGATGGGTCTGCCCATGCATACCACCACTCACTCAGGGTCGTTACCCCAATGTCATTTCACAATGACCATCCTTCATTTCCATCCCACTCAATAGACCCGCAACCCACCAACATCATCATCTTTTGTGGACCCCCTTACAACAACTGCCAACCATCATTGTGCCATTGCAAAACATAACTCATACATGGTGTTCCCACATCACCCACCTACATTGTTTTGGGCTTCATGAACTTTTCATGGTCAATAGTGCCTAGAATCCTAGTTGATGATCTTAATGACATGATTACGCCGGTGCCGCGGACTGGATCTTTTCTCATTTAAGGGTTGATGTTAGAGGAAAATATCCATACAAGGGCTGCTATATGGGTATCCATCTATCTCTCATTTTTCCTTCAACCACTTCCCCTAGATGTTCATGTGCATGTGCCCTTTTGCATCTGACTATCCTCACCCTCAAGTGGGGATGTTCTTGCACAACCTACTAGCATGCCATCCTCTCATGTTGCGGGAATAGGAGTCTTTGGCCACACCTTCACTCCCATCGTTTGAAGGTTTATATTGACTCACTCAAGGTCCTCTTTCCAAGAATCAAAAAGGAAAATCATGGGGATAATGAATCTCAGACCTTTGAAATAGTGGAAAGGTTAAGTGCAGGGATCACCCACAGAGTGGTTACTAATTAACGACATCATTATATGTCCTGCTCTCACTGTTTCTCTGCATGATGACATCTAAACCGGGACCCACACTGCATATTTTTGTGCATCTTCCTTTACTGTTGGATCCGCTATTTCATTTGTCATCCAAAATAGAATTTACCCATGAACACCCCACACTTATTTGATAAGTTTCCTCATGGGTATTTCCCATCAATGGATCACTCCTTTGTGAAGGTTTCTTGCTCTAGAGCTCGGGAGTCCTTTCACACAAAAATTTCCTCTTCCTATTTCATCCTTTAGAACACTCATATATGCTCGACTTGCATATGTACAATGCTGATGTTGAATACATCCCAGTGAGGTCAACATTCATTAACTATGTCGATGCAGGTGACTACCCATTAGAAATTGGGGTGGCATGAATTCGTCATCTTTGGGGGGTTCGGCTGTGATACGTTATGAATGAAAATATTGATCACACCAGGAGGCTGGGCCAAATGGTATTTTTCTTAGGCAAGTGCCACTATGTGGGCAACCACTTGGTTAAGGTCATCTTCTTCACAAATATCTTTCGATGGCACCTTGCCTCCTCTGGCCCATTGGTGACCTTCCCTATGGATCCCACTTAGTCGAAGGTTGTCAAATTTGTCGCTATGGCCCAGTGACCATCAATGCAATAAGAGCCATCAAGGTGGAAAGGATGTACAAATGCAAGTGCATGATGGATAGGGGTTGAGGATTAATGGATGAAAATCCACCCTTCAGGGGCTGATTAGATGAACTCTTCACACTGAAATATGTTGATCTCATAGGCTTCATTAAAAGAGCATTAAATAAATCATGTATTGGGGAGACCTTCATATTTGTTAGTACATGCCTGTAGTTTTGCCATGATCTTGAATTGTGACTCATGAAAGAAATGTATGTGATATGTGAAAATATTTTAGGAGAGAAAGAAAAGAGGGTGATAGGCCATGTGACCCATGATAGGGGTGGTCACTTCATCCTCTGTGAAAGTGGGTGTGCAAGCTCTGTAGGCCTCTCGACCACCATTTTGATCTAATTCGGGGTGGCTTCTACATGGTGGAATTCCATCATGCAGAGTCTTCCATCTTCATTTCTATTTGAATGGATTTCCTCAAAGTGCCACCCATAAAATTCATCCCCTTACAATGTGAGGCTCTCTACCTTCCACTAGCACTTGGTGATAATCGAAGGAGATTCTAAGATACTCGAACAATGAAGGAAAAGAGGATGTGATTATGGGAGGTGGGTGGGTAGAAAATAATTGAATTTGAGCCAATAGTTTATGGAGGCTCGAAAGTGGAGGACATGTAGAATTTTGTGAGTCCCACGTTAGGGGATCATGATCATGGTTTTTTCCTTTTCTCGGTTGGTAACATCGATTGGGAACCAAGGAGAGGGGCTTCAATGGATGATTTAAGGGAGAATGGGAAATTGACTATTTCACAAATGGATGATAAATGTTAAACAAAGGCTTGAGAAATTGTTGATTTAGCCATATAGTGAATTGTGCAAATATGGGTCAAGGTCATTGATTCATGAAGGGCATTTCTATGACATTTTGAGGTCCTTTATAAACTGGGTGTGGTAGTAAGGTTGCAATAGCCCTTGTGGGGGTCTCTAGGTTAGCCTCCACTTGATGTTTCTGCTATCCTTGCAACCTCTTTACCACATCACCCCACACTCCTCCACCCACGGTCTCCTTGGTGGAGGTCCCTCTTGTGGGTTCTGCCATATTTGATGCCATCTGAGTGGCTTTTCCTAAGTAACCTCTCAAGAGATTCTCCCCACATCACACTTCTATCAAAGAAACACTATGAATGATCTAAGCCACAAATTTGATGTAACAAGAAGATCTATGATAGAATGATTATCTAATGGGGTGAGGCAAGAAATCATTGCAAATTGGTGATCTTATGAGTTAAAAGAAATGCAATGAGTCAACAGTGTCGTTATCAGGCCTGTGATGTGCAAACGATTATAATTTTAAAGAGAAGGTGTATCAGTGTATTTATGGATCATGAGAATGATTTTACTAAAAATCCCCTTTGTAGTTTGTTCAATAGGTAGGGTTCCATAATGGTGGGTAAAACTAGGTACCTATAGCCTATCACTGGGGGGGTACTAACTTGATCACAAGAAATATTCAGGGCCTGGGTAACCCCGCATATCATATTTCACCCTTCCGTTAGGAGTTGAGGCTTTTGTGGTTCTGAACATGAAATGATTTAGTAATGTTGCAAGGGTTTAAAATAAAGTAAGGGTATCCTATTGTAACTATTTGAACGAGATTTTCAATATCCTTAGAAAATTTTATGCAAATTGAATCATTTTCATTTGATTATTGATCATCGGTATTGATTGCAAGGGAGTGCAGGATGGATCTTGACCACTAGTCAAAGATAGGATGTGTGTCAGAGGCATTGTCAAACAAGAAGCAAAAATAGGGAGTACTTTCACACAAAATGCATCAGGAGCCATATCCAACATGGAAGGCATCCACCCAAATCAAATGCAAATGATCTTGATCCATCAGGAGTTGTTTCATAAGATCGAGATAATTTTATCTACTCCCTAGAATCACTAATCAGAAAGGGGACACCTTTGGTTAGTTGGGGAAATACTAAAAATCCATCAAGCAAAGGGGCAACCTTCAAATAGTTTCAACTACAGTAAAAGGGAAATTAGCTAGGTGAAAAACTGCTACAGTGATAAGTCACTAGGGGAAAAAATAGGGAAAAGACAAAGAATGTATTTTAAATTGCTGAATATTTGGGGTAGGTGAAACCCTAACTTGTAACAAATCTGAGCCACACAATGTGAATCAATACTATCCATTCATTTGGGCTTTGGAAAACTATAAATAGGGGCTTGCTCCTCATTTGTAAATGGTTGGAGAACTGGTGTAAGGGAATTTTGTAGCAATAGAGAGAAGAATTGCATTGTTTCATGGGTGTTTCTTTTGATTTTGTTCATTATGCATGCATGGTTCAACTCTCATGTTAGATTTAGTTTGTACTTTCTTGAATGGTTGTGATAATGGTGTTTGCTGTTATGGTATTTGATGAATTTCTAGCCCATACTTTTGGCACTTGTTGATGACAAGTTGTTGTGTAAAGTTAGCTTGGGCTTCCTAATCTCATTGCTGCAACTTAGTTCAATTGTATGTTCATGAAGTGCATGTACAATATGAAAATCTACAATCCTTAGAATATTTCACTGGTTTTGTATAGCTATAGGCTTCTCTTGGTCAAGAAAAACCTAGTTTAGGAAGTTTGTCTACGGTAGGAGCCTCCATTGTTACTATTCATTTGTAGCTTAGATTTAGAAAAAATCTCTTAACCCTTCTCCTTTTGCCATTTTTTTTAGTCCCTTGTTAGAGTAGGATTCAAAGCACCATCACAATGCCAAAATTGGTGGAAGAGATGAGTTTAAGCTTGCTATTTTGAGTGGACAACCACTATTCATTCACTTCCAACACTTTGAAACTCTATTTGCATACGAAACTTCCCATGCTTTTTAAACCATAAAGGCTGGCCCTGTGTTACCAACAAAACACATCAACCAAATGAACTATTCCAAGAATTTTCATGGCCTAAAACCCGAGAGACCTTGGGGTAGTGATTTGTAACTCGTTTGCAGATTTCTACCTTTCAAGAGAGGTGATGCACCTATGCATTACCTATGTTGAGAAAGTGTTAAAAAACCCATCAACACTTACATGGAACTTTTTTGGGATGACCTCCTTGGCATACATGTGGAAACTTCTTGCTGCACGACGGTCTCTGTGACTTCATGATATGATAATTGTGTCTTTGATCATTCTTAAATGTCTCTCTTGATGTTCCTGGCTTTCTAACCATCTTCATGATGTCAAATGGCCTAGTAGTTCTTTAATATGCTTTCATTGGTAGGCATAGACAGTAATTTTTATTGTGGTTGGATGACATCATTTAGTGTTTCACATGTCTCATAATTCTTTGGGTATCACATCAAAATAAATGTGGCATTCACTGGCTATGTCATATTAGTCTTGTGCCTAATTTGGAAGTCCTTTTAAAGATATGGTTATTGAGGTGGATTTACCATCATCCAACAAATTTCCCAATCTCCACATGTGTTATTAGTTTCCACCATTATTTGTGGTGATTTTCATGCCAACTTTTGCATGTTGGTACTAGCTTTAATTGCTCGCACGTTCTAGTTTTTATTGTGAATCTCTTTAAAGCCAAATTGTTCTTGCCTCTACTCTATTCTACAATTGGTTATGCCTTGATTTCTTCTGCAACACTTGGTCTCTATATGGATAGCCTTTTCAGAGTTTTCATCATGCCTAGATATTATGAGGTGTGGGTTGATTTTAATTCTCCTGAAGAATTTCTTTGAACTGCCTTTGTAATCCACTATTTGTAGGTGGAAATAGCAATTATAAATGTTTTGGGCTGAAAGTGGCTTGAAATGCACCATATATATTTTCCTCATGAATTATCTTCCCTTTTGTGTCAAATCTAATGGATGTATTATGGTGCAATGAAATAGTAAGGTTCATTGCTAGGAGTTTTTTTCTTCCGCATGTTTGCCCAATGTATATTTTGGATTCGGCCATGGAATCTTATGACCTCCGCATTGGAATAAATCTTATAGGAGGTGTTATTTACAGGGTGCATCTATTATCTTCTCATTCTTTTCATTCTCTTCTTTGTGTGATGGTCCATGGCCTAGTTACTACTCACTCTTCCTCATTCTATTCTCGCCTTTGGGCCCTCAAGCCAGTCTTGGGGTGTTGTCTGGTGAATAGCTTGAAGACTCTATTCCAAGAGTCCAGCTCCTCTTCATACATGCTCTAAATGACTCATTTTATGAGCCATAATTTTCTCCACTTGTGGAGATGGCCTCTTCCACTAAGAGTGGGGTTTGAGGTATATTTCTTTCTTTACTATGAATGTGGATGGTATATGGTTTTTATTTCAACTATTTGTTTATCTACTTTCTGAACTTCAATGCTCTATCTTGTGATGTTTCTTGCATCTTGGGTTCGACCACCTATGGTTTTTGGTTTTGGTGTTTGACTATTCTTTGTTGTGATCTCTCCAACATGTTTGATTTTGCAGGAATTCCTTGATTTCTCCTACATGTGCATTTTGTAATTTTTTTCATGAATGAATATAAACTTCTTACAGTGGCTAGGCCAATTTTATCTTTAAAAAAATGGTATGTTACAAACCTAGGCTATAAATGAAAGAGCCAAAAAAGTTCTACAATCATATCAGATGTACAAGGAGTAAGGAATATATGGTTGGTAGATCCACTAGTATAAAAAAAGGAAATGTGTGGCCTCAAGATTATCAAGTCTAAAATATTAGTTGGTTCATTTGATTAGGGAAGAGAATAGTCAATCTAAAAATGATTTAGTAACAACCATACTAAATTATATGGATAAAAATGTAAGAAAAATGGAAGAAATCCAAGCTCAAATATTACATTAGTTATTTGTAGGTTTGACTGATGCAAACTCCCATATTCCTCCCACGCTAAATCTCTTAGACAACGGAATGAAATTCCAAGATGCGAGTAGAGTAATAAGTGCCACTATTGCATGCAAAAATTCCTTAGAGGCATAGGGTAATATGTTGATCTGGGAGGTTTTCTAATGTTACCACAAGGAGAGTGATGAATCAAGTGCCTTTTTAGAGTTTGAAGAAACTATAAATGAGAATCTCAACAAATTGGAGGATACCCTACATATCCAAAATAAAATGGCAAGGGCCCCATTAGTAGAGCTACAAAATAAAAAGGTAATAATAGCTACAAATCTTGGTTCTCCAATAGAGTGATATCAAGCCACTAAAAGAAAATAAATAATGACGTAGATGAGTGATCATAGAGGGACAACTGAGCATGGTCGGTAATGTAGACATGGAAAATGTACAAATTCGGTTCGACACACTTGATCTTGATTATTCATGACATTTCCTCCTAAATCATACTCTCATCTTTTGATCATATTCTATCTCTTAATTTAATAAACCATTGTTTATTTGATTAAGTCTTTCTCCTCCAGTGATTAGATTAATTAATTTAATTTAATTAACCTTATATTTCTATTTAATTAAATAAATCATTTTATTTGATTAAAGTCTCTAAAGTCCTCTTATTAAATAAAATAAACTAAACCTTATTTTATTTAAATCTAACATTATCCCACTTAGTTAAATAAATCAAAATCATTTATTTAATTAAATCAATTCCTCTCAATTCTGATTTAAATTAATTCATCAATTTAAGTCTAAATTGTCACATCTCCTAAATTCCTCATTAAATTAATTAAGCTTTGATTAACCTAATCTTAATTTATGTCACATTCTCTAGAGAATGCAACTTGTACAATAAATAAATTACTTTGATTTATTAATTCATCTATTTTCCCTCACATAGCATCAAAAGGGAATATTCCCTCAATTTGAATTCAAAAAGTCCAAATGGATTTGTACATCCAACAAGGCATTCACTCCTCTTACATGTCCTTGTGCATTGAGCCAAGTGGCATTTATTTCATTCATTTTTCCCTCTCACATGTCATTTCCTCAATTTCAAATTCCACCTAATTTCATTTATTGGCACTTTGGCCAAAATGTGCACAACCATCAACCATTCACATATTGACAAGTGGCACTTGGCCATTCGATGTTGAATGATCCCACATTGATTGTTTTCACTATCTCTTCCATTTTGGAAATCTATAAACTGGAGGCTTCTCTCCTCATTTTATCATCCACAATTCAAGCAAGTATACTATACTTCATTTCATCCACAAATTTTACATACTTCATGCAAGGTTACTCATTTGAATTGAGAGCCAATCTTGTTCACTCCATTCAAGCAGCTAATCTCACCATCAAAAATCATCAAGCTTACAAATAAGAATTGGGAAAGGGCTAATTTTGACATACCAATCAACACTAATTCCCCTATGGGATTGATAGTTGTTCATTAAAATAGGATTTGTTTACTTCCATTTTCATTTTTCTTCACTTGTTTTCCTATATTAATGTGGCAATCTAATTTCATGGGGAATCTTCATTTCACCTAGCACATTTGATCAAATGTTGCATCTATTTGTTGCTTGTGTGTAGATCTAGGAAATGAAGCAGTTCACATTCTAGCACTAGAAGGAGGGTTGAAAAAAATCTAATTGATATGCTAATATATGTTCCTGACATTTCTAAATCCAATTGATGTATCTTTGTTTGGATTTCTAACGTTGAATCAATATGTTACTAGTTTAGTGCAGATCTAGGCTTAATAATTACAAGATAGGTTACTGATATTTCTAAAGACATTTACTCATCGTCCTCTTTGTATGCCTACAGGTTGCATTAGCTTTGAATTTTTTTTTTTTCCACCTACCAATAACCTTTGCTTGAAATCTTCTAGAGTCCTTTCAACTATCAAAATATTGAGTAGCTCTATTTGCACCTACCAATTACCATATACAGACACTTCAAGCTCTCTGTATTGAGTTTGCACTATTGCTTCCTTGTTTACCATGCTGCCGCGGGTTTCCCTCAGACTATCCATGGTGTATCGGTAGCTATCTCTGTTGCCTCTCCCTATTTCACCATGCTGACTATCACGCTAGCTCACGGTACCATGGTATCCACCACAATACCATGGTCTTGCAGTCACCACCATCTCAATTTCTCACATTACCAAGGGCTAACCATCTCTTGCTTGCGGTAGAGCGGTTAACTACTTGTTGGCTGCTACCGCTATCCCGTAGTCTATCTCCTTAACTATCACGGTAGAGCGGTGTCAACCATGTTAACACTACTTTCTTGTTCCCTATCCATGGTAGAGTGGTGTCAACCTTGTTACCACCACCTAGTCATTGCCCGTCCGTGGTAGAGCGGTGTTCACCATGTTACTGCCATATAACTTTCCCTTACCCGCGGTTGAGTGGTAATCGCTCACTGTCTTCAATGCTATCCTGCGGCCTACCAGCTAACTGCCAGTGGTAGCGCGGTAGCCGTCAAACACTCTCACCACTCCATCACGGTCTCTAGTCTAACTAGTTGTAGTATCATGGTAAACCCACTAACTGCTTCCCTCGCCATTACTTCACCACCATCGTGCCACCATGATCTTTGACCTTACCAACCATGGTATCACGGTAAACCTCTTGTTCATTTTCACTTCACCGCTAGATTTTCCCACTGCACTACCATGGGTTCCTCTCAGATTGTCTATGGTATAGTGGTAGCGATCTTGACTGGCTTGCTTGCTGCCAACCCTGATATCGTGGGCTATCCGGAAAGGGGCCGTGGTATAGCAGTAGAAGGGTTTAATTTAGGGGAATAGACACTTCATTTTTGGGTTTAAAATTGAACAAAACATGTTGCGAGTGTGTTCTCCCTTTGTTTCTAAATGAAGGTTGATCGAACTACGAATATGTTTACTCGCTTTTGTTTATCTTAGCAGGCCTGCCTTGTGGGAAAAATTACTCACCCAAGGGAACGACCTAACCGATAACACACTAAAGCCAAGTGTATTTCCAGTCGGGATATAAAAGTGGGTACTGGAACAAAAGACAGTATCATGTGGTTGGCTCTGACAAGAAGGGAAGCAATGGTCTCTTGCTGCATGGGTCAACCTCCACGAATGGAAAGACCGAATTAAAACCCTTGTTTAGAAGGCCAAATCCTTATCTATTTTTTTTGGTGCAAAAGGTCATGTCCTTTGAAGCTGCCACACGTTATACATGTCGTTTTGTTGTAGAGATGAAAAGTATGCCATTGGAGATTCTTGGGTAATGATGCTTGGCTAACCTAAGAAGTGTGTGTTGTGGAGGGGAGCTAGTGTGGTCAAGCATCTATTCATCTGCACAGAATATGCACAGCTAGATTTGTCCAAGTGGGAACCCAACAAAAATATTGTCTCTTCATCCTAGGGTTGTACATGTGCTTGGAAATAGAAAATACATCGCTTGGTCTTTAAAACAATTGAAAAACAAACATTCACAAAGAAATTCAAATTTCAAACCCCTTGGAGGAAACAAATATCCTTGATGAATTCAAGTACTATTGCTTTCCCTAGGGATCATATCCTTAGAGATTTCTAAGTGCTTGGATTTTATGATCATTTGTTTTCACTAAGGTAAACCTAGGAAACTTTTCCCCTAATTTCCTTGATTTCTACATAATGCACTTTGTGGGATGAAAGAAAATTAGAACATTGGACATTCAGTTTGAAACATAATCAAGAAAGTGTTTGTGGTAAAAATAACCAAACCTAAGCAATATAACGGACAATTGAATCATACATGTACTTTTTTATCTTTTGAGTCTTTTGGTTTTCATGCAAAAACTTGGCCTTTTGGAAAAAGCATGTTCTTCAATACCTTGGTCTTGTAAGTAGGTCCTCATAGGGTCATCTAGGATCAAGTCAAACTCTTCATCCCCTCCAAACATCAACCAAATTCCATTTCACCAATAAATTTTGGAACTTTGAAACATCACCTTGTTTGACTTAACACACCTAGTCAAATTATCAACCCTCTTGAACAAAATTTCCTCTAGGATAATACAACTTCCTGAGTTGTACTAGTTCATGATCAATTTTATTGGCTCAACACACTTATCGAATTCATTCTCTTATGTGATTTTTACCTATGATAACACAACTTCCTAGGGTTTACAATTTTACCATCATCTTGTTTGGCTTAACACACCTAGTCAAACTATCCTCAAAATTGAAATCAAACCAAGTCCTAAAGTCTAGCATTGATCTAAAGTTCCTAAAAGTTCAAACACCCATATCATTCACCCCTTTCATCCTTCATCTCATCTTTGGTCCTAAACCCCTCAGAGGTCAACAAGGTCAAAACACAAGAAAAACATGGAGTTTAAACTCGACTCATACATCATGAATAATCCAATTCATCCAAACTATCCAAGCCTTATAGTGCCAATTGATTTTCAAAACTTGCATTTGTACAATCCATACATGGGATCTTTATCTCCTCCAAACATAAATGGTACAAATGTGAGCATGCCCAATCTAAATTTTGGAACATCTTTTTCTTTGGTAGATTTAAGTCAAAACCAGAACATACAAATCTATCAACCAAAAAATCAAGGCATGCGCCTTCTCCCTTTACCAGCTGTCAATCAATTGAATCCGACCAACACCCCCTTCATAAATCAAAGAATCATATCAAATCCTCCCATTTTTCCATCAATATCGCAACAACAGATGGAAACCATTCAAGAAAACCAAACAATAAACACCATTCCCAATCCACCGCCACCACCGGCAAAACAAAACATGAAAAATTCATTCTGCATTGTGTTGCAAGCCGCTCGACAAGCTGCCCACCAAAAGGCACTCAAAACCAGCTAGTAGCCCAACAAGCTACACAAGTTGTGCAAGCAGCTCAAGTAGCCCAACAAGCACAAGCTCAAGCTCAAGCCCAACACTAGGCTCAATAGGTGCAAGCACAATTCTGAGCACTATTGCAAGCAATCCATGAACAAGTCCATCAACAAGTAGCACAACAAGGATCACAAAAAAATATTTGTTGGAACAACAACAAGATTTTTTTGCACAACAACAACTAGACCAACAAAAATCTTTGTTGGCACAACAACAAGTAGACCAACAACAAGCTTTGTTGGAACAACAACAACACGACCAACAACAAGCATTCTTGGCTCAATAGCAAACGCAGAAATTACTCGCCCAACAAAGTTTGCAACAAACTCCCACCACAATTGTTAAAAATAATAATCAAGATCTATCCATCGAGGAAGACCTTGAATATATATCCACCTCATCTGATGATCGAATCAACATACATCAAGAGCCATTTTTTAGTCATAATCAAGACCCCTCCTACAAAGATCTATTTCAAGTAGTGTTGATGCTATTTGATCCTATTGGCATAAAACAAGATCCCTCGACCAATAATCATGTTGAAAATTTCTCTACATCAACTAATGAGTTAGAGGATGTATCTCAAGAATTTATTCCAAAGCATGATCAACATCTATCACCAAGGTCTAGCAATGTTCCTTCCCAAGAAATATTGACATCCTTTGACCTCATGGTTCCAGATATTGAAGGAATCCTTAACTCACCATTTGATCAAAGTCCACCCAAAGATCAAGAGGATATTGAGCCACTTCCCATGCCTTATGACGATGCCCAAGAACCCTTTGAAAGAAATCCATCTTTTGAAATTGATCCATGTCAAGAACTTGATCCAAAGCATGTTGAAAGAAATTTCAAAATTAACCAAGATCAAGAATTTGTATCTCCAAGCTACTATAATGATATGATAGGAACCCTCCTATCTATATAGGATGACCATGTCCATATAGCACATACTCCTTCATCCACCCATGAGATTCTTTCTTTGGATGGACACATAGATGATCTTCATTCAAAGCAGGAGTCTCATTCTCTTGAAATCATTACTAAGGAACAAGAGTCTACTAAACTTAGCATTTGTACACATGATCAAAGTATAGAAATTTCTAGAGACATACCAAAGGTGGATCATGAAGAATATTTCTACAGAAGTTGTGAATCAAAGACATCATGTGGAAACATATCAAAAGTTTTATACAAAATTTGCAAACCAGAAACATCCTATGGAGACATGTCAGAAATGGGTCATGAAGAAGGCTTCTACATAAGTTGTGAATCAGAAACATCCTATGAAATGGATCAGGAGGAAGACTTTTATGTGGAAAGTGAAGTATCAACACCTGTTGAAGAAGCATTAAAATCTAATATTTCACAAGATCAAGCCAAAGAGATCAATCAAGAATTTATCCCACGTATGGAAGATCCTATCACTTATAAAATTGGATAACTTACCTTTGTAAGGGAAAATAATCTTATCAATGAAAGAGCTATGACCTTTGAAGATCCACCATAGACCAGAGAAGGAGCAACACCTTGTTTCCAAGGTAAATCATATCCTATTGCAGATAAAAAATTTCAGCAGATGAATTATCAAGGCAGAGGATTAGGCCTACATGAATAGGGTATCCTGGAACTAGTGAAGAGTTTTGGAAATCCTAAGCATCAAGGCCTTGGATATTCGACAATCAAGGGATATACACATATCAATGATACTTCCACAAAACTGGGGGCAACTTCATTTCAAGCAAACACCAACATAGGGGCACGAAGAATCCTTATGATGAAACCGATACCAATACTACAACCAACCACGTCATGAATTCTCATCCACCCATCACCCCATCCATGAATTGGAACCAACATCAAAAGGGATATTTGAATCAAAGAAAAGAAGATAAGAAGCATGAAGGGAAAATCAAATACAAGTGGATACCAAAGAATACAAAAAGTGATTATCCATATCAAACTCCATCAGTCAAAGAAACTATGGGGAAAAATTAAAAAGGGAAAAGTATCCATTGAAGATGTCTACAAAGGAAAAATTAGGCTTCTCAAGTGACATACAAAGTGTATTGAGTTGTTGGTCATAATTTCATGCACACTTCCATATCCTTCCATAATTGCTCATCTTACCAAGTTTGGAGAGTCAAAGGTTCCAAACTATCAACCAACCCATCTTTTATTCCTAAACACACTCCACCATCCACACCTCCACGCATGATATCCAATTCTCACATTGACCATGTGTTGGCAATGACCCTTCATTATAAGGATTCAAAAGGCACTCTATCGCGATATGTGCACAAAGACAAAGTTAACTTTGGTATCAGTAAAGAAGACCAGGAATTTCAAAAGTTACATTCAAGTGCACATATCTTGGCAAAGAAACTTATTCAAGAAGGATATCAGTGCCACATTATGACAAAAGCATAAATGTCAGTAGTACTAGGTGATTCAAAATCAACTTAAAATCTCTCAGAAAATACAAAAAAAGCAAAAAATCAAAAATCAAAAAATAAAAAAAATAAAAAAAAAGGATTGAAAACAATAAAGAAAAAAATTGTCCTCTAGTGAAAACCACTTCGGTGGCACATTCGATAGGTGCCATGATGAAAATATGGAAAACAGGCATCATGTGTAGAATCGAGCATTTATGTGCATCAGTTCAGGAGAAAGCATCTTATCACATCCATAATAAAGCCAACACTCCATCCATATCATTCGTTCATCCATGAACCGTTTATCGACCTACCTTATCTTGATCTTGACAAATTTTGGTGCATACCTTACACTTGTTTTTGGTAAACATCTTGACATGGGTCATTTTCATTGGTCCTATCTTACCTAAAGTTATCTGAGCCTTGAAGCATTATCCAAATGAGAATCCTTTGCACAAAAACCTTATCTTATCGCAAGATAACCCATATCCATTCATCTGAGAATCTACCCATGGAATTCCATACATTGCTAGACACTGGTGGTAGATATTTGCATCTTGCTTCGAGAATAAGTCTTGATATATATCATCCAACTTATGTGGTGATCGAAAAATTGGCAAACATGAAATCAGATTGGTCAAATAATTTGTGATACAAAAATCCAAATCACTAGCCCATGTCATATTTTGACAAGAAGACAATGTTCCTTATCATGCTTTTTATTTCGTCGAACACCAATCCAAACAATTCATATCTGTCACATCTAATGCACACGTCAGCATCACATAAAATTATCAAAACAATTTTTTTCCAAATCAAGCTTCATCAATCTTGATCAATCAAATCCAATCATCACCTTGTTTGACTTAACACACTTAGTCAAACTATCATCTTATGCATGAGTTTACTCTAGGATAACACAACTTCCTTGGGTTTACAATTCCATTATCATCTTGTTTGGCTTAACACACTTAGCCAAATTATCAAATCCATAATCACCTTGTTTGACTTAACACACTTAGTTGAAGCATTCTCTTATGTACAAGTTTATTCTAGGATAACACAACTTCCTAGAGTTTACAAGTGCATTATCACTTTTCTTTGACTTAACACACTTAGTTAAAGTATCAATCCATCAAGCTAATTGATCAACATTAAGCCCGATTTTCAATAAAATCCCAAAACAAAGCATTGATATCATCATACATATCCATATCCAAATCGTCAAAATCATGCGAAAATCCAAAAACATTCAAAAAATTCATCAAAAAACTCAAAAAACATTTGAAAACTCGAAAAATCCAAAAACATTCAAAACATTCATCAAAAATTCAAAAACATTCAAAAAAATAAAAAATTCAAAAACATCCAAATCATGCAAAAAAATCCAAAAACATGTAAAAAATCTCATAAAATCTTCAAAAATTTCATCATCAAGTCTTGTTAGTCTTTCACCTTGTCTGAACTATGTTGTCTTTGAGCTTGAATGTAGGCAAGGTTGTTCCTTGATCATCCCCTGAGACATCTTAGGTTAGTCCTTAGGCGTCCGTCGCATTTGGCATCCATTTTCACACCCTATGTCAGTCCTTAGGCATCTGTTGCAATAAAATGGTAATCTATTTGCCCATCTATCTCATCATTGAGTCAAGTTTGTCATCAGTCAAACTACGTGGTCTTTGCATATATAACATAGGCAAGGCTAATCTACGGATCATCTCCTAAGAGCCCTAGGATAGGTCTTTAGGTTAGTCTCTTCGTCGTAAATCTTGAAAATACCAAAAACATTGAAAAATGTGAAAATACCAAAAAAAATTGTAAAACATCTTGAAAATATCAAAAATTGCCTCGAAATATTTGAAAATCCAAAATGGTGAATCTATCTCATTTTTCTTTCACCCACGATAGTCATCATTCCTAATAAAATCAATCCTTGCCTTCGCCCTTTGGTGAGTTAGTCATAATAAATTCTAGCACATTAAAAAGAGAACACCCTAATCGTCAGAGTCTCGAAAGTCTAAGTCAACAAGTCAGCAAGTTGATCAACTCGGAGTATCAATAGCTTATCACCCAATCAGTCCCACCAAAACCTTGATCACTACATGTCCTAGGATGAATCCTTCCCATGATGGACAGAAGCATCAGGTACCCCATAGTAGTTTAGCCTTGGCTAATGGTATGAAGAAAATTAGCTTATCTATTTGCTTTATTTGGTCTTTTATTGGCTTATCTTATTTTGCACTCATTCCAAGGACCTCTTGATGATACCTAAACAAAACAAGCTTAGAGAGAAAGGAATGGGGCAAAGATCATTGTCTCTTTTATCTAGTATGCTTTTGGGACGCAATTGTAAAATAAATTAGTCACATACGCTTTGTTTGGTTTGTGGAGAGGATGTTTTTGATATCTTGTTGGCCACATAAGAAAGCTTGCTTTCCTATGTTTTGGCCCAAGGTGTTTAGAATGTTTGAATCACATCCTGAATGAAGTATACATGCTAAGTGTGAACAAGAATAATCCTATCTGACTGTCAAGTCAGAGTCCATCACTCTAGGTACCATGCCATCCTGGTCCTTTATATCTTGATGCATCGTACCTATGTGTGTTATCAAACATAAAGTAACTAGGCCTTTGAAAATCCTGACTCCTGGTAAACAATACATCATCAATCATCATCTTGTGTGGATCCTCCTTCCATTCTTCTCATTCTCCTATCTTTACTAAAATTTCTATCTGAAATCGGGGTGTCACATTAAAATATATACACGAGACTACCCATGGTTGATGACTGTCTATGCATCATCAGGTTTGTCTACATCAAATAATTATCTTTCATCCTTTGATCAATAGGACCACTCCACTCGCATTTTATCGTGATATTGATTGGTAAATTGGCATTTCCGCTCGATCTCTTGAGGGGGAAATATACCAGCGTAATACTTCTCGTTGGGGCAATAGTGGGGCATCTGAAAAATCGAGAAATTTTGAACTTTGATCACAACAGTTTATTTTTTGAATCAATGCAATAAGTACATTGCTTCAAAGAGGGGAAAAATGTAGACATGGAAAATGTACAAATTTGGTTCGACACACTTGATCTTGATTATTCACGACATTTCCTCCTAAATCATACTCTCAACTTTTCATGATATTTTGTCTCTTAATTTAATAAACCATTGTTTATTTGATTAAGTCTTTCTCCTCTAGTGATTAAATTAATCAATTTAATTTAATTAACCCTATATTTTTGTTTAACTAAATAAATCATTTTATTTGACTAAAGTCTCTAAAGTCCTCTTATTAAATTAAATAAATTAAACCTTATTTGATTTAAATCTAACATTATCCCACTTAGTTAAATAAATCAATTCCTCTCAATTCTAGTTTAAATTAATTCATCAATTTAAGTCTAAATTGTCACATCTCCTAAATTCCTCATTAAATTAATTGAGCTTTGATTAACTTAATCTTAATTTATGCCACATTATCTAGAGAATGCAACTTGCACAATAAATCAATTTCTTTGATTTATTAATTCATCTATTTTCCCTCACATAGCATCAAAAGGGAATATTCCCTCAATTTGAATTCAAAAAGTCCAAGTGGACTTGTACATCCAACAAGGCATTCACTCCTCTTACATGTCCTTGTGCATTGAACCAAGTGGCATTTATTTCATTCCTTTTTCCCTCTCGCATGTCATTTCCTGAATTTCAAATTCCACCTAATTTCATTTATTGGCACTTTCGCCAAAATGTGCACAACCATCAACCATTCACATCTTGACAAGTGGCTCTTGGCCATTGGATGTTGAATGATCCCACATTTCTTGTTTTTACTATCTCTTCCATTTTTGAAATCTATAAATTGGAGGCTTCTCTCCTCATTTTATCATCCACAATTCAAGAAAGTATACTATACATCATTTCATCCATAAATTTCACATACTTCATGCAAGATTACTCTCTTGAATTGAGAGCCAATCTTGTTCACTCCATTCAAGTAGCTAATCTCACCATCAAAAATCATCAAGCTTACAAATAGGAATTGGGAAAGGGCTAATTTCAACATACCAATCAGCACCTATTCCCCCATGGGATTGATAGTTGTTCATTAAAATAGGATTTGTTTACTTCCATTTTCATTGTTCTTCACTTGTTTTCCTATATTAATGTGGCAATCTAATTTCATGGGGAATCTTCATTTCACCTTGCACATTTGATCTAATGTTGTGTTTGTTTGTTGCTTGTGTGTAGGTCTGGGAAATAAAGCAGTTCATAGGTACCTTATAGGGTTTTCCTTGGGTTGGGAGAGGCCCATAGTTGTGGGGATATCCTGTAGTTATGGGTGGGTGGATTAGCCTAAGTGGGGGGAAATAGGATAACTATAGCCTCCCACCCATTGCAATAGGATAATGACACCTTCAAATAGGACGGGGCCCTCCCTCCCCAATGAACAACAAATAATGAACTTTGTCCTTGACCACAATCCAACTACGTCTTGGCATCTTATTAAATATTGATCCTCATGAGTTGATCAATGAGGTCCTATGTTATTTGTTTTCTCACATTTCCAATAAAATATTTAATAATAACCTTAGCTAGTGAGACCTTACTAGGATCAAGGGAAAATTCATTGTCTTCCAAGATTAGTTTTTGGAGATCAAAGAGGTGATAAAAGTTGAAAAGAAGACTATAATCTCCAAAAAGATTAGAATCCAATATATAGTCACCCCCGATTCTAACCTCATCAAGGAGGCATTGAATGAATTCAAGGCTTATTTTATCATGCAATAAATGTTCCCTCTAGGGTTCTCAAAATTTGAATTATTTTTTTCTCTCCTATTATAGAGGCACCACCCTTCTTAGGGATATGTTCACCCCCATAGGTCTATTTTTAATTTGAAATCATTTCTTTTAATTACCTATGTTGGACATTGTAACTTTTGGCCCTAAGGGGGAAATTATTTTGAGGTTAGCCCATTGAGGCCTTGATTATTATTGGTTCCCAATATTTTCTATTTATAGCCCTCTTGTAGACTTTGTAAAGGGGTGTTCAACATTTTGATCAGAAATGAACTATTTAATTTACAACGTGGAAGCCCTAATTAACATTGTAATATTCTCACATGTTCAAAGAAGTAAAAGGATTAGGTGTATTGTGTTTGTATTCTCTTAACATCGATAGTGGATTTTTTACTTAGTTTTTAAAAATTAATAACTTGGTGAGATCTATATTATTGTTCTTTTAATAGATTTATCTATTGAATCTACAAATGGAATATGGTGGTTCAAATACATTCAACTTGAAATATTTTTACATTTGTGATTTCCCTTAGACTCTTGCATTGATTTTTTTGATGGTTGTGTAAATACCAACCATTGAAATATTGATTTATTTGATTTCACTGGACCTTTCAAATATAAGAAGTAAAGTTAATACTTATCATTTTCTATTCATTTTATTTTTAGTTTATTTTCTCTAAACTCTAACCCTGTTTTGATTTTATTTTGAGCTTGATAGGTTTAGAGTAGATTAAGAATAAATTAGGATAGTGTAGAATAGATTAGTTAGATATTTTTACCTCATATTTAGAGATGTAACCTATATTTACCAGATTCTAAGTGTGATTGCAAATATCTATTTAGATTTAATTGTTCCAAAAAATTCCCCTTGTTAAAAAATGATATAGACCACTTAGTTGTTCCAAGACAATGAAGACATAGCTAAAAAGGAACCTTAGAGTTTAATCCACAAGGTATATTAAAGTTTCAAGATAATTAGTGTCTATCATTCTACTTGAAGTTGGTTGTGCTAATACCACCATCAAAAATGGTTTTATATAATATCCTAATTCTTAATCAACCATTTAGAAATATGATAAATATTTATAATATTAACATTGGCCATAGAGAAGTAGAACAAGAATGACAGAAATCTCATATAGTTTAGATGCTAATGGTTAAATGAGAGTGTTCATAGCATCAATATCAATTTTTGAAGTTAAAAATTTGTAGTCTACATTAACTCAAATCATTATCTCAACAAATCTACCACTATCCTTAGTAGTGCCACAATTATTTTCAATGTAGTTTAATATGAGAAATAAAATGTATATAAGTAATTGGAGAATATAGTTAATTCCATTATAAATGATACAAATTTCACAGTCATTTATAATTCTCTCTATTATCTAACAAAATGAAAGATATAAGTTATTTCATGGAATACTTTCATATCGAGTTCTTGCAATATTTTTATCAATCTAGAAATAATATGATTTATGTTTCATACCTGTAACTTTATTATTTATTCATACCACAAATGTGAACTTCTAAATCAAACTATTTTTTTCCCCCATAATATACCTACAATTCCTTTGGACTTTGTAATTCATTCAGGTTTCAATCTTGAATAGTTGTGGTTTAAAGCTCAAATTATTAATTTATGAAATAATATATGCAAGTGGAGAAGTGTTTTCCATATTTTAATAATATCATTATTATATAATCTTTGTTTTAGTTCCACTTTCCTTTGTCAAACTTATTCACTTCCAAATTTTCATACACAATTCAAAACTCTTTTGTCAAATAGTTTACATGCCTTTTATATAGGAAAATTTATTTGAGAATTTAAAAAAAAAAATCCTCATGTGATTTTTTAGGTTGTTGGTAAAGGTTGTAGAGTATATTTAACCTAATGAATGCATTTACTTGAAATATTCCAACCTATTTTTACATATTTTCTTGAGATCTTTCAATAAACAATCCACACACCCTACTTAGTACACATTTTTTTTAGGTACATCATCAATAAAGTTAAATTATTATTTTGTTGGATAATTTATCATTATAATGTCCTATAAGACCCTCCTTCATGGTAATAAAACCTAATTCAAAACTCTTACCTTAGCACATGCATAGAATATAACAACATAGAGATCATGGATATGGATGTACACACTAATTATCTTTTACTTTAAAGTTTACAACACCATTTTACTCAAATAAACCATTATTTACAATGTTACAACTCTCATGACTATTCCTTACCTTTGAATTTTATAGTTAAAGATTGGGAAATCAATTTGTAAGTTTTTTTCTATAATTCAAGTTTGGAGTTTGAATTCATAATTTTGCACTATAAGGTGAATTTCAAGATTCGAGAAACGACAAATTTTAGCTTCTAACTTCAAAAATATTTCACCATTTACAACTTGCACTTTTATTCCATTAGAAAAGGATCATTACATTAATATTTTTTATACTCAAGATTATTATAAAATTTAAAGCTAGATAAATATGGATCAATTGTCTCTCCCAAAAAAATATCTCTTTGACCTCTTGTTTAATCTTGTGGTTAAGATCATATAACTTGATAATCACAATAACTTTAAGACAAAGAAAGTAAACCTATTGAATCTATGATTTTTTTTTGTAAAATTCAAACTCATTTCAATGATAGTTGGTTCACTAAAATTTTGACATATAGGTACCAAAAAATTACCAATACCTTTATTTTCTCATTCACTATATAAAGACTATTAAATTAATTGATTTAAGAAGGTACTTGTATAGTCCTAAACTAATATGTCATTTTATTTCCTAAAACAGCCTATTTCATCTAATTTAGTTTTTAATAATTATTGGTATAAATTTTATCAACACATACCTTTGAATGGTTGTTTTCAAGTGTAATAATTATTTTCAAGTGTAATAATTATCATTGCAAGTTATTAAATTTTAAAGTTTGAGTGTTGTTGGGTTATCTACCAAATCAAGGGATTTTGGGTGCTCATAATTTTCTTCAACATTTTTGGTTAAAACATATCCATGTACCTCTTCACTTGATGAGACAATGCCATTTTCTTGACTCTTACATTCTATTTTCATTGATTTATCTTTTTTATTGTTCATCATTTTCTTGAGAGTCATTTCCAACATTATGATAAATTTAGGACATTTAACTTCTCTATGCTTTGTTGTATTTTTAAAATGGCATTTTTGATGTAAAATTATTTTTTCAAAGGTGTTGATAAATCTAAGGAATATAATCTCATTAGTCAATATCTTCATGGATCTTGGAATATCCAAGTTAAAACTTGCCATGACTGGTTGACATGGTTTTGGTATATTTCAATTTGTTGATCATTTTCTTCATTATTATCTGTGTGAATGTCTGAAATTTTACCATTGGCACCATTCTCTTTTTATGCCTTAATTATTAAGTCCACTTTATTGTCATTATTTTTTTCTATAGTTGTGTAAGAGGGAAATGGATTGATGTAATGCATCAATGTAATCAAATGAATTGAAATCAAAACAAGATAAATCCCAAATTACTTAGTAAATACGATTATAAAGAAATGAATTCAACAAGCAATGCTAGTGTAAATGAGAACATATACAAATAAAAAGACTACAATTTTACCATCCCATGTTGGAGTGTATTAATATTGATAATTGATAGATTGTTTGGTCAATACGAAGCCTCCATGTGAAAAAGCTTCAAAGGTAGTAGTAATGGTGATCTAGAATGAAAGTGTTTAATGATCTTCAATAGACAATTTGACATGACCTCTCCACAAATTCTCCAGATTACTTGATCCTTTATGAGAAGGATGGAGGTTTTTTAATAGATTTACAATTTTTAGATAAATGATCAGGATCAATGGTTGAGAACCATTAAGAGGAAATAGATTGATCAATTAACTCATATGATTGATCCAATTAAGGGATTTAATTGGATAATTAGTTGGAGTATATTGAATGATTAGTGGGATTAGTGATGCAGGGGCATCTGAAGGATTCAAAGAACATTCAGTTATAGAGGTGGTTGGTGATGCAGTGAAGTTTAGTATGATGGCTAGCTCAATATATTGATGATGAGGATTCATGGATTAAATGGTTGGTTAACAAGCATATCTAGTTTATCCACCAGAAGTTTTAGAGGTTCGCATGAAGATTTGATCAAGTTATGAGTTTCTATGCTCTAACAGTTGTTCAGTTGCTTTAGTTGGTGTTCCTAAAGGAAGATGATATGATTCTAGTAATTTGAGTTATTGTTGATCTCTAGTGGTGATTCATGGATGTTTCTAGATTTTGATGTAGCTGTGTTGTTGGTTCGCATTTTTTTTGTTCTCATGATTGATGATTTTCCTTCTAGGAGTTCATGTTTTCCTATTCTTGGCCAACAGGGTGATTGTAACATGTTGTGGATCTTTAAGGCTAATTGTTTAAGGTGTTTTGTGTTTGATACATGTTGTTTTGGGTCCCTACTATGTTTGGGCTGACCTAGGTTGATTCACATTGATAATTGCTTATGGATTTGGGCCGATAATTTATACACATTTTGGTATTTTGTTGGGCTGACATGTAGTCGATGTTATCCTTAGATGTGGAAATATAAGACATTGTTTTGAGGAGATGGAAAACGAAAAAGGGAAGAAAAAAGGAATATGTGCCAGATGTGCAAAGTTTTGTGTGTGAACAATGTTCTAATATTTTGAAGGAAGAGATGAAGTGTGAAGAACAATAGTCATGAAGCACGACGATGAGGTGTTCTAATCTGATAAGATCAACAGAGTAGAAAAATCTTAAAGCAGAAGGAAGAATCGATGAAAGATTGTTATTATATGAATTGTTTATAATTTTTGGGCTGCAACCTAGCATCTATAAGCCTGAGTGTCATATGTAA
The DNA here is from genome assembly GCA_007115665.2 of Sequoiadendron giganteum. Lineage (NCBI taxonomy): Eukaryota > Viridiplantae > Streptophyta > Pinopsida > Cupressales > Cupressaceae > Sequoiadendron > Sequoiadendron giganteum. Next base: position 510,624,373 of record CM021108.1, on the reverse strand, counting down.
TGTTTTTTGAGATCATAATATAATGAGGAGTGAACTTTGAAGGTTTGTTTTTTCCCTTTGAGGTTTTTCCCAGGATAATTATTATGTCATGTGTTCTTGCATATATGTTGTCTTTATGTTGATTATCCATTAGCTTCCGTTCAATATGAATAAGATCTCAGTGTTAGTTGTTTTAGATGTGAGGTTAGAAAGTCCCTCACTGGACCCTCCTACCTTGGTTTGCATCAATTGGTATCAGAGCTGGTTGAAGATCTAGTTGCAAATTCATCAGAGCAGGTTGCAAATTTGTGAGAAGGTTGTGAATTTGTTGGCTAGTTGCAAATCTATTTTAGAGTAGGTTGTAGAGTAGGTTGAAGAGCTGGTTGTGAATCAGTTGCAAGATGGGGAATATTGGAAAAATAAAAAAGAAGGAAAAAGAGAACCAGATATGTGAAAGGGATACCTTGGAGGAAGAATTGTGCAAACTTAGAAAGTGTAATTTAAAATTGATGGAGAGGATGAAAGAAATAGGAAAGGACAAGTATGATTCTCTTGAAGAAGAAATGGAAATTGAAAGAAGGAGATATAAAGAACTGGAAGTAGAACTGGATAAGTTTGAAGAAGGATTCATGTTGTTTAAGGAGTTGGATAAGAAGAGTAGATATCTGGACAAAAGTTTGAAAGAGTTGAACAAGGAGAATAGTTTGTAGAAGAAGGAAATATCTAGCTTGAAGGAACATGTTAGTAAATTGGGGAAATCACTTATAGCATGCCAAAAGGAGAATGAGAATCTGAGATCTAAGCTTAAACTTTATGATGTTGTAGAAGATGAAGTTGAAGATAACAATGTAACTAAGCCTATAATTGTTAGAGATGGTATTGGTTTCGAAATCATGCAGAGAATGGGATATAGAGGAAAAGGATTGGGAAAGCATCAATAAGGAATGAAAGAACCTATTGTACCAGTAAGGAGAGCAATAATTGAAGGCCTTGGATATAACATAGGTAAGGATGTTGTTACAAGTTCAAGTAATTCAGATCAGGGAAGAAAAATTATGTATTGTTCACATTGTAATAGGCATGGACATGAAAAGGAATTGTGTTGGGATCTATATACTTGTAAGTTTTGTGGACTAAGGAATCATTATGAGAATATGTGTTGGAATAAAAGTAGAGGGAGTAAGCCTAGGAAAAATTGTATACATATGAATTATGGATGGATTGATGGATCAAAATGGAAGTATGTTGCTCATAAGTTCATAAAGTTTTATAGATTGAAGTATTCATATGTTGAGGGAAAGGAAGGATCAGGATGCAGAGAAAGAATACCTTATACAGATCAGAACAAGGAAATTTTTTCAAACTATAGATGAAAAAGTGACAGGAGTCATAATACTTATCACAATGAAGGGTACCAAAGGAGTGAAAGAGGATTTTCTAGAGAAGGAACCTATTTTCAGGTTTGGAGGAAGAAATAATCAAGCACTAAATATCATCAAGAACCTAATACAAGAGAAGCTAATGAAAGAGAAGAAATAAAGGATGCAGAGATAGTTTGTGCAGATGAAGAAGAACCTGTTGAAAAAAATTAGTTTATCCAGAGGAAGGGGAACCTTTGGAGGGATCAGATTGGATAGTGGAACCAAAAGAAGAAACAACAATCTTAAGGAGACTTGTGAAAGTAGTGAGCCAGTGTGAAGCATAACCAGAAAGGGGGAGTCTACATTGCATAGATAGAGAATAGTATAGGAAAAATATATAATATTTTGAGGTGTGTAAAGGAAATGCAGAGATCAGAAAGTGTTGTAGAGGAAATTTGGAAATGATATTGATGAGTTAAGGAAGTCATATGATTTTTCTGGAGGATGTAAGTATGTGTTAACTTTTATTTGATTGAATCAAATAATGAAGGACCTGAGGCAACTTGCAAGGTGGGGTTGCTCAGTTCACCAACCAGTGAGGTTGTGCAAGGCCTACAAGTAGTTCACCGAATCCAAATTAAATTTGAGGTAGTTTTGTAGGGTGTAATTGAACAAACTGCCAACCTTGAGGCAATTGCTAGTACATGCTAACTTTTAATTGATTGAGGCAGAAATTTATCCTGAGGCAAATTGCAGGGTGGGCCTGCTCTGATTGCCGACCAATGAGGCAGTGCAAGGCCTGCAAGTAGATCGCCAAATCTTGATTACATTTGAGGTAGGTTTGTAGGGTGGAATTGAATAGACTGCCAACCTTGAGGCAGTTGCAAGTACCTACTACCTTTTAATATATTGGGGAAAATATTGATCTTGAGGAAACTTGCGAAGAAGGCTTGCTCAAACCACTGACCATTGAGGCAATGCAAGGCTTTCAAGTAGATTGCCAAATCCAAATTACACTTGAGGTAGTTTTGTAGGATGGACTTGAATAGATCACTGACTGTGAGGTAGTTGCAAGTACCTGTGAATAGATAACCAAACCAATTCAAAGAGACAACATTGATTTTGACATAACTTAGCCCAAAGTGAAGAGGCTCACTTTTCAAATAACCCTAAGAGTCTGATGTGGGGGAATCCAAAAGATTCAAAGAACATTCAGTTATAAAGGTGGTTGGTGATGTAGTGAAGTTCAGTATGATGGCTAGCTCGGTATATTGAGGATGAGAAGTCATGGATTAAAGGGTTGGTTGAAAAGCATATCTAGCTTATCCACCAGAAGTTTCAAAGGCTCACATGAATATTTGATCAAGTTATGAGTTTCTATGTTCTAATAGTATTTCGGTTGCTTTAGTTGTTCCTGAAGGGAGATGATGTGATTCTAGTAATCTGAGTTATTATTGATCTTCAATGGTGATTCGTGGATGTTTCTAGATCATGATCTAGCTATGTTGTTGGTTCACATTGTTTTTTGTGCTCACATTTGATGATTTTCAATTTTGGGAGTTCATGTTTTCCTATTCTTGGCTGACAAGGTGATTGTAGTGTGTTGTGGATCTTCAAGGCTAATTGTTTAAGGTGTTTTGTGTTCAATACATGTTGTTTTGGGTCCCTACTATGTTTGGTCTAACCTAGGTTTATTTGCATTGATAATTTTTTATGGATTTGGGCTGACAATTTATACACATTTTGGTATTTTGTTGGGCCGACATGTAGTGAATGTTATCCTTAGATGAAAATATATAAGACTGATTTTTTTGAGGAGATGGAAAACGAAAAAGGGAAGCAAGAAGGCATATGTGTGAGATGTGAATTTTTTTTTGTGTGAACAATGTTCTAATATTTTGAAGGAAAAGATGAAGTGTGAAGAATAGTAGTCATGAAGCAAGGTGATGAGGTGTTCTAATCCGATAAGATCATCAAAACAAAGAAATATTGAAGCAGAAGGAAGAATCGATGAAAGATTGTTATTATATGAATTTTTTTGTAATTCTTGGGTTGTGACCTAGAATATGCAAGCCCGAGTGGTATATGTAATGTGTTTTGAGATCATAATATAATGAGTATTGAACTTTGAAGGTTGGATTTTTCCCTTTGAGGGTTTTTGCAGGATAATTCTCGTGTCATGTGTTCTTGCATATTTGTTATCTTTATGTTGATTATATGTTAGCTTCCATTGCATATCAATAAGATCTGAGTGTTAGTTGTTTAAGCTGCGAGGTTGGACAATCCCTCACCAGACCCTCCTACTTTGGTCTACATCAATTAGAGAAAATAGTGGGATTGGGAAATAGATTGAGAAATCAATGGGCATGATTTATTCAATCAAGATATATGAGGATTTATCAACTAATGTTTGAGAGGAGTGTGCAAGTTGTATTTGATTTTAATAAATAAAGGTATATTTATTTACTGACCATGTTGAGTGGTTTTGGGGAAATTGAATTATTGATTTAATTATTCAAATTTAGACAAGGGAAAGTATCTTAATTAAATAACTAATGATAACTATTTAATCAATTTAGATGAATACATTATATTAGAGACATAATTAAATAATTAGGATTTATTTATTTAATCAAGAAAAATAAAGAATTAAATATATAATTAAATAAATATGATTTATTTATTTAATCAAAAAGATTAATTGAAATGAATTAATTAAATAACATAACATCATTTAATTAATAGTGGAAATATGATTTTAGATAATAATTAAATAATTGAACATTATTTAATCAGTAGGAAAAGACAAATATTAGTGTTAAAATGCTAGTTCATAGGCTAGGACAATTTTAGGTATCTAAATAATATTTTCTTCCATTGAGCTAACTTAGTTTTTAGTTTCATCATTGGAGTCATCATTATATGTAAATGGTTTTTTGATAGAATAATCAAGGAAACAACATGATTTATGTTTGATGCTAAAGGAAAATACTAATTTTCTATTGGTTACATTGTAGTGAATATTGCATAATTCAACCTCGATATTATTATTTGGCTACATTTAAATAATACCTTTTTATTGGGCTCCGTACATGCTTCATTGATAAAATATTTGGTTTACAATAGTGGGTTGTAACAAAGTGGATATTAAATTCCTTTTGTATAATCATTTCCTAAATGGATTAATGTTAAAACTCTTTAAATAGTTCCTTTCATCATGATCACTCCTAGTGTATCTCTCACAAGTTTCATAAATGAAGGTGTTGGTTTGATTTTAAATTCCAATCAATTCCTGAAATTATCTAAATAATAGACAAATATTATATTAAAAAATTTCAAGAGGCTGCCCAATGAGTAGGAGGTTAATGTTAAAAATTTATCCTCTACACTTTGGGTTTTGAAAGACCTAGGATGGTGATGCTTAAAAATGTTCTAATGAAATGTTCTCAACACCCACTTGGCTACAAACCTAAATGGAAGATCCAGAATGGTAGATCAAGGTTGTAATCCATTGTTGGGGGTATGATGTTGGGTGATTGGATTAATTATTAATTGACTAATTTTAAGATGAAATGATGTTTTTATGAAAAATATGAAAATGCAATAAATTGAGATGAATTATGAGAAATGTAAAACAAAAATAAAAAGGACTTCAAAAGCACAAAGGGAAAACACAAAGGAACATGGCATGTAAATTTGATACTGAATTGGCTGGTCAGGGGCATGGTGCATCCTAGACTAAACTCATGGTTTTTAAGATATGATCTCAGAAGCTTAAAGTCTCTTATTTTTAGCTCTTATTCTCTTGAGGTCATTGTTGAAATTTGCATGTTACTAAGAAAAATTAGTTTCAATGGCTTGACAACTTGTAGGGTTTGAATTCATGAATGAACAATTAGTCTTCAATATTCCTCCAATTTGCTTCAAATCTGAAAATTTGCACACATGAAAAAGGGGGAAGGGTTGTGCTATATAGGGGCTTGCGTAAGTCAAAACCCATTTTGGTATTTTTACCTCCATAATGGCTATGATGATGTAAATAGAGAGCTTACCCTTGGTTGAGCAAAAGCTAAATGATAAGAAAGTAATGAATTGACTAATGTTGTAACTCACCACTTAGATATACATTCCTTGTTGTGCTAAAGTTAGATACTCATCACCTTCAAGTTGAATTTCATGCAAGTTTTAGTACTCACCAAAAAATGAACACAAAAAATGAATAAACTTAAATAAAAAGATGACGAATAATTGACATGATGCTTGATTGAAATAAATTTTGTAAAAATTTTGATACTTCCACTCTTGAATACTCTTTATCTCTCAATAATAATTTCAATTTATTTTTAAAAAATTCTAGGATTAAAATGGTGAAAATAATTTGTATTTATATGCAATTCTTATAATTTCCCAAAAATTAAATGCCAATAGTTAAAAAATGAAATTGGAAATTCAAGGAATGAAATACTAATATAGACATATAAAAAATGGAGCCAAAATGGGCTGGTCAAGGGCATGGGGTACCCTAGACTAGGATCCATCATTTTCAAGGCCTAAAGTGTTGAGGGTAAATATTAAATGATTATTTTCATTTCCCATTATTTTATTTTCTGAAGATATTTATAAATTGGGTAATTGAATGTATAATTAGGTCCAAGCATTTAGGGGGGAGCTAAAGCTAGTGTGAAATTGTCAAGGGTGATAATTTTTTATGCTAAATTTAGCCCCCACTTAAGTGAGATTATGAAATTACCCTTACAATCACAATAATTTATGGATAAGCCAAGAAGGTTTCAATTATCCAAAACATTGAAGAGATAGGATGGCATCAAATCTAAGTGATGTGCTAGAAATAAAATATAAGGACAAAGGAACACATGTAGATGTAATGTAGCATGAAAATCACAAAGTATACATAGAGAAGACATACAACATAATGAAATATAAGCATAAACATGAAATGAAAATAAAAATATAACACAAACACAATGCAAACACAATTCAAACACAATGTAAACACAAGTCAAACATAATGAAAATATAATACAAACATACTGTAAGCATATTGCAAACACAATATAAACATGTAAAAGGGGGTATGGCAATTACAAAATATCAAGCCCCAAAAATATCACTAGGATTCATACCCAAGCCACTCATGAGTCACAAATTAACAAATTCAGATATTTGCTAGGTGAACTATGAATGAAAGCACCACATGGGTCCAACCAGCCTCTAGAAATTTAAGATAAAGGTTATAAAGGTGTGGATACCTTGTCATGATTGGCGGATGGCCATCACATCAATTGAACCAAAAAAGTGCCTCACAACCTCTATTACAAACCCAAAATAAAACCTGCTTGATTAAGGTGGCACCTCTTTTAAGAGTATCCCAAATCAGAGACCCTTTATCTGACAAGGAGATCCTAGGAACATCATCCCTATCCATTCCCCTTAACTATTTACAAGAAAGGATCTTAGCTCAATCTTGATCTTGATTAATGGACCATGTCCAATAAAGCTTGGTAGGGAGATATTGAAAAGTAATGATTGTGTGTTGTAGAAGTAGGTCCCTCATCTATTTTGGTCTACATATGGTCTCCGACTTGACCAAAATCCACTTCAAGTAGGCTAAATTGTGAGACCATAATAATTTTCTAGATAGAGCATCTAGATCCTTAATGAAACTTAAGGGAGAAACTTGCACCATGCACCTATAAATAGGGAGTTCTTGAACCAAAAACTTTAATTGCATGACTCTCCCTACAAAAGATAACCATATAAATGCACAGTGGATAAAAAACTCTCAAAACTTGTCCAACACCTTTTGTCAGACCCCCCTCAATAGTGGGCCAATAAAGAGGGGGATACCTGAATATGTAAAAGGTGGAGTCCCAATTTGAATTATAAGAATTCAAACAATTCTAGACTAAATAAGTTGAGGGGTATTGAAAAATAAAATAGAGGGCTTAGCTTCATTGATTTTCTCTCATGAGACAAAAAGCTAGATATCTAGAGAATGTTTGAAGTTACCCATTTCTCTAATTTGAGAAACTCCCAATAAAGTTTCCATGAACTATAAGTGGGTTTGATGAAGCAATCTATCTACCCAATTCCATCCTTGAATATGACATTGTCTGATTTGAGCTTTCAAGAGTCTTCCTAATCCCTTAAAAATAATAGTAAAGAGATAAGGTGATAGGGGGTCATCCTATCAGAGGCCCCTTGAGACACCAAAATGAGTAGGTCATATACATAACACAACTCATCACCCAATTGACTTAACTTTCTCCAGACCCAAAGGAAACGAGCACAATCTGGAGACATGCTAGTTTCACCCTATCATAATCTTTGTCCATGTTTAGTTTAATGAGCATGACCTTCTCCTTGGAGAGCTCCATGGAATGAATGGAATTATCTATAATGAAAACTCGATCCAATATTTATTTACCTACCACATAACCCCCTACTCTTGTAAACTACTTTGTTAAGCCACAGATTGAGTCTCTCCACAATTAATTTAGAGCTGATCTTATAGACCACATTGCAAAGGGTAATTGGCCTAAAAAAATCTAGAGAGTTATCTCCTTCTCTCTTAGGGATAATAGATAGGAAGGTAGATTTCATTTCCTCAACATGTGTTTTTTTCTCTATGATTCTATCACAAATTCCAATGTGTCAAATTTGATAATGTCCTAGAATTATTGAAAGAATTCAATCAAGAAGCCATTTGAGCCAAGGGATTTCCCTTTCTTCATCTTTAAAAAAGTATATTTTACTATAATATGGATGGGGTCAACATAGTTTTGGGATCATGAGTGGAATGAAAAGGGATGATGAGATCATTATGGAATTCTAGAGATATGGTATTTTTTATCAATGATAAGATGGGATTAGAGGATTTAGGTAATTTAATCTTGAATCATTTCAAATCTATCTTATTTATTCTTTGGATTTTGTTCTTGACATCAATATTATTTTACTAATGGGTTATGAATAAGGGACTCTTGGGTAGCCTTAGTATGTTGACATGGTGGTAATGAATTTTGAATATAACTATTTGGAGTAGGCATGTGATGTAGGAGTATTCCTAGTTGTAAAGCAATCTTCTATCAACACAAAATATTTCTTTTCTTGCATTTCATTCAATATAAGTTTAAGAATTTCATTCTGCATTTCATCACATTATTGTTTCTCATCTCACATAGTAGGATATAGCATCTACATGAGGTCATCTATGATATATCCAAATTTTAGATCACTTTCATTTGTCTACCAAAAGTTATCACTCTAAGAATTTCATTGTATTTCATAGTCAAAGCATTTGGGGACGACTTGATCCAGATTTGTTAGTGTGGACCTATTCTAGAATGTGCAAAGCCTAATGGTACATCATACAAGTATTTGGGGTCGAATAGGATCTATCTTTGAGATTCACAGGTCATTTCATTTTGTGAAGGATTATCTTCTTATTTTTTGAGGCTGAACTTTCATGTTTGATCATTCATTGGGTTTATAAAACTTTGTGGCTAATGTAGACCTTTGTTGGAGCTTGGGAAGCATTTTTATAATCATTTGTAACTCATAGGAAGTTATTAGTTTTAGAAGTATGTTTTAGGATTCAATTTTTTCATGCTTCCCCATTGAGGGATTGCAATAAGGCCTTTGGCTAGTTGTAATGTTGAATGCCCTTGTAGTGGGCTTATGAGCCCTGGTTATTCACCCATGAGGCATATGTTGCATGTAATATTTCTAATTCAATAAAGATTAATATTTGTGGATAATTTTGTTGTGTTATTTATTCCATGTTGACTCTAAGCTACACAATTTGGATTGTTCTTTTTGAACCCTCCATCTGTGATTGCACCAAGTGGTATAAGAGTGGGTTTGTGAATCCTAGAGACATTTATTGAGGTGAATAGATCACTGACTTGAGGTGGACTATATGTGTTTTCAAAAATCCACCAATTGTGACGTAATTGAAACCCTTATAGCTAAATCATTGAATTAAGGTAATTGCACTAAATTCAAGGGGAGAGATGTTGGAACTCAATAATCTACTGATACGGGGTTGAATTAGTAGATATTGAAAATAAAATTTCCATTAAAACTTTTTTGTAGATAGACTCCTTAAACTTTTAGTGTGTATATTAAAACATGAGAAATAAAAAAGCACACAAAGTATCACATAACACAAGATGTACGTGAAAAACCCAAGATGGGAAAAACCATAGTGAGAAATGTTGCTAGGAGCTACTGTCCTAATCCAACCTCACAATCAAAAATCTCTATTACAAATTTTAAGGGCACAAACCCTAAGGAGACACCAATCCCCTGATTTAGGAGCACCTACTATAGATATCTGATGGCACCCACAAATCAAAATTTTTAACATGAGTATTACAATTTTTCTTAAGAACTTAAGAACTCAATTCAATGTTGTAACTTTATTTTTAACTACTCAACCCTTTGTTGTAGCCTCTCTAACACCCATAATTAGATTTGCACTACCTTGCTTTGTTCTGCAGCTTAATTTATTAGTCAATTCTCTATCTACCTCAAGGGACCACCATACACACTTTGCAAACCTTCCTTATTTTTCTTTTAGTGCATTATTTTTCTACCTAAAGAGCCCAGAATACTCTACTATGATCTACACTTCCTCTTCTCTTCTACACCAACACAAATTTCACACATTTGGTCAATATCTTGATCTTTTGTTTTGTGTTTCTACCTAACCACTGGTGATTTCCTTTGGATTCCCTACCATACGAATCTTCTATTAGGGATTTCAGGATATCTTCCTCACCACCATATATTGACATCGAGCCTCACAAAAATTTATTTTAATTATAGATAATTTTCATGAAATTCCTTTTTGCTAAACCCTAGAATTAGATATGCAATTAAATTTATCCCTTTGATTATCCATTTTGATCTCAATTCTAATCTCTATAGTAGTTTTTTCCATCATTCTGCACATCAAGTATTTATTACATTTACCATATATGTAGGTAGAATATTTAATTTGTACCTTTATGTCAGTTACCAGTTGAACCCCTTGTTCACACCAACTTAGCCATTTGTAATCTAATCATTCAAATTTGGATCATCAATCACCTATTTTCATACCATGATCTTATGACTCCAATTCAATCATTCATCTTTAAAACCTGACCATCGGATAAACTATCTTTAAATATCCATTGTCGATCTTGATTGTTATGACCATCGCATATCACTGGTTCATTTATGGATTCAATTTTCATACTCGCAATGTAAATACACTCAAAAACCACTATCAGAATGATCACCCTTTTTGTTTTGCATCATTGATCATGTATCGTGCATCGGCATTACACATATACCTTTATTTCTTCTTCAACGATGTGAATGAACATGGTGATCACCATTGGATCAATCACCATCCAATCTACACTATCCCTCGTTATATCGCTAGCTAAAGCATGGGCCCAAAATATCTTAGCGGGCTAGTGATCTAATGCCACCTATCAATATCTTACATCATCTTGCTTTAGGACCCACCACTCATTCCATATCACAAGATGCATCTTAACATTTCAATTCACAATAGTGATGTGAAGTGACCATGTGATATCCGTCAGATCCTTCATGAATTGATTTCCACCATTCATCACTTATTGCACAAGGGCTTCCTTTGTGCATCTTCAAGACACGCTTCTAAATTTGTGTGTTATTTGATCAAAACATTATTTGATGTCCACCATTCCCCACTCCCTCGTGAGGCATAAATGAGATCCCACCACAAGTTTCATAGGTAAGCGGGCACCATTGATCAAAATCCATTGCTCATTGTGTAAACCTAAGGCATAATTTAATCCTTAGCCATGATGCACGGGACATTAGTGATAGTTGTAAGATGTGTAAGCATTGAGCACACACCATCTAATCTTCAAAATGGATACATAAGTGACACCAACTGGAAGACAAGGTAATGGTCCCAATCACTACATGGTTTTAATGACATAAATTTATAACTTATATGACCTACAACCTCCAATAAGCAGTCAATAACGAAATTGAATTTCTATTCGAGCACCATGACTACAACAACTAGATTTTAACTGATAAAACCTAAATGTGTTTGAAAGTATACATAAACCATTTTTGAGCTCATCCTTTAGCCTCTAGACTTCCAATTTATGTTTATGAGAAGCTTTCATAAAGCTCATATCGAGTTTGTCAATAGATTCTCATTCAAATTCTTGGAAGCCATTGTTGCAAAAGAATGATGACAAGATTTTGTCAACTATGCAACATTTGCAAAATTTCTTCTTATACATTTACAACTACTCACACACTTCCAGAACTAGATCCACATTTCTCATAAACATCCTCCATAATCATGCCAACAATATTCCTTGGACGATTTCCCCTTTTGACATTAATGAGAAAAATATTCCAACAATCTCCCCCTTTGTCATTGATGGAAAAACCAAATTCTCACTCAATCTATATTATTTGAATATGATACCAATTCATGCTTTGTACCAATTGAATAAATTATACTCCATGCTTTGTACCAATTTCATATTTACTTCCCCCCTTTTTGCTCAATTTATTGAGAATTTGCACAAATTTCTCCCCCTTTTACATCAATGACAAAGGGTCAAATCCCATTCTCTCCCCCTGAGGATAGGCTCCCCTTTTGAAAAATAGTGCAAAGAGAAAGAGGAGACATGTAATCTACAACCATCAAGTCATTAGAAATTTTCAATACCATTTTTACCTGACGTGATCTATCCTTTCCATTTACAAGGATGAATAAAGTATAAATGAAGATCCCCTGAACCCATGCCCTATCACTAGATTCTAGTGATATGATGTGGGAGAAATCACCCATAAATTTTTCCTCAGATATTCAAATTTTTCCTTGGGAAGAGGCTTGGTGAAAATTTCAACCACTTGTTCATTTGTGGGGAACATACTCCATGTTGACTTCCTTGTCTACAACCTTTTCTCTAATGAAGTGATACTTCATGGATATGTGCTTTTTTCTAGAGTGCATCACTAGATCCTTTGAGATGTTTATGGCACTTGAATTATCACAAAGAATAGAGATAGGTTAAGTGTATTCTAACTTATTATCCTTAAGTGTCTATTTCATCCATAGGACTTGAGTACAACATGTTACTGCTACTACGTATTCTACTTATACTATACAAAAAGTGAATAATTCTTGCTTCTTGCTCATCTAGGAAACTAACTTGTTTCTTAAGAAGAATTCCCCTCTACTTGTTCTTTTTCTATCATCTAAATATCTAGCCCAATCTACATCTGTATATGTTTTCAAGGAAAAATCCTTTCTCTTGGGGTACCATAGACCATAGTCAACAATACTTTTGATGTATCTGAATATTCTTTTCACTATGTTGACATGAGACTCATTTGGTGCAGCCCAGAATCTTGCTACCATACATACTGCTTGCATAATATTTGGTCTTGATGCAGTCAAGAATAGTAAGCTACCAGTCATTGACCTATACATAGTTTGATTTTCATCTGGTGACTCATCTAATTTTCTTAACTTACAACCAGTTATCATAAGGGCACTAACCAATCTTCTATCCCCCATACCAAAATTCCTAAAAATTTCCTTAGGATACTTAGTTTGAGATATAAATATCCCATTATTGGTTTGCACTATTTGTAAACCAATGAAAAATGACAATTCTCCCAACATTGACATCTCTAATTCATCTTGCATGTGTGTAGAAAATACTTTACACATTTCATCATTGCTACCATCAAATATGATGTCATACACATATACAACAATAATAATCATATGCTCACTTTTTGATTTAAAATATACTTTACTATCTGCACATCCCTTTTTGAATCCTTATTGTTGAAGGTACTTGTCTAATTTGGAATACCATGCTCTAGGTGCTTGTTTTAGACCATATAACACTATTCTTAATTTGCGTACATTATCATCATCTTCTACTAGCTGAAAAACCATTGGTTGCTCTATGTAGACTTCCTCTTCAAGATTTCCATTCAAAAATGTAGATTTAACATTCATATGATATTACTTAAAATCCTTTATATACTAAAAATGCAAGAAACATTTTGATTTATTCTAATCTTGCAACTTGTGCAAATGTCTCTTCGAATTCAATGCCTTCAACTTGTGCATACCCCTTACACACCAACACTTACTTGTTGCATACTACAACTCCATGTTCATTGAGGTTGTTTCTAAACACCCATTTAGTGCCAATGCCATTTTTTCTTGGGGGTTTGGGAACTAATTTCCATGTCTTATTCTTCTGAATTTGATTTAGCTCTTCATCCGTGGCCTTTATCTAGCTCTCATCCTTGCTATCTTCAACAAAACTCTTTGGCTTTGTCTAGGACAAGAGAGAAAATTTTAGTTATTCCTTATTCTTTGCAAGTCTTATCCTAGTTTGAACTCCTTCATTTTTTTCACCAAATGTTTGATCTGCATGATTATCTTTTTGCACATATTTTGCAGGTGACTTCTCAACTTCTTCAGATTCTTCTTCATTATTTTCAGCATTGTCTTCAAAATATTAATCATCCTCAATTTATTTGCTATTTGATTAAATATTATTTATGCTCTAATCAATCTTGACATTCATGCTTTCTACCATCTTTTTCAGTCTTCTGTTGTAGCATTTGTAGGCTTTTTTTGAGTGGAATATCCTAGAAATATTTCTTCATCACTTCTAGACTCAAAAATTCCCATTTTCATATTCTCTTTTGATATACCTCACTTATTTCCAGATACTTTAAAATACTTAACAGAGGCTAGTCTACCATACCATAGTTTATAGGGTGTTCTATCACTATGAGCTCTTATTTGAACTCTATTCAAAATATAAACTATAGTATGAACTGCCTCCCTCAAAAACATATCTACTAACTTTGCCTCATTTAACATTTTTCTATCCATGTCCTTCACTACTTTATTCTTTATTTCTACAACTCTAGTTTTTTGTGGACTTCTTGGAGTAGAGTATTGTCTTTTGGTTCTATGTTCCTCACAATATTCAACAAAATCACTTAAAGTGAACTCTCCTCCTCTATCTGATCTCAAACATTTGATCCTTCTTCCTATCTCCTTCTCCACCATTTTCATGAATTTATTAAATATTTCAATTTTTTGGTTCTTTTCTTTTAGTAAGGTTACCCATGTCATCCTTGTATAGTCAACAATTACTAACATGAAGTATCTTTCTCCTTTCACTCCTATTTTCCTTGTACGTCCACGTTAATTAGTATGGACCAATTTTAAAGGCTTAGTAGTTGACTATTCTTTAGTTGGAAAACTAGCATTGGTTTGTTTTCCCTATTGGCATTCCTTACATATGATATTTGTAGGCTTGGTTATTTTAGGCATGTGTCTTACTAGACCTTTTAAACTTATTTCAACAAATTACCAAAATTTACATGCCCTAATCTTCTATGCCACAACCAACTTTCATCAACATGTCCTATTAGACAACTCTGACTTTTTACCTCACAAAGATTATTAAGATTGTTGTCAATTATCAATCTTTGTGCAAATTTCTTTCTATTATTTCTTATCTTACATCCTTCTAAATCAAATGTGACCTTATAGCCATTGTTAGACATCAAACTTACACTCAATAGGTTGTGCTTTAATCCTTCCACATATAAGACATCTTTAGTGTGATTTCTACCATCTAAGCTTAGTATGCATTTCCCACATATCTTGACTATTGTATTGTCACCCAAAATCACTAATTATCCATTGAATTTCTTGAGTTTGATGAAATTTCTCTTATCTCCAGTCTTATGCATGGAGAAAACACTATTTATCACCCATAGATTTTTATTCTTAGCATAAATTGTTGTTTGAGCAATCATTGATTGTGTGGAGATTTTACCTTTTTCTCTCCACACCTTCTTAGATTTATTTTCTGACTTTTGTACCTTTTCCTCCATGATTTCAATTTTTTTTTTCTTAGGAGATAGTTCTTTTCTCATTCTTCACATTTGGTCTCACAATTTATTTTTTTTACATTTTTTGGCTATGTGACAACAGTTATTTTAGTTATTAAAAACTATATTCAAGTCAACTAAAGGATAAAATGAATTCTTTCTTATATAGTTTTTACTTGGGATGACTCTACATTCTTTACCTCTATGACCAAACTGATTACATGTGTAACAATATCCATAAAAGTATGAAGAATACCTGGTCATAGCATTTTGTGCTTGATGAGGTAGTCTTTCATGCATCTACTTCCTTGTATCTCTCACCCATATGAATCCATCAACATCAATCCTTATGTTTTTCCTTTTCTTCTTGTGATTAGGTGTTGATTGGTTATCCTTCTTGTCTACAATAGGCTTCCTCTCTTTATTAGTTTTCTCTCCCTCTGCTAGTTTCTCTTTGGATATACTCTCTTTTCAATCTATTTCATCAATAGAACAATACTTTTCTCCTTCTATAAATATTTTGTATAACTTGGAAGGAATGTATAGAGAGACATTCTTGCCTTTGTCAAGCCCTAGATTAGGTTTTTCTTTATTTGATGGCTTTTTTATGCTTAATAGCTCATCTAAAATTTATGAGCCTCCTTTCAATTTGAGTCCACTCTCTATTTTCTCTCTTTCCTTTTCTAAGTCTTTTCTAAGAGCCACAATTTCTTGTTGGATTACATGACCATTGAGAGGGGGGTGAATCAATTATTTAATCAAACCAATTTCAAAACTCAACACACTTGATTACATAAAGTCTCTAGATGTTAATGCTATAAAAATTACAAAGATGTGCAAACCAAGATACCATAATTAAATCAGGAATGATCAACCATGAACAAAGTAACACATCATCAAGAAGAATTAAGAAACAAAAATTATGAGTGGAAAAAACCTAGAAGGGTGAAAAAACCACTTTGAACAATTACTATATTAAGCCACACTTGCCAAAAACTTGTTATTTACAGCTTGTATGCCTCATTGGCAATACAAAAAGCCTCACTAGCTAACAATCAAGCCTTATTGGCAATCATTCAAGCCTCATTGACAAATAACACAAGCCTCACTAGTTGATTCTTGTGCCTCACTAGCAAATAACACAAGCATCACTAAATGATTCCTATGCCTCGTTGGAAAAATTCCATGTCATATTAACAATATTAAAAAGAGAAAAAAAATAATATAGGGGGTTACTCAGTTTCACTTCAAATCACTGCACAAACAAGTTTCACCATAGTTTCTTTTCACTTACCTCAACCTTTTAACATCATTCTGATAAAGAACACAAATCTATAATCTCACATACTATATTCATGCTATCATGCACTAATAAATTCAATACCTTGTCCAAATATAAAATAAAAGAAAAACCTTTTGCATCTAATCTATCATTACTTCTCAATTAGAACTTCATATTTTCTCTATCAAAACCATATTCAAATCTTCCACTACATACTGAACACGTTATGAACTATCACAACATCTGATCTATCATTAACTTGAACAACAACATTATATAGTTGTTTTGAACATCTTCTCATGAAGCCCATTCTACACATAAAACTCTACTTAATTATTTGATATTATTCATTCACACATTTCTACAACACACTATTTCATATATGAACATAATATAAATTTCATCTCTTGCCTTTTACTATGCAATATTCATATCCATTCTACCTTTATATTCTATGTGTAATCTACCTTCATGTCAAACAAGGTTCTTCATCTTTCTTTACAAATTAAACAAGGCATATATGCATCTTAAGATAAAGAAAAAATTCCACACTTCTATATGAAGATCAAAAGACAACTTACAATTAGAAACATTTCTAATCTTGAATTGGTGCCAAAAAAAACCTTATATCTTCATCTACTCATTTCCAAAAAAACCCTTTAACTTCCATGCATGTCAAAGTAAAACCAATTGAAGTAACCGTTCTCATATTTGAATGAGAACACTTGATTTTAGAGATCCGCCAAGTTCATTTTTTAAAAATAGCCTTCGATCTTCAAGATCAACTTGCTCAGAAAGTTTCAAGGTATGAGAGGGCCAATTTAGAAATTTTTAGTAACCCTTGATAAGTGATGTAAATTAATTTCAACTGGTGATTATAATTCAACTTAAAATATATCAAAAATAAACTTTAATATATACTTTGCACAAATACTATTATTTAGGGTTTTAAAAACAAACATGATACCTAAGGATTAAACCCTCAACCATGTCAAACTCTTAATGATAAATCATGTTCCCTTGATCAACCAACTAAACTTGCACCTGATGAGCTTTTTTGATTAACACATACTCTTGATGCTAAATGTTGTTCCATTGATATAAGCATTGATATGTTCAAGATTTTGAACCTTTCTTTAACTCTTAAATTTTGATGCTTTGAATGCTATGGACCTTTTCTAATGCTTGATTATGAACTTTGAATGAATATACCTGATCTACCAACACTTGAAACAACCATGAAGTACCTTGAATAAAACACCTTGAAACACTATCACATCTTTGACATCTTTGACATCAATGATAAACATTGTCACTAATAAAATTTATTCATCAAGATTCATACATTTGTCACCCTCTAATTGCAGCTTGGATTTAATCAAATCTTTATCCCTCTTGGCTTCCTCTAGTTGTAACTTCAAATCTACCACATTTTGGGTAGATTCTTAATAGGTCCTTGCTTAGTTTTTTTTAGAGTGGTAGGGTTTCTTCGTTTTATCATCTACCTCTTATTCAGAGTCACCTTTCTTATTGTAGGGAAACTTAGTAGTGAAATGACCTACTTTACCACATTCAAATAATTTGAAGGGTATCTTACCTTTATACTTCCCATAGCCTCTTCTAGGTATTTTAATGAAAATTTATTCTTCTTCATCAAAATATTCATGCCCAGATGTAGTTGTATTGGTCTTGTATGCTTCTTCTCTTTTGGATGTCTCTACATCTCTCATCCTCATTTCATATGTAGTGAATATACCATGCAACTCATCAAGAGTGAGTCTATTCACTTCTCTTCCTTCTTCAATTTTAGAGATCTTGGGATTGCATTTATTTGTCATTGACCTTAGAAATTTCAATTCAATAACATCTTCTTTCAATTCTTCTTTGTATCCTCTAATAGAGTTTACTATATCTTCAACTCTTAGAATATATTCTACAATATTCTCCTATTCTATCATCATTATTACTTAAAATCTATCTCTTAGAACTTTAAGCTTTGCTAACTTCACCTTGTGATCTCCTTCATAAATGTTCTTCAATTTTTCCCAAACATCATGTGTAGTCTGACAATGCATAACCTTGCCATGCATAGATCTAGATAGATTGTTTATAATGGAAAACCTTTCTTTTTCATCATTCTCATAGTCCTTTCTTACAACATCAGTGGGAGGATTAGGAGGAGGAACATAGTTGTTCTTGAATAACATCTAAACATAAAATCGTAGAGATCCAAAATATCCCTTCATCAATGAGCTCCCAAAGAAAAATTTGTTCCATCAAATTGAGGTGGCTTGTTTGTGGAAGAACCTTCCTGATTGTTCATTATGTTCACACTCTAGAATCTACACGAGTTGATTAAGATTCACCTAGGGAACCTAGGTATCTTATACCAATTGTTGGAACACAACAATCTACTGAGAGTGGGGGTGAATTAGTAGATATAAAAAAAAAATTTGCCCTTAAAAATTTTGTGCATACAAAATCCTTAAACTTTCAGTGTGCAGATTAATACATGAGAAATAAACAAAAACACACACAAAGTATCACATAACACAATATGTATATGGAAAAACCATGGTGAGAAATGTTGTTAGGAGCTATTGTCCTAATCCAACCTCACAATCAAAAATATTTCTTACAAATTTTAAGGGCACCAACCCTAAGGAGACACCAATCCCCTGATTTAGGAGCACCTACCCCAGATATCTAATGGAACCCACCAATCTGACTTTTTAACATGAGTATTATAATGTTTTCTTAAGAACTTAAGAACTTAGTTCAATGTTGCAACTTGATTTGTAACTACTCAACCCTTTATTGTAGCCTCTACACTACCCTACTCTATTCTACACAGTCCACCTCAAGGGACCACCATACACACTCTGCAACTCTTCCTTCTTTTCCTTTTAGGAAATTTTGTATCCACTTAAAGAGCTCATAATACTATACTATGATCTACACTTCCTCTTCTCTTCTACACCAAAAAATATTTCAGAAATTTGGTTAACATCTTGATCTTTTATTTTGTGTTTCTATCCAACCACTGCTGATCGCCTCAAGATTCCCTATTGTACAAATCTTATGTTAGTTTTTTAAAGATATCTTCCTCACTACCATATCTTGACATTGAGGCTCACAAAATTTATTTCTATTACAAAGAATTTTCCTGAAATGACTTTTTGCTAAACCTTAGAATTAGATATTCAATTAAGATATCCTTTTGATTATCTGATTTGATCTTGATCCCAATCTCTTTAGCAGTCTCTACCTCCATTCTGTGCATAAAATATTCATCACTTTTGTCCTAGATGTAGGTAGAACATTTACTTTTCACCTCTGTGTCAATTATTAGTTGAACCCCTTGTTCACACTGACTTAGCCATTTGTAATCTTCTCAATCAAATCTAGACCATTGATCACCTACCTTCATGCCATGATTTTATGACTCCAATTCAATCGTTCATCTTTAAAAGCTAACCATTAGATAAATGGTATTTAAATCTCCATCATCAATCTTGACTGTTATGATAATCACATACCACTGCTTCATTTATGGCTTCAACTTTCATACTCATGATGTGAGGACACTCAACGATCATCATCAAATTAATTGATCTATTTGATCTACATCATCGATAATAAATTGTGCATTATTTTTACACAGATATCTTTATTTCCTTTTCAGTGATGTGAATGAACATGGTGTTCATCATTGGATCAATATCCATCCAATCTATACCATCCCCCACTATACTAGTAGCTAAAGCATGGGAAAACAAAATCCTAGCAGGTTGGCGGGCTAATGCCATCAGTTAATATCTTACATCATCTTGCACTAGGAACCACCACTCATCACACATCACAGGATGTATCTTAACATTTTTCTTCACAAAAATGATGTGAAGTGACCACATGATATTTGTCAGATCATTCATGCAATGATTTCCGCCATTCATTGCTTATCGGCCAAGGTCTTCCTTTGTGCATCTTTAGAACTCACTTCTAACTTCATGCACTGTCTGATCAAAACATTATTTGATCTCCACCA
The DNA here is from genome assembly GCA_007115665.2 of Sequoiadendron giganteum. Classification (NCBI taxonomy): domain Eukaryota; kingdom Viridiplantae; phylum Streptophyta; class Pinopsida; order Cupressales; family Cupressaceae; genus Sequoiadendron; species Sequoiadendron giganteum. The sequence continues at coordinate 510,603,729 of CM021108.1, read as the reverse complement.
TTCCTTGCTCCCCCAAAAGGCATAGATGAGGTCCCACCATAGGTGTCATGGGCTAGAGGGCACTGTTGATCTTCCTTGGCTTAATCACATCCATTGATCAAAATACATTTCTCATCGTGCAAAGAAAAGGAAGACTTCAATCCTTAGTCGTGATACATGAGAACTTAGTGATATCCATCAGATGTGTAACCATTAAGTGCACACTATCTGATCTTCAAAAAGGTTACATAAGTGACACCAATCGAAAGATAAGGTAATGAGGCTACTCAGTACATGGTTTTAATGAAATAATTTTATAACTTATGTGACCTACAACCTCCAATAAGTAGTCAATGATAAAATGGAATTTATGTTTGAGCACCATGACTGAAACAAATAGAGTTTAACTGATAAACCCTAAATGTGTCTAAGAGCATACATAAACCATTTATGGGCTCGTCCTTCAACCTATAGACCTACAATTTATGTTTCTGAGAAGCTCTTACAAAACCAATATTGACTCTGCGAATAGATTCTCATTCAAAATCCTGGAAGCCATTGCTGCAAAAGAATGATGATAAAATTTTATCAACTATGCAACATTTAGAGATTTTTTAACATTTTCATAATGCTCGCTTATGCATTTACAACTACTCACACACTTCCAAAACTAGATGCGTATTTCTCATAAATATCCTTTTTCATTATTCCAATAATCTTCCTTGCATGATTTACTTTTTTGCATCAATGACAACAATATGCCAATAAGAGATACTGTTGAGGAGGGCACCTACTATGGTGAATGTCATTGGAAGAATGAATGAAATTTTGGAAATGATGCACAAAATTTGAGTTTGATTGGATGCAGTCAAAGAAGACTGAAGGTGAGGCCTAAACCCTAAACATGAGGATGAAATTGATGATCAAGTAGATCATGTTGTGAATAAATTTGTAGAAAACCTAGGTGAAGAAGAAGAGGAATCATAATATTTGAAAATTTTGAATGCTATTTCAAATATTGGGAAAAGATCTAGAGTTGAAATTCAAAATTACGCAAGAAAATTAAACCCCAAAGAATTTATTGATTGGATCAATGAAATGGATGAATAGTTTGAATATGAAGAAATTAAAGATCTAGAAAGGGTTGGATTTGAAGAAAAAAATTTGAAAGGTCATGCTACTTTATGGTGGAAAGAAGTTCAATTGGATAGATATATAAGAGGAAAGGAGAAAATCATCAAATGGGATAGAATGGTGACAAAGCTAAAGAATAAATTCATACATGTAGAAATTGAGACAAAAGGAGAGATATTTGAAAGAATATATTGAATAATTCTACCAAATGATCATTAGGACTAGACATAGTGAAGCAAGAAAAGAAAAGGTGGTGAGGTAAATCAATGGACTGATAATAAACATTCAAAAAGAATTGAGCCTTGTGAAGATGACATCAGTTGAAGAAGAATATCAGTTTACATTGGAGGCGGAAGAGAAGCTGAAAAAGAAGTTTGAACAAAGGTAGAGAAGTGCAAGAGGAATATTCTAGATGAGCGGAGAAAGAAGACCTTATGAAAACTAGAAAAAAGATGTAAAACCCTACTGGAGTGAAGAAAAGGATCATAATTCATATTGTAGAGGAAGATAAGAGATAATTTTCTACCACAATGATAAAGGAGGTTATAATTCTTATCGCAATGAGGGAATATTTGAGAGAAGATTATTTAGAGGAACCTATTTCAAGTGTGGAGGTGAAGGGAATAGAGCATTTGAGTGTCATCAAGAAAGAATAAAAAATAAACCTGAACCTACCAAAAGAGCAGCCTATGTGGATGAATAACATGTGGAATCCCCTAATTTAGTTGGGAAACTTGAGAAAGGTGAATCATTGGTAATGATGAGAGCTTTGATGCATCAATAAGTGACTGAGGAATCACCATAAAGAAAGAGTTTTTTTCAAAACCATATGTAAGTTTGGAGGAAAGGTATGTAAAGTTAATATTGATAATGGTAGCACTAATAATCTAGTTTAGAAGAGATGGTAACCAATTTGAATTTGAAAAGATTGAAACATCTAAATCCCTATAGGATAGCATGGATTTAAGATGAGCATAAGATATTGGTGAATGATCAATTTTTGGTGAAATTTCATATTGGATCATATAGGGATGAAGTATTGCGTGATAGTATGCCTATGAATGCATGTCATTTGTTGTTAGGAAGACCATGGAAATATGATATGAAATAAATTCATGATGGAAAAAGAAATACTTATATTTTGACTTCAAATGGCAAAAGAACTAAGTTGATACCTTTAGAGGAAGAGGACAAGACTAAAGTTTGTGGTGCTACTAGAAAATTTTTGTTAGATGGAAGGAAATTTTTGAATGGATTGAGGCATGAGAACATGTGTTTTTCATTGATTTAAAAGAAAGGTGGGATTTTGGAGAGAGAAAGAGACAAAGATCCACTACAAATAGAAGTATCAAAATTGTTAATAGAGTATAGAGACATCATGTCAGAGAATATACCAAATGGCTTACCACTAGTCTGGAGTGTCAGTCATCATATAGATCTAATATCAAGAGAATTTTTTCCAAATGAGGTAGCACATAGAATGAAACCAATAGAGAATGCAAAGTTGAGTCGTCAAATACAAGAGTTGTTGAAGAAAGGATTGATTAGAGAAAGTTTAAGCCCATGTGTTATACCTATTGTACTTGCACCAAAGAAGGATCGAGAGTGGATAGTGTGTATAGATTCAAGAGAAATCAATAGGATGATTGTCAATTATAGATTTCCATTTCCAAGAATAGATGACATTATGGACTGTTTGAGTGGAGAAAAATATTTCACAAAGATTGACCTGAAGAGTGGATATCATCAAATCAAAATTAGAGAAGGATTTGAATGGAAGACTAAATTTAAGACTAATGAAGGATTGTATGAGTGGTTAGTAATAACTTTTCGATTGACCAATGCACCAAGCACTTTCATTAGATTGATGAATGAGGTACTGAAGAAATTCTTCGATAAGTTTTTCATTATTTATTTGGATGATATTATGATTTTTAGTAAAACTAGAGAAAAACATTATGGAACATATGACAAGTATTTCAAAGGTTGGGAGAAGAGAAATTTCCTATTAATATCAAATAATGTAGCTTTATGAAGATAGAGTTGGTATATTTGGGTTTTGTTATTTATGTTGAAGGATTAAAGATGGACCTTGAGAAAGTGAGAGAAATTTTTGATGGGCCTACATCGATAAAAATTAAAGAAGTGAGATCATTCTATGGATTAGGAAGATTCTACTGGAATTTTATTAGAATATTTAGTAGCATTTTTACACCTATGATAGAGACAATGAGAGGAGACAAGAAAGACTTTAAGTGGACATCTAGAGCACAAATGAGTTTTTAATTGTTGAAGCAAAAGGTGACATAATAGCCAGTGTTAGCATTACTAGATTTTGACAAGGTATTTCAAGTTGATTGTGATGCAAGTGGAAATGAAATAGGAGTAGTGTTGAGTCAAGAAGGAAAAACTATAGCTTATTTTAGTGATAACTTGAATGATTCCAAAAGAATATATTTATTTTATGATCAAGAATTGTATGCCATAGTTCAAGCCTTGAAGAAGTGGAGACATTATTTGTTTCCTAAAGAATTTGTGTTGTATACATATCCTCAAGCTTTGAAATATTTGAATAGTCAAGGGAAGTTAAATCAAAGACATATGACATGGGTTGAATTCTTGCAGAGTTATACATGTGTGTTGAAGTATAGGAGTGGCAAGTTAAACAAAGTTGTAGATGCATTGAGTAGAAGGAATTTGCTGACAGAGATGAGGATAAAAGTATTGGGTTTTGAAGAACTAAAAAATATGTATGAGGATGATGAAGATATTTTTGAAGCTTAGAGAGCATGTAAGGAACCAATAGTGATAAAATGAAGCTAGTTTTTGGATTATTTCATTGAAGAAGGCATGTTGTTCAAGGGAAATTGATTGTGTATTCCAAGGAGTTTAATGTGGGAGAATCTAATCAAGGAGAAGCATAGTGGAGGAATAGAAGGACATTTCAAAGTGGATAAGACAATATCTTTGGTAATTGAAAACTATTTTTGGCTGCAAATATATAAGGATGTTAGGAAGTATGTTCAGAGTTGCAAAAAATTTCAAGTACCAAAAGGAAGTAGTCAAAATACTAGATTGTATAAACCTTTGATAGTATCGAAGAGACCTTGGGAAGATGTAAATATGTATTTCATATTGGGATTTCCAATAGCACAGGGAGGATACAATTCAATCATGGTAGTAGTGGATAGATTTTCTAAAACGACACATTTCATTTCTTGCAAGAAGACTAATGATGTTGTGCATGTTGTCTATTTCTCAAGGAGATTGTGAGACTGCATGTACTACCTAAGAGTATAGTTTCAAACGAAGACACCAAATTCATTGGTTACTTTTGGAGAACATTGTGGAAAAAGGTGAAGATAGACCTAAATTTTAGTTCAACATATCACCCATGAACAAATGAACAAAAAAAGTGGTAAATATAAGCTTGGGTAACCTATTGAGATGTTTGGTTGGAGAGAAGGTAGGAAATTGGGACATAGTTCTACCACAAGAATAATTTGCAAACAATAATTCAATGAAACAAAGTATAGGGAAGACACCATTTGAGATTATGATAAAAATACATCCCAGAGGAGTTGTAGAGCTAAGAAACATCAATAAGGAGAACAAGAGGAGTGCAAAGGTAGAAGAGTTTGTAGATTTCATGGAGACATTGCACAATCAAGTCTAGAAGAACTTGGAAGATATGAACAGTAAGTATAAGGAGAAGCTAGATGAGCACTAAATATATAAGGGATTTTCTATTATAGATGAATTTATGGTATATCTAAGGAAGGAAATATTTCCAATTGGAGAATACAATAAGTTGAAGATGACAAAGGTTGGATAGTGTAAGATTCTTAAGAATTTTTATTCTCTAAATGCATATGAAGTGGAGTTACTGAAGACATTGGGTATATCACCTATTTTCAATATTGCAGACATTTATGAGTATCATGAAGGACAATCAAGTGGGAATAGTAGTGAAGTTGATTTGAAGGAGTAGTTACCACATCAACCACTAGAGGAAACTTGAGTAGATTTTGGATACCAGAACCAAAAGGAGCACTAGGAACAAGTAGTACAAGGAATACTTAGTGAAGTGGAAAGGTAGACCAGTGGAGGATTAATCTTGGATTTCTTAGGCTGAGGTGGACCGTCTTGGTTTTCCTCTTAGCCCTAGAAAATGAGGGAGTCACTTTTATTCCAACCTAGGGTGTCTAATTGAAGAGAATCCTTAGTTGTAAAGAAATCCTATATCAACCAAAAATATTTATTTTCTTGCATTTCATTCACCAGTAGTTTTATAATTTCATTCTACATTTCACCACATTATTGTTTCTTAGCTCATGGAATAGGATGTAGAATATAGAAAAGGCCATATACAACATATCTAGATTTCAAATCATTTGCATTTGTCTATCAAAATTTATCGCTCTTAGAATTTCACTATATTCCACAATCAAAGCATTTGGGGCCGACCTAGTCCACATTTCCTAGTGTGGACCTATTTTAGAATGTGTGGAGCCTAATGGTATACTACACAATAATTTTGGGTCCAATGGGATCTATCTTGGATATTCACAAGTCATTTCATTTCAAAAAGGATTATCTTCTTATGTTTTTAGGTCAACCTTTCACACTTGATCATTCATCAGGTTTATGAACCTTTGTTGGAGCTTGGGAAGCATATTAATAATCATTTGTAACTCATAAGAATTTAGTAGTTTTAGAAATATGTTTTAGGTTTAAATATTTTTGTGCTTCCTTATTGAGGGATTGTAATAAGGCCTTTAGCTAGTTGTAATTTTGAATTCCCTTGTAGTAGGATTGCAAGCCCTAGTTATTCACCAATGAGGCATATGTTGCATGTAATATTTCCAATTCAATAAAGATTCATATTTCCAAGTCATTTTCTTGTGTTATTTCCACTATATGTTGACTCTAATTTGCACAGTTAGGACTGTTCTTTCTAAATCCTCCATCCATGACTGCACCATCATGATAGGAGATAAAGGGAATGATAGTATTTGGTCTAGGGTGTCTTGATGATAGACTAGACTTGTATCAAATAGTGGATTATCTATCATGGATATCCCTTAAGGAAAATCTGGAAAGGAGTTATGATTGGATGTGTTGGGTGATGGGAATGGTGTGGATTGATGTTACAAAGGTTTCAGGGATGAAGGAATGGAAGGAGAGATGGGGGCTTCTTGTAGCCAAGCTTCATCAAGATGATATATTATGCAGTCAAATGAGTTAGATATGTTATGGTTAGGACTAATACAATACTATACATAGATGAATGGTTTTGATCATTCTTGGGGAACACATCTTGATATATGCCAAATTTCTCATTATGTGATGTATGGATATTATTGATGTGATTATTTTTAGATGAACTATCAAGATGATCTTCAATAATGATGTCACCTTATTTAGTAAAATATTGAATGAAAATTTTCAATTTTATACAATTAGGGGTCTTATATCCTTTGTCCCTATGATATTCATAAAATTACATGTCTTTCCACTAGGTGGGTTTGACCCGAGCTTCATATTGTCTAATTTCTTGAAGTGTTATTAAGTTTGATTGGACCAAATTTTGAAGTGCTAACTCAATAAGTTCTCCTAAAGGAGTATATTTATATCATGTGGTATTATTTTAAATAGTCATCAATGTTGGAGCATTAGGTGGTGCTTATAGGCTTAATGTGGGTTGAGCATTTGGGCCATCTTGGAACCAACCACACTGTTGTTGACTATATTTTCATTTTTAGAATAGAAACGAGGTTTGTCATTGGATGAACTTGCAATATCTTTGTTTTATTTTTATATCTTTAAAATTAATTTAACTATGAGTGCTTTCTCAATAGTAAGTCCCTTTTTCATGAGTTCATCAAAATTGTTGGAACATTGAACCCAAAAGTAGAATCCTATCTTGGTATTCAAATTCTGTATGAACATTTAGACCATTTTTTTTCCAATATATGACATTGAAATTTGCGGACTAATTTACTCCATAAATTTAGGAAGGAGGTGAAATTTTCTTCATTTTTTTATTTGGTATTGCATAGATATGTCATGGAGATTTCATGTTCAATGTTATACAAGAAATGTAAAATGAAGTTCTTTGCTAGTTCTTGAAAATTCTTAATGCCATGCTAGAGATGAGAAAACCATTCCATACCTTGCCCCACTAAGCATTATGGGAAGATGCACATAAGATAAGTTCCGTTATAAGCCACCTCTAGGAAATCTATATAGAATTATCTGATATATTCATGAGAATTTCCCCTTCCCTTCTATTTATCAAATTTTGATATTTCAAAATTATGAGGGAAGGGTGGCATTGGAATTTTTTCTAAAACGGGTACGGGCATATGTCCTCTAATGTATAACTCCTCTTTGTTCATCTAGTTTGAATATTTGATTTTTTTTTTATTGCAAGTTTTGAATCTGTTGAGCTGAATCATTTTGATGTGTGAAATTGGGTGTGATAATGAGATTGTATGCATAAATGAGATGAGTGGATGATTGATTGACCTTGGGTAAAGTTCATTTTTTTGTTGTTTTACATAATGTATGCATTGTGTTATGGAGAGTAATTTTTGGTCAATATGTGTGATGTGGTAAATGTGTTTGGTGAAGTGAATTTCTATTGATGTGCTGTGGATTTTTGAGGTGGATTATGTGAGAATATGTTTTGATTATGTTGAATTATGTTTTGGTTTGGTGGAATGTAAGTGTGGGTGGATACATTTTATGTGGTAAAACATTTTGGTGAAGTTAATTATTGTTGAGCTGTTATGATTTTTTGAGGTTTTGAGATGGGTTTTTAACTTTGTGGGATAATATTTTGATTTGGAAGAGGATTGGATGGAGGTTTTTGTGAGATGTATGATGTATGTGGAGGTGTTATGGTGTTTTGAGGTGGATTGTGTTAGAATATTTTAATGTTAAGTTGGATGATGGTTTTATTTTCAGGAGCATTGGATGGAGGTGCTAATGAAAGGTATGATGTATGTGGAGGTTTTTTGATATTAATCATGGTGTAGTGTTGCTATGTGATTTTTTTTTTTGGTATAATGGACAGGTAGTTTGTAAAGAATACAATGGAAGTTGAATGTTTAGTAGAGGTATAGATACCTACATTGAATTTGTTAGTATGAGAAATTATGGAGTGATGGTGGAAATTTATTAGGGTATGGTATTAGAGGGTTGTGTGAAAGGTTGGTCTATTGTTGAATATGAGTTTTTTTAGGTGGTTGTATGAAGGAATTAGTTGGTTGTGGAATAGTTTTTGAACTTGTTCCTCCCAAGGTATATGATGAGGTGGTATTGGTAGTCTTGAATTAGTGTGGTGTCAAAGGTGGATGGTAATTTGACACCTTGTTGTGGTAATGATAGTAAATATTGATCATTATTTGTTGTGATAATAGTACTCACAAGTTTCATGGTATTATGATCTTTTTGTGCTTCTATAAAATCTTCAAGTTGTATGTCTTTAATTATGTTAGGTGTAGTCTTAGGAATAGATGGTGGTGTTTCAAACCTTCTTAAATGAGTAATTGTGAGGAATCTCCTTGTGTTTCTTGGATATGATCTATGCTAATGGGGTCCATATTAGGATTTGTTTGAGGTTGCATTTTATTCTTAGTATGAGACCTAGTTTCAACTAGCATACAATATATTTTGAGTTCTTTTGACTTTGAGTTAGATATGTGGTATATTGAGACGAACAAAGGTCCAAAGTATATCTAGATCTTAGATGATGATCAAGATTTGATTTGATATGTTGAATTTTAACTAGACTAGTGAGTTCAAACCAATGGATAACTGGGTGAAATATATTAAATTAGAAGTAGAAAAAATCCTAAGATAATATATAACATTGATAGGCTAATTTGACCTTTTACTTTGAGAAGGAAAAATTATAAGAAAAAATAGATATAAATGGGTGTAAGATCTAGATAAGCTATAAATCAATTTTGGTAGATGATGGATTTCTAATTATGGATGGGTAACTATATTTAGTATTTAGGTATGAACCTATTTTTGAGTTTTTTGAATTATGTGTTGGAAGGCTGAAAAGGTGAGATGATAATGGTAGAAAATAATGATTATGGTAAGTATTTGGTCTATCTATGTATTTTGGTAAATTTTAGGTCTATCTATGCAAAAGTTTGTTTCTAAATTATAAGGATTTTATGATAGTATGTTTAATGATAGTCAAAATAAATTTCATCAATTTTTAGATTAATTATGTTGCAAGATACATCAATTGGGTAACATAGAGAGTTAATTGAATAATTGTATATAGAATTTATTTGTTTAGGATTATAATATTTTTTCTTAGAGTTTTAATATAGTCAATTTTGTAGTTCTAAGGATCAATTACATTGTTTAAAGTATGAATTACATAATAGAAAGGTTAAATTGCATAATTTTAGGTAAATACTACATTTTCTATGTTTTGTGTGTAAATAAATTATGCCGAAATATTGGTAGTTGTGTTAGAGAATAAATAGTTGTGAGTTTTTATAGATCATTTGTACTATTCTATGGTTTTTTTGGAAAATTTAATTATTTCTAAGACTTTTGGTAAGAAAAATAAGAATCACTATGTAATACATAATGTCTATTTGAATTTGCAGCATAATAAGGTGAAATGGTTTCACTAGTCTTACACAAAAAGACATACCAAACATAATAACTATACTATTTAATCAAGGTGTATCTCAATAGTGCAAGCCCAAGAAATAAAATATTGTAGGATTGTGCTTAATCATGCTTCACTCTCAAAATGAGATAGATAGGTATATATTGGCACAAGGGCTCACACCCTCAAAATAATTCTATCTCACCTTAGGATAGTATATATTGGGTAGCTTTAGGCATGATATTATATCTTTCACCCTACTAGATTAATGATCAATGCTTTTAGGCTTCTAATAACAATGTTTTTAGTGGTGTTTGTGAATAGTGAGCTAGTCTATAGTGCTTAAGATTGGGGGGTCTTCCCTATTGAACATCTAGAATATTGAGAGGGGGGGTGAATCACTATTCCACAAAATCATAATAAAATCCACTTAAACATTATCACAATTCTTACTGAATCAACAAGAGTGAATATAAAAACAAGTCAATGAAACTATACGCATGAACACCAGGATTTTTATGTGGAAAACCCAAAATGGGAAAAACCATGGTGAGGGTTAACTCACAATATATTATATCCAGATAAAAAATATTATGAGGCTCACTACCAAGACTCACTGTCCTTAAAAAGGATCACTACTTGAGTACAAAATATCACTAACTACCAAGATACAATGATAGCAGCTCATTTCCAAAAGATTGAACTAATAGGATACACCTTCAATGTGCAGGGTTTAGTTCCAGTGAATCTTAGAATAAGTATTGCCTCACATAGATGTCACTCAAAAAATCTATACTAATCACAACTAATAATGCATTTAGGCTTTGATCTTCTCCTCTATTCACATTCACTTCTCCTTATCGCTCTTATACACCCACTATATCTCTTATATCTTTCATCTTATATATATACAAGTATATTGTATCCATCAATTAGGTAATCCTAATTAGATGAACAAAAAATAATCAAAACCTTCATCAGCACCATATAAGATTTAAACATTTTATCCATGTAGTGCATTATACCAAGTTGGCTATTATCCATAAAAAATAACTAGTCTTGATAATATATTGCATTCATTGAGTCAGCCAAGACTAGAACACCATTCTCCAAACCAACAAATAATCCTCAAAGAAAACACCTTTCAAATATGAGAACACGTTAATTTTCAATCATACTACCAGCAAAGAGACTATCAGCAAAACTTCAACATAAGAATGTTCACCTTAGTAGAATGTGGAGTCCCCTACACAACATTCCAAACATAGAGAAATAGTAGGATACAAAGTTAAACTCTATCAAAGATAACTTTATGCTCACAAAAAAGGATGTCTCAAGATACAAGATATAGCTATCTAAATGAGTCAAAAAAAAATGGTTAAGAGATTAGAGTCATATCAGATCTTGTGATGAATTTCAGACTCAAATAACAATACACTGATCCATCACAAAGGATTATTACTAGTAGAGAACATTTTTTGGTAAACCAAGCAGACTTCCCATATAATTATCACCATGTGGAAATCAATGACAACATAGGAACAACCAACACAACCATCCATACTTCAAGCTCATGTTGCAAATCTTCCAACAATCTCCCCCTTTGGCATTGATGGTGACATGCATGACAAAAACATTTTCTAGTATACCTCAACTGAATACTTTGACTACTCCCCCTATGAAAATTGCTATTCACAAAAAAAAATTTCCTCTATCTCCCTATATCTTTATCTCTTTATCTCTCCCCTTTGACATCAATGAAAAAGGAAGGGGTTTGGTATATATGTAAATATGCATCAAAATTTAACCAAAAGGATATGAACACAACCTTGAATTAACCTAAAGAAGAACCTTTCAGACTCTCCAAGATAGCCTTCCACGATGCATTACCTTCTTCCCATAAAATGTTTTCATTGACAAGAGTCTTGTAAAACAAATCAAGTTTATTTAAGGGCTCTACACCATCTATTAAAGTATTGGGACTAAGATTAATCTCTGATAATTCATCAATACAACCAAGAGCACTAGAAACAAAAGTATCTCTAAGTTTAATCATGTCTCTGAGTGCCAAAAATTTCTTGATAACATTTGTCCTTCAATCTTGTAGAGAGAATATTTTTTCTTGAAGCTGCACAATGTAGGACCACCTCTAATTATCTTTATCTTCTGCTAACCGATATGTATCTACCTGAGTTCTCAACTAAGACTCACTCATCCTTATCTCATTTCTCATATCGAATGTACTGCTAGACCAATCTAGGTAGAAAGAAAGTAGTTCATATGCCTCTTTTTCACAACCTTGTACACTCTCCAATTCCTTCATTACTCGATCATGTGCATTCACACATTTTACTTTGATATCTTCCAAATTTCCTTCATCAGACCTAATTCTAGTAGACATTTCAACTCTAGAGATGTATACCTTCAAATAATTAATCATGATACAAAGATTCTCCACAATAGAAATAGAAGAATCAAAATTAGCATCAAGAATAACCATCTGCAATTCTTCTGAAGCTCTCTAAATATTTATTCTTTCATGCTCATGTTCAAGATCACTTTCTTTTGCACATTTTTCTTAACAACACTCTTCCTTTCCTTCCCTTATCTATTCATGCTTCTTGTCGTGCCTACAAGACACATGCCCCATTTGGAATGGGGACTCTCTCTTTTTTTGTGTTTGTCAAGTCATTTTTACCTTCGTCTCATTTTACATGCCCTTATTTTGTGTCCCAAGTGGTCAATGAGTTCTAAAGCTACCATCTTAAGCTGATCAAGTTTCACCACCCTTGAAATTTTTAGGTTTTTTGCCTTCACAAAACTCATTTGGTAGTTTTCATTAAGTCCTTAAAATTGTCTTCTTTTTCCTACGGGTTTTCCCTTGTGGGTTTCCCTCTATGGAATTTTGTTTATCTTTCACCATCCCCACAATGGATGAGTTGGTGCATTCACCCACACTACGGGACCCACATCCTTCATCGATGTTCCCTTTATTGGCCTGCCAAATGGAAAACGCCCGACTGTCGCCCACCTCACGAGCTCCACCTTTCTCACCATTGGCTATTTTGAAACTTGTGCCCACCAACCCTACCGGCCGCCATACTGGAATTAAATGCAAGAATTTAATGGCTAAAATCCTATAAATAGAGAAGTTGACATGTCATTTTCACTAACATTCCTTTTGAACTTGTCAGAGCTCTACCTTCCATTGCTCCTTCCACAGCCATGTGATCCTGTTGCCATTCAAACATTGCAACCTTCAGATTATTCAAATATTCTTATGGGATGTCCAGGTAGGTTTTTCACCACTGCCCCAGTCATGTGTTTTTCATTGAGTTTTACAAAGTTGTTAAAATATATTGAGAGGGAAAACCTTGAAATCAGCTAGAATACTCAATTCCACACAAAACCCACAATTTGAAATTTGAAAACCCTTTGAAAGAGTCATTTTGGGCCATGTGGAACCTAGCACCTCGGCCACCATTCTTGACTAGGGCCTTCATGGCCTTGCAACCCATGGGTCACCCACCACTATTGCCTTATCTTTTCAAACAACAAACTTCAAATTGCGTTCATCACCCTTATTGAGCCCGCACATGTAGGTAGATTCCACCTCCTCGCTATAACCATTGAACTGAATACTCATGACCCCTAGAGGTCTGTGAGTGTAGGTTTCTACATCTGGATGGCCCCCTTCCTCTTTCCATTTCTCAATGGCTATTTGACTCCGACCTTATGCCTAGCAAGTTCCATGGGACCCTTGTCCATTGCTCCAGTGAATCATTAAACCTTTGACCACGAGACATTTGACACAAGTTTTTGCCTCTTCTTCACTATGATTTCAACAACCATCCCAAATAGTGAAACCCTTCCTTCCCTCTACATTGTAGACCCCACTTCCTCCATTGCCATCCTAATTGCCTGGAAATTCCCTAAGGTTGGACTTCATTATGAATGAAGCACTTTGGGGGTCCATCTACGAGTTGCCCCATGCTCTTTGCCATTTCTAAACAACCAAGTGTTCTTACCTGTCCACTTTGTAGAATCAACACCATTTGTCTCCCTTTGGTTTCCTTCACATGAAAAATCATTAACTAAAGATTGGGAGAAGGCACTCTATTGCGAGCAGCCTTCTACGGGCCGCCGTCCTTGGACCTCCATTTTCCTACATCTGAGCCTAATCTGCCTCTTGCCTTGTGGGTTTTGAACCTTTCGTAGTCATTTGACTCTCCTTGAGTAAATATTGCATGTTGATGCTTCATGTTGACTTGGCAGTGCATACCATCATCCCATCTTCATCATCCCCAAACGGCCGCCACCTAACTATATCCCGCGGGTTCCTACTTGCAACTTTCTTAAGCACTTGAAATTTGAAGCTTAATGAAACCATCCTTCTAGCCTACGGGTACCATATTACAGGACTCTGTCTATAGGTTTTGACCATGCCAAGGCTATTTTCAAGCAGTGAAGCTCCAAACTACCTTGATGACCTCTACCCCCACAACCTCTAGACCTACATGCCAAAGTGATTGAGCTAACCCCCCCAATACTTCAAGAATGATCAAACCCACATGTCCAAATGACCAAGAACCTTGGTGGGCCCCACTAATGGTGTGGAGATATTGATACAAGTGGCTTCATGTGGGTCATTATGCCCACTTCACTATCTGCTTGCTACCTCCTACAAAATGGCTACCACCCTAGGGAAACCTGCATCCCTCAGCCCGCATTTGTCTATCTACCCCAAATAAAAGGAAAGCGATGATTTTTAATGGATATTATGATCTTTGAAGGATAAATTTCTTGATCTAACATCCATTTTGCAGGTTTTCACTAATGCTCCCCTTATTTTATTCATGAATATTCTTACTATGCATTTTATTGAAAGATTTATGGAATCAGTTGTAGGACCATTGGGGGCATCTGCAGAGAAGGAAAAGGGAAAGAAATCTACCAAATTCTCGAGAGTGAAGGAGTAGAGGTCACCTCCAAGGTTACTACTAGGTGGGACAATATTACAGACACCAACCTTGGAAAGATCAATATAGATGAATTCAAACAAAGGGTCATTGCCAACCCCACTATGGAAAATGCAAAGAAAAAAAAAAGAGTGGTTTGGCTAAGGCAGTTGGTTTCCCACCAGCTCTTGTGGCCCTTGAATTGGTAATGGCTTGTAGAGAATCCCATCAAGAGAAAAGTAGAAGGATTGTGGACCATGATGGTAAAGTGTTCACTGACCTGTTTGCCACATCCATAGGGAAAAAATTCATCATCCCTACCTTTAACCCTATGGAGAGAACATTAAAGGAATATGCAGAGAGTATGTGGAAGGTAGATCCCCTAAAATGTAAGAAATAGATCAACCAATACTGGTTAAAGGAGAAGAGGGGAAACACAAACAAGGTGCCTGAGAAGTTGTTCAGGAATGATTTTCATGAAGACTACCATGACTTGGTAACCTTGCAAAGTAGAGTCATGGGCATCCCAACTGTAGCCTACTTCCAAGACTGTATTTTCTACTTTATAGAAGATATTATCAGAGGAACAACCAAGTTTAACTAGGTTGCGATGATCAATAACAACTTGCATGAGAAGTTCCTAGCTGTCAAGAAGACCTCCCAATTTTATATGACCTCCTATTTGGTCTACCTCCTGGCCGATCCCTTTCCTTATAGGGGACTATTTTTTGCACAAAGCACAACTCTAGGAAGAGAACTAAAATTATATGATAGGCATCCATAACTCCAATACCAAAATTTCAAGAAAGAATACTATAGGGTGAATGATGCCTTTATTGGGCACATTATTAGACTTCTCAAAGGGGATTTCAAGAGAAGATTCATGCAAAGAACCCATGCATTCTTTCATAGGTTTGGATTCCTATTCATTTAGTTCCCCAAATTCACCTACATCTAAACTAAAGGCTTCACTGAAAGGCCATAAAAAATGCACATACTCTCCTTGCTAGCAAACAACAGGCAGCAATATCGTATCCTCTCACATTCGGGTAGGGAATTTATACTCTCCTAGCTGCCCAATGTGTTGAATATTTTTGGAAGGAGATCATTGAGTATAATTTGGACCTCCACACTCCTCGGCCAAGGATAGACCAATACATCAAGTTGAAAAGGTTCATTGGGAAGGAATATGCCCATTCAAACAATGTTGAAGATTTTTGGCCAACTGTCAGGATGAAAAGGAGGTATGCATGAGACACTACATGCATATGAATGCTTACTTTGTCAAGATAGTCAAACTATTTCTAGTGCTGTATCAAATCGTCAAAGATGAGAACACTATTATAGATTTGAGATTTGATGTTGTTGGAAACCTATTGTTGCCACTTATAGATTGGAATGAAGAAGAGTTCAACGAGCTTGATATATTGATGAAGTTGGTGGATCATAGGAGAAGGCAATGGATTGATGTGCAGATTGATCAGTTAAATCTTCAAGGAGCTACTCTAACCTATGGTAAGCTCAAAGATGAGTTTGAGAGAAAAATAGATAGTGGGACTACTACTACCCCAACTGAAGAGGCTGGAAAATCTCCTTTGACCACTAGGTCAAGGAAAACAAACAAAGTATCAAAACACCAACCAAAGCATAATGTGTACTCAAGGAAGCCTTCAGAGGCTGAGACCTCAAAGAAATAAAATAATTCAAGGAGATGCCCACTATCCAAGAGGATCCATTGCATGAAGGACAAGAGGAAAAGGTCGAGCAACCTAAGTCACCACCTACCACCTCTACTCTTGCTTCCACCACCACTGCCAATGCTATTACTCCTCCTTCAACATCTTAGGCATTACCCATCTCCTCCCCACCTGTGGTGGACATCTCACTCACCTTGCCTCCACCTCACACACTAAACCTATTATGGTAAGGGATTCCTCCTCTGCAAAAACCTCCTCACTTTCATCCTCCTCAATGTCTTCATGAACTATAGATCCTCTAGACTCTAGGATGACAATGCCTACCCTCACTCTTCCAGAGGACTTTGCCTGACATATATAGAATATCCCTATAGAGCTCTCTAGAGTACTAATGAATCCTACATTACAAGCTTCTTTAGCTCAAGTTGTTGCTGGTCTCCTTGTCCATTCTTTGATAGAGCCACCCAAAATGAAGGTGACAATGCAAATCTCAAAATAATTGGAGAGACAAGAGAGGGAGGTATCCAAAAAGGGAGATGATAAACTTGAGTCTCCACTCAATGATGACTACCATGATCATCTAGAACATCAAAACTTATTCATTGATGAGGTGGTATATGAAGAAGAAAGGTCACAATCATTAGAGGAGGATGTTTAAGATCCTGATGCCAAGTACATATTAGAGTCCTTTGACCAAGAACTTGAGGAGCTATCTAAGCAACTCAAGGATATCAAAGAGGAAATTGAGAGGTAGTATTATGAGGAAAAGAAAGAAATAGGTGAAGAAATCAAGGTATCTATAGAACCTCCAACCAAGGAATAAGATGAAGGCCTCAACCAACAAGAACAAGTACCTCCCTAGAGGGAAGAGGGGAAGAAAGAAGATAAGGCTGAAGAAGAAGATAAGCTTGAAGAAGAGGATAAAACAAAAAGAATCCCTAAGGTAGAACATCATACAAATCTTAGGCAAGAAGAAGAAAAATCATCTAAAGGGGAAGATGGCCCCAAGGAAAACAAAGTTGCTATTGGGTCACAAGAAGGAAATACCATATTCATCTAAGACTCGGATGAAGAAGAGGAGGAGAAAACAGAGCGGGAAGCTTCAAACCATGAAGAAAGGGAGATCCAACATGCTTAGAGAGAAGAAGGTGATCATGATTCACTAAGGGAGGGATCTTAGATGCCTGAGTGGTTGGAAAAGTAGCTACAGAAGAAGAACCTCGCTCCCATGGATCCCAAGGAGAGACCAGAAGCTATGCTAGCATGGGCTCAAATAGGAATGAAGAAAGAAAATAAGTTGAGAGTTAAATCCCATATCACAATGGATGCACCACGATCCAAAACATTACAAGTTGCAACCCTAGTGCTAGGAAAAGAAGAGGGGGTGAGTTATAATATCTCTACCATCGATCTGGGTACAACCACAAGAGAAAAAAAGACTAATCATCTCTAGGGGTCCATTACCATGATCATGCACCAAATGAACAAGGATCAGTCCTCCAAGGAGGAAATGAAGGCACAAGTGGCAGACCTCACTACCTACATACAAAAATGGTCTTCTAGTGAGGATCTACCCATGATATTGTGAGCCTCACCACTGTTGTTGTCCAAGGATCACCTAAGAAAGCTAGAGAGAAGAAAGAATTCGACCAAAGCTACTGAAGATTGGTTTTGGAAGTTGGTCTATAATGGTGATATGGGCATTGGTCATGTTGTTTGGACAATAAAAAAGTTTTGAGAAGTGCAAAAGCAGCTCGAAGGCACAGATAAATTTTGTATTAACTTCCTAGAATTATATAGGATTATGTATCCTAAGCTCGAGGCTACCCTCAAAATGCTCGAGAAGACTTTGGAGAAGGATCTGGGTTTGGAAAAGAATATATGAAGCTCATGATGGATTATGACATGCCTACCATCAAGTTGGACCCTGAGAAAATAAAGCCGCATTTTCATAAGAAGATGGAAAATGGGGCTATGGATTCGCTAACGCCAGACTTTATGGACTTCGCTGCTAGAGCCTTTGTCTAATATGAGAAATTGGTTAAGGTGACACCCAAATGCACATATAATTGGGAACTGATCATGAGTGGATCAAAGAAATTATCATTTCAAGTGCTCCAATCTGATATAATGGAATGGAATAAACTTCAGGCGTTGATGGGAAAATTCATGGAGTATGCCACTATAAAGAAAAATGAAGGAAAGCCTATTATTGATGATGAGTTTCTCACTATATAACTACAACAAAAGGGAAATCAGCTAGAAGAAAAAGGTATAGCACTAGGCACTAGAGGACAAAATAGGGATAAGATGAGAAATGTAATTTTAAATTGTAAAATATTGGGGGTAGGTGAAACCCTAATTTGTAGTGAATCTTGGCCACACAATGAGTTTAAATATTGGCCATTCATTTTTCTTTTTGAGGACTATAAATAGGGGTCTCCTCTCATTTTCAAAGAGAGAGTTGAGTTGTTGTAAGGACATGCTGCTGAAATTCTAATAGAAATTCATTGATTTTGGTGGATTCTTGAGTTTCCTTCATGTTTCATGATTCTTCTCCTCATAGTTGATAGATCTGAGTAGATTTACTTTGTTGTTCTATGTGTTTTTCATGCTTTAGTAGATTAGTAGATTTTGTTCATTGATGCTGAAGAATATTGTTGTATTGATGCCCTTCCTTGTTCATGTTTTTTGTTGTTTGTTGATGAGAAATAGTAGTGTAATGCTAATCTAAACATAAATTTATTGCTACACCTCAAATTAATCTTTTATTCATATTTCATTGTGAATGAATAGTTGAAAATCTCTAGACCTTAGAAGATAGAACTAGTTTCATGATACTATCAGCTGATTTGGTTAAGGGGAACTTAGTTTCAAGAAGGCTATCCATTGTAGCATCCTCCATTTTCACTATTCACTGGTATTTGTAGGTCTAGGAACTTCTTCCTTTTCATTCCCTTTTGAACTTTCTTTGAAATAATAATTTCGGTAAAGTTTGGGCATCATTGTAAAGCCAAATCTAATGATAAAAGTGGAGTTTAGACTATTTTTTTGAACTTACGACAATTCCACATCAATTCCAACATCTTGAGAACTCCATTTAAAGAACCAATCTCCCTCCAACTTAACATGCATAAGGCTGCCCCTTGATTACTAGAAAATTGCATGAACCAATTGAGACATTCAAAGCAAGTCATGACCTAACACTCGAGAGACCTTGGGATAGTAATTTGTAACTTATTTGCAGATTTATACCTATCAAGAGAGGTGAAAAAACACCCATCAACAGAACTGGCGCTAGAAGGAGCACTCTCCTTGTGTTAAGCTGGATTGAATCGGTTCATTATCCCCTATAATATTTCACAAAGTTCTAAGATCCACACCAAATAAAGGGGATTTTCTAGAATTATAGCCCCTACCAAGGCTAAGAGAGATAAAAGAGGGGAATCCACCTCATCCACTCCATCCGCTTCACCTTCATCCTCATGTCCTCCCTTGAATCCTTCGCACCATGTTCATCCTTCCTTTCCTATATCCACTTCCTCCACTCAACCATCCCAAGATTCCTTCCATCTCCTCACTTCCCACAACAAGGGCACTGCCCCTACCACTGCCATTCAATTCCAAGGCATAGTCCCAACTATTTCTTCCCCTGCATAACCCCAAGTTACTATTGCATAGCACATACAACCTCTGCCTCCCGTCATGGCTTGGCCAAACAATAATCCT
This sequence comes from Sequoiadendron giganteum, assembly GCA_007115665.2. Lineage (NCBI taxonomy): Eukaryota > Viridiplantae > Streptophyta > Pinopsida > Cupressales > Cupressaceae > Sequoiadendron > Sequoiadendron giganteum. Next base: position 510,583,585 of record CM021108.1, on the reverse strand, counting down.
TCCCCGTTATCCTTAAATCATTATCATGACATGCGAGAGAACCCAAAGGGATTTTGCATGAAGTTTATCCTTGTGATCTACAAAGGACAATAGAATAACATATCCAAATATTTCAAACAAAATTGAAAGACATTTAGATCAATCACACAGATGTGGATTTCTGACTCTTTCCTTATTCTTTGGGGGAAGTGGCCTTCTATTGGTACATTAACATGCCAATGGGATCTATCACCACTCAGAACCTCTTGAAGAATTCTTTCTTACAAAAATACTAGATTTTGGTTAGTCCTTCTGAATTGTATCATCAATTCATGTCTGTTCATATGGAGGTCAACAAAAAAAAATATCCTTTAATGATCAGTTTGATCAGGCATACATGAGATTGCAAGCTCCATACGTGCTCAATGATGCTACATCCCTACCAATTTAATATTCTTCCTTAGAAAACCTCACCACTACATTGGCAAAAAGAATGTGCCCACCACCTGCTAGGTTGGTAGATGCCTATGCTGAGGTGGTCATAGTCAACACTACCTTAGGGAAAATTATTGTTGGCATGCTGCCTTCTTTGGGACCAATTTCTCATCCAATGCAAGTTCAAGGACTTACTCAGGCCTTGACACACCAAACACCTCTTATGAACTAGGTTCCACAGCTACTCATGATTCCTCATCCAGGACCGCCCATGAATCAAGTGCCCCCAACACCTCACTACTTGCAGCCATAGTAGAAATAGGTCTATCCTCAGCTACCCCAAGTGTGTGCATATCTACAAGGGCTTGAATACACGCAAGCTCAAAAAAACCAACCAACAACACAACCAGTTTTCCTCCAAAACTAGGCATCACAATTGAGTAATACAAATAAGGGTCAACTAGATGAACTGACATAGAGGATTAGAAAAATGTCTATGGAGATGACACACTTAAGAAATCAGAACAATTAGCTACAAGATTCTCAATGTAGCATCCAAACCAACCTCACTAGGTGTAATAGAGATAATCGTGATGTGGGTACCTCATCTAGGTAGAATTATGAAAGAGGAAAGAATTCCAACTAGAACTTCAAAAGGAGGCCTTCAAAGTGGTAGAACTAAACATGGAATACAAGGCCAAATAATGGAGGCATTCCCACCCCTCTAGAACAACCAGAAAACATAAATAAAATGACAAGTGGAGTATACTTAGCCAAGGAATCCTTGTCTAGATGGTGCCAGATCCATAAAACAAATAGGCACTTCGAATTGGATTTCCCTAAGTTCCAGACAACCATTGAATTTTTTCAAGCAAAAGACTAGAATGTCGTTGATAGTGCTAGTTGCCGATACATAGTCACATTTGAGCCTTACGATTCTTTTGTTCTCATAGTCAATCAAGCTTCACTCCTATGAAGTGAAAGCAATGTGCTTGAAAGGAGATCACCACCACAAAGGACGAAGAAGCAAAAGAGGTAAGTAACGAAGAAAATTTATCCCATCTTTTTACCTTAGTAGACAATGGTCCAATAGATGAAGAGGATTCATGTGAGGATGAAGTTCAAATTTTTCATCAAAGAGCTATTAGAAGTATGTCACATATTTTCATTGATGTCACCATGTTAGTCTGGTACCTTGTACTGGTGTGAAAATAACACTTATCCTATCTAGTATTTGAGTTGGTATCTCTAGTATTTTGGTTTGCATATTCCCTCTAGTAATCAGTATAATCAAAGGTTTTTGGAAAAGTATTATAATGGTTGGAAGCATGTATGGATGTACTTTCAGATGTTCATATGTTTGGGTGATGTGTTGGAATCAGTTTTTATGATTACATTTTGGAATTATGTTAATCATGGCCGACCTAATATTTAGTGTATAGCCAAACATCAATTATGGATTATAATTGTGACCTAGTCTTGGTCCTAGCTGAGATGATGCTATATGAAATGAATGAGTATGAAGCCAATAAGTTATCATTTTGAACAATGATTTGCATCAATTAGGACAACCTAATTAATGCATATGGATATACTAGGTATATATGAAAGATAGTTAGAACATGTGAAGTGGTGAAGGTATGGAAATGTAAAGAGATGAAGTGCATATGTATATGTGTGTAAGAGAAATGTGTGAATAGATGGTTGAGGAATAGTCTATCATCATGCGAGTGAATACTCTGAGCATCACGGAACTGAATTTTCACATGTGGTGTAACTCCTCAAGTCAACTCTGGCAGTTAGCCATTTTTGTTTACTTATTTTTGTAGGCAATGATTCTCCATTTTGGATAGTAAGTACTTGTAAGCAGTGATATTTTTCTATCTAGAAGTGAACCTCTTTGTTACTGGTATTGATATAACTTTATATATTGTGACTTAATCCTCATTATGGATTTTCCCTCACTAGATTTTCCATGTAAAATCTGGTGTTCTTATGTCTTGGAATTTCATATTCTATTTTGCTCTTATCTATATTTTTCTACAAGGTAACTAAAGGTGTTTTTTCAATAAGTTTTAGAGGATACTAATTCACCCCCCCTCTCAGTATTTGATTTATTCAAAAAGAGGAACCCCATATAATTTAAGAAATAGGCAAGCAGGAGGGCATTTCATGACCTCTATTCTTCCTAATAACTTCAGCACCACACCTGATCCAAATGCTAAGAACAATCTAGGTTACCCCCATTTTCCCACTCAATACTTTAACAAGAACAAACAACCAAATCAAATGTAAAACCAATCCACCATCTGTTCCCAAGGAAAATTCTTTGAGGCTGAAATTAAGCAAGTGAGCGAATATGTAGCTGAAGAATTCAAGAAGGTCAAAATAAGTTTGTCTACCTTATAATTACTTAAAGTCCTAGCAATTAGGCATGCTTTCTTTAGATTCATTAATGGGACTGCTTCTTCAAAGATAACACAAGAGATACCTTCCAAGAGAATCTCTTTTGATGAATCACAACATGAGCCTATAATCCAAGAAATCATGGGCAAGACAAAGGATGCCTCCTCAAATCAGCAAATAGGGAAGCAACCTACCAAAGAACAAAGTCAAGTTAAAACCAAAGATAAGACAAATGAGAAAGACAAATTTAAGGTGGCTCAGGCTAACACACCCATGGGATTATTCCAAGGAAAGTTAGAAATTCCTCCCTTTCCCACTAACATCAGAATATTTGGGAAAAATCTACATAACTGTCTACTTGATTTGGGAGCATCGGCTAATGTTATGCCTCTCTTTGTATGCAAGGCTCTGAAAATATTCCCCACTCCTTCCAAGTAGAAGGTGACCCAACTAGACAAAACAAAGGTTAAAATAGTTAGGGAAATCAATCAAATCCCCATGTAGATTTCCATAGACCCAAGAGTGCAGTAAGTTATTGATATTCAAGTGGTAGATATCTCGAACATGCATGGCATAATACTGGGATGTGACTTCACCAGGGCATTGAACATATATGTTGCAACTGAATTCTCCAAAATTTGTCTTTCATGGAAAGGACCACCAAATCATATCCGTATAGATCAAGATTCGCACATGAAACTATGAACACGGAGTAAAACAACACCAATGAGGTGTTCTTTGTTGAAACAAGGTTGGGTAATTATTCTCTCATGGCATACAAAGAAGAATTAAAGCCCCAAGAAGAAGATATGACTGAAGAGGTTATCTTTGTATTATGTAGCCCTCCCAATAATTTGACTTATACACCCTAGAGCACCAAGATGCTAGTTGAGTTAGATGATGAGGAATTCAGTGAAGATGACAATTTTGGGTTATTAGATGGATTCCAAGAGTTTATTGAAAAATGTGTGTAAGATCAGCTCAGCTTAGGATCGAGGCTGGATTTCCAATAGCTCCTATTACCTAGTTGGTGTAGGGTCAACAATGCTTCCAACTTAGAATTTGAATGCTCCATTTGTCAAAAAGAAATTGCTCATATCAGTGGGCATTTTTTGCCAAAGAAGGAACCCTGAATTGAGCAGCCTTACACCAGCAATGTTGATTCTATGCCCACCCTAGGAATCACAAATACAACCGCATAGTTAAGGAAAGGAAAAAATTTCATCAACCTTGAAGTTAAAGAGCCTTCCAAGTTTTGGATGCTACACTTTGATGGGTCTAAGTCCAAGCAAGGAGTGGGAGTTGGGTTTGAACTTATCAGCCCCATAGGTAAGACCAACTTCACTGCTCATAGGCTTCAATTTTATTGTACAAATAATGTAATGGAGTATGAAGCATTAGTCCATGATATTTTGATGGCCCTAAGGAAGAAGGTTAAAATGTTACAAGTCTTTGGTGACTCAAAGTTAGTAGTAAAACAAGTTAGGAAAGTATATTCTTGCCATGATAGAAGGCTAGAAAATTATAGGCATAGGGTATAGGATCTCTTAGAGAGCTTAGACACATTCAATATTTAGCTGATCCCTCACTCTCAAAATCATACTATTGATGCCTTAGCTCAAGCGACCAACACCCTTCAACCTTTGTCATTTTTTGGCCTTAAAAGGTTCACTGTTGAGCTTACTTCCACCCCATTTGTGCCAAACAATGTTACCAAATTTCAAGTGTTCAATGATGATAATCACACCTTGGATTTCATCACCAATTCCAATGTGTTTGCAAATCAGATAATTGATGATGTTGAGCCCAAAGAGGCTAACTTAGATATAGAAGGAGTCATTAACCTCAAGACCAACATGATTTCTAAGGGTATGGTCCAACTTGAGTGGATATTTGATTTGGATCAGATTAGAGATCAGGATCAACAAGCAAAGAGGGATTCCATCAATAATTATTGTGACACTCATAACCTTGGAACAATCGAGGAAATTAAGAATGTGTTCATTAGCAGTGTGTGCACGCCAAAATAAAAGAAAGGGATCCTTGATGCCTTACAAAATGACCATGATGTAGTTTCTTGGCGCTATGAGGATTTAAAGATGTATGACACATCGATCATGACACACACCATTCCTCTTAAGACAGACATGAGACCATTTCAACAATGACAACGTCCCATCAATGCATTATTGGAACCTATCATTTACAAGGAAGTTCATAATTTGTTGTCTACATGAATTATATTTCTAGTCAGGAACTCCATGTGGGTGGCCAATTTGGTCCTGGTGAGAAAGAAGAATAAATAAATCAAATTCTGTGTAGATTTCTGCAACTTGAATATAACTTCAAAGAAAGGCAATTATCTGGTGCCCTCATTGGATAAAATAATTCAGATATTCAATGGTTCTCAGATGATATCTTTCTTAGATGGATATTCTAGGTACAACCTAGTAATGGTGCAATATGAGGATAGACACAAGAAAAATTTCACCACCAACTAGGGAACCTTTGCATACAGAAGGATTATATTTGGACTCATCAATGCTAGTACCACTTTCCATTATGTAATGGATATCACCTTTAAAGATATAATTAGCAAGTGCATTATCGTATACATGGATGATCTCACAATATTTTCAAAGAAGCGAGCCGATCACATTGATGATCTATGTAAGGACTTTCAGAAGTGTAGGTAGTTTGGAATTTCCTTGAATCCAAAGAAGTGCATCTTTGGGGTTACCAAGGGAAAGATGCTCAGGAATGTGATTTTAGAGAGAGGAATATCAATATACCCTAAGTGTATTCAAGAAATCTTGAAAATTCAACTACTAGACAACAAGAAAGAATCAAAATCTTTCTTTGGAAAGATAAATTTCATCAAGAAATTCATCACTAGCTTTGTTGAGATAGTCAAGCCACTAAATTTCATGTTGAAGTATGAAACTTAAGTCAAGTGGACATCAAAAGTGAAGCAAACCTTTGAGGAAATCAAGAAAGCAATTGTTGATGCACCCGTACTAGTTAGTCCAAACTACTTGAAGCCATTCTACATCTAATCATTTTCTTCATACCAATCTTGTGCCAACATATTGACTCAAAAGGATGATGAAGGAAGTGAGCACCCTATTGCCTTTATGAGTGCTCTATTAAAATATGCTAAGCTTGTTGGAAACAAGCTACACTGAGAGGGGTATGAATCAATGTTGTGCAAAAATTAACTTTATTAACATTCAACCAAAATGCATGAACATGAAGAAAAAAATCACAACACCATAACATAAGAAGTTTTACATGGAAACCTTGTTAGGGGAAAAACCACGGTGGATGGCCAATCCATAATATGATCTGAGTATACTCAAATGAAGTTTACAATATGGGGAATCCACATGCATTCAGGAACACTGCCTAGAGCTCACTACTCAAAATAGGAAGGCTTACTACCTTACAAAATATTCAGATTAAGACAATCTAAGGGATTGAACTACAGTAAAAGCATCTACATATGCTTGATTAAAATTCTAGTTAGGCTTAACAACCAATCTTTTTTCCTTCTGATTGATTATGCACTTCTTCTTTGCTCTTCTCAAACTCACATCAAAAACTCCTTAATGCATAAGTGAAACTATGCATAATCACTCTTTTTCTCTTTTGATATTCACAATTCACATTGACACACCTTCTTTGTATATCAAAATATATGATCAAACTCTTATATATCCGTGACCAAGAATTTAATCGCAATATGTCGGCATCAATAGAACCCAAAAATATTTACAACTGTCTTCTCAAATCATGAGTAATCTATAATGCACATCCACAATGGCTGGCCACAAATTATCTATGACCCAAACAAATATTCTCAAACACAAACATACTTGAACAATTACCTCCCAAACATCTGCGACATGTTATATCCATGAAGTTGGCCTCCATGCATTGATCAATAGGAAATCAGTCAACTGGATCTTCAAACTCGATCACGGATCAATACGAGCCACTAATATTCAATAGAAGTAGAGATCATACACCAAAAAACATTCCTTGAGATACACAACACAAAAATAAATAGGAAATCTTCATAAGAATCAATGAACACAAAATTGTCGAATGCATTGTTCTTCCTTGAATCTCTTCAATCTGTCTACCGGTATGATCAAATGATGATGTGTGTACCCAATCATTGATTCTGGTTTCCATCAATGAAACTATAAAATTATATTCATAGTGCCTCTTTCCAACAATCTCCCCCTTTGGCATTGATGGCAACATTTAGTGAAAAACTAGTAAGTGTCAGATTAGTACAAAGATAAATTGCACTGTCATCTTCAAAATTCAAAAAGACAACTCTCACCCTGAGATCATTATACATTTTTCACTCTAGTATTCTCCCCCTTTGGAATCAATAGCAAATGAAAGGGTTCGCATACAAAAATATAAAAAAAACCTTGTTATAAGTAGACTGCATATATACAAATATGCTTCTGTAACTTACATAATTTGGAAAATATTTGTAAAATATTTCTTCAATTAGATCAAGTTTGTGTCCCAAACCCTTTTAAGACTCTCCAAAATTGTTATGTGACCATAGAATAGGTAGGATTTTGTCTCTATAGACTCCAAGTTTTCTAGATCACTAAATACCATGGCATATTTACCTTCCTTTAGTGCACTTGACATTATCTCAATCTTCAGATCAACTAGGCTTCTAAGGTCGCATTATTTCTCCACAAATCTATCATTTTCATGCTTCAAGCTTCTTATATTGTCAAATAGAGATATTACCTGACCTTCTTTCTTTGCAACACCACTAGCTAAAATATCAAAAGCTTTAGAAATAGTAGTTAACTATTTTTCCAGATCCTCAACCTTATTTTCATTGGCCTCTGTAAATTTTGACAAAGACAAATATGATTTATAAATCTTTCCACCTTCAGATAGAGAATTTTGAACATTCTTCACACATGTGGATAACATATTCTTATCCTTATAAATCATTTCTTTCAACCCATTGAACCTTTTGGCATCAAATTATTTCTACACTTTAACCATAGTTGATTTCTCAAGTTACTCGAAATGAGTACTTATAGAGTTGATGCACTTTTTCAGTTCATCGGAGGAGGAACTAGATGGATCTTTGATATGTGTAGGTATTATTTTCTTCAGAACTCAACATGCAATAGTTAAAAGTTCACTGTGCTCAATGTGAGACCTTGACAATTCTTCTCTAGCCTTCACTTGGGCGAATGATGCTACCTTCATTTTATGAATTGGAGACAAGGTGGATAGGTCAATAGGACCTACAATCAATTCAAGATCAAATTCTCCCTGCTGTTCTATAGAAATTTCTTCACTACCTCTGTAGTGTCTCTTGCTTCCTTTACCTCAACTTTCTTTTCGTCAACCATTCTTTCTTCAGCTAGAGGTTCTTGTTTAACTTCTAGAATTTCAATTCTCTCATCCTTCTCAATGCATGCAATTTCAAGAGTCTCAATCTCCATGGTTATTTTTGTATTTTCCATATCAAGAGGAATCTGAGTATCCTCAACTATATCAAGTTTTTCTTCTTCTCCTCCTCCTTTAAGAATAGATGGGACATCTTTATCATGAGTTTCTTTTGTGACAATGTCAATTCTATCATTTAAAAAAATATTTCTCAAGATTTACTCAATTTATTTTGTAACCTCATCAGTCAAACCAATCATGAGCTTATTCACCCTTATTTTTCTCTTGAATTCCTTTTTGGATTTATTTAGGAGTTCCTGCATATCTTCCATAGACATTACCAAACATATTTCTACAAGAATTCTTTCTCTCATTTGTTCTTCTTATGTTCTAGCATTGACTCTCGTCATTTCCAAAATCTCATATAAGCTTTTGGGTAGACTAGGAATTAGTTCAATAAGAACCTTATTGAAAATATTCAAATACTTTATTGTTGCCTCCTCAAGAGTTCTTTGACTAGATTCATCAAAAGTTTTATACCATTTACAAAGCAGTTTAAGATTGCCATCTTTGATCAAGGTTTATTGAACTTCTTCCATTGACATACTTGGATAACCAATCTTTTCCTTCTTCTTGTCTTTGAATTCTTCACCAAAGGAATTATCTTTGGGAAATGTTGCTACCTTAGCATCTTGATGCTTGATTTCTCTAACTCCTTCATCTGAATCTGTCTCTTCATCTTCAGAGACTGCCACATATATTATTTTTATTTTATCCTTATTTCTTTTTCCATCCTTACCAGATGTCTTCATAGGAATTGGCTTGGCTACAGAAGTAGATAAGGGTGCAAAGCTCCTTGTTGACCTAGTTTTGGAAGAGAGTGCTACCGAACTAGCTGATTCAGTTTTATTTTGCCTCTTTTGCTACTTTAGCTTCTTCTCTTTTCCTTCTGGATTCTCTTAATTTTTCTATGATATTCCCATACTTTCTACAAATATTTTTACTTCTTTTCTAACTCTTCTGACTAACACAACCTTCCTGATTTCATGGTCTACCTATATATTATTTTATGCATAAGTACCAAACCTCTCTTCTACCGGATCCAGAGGATTATTTAGTAAATGTTGTGCATACATTTCTAGAATGTTCTCTTCAACTTCATAGCCCATTGGCATGATCCAAAATGTTCTAGGATCAGTGGCTTCCATCATGCATTGATCAATATCTACCATAAAAATAATTGTATCCTTATACTTCACAATAGAAGTAGGAATTCTTTCTCTATCCTGCGTCATACTCTGAAAACTTTTGAAATATCCCTAGATAGTGGCATTCTTTGTCTTCATGTCTGCAAAACTTTGAAAGAGATCTCTGATTTGAGTGGCTGCCGGTTTATCTTTTTTCTAATGAACCTTTCTGAATCCTGGAACCTCATTCATGAAGTAAAAGAATAAGAATAATAGAAAGCTACCATAATTAGAGGAATTTTTCTTATCCTTCTTGATATTCCCAATATTTTCCATTGAATGACTTCTTAACAACTCACATAGATCATAGTTTGCATTTTCCTTTACCATCTGATAGGCTGCATAAATGGTTGTACCAGACAAAAAGTTGTCTTGGCTAGAATGATAGATTTTGTACCCAATAACCATAGATGAAAATTTGACATCTATATCAACAATGTCATCAATTGTCATTTCTCTTCTTTCATACTTAGAACTGCTTGCATCAGTGACCATTTGATTCTTCACTATTTTCAAAATTGGGAATTCATTGGAAGAACTCAAACCTGTAACAACACTTATAGACTCTTTTGTTATCTTGAAGGGTATATTCAACCACATGAATGCATGATGAACTCGACTCAAGATGTATCAGACCTATTCGGTCTCTTCAAACATGGGGAATTTAACAATCTATGTAAATTTATTTTCTTCTAGGGTTTTAAATTCTGGCTTCACACATAAATATTCTCCTATAATGTGATTATTATACAAATTTAGCAGTTGCGAGCTTCCTAGCTCTTCAATGTTAGCGTGAATATATTCCCTAACATCTTTAGTGTGTAAGACGCCATACAAAACAAATGAAAAAGCACCTAATGGTTCAGTCTCGATAGACTTGAAGGGATGCCATTTGAATTTTTAATGAGGTCTATCCTTAACTTCTACTACCAAAGGAGTAGCCATTTTCACCAATTCACAATTTCGTAGGTTTTTCTGATAAATACCTTTTTGTCGGATCTGAGTTTGTTTGCCAAAATCACCTTCACACTTAAATTTCACCTCAATTCACTAAATTTTTCCTCGGAGCTCTCTAAACTTATTTTCTTCAAAATGGAAAGTGATAAATGAAAGATAGAAATGAATTTTATCACACATACCTAACCCTTTTTGTCACAAAAAATGCTTTTTACCCTAACTCATCTGGATACCCCATTTTCACGCACTATGAAAGATAAATATTATGCGGACCTCAAATGAGTTCATTCAATAGCATCTATAGAGAATCTATGCACTTACAATAATTATTCACATCTAGTGCTGGATCATTTCCTTCAACAGAGGGATTTTTATTCACCCATTTCTTCTGCATTTGTTTCTTGATCACATCTATAGTGAATTTTCCTTTCCCCTTAATATCCTTTTGCATGTTTTTCTTTTGATTTACCAGACCTTTTTTGTTCCAACAGAATGTAGCAATGTGACCAAATTTGTTGCAATTATAGCACATAACATTTCTCTAACTAGACTAGATGTTCCACTAATTTTCTCTTGATCTACATTGGTTAGCAATATGGAAAAGTTTATTGCATGTATAACATCTAACATTTCTATGAAATTTATTCATCACATTTCTGAATTAATTTGACTTATAAATAAACTTATTGCAATTAAAGCACTGACCTAAGAATTATGGACCACTTGGATTCATCCTGCTTCTACATTGAGTAGCCATGTGTCCAAATTTATTGCAACTAAAACAACATCCATTAAATCTTTGAGCATTAGGTTGCCTTATCGGATACTTTCCAGATTTGTTCATTTGATTTCCTCGCCTGAATCTCCTTTATCCTAATCTGGAACTTTCTCCTTCTTCATATCCAACACCTCGCTTGTCACCTTCTATCCTCTGACCTTTAATTAGTTCATCAAGCTTGGCTGAGCTAACTTTGAACTTATTCTTGTACTCATTTGCAACAACAAGTTCATTTCTAAGATCATCAATCTTCTTTCCAAGAACTTCCTCATTGTGTTTAAATTATTCCAGTTCATTATCCAATCGGCTACACACTTTAGATTTTTCTTTCAAGGACTGTGCTAGGTTCTCTTCATTCTTATTTTTGTCTTCAAGCTCCTTGGTCATCCTCATCATGATAGATTCCATCTCATGCTTTAGGACAACATTATCTCTGGTAATATTTTCACATTAATTTATCTTTTCCTTCAGGGCTTGACTGAGTTGTTCATCTTCAATTCTCTTACTATCATTCTCCTTAATCTGATCACAAAATTTCTTTGCCTTCTCTCTAGACTTATTGAATTTTATTTCAAAGACTTAATTAATTTCTCAACATCCATGAGGTTTTCTTGGAATTTTTGAACTTTAGATTTTGACTGATCAAGATCATCTAGGGCCACCAAAAGTTGTTTTTGAAGACTTCTTGAATCCATTAAAACAATTTCCAAGATATCCCCAAGTTGTTCGACTTCTTCTGAGGAACTAGCTCTAATAACAATTGTTGGAAAAAGCTACATTGAGAGGGGGGGTGAATCAGTGTTGTACAAAAATTAACTTTATTAACATTCAACCAAAATTCATTAACATGAAGAAAACAATCACAACACCATAACACAATATTTTTTATGTGAAAACCCTATTAGGCGAAAAACCATGGTGGATGGCCAATCCACAATATGATCTGAGTATACTCAAATGAAGTTTACAATATAGGGAATCCACTTGCATTTAGGAACACTACCTAGCGCTCACTACTCAAAATAGGAAGGCTTACTACCTTACAAAATATTTAGATTAAGACCATCTGAGGGATTGAACTAAAGTTATAGCATCTACATATTCTTGATTACAGTTCCACTTAGGCTCAACAATCAGTATTTTATCCTTCTGGTTGATTCTACACTTTTTCTTGTCTCTACTCAAACTCACATAAAAAAATCCTTAATGCACAAGTGAAACTATGAATAATCACTCATTTGCTCTTTTGATATTTGCAGTTCACATTGACACACCTTCTTCATATATCAAAATGATATGATCAAACACTTATATATATCTACGACCAAGAATTTAATGGCAATATGTCAACATCAATAGAACACAAAAATATTTACAACTGTCGGCTCAAATAATGAGTAACTTATAATGCACATCCAAAATGGTCAGCTACAACTTAGATAGGACCCAAAAAAATATGCTCAAACAAAAAAATACTTGAACATTTACTTCCCAAACATTTGCAACATGTTATATCCATGAAGTCAGCCTCCATGCACTGATAAATAGGAAATTAGTCAACTAGATCTTCAAACTCACACACGGATCGATACAACTACTAAGACTCAATAGAAGCAGAGATAATACACCAAAAAAAATTCTCTGAGATACTTAACACAAAATAATAATAGGAAATCTTCATAAGAATTGATGAACACAAAACTATTGAATGTACTGTTCTTCCTTGACTGTCTTCAATCTATTTGCCAGTATGATCAAATGATGATGTGTGTATCTAATCATCAATTACAACACCAAATGATATTAGCAGTGTCTCTTTCCAACAGAGCTAAGGTAACACAATGTGGAAATGCAAGCATATGCTCTAGTTAGAGGAGTAAATAAATTTAGACATTACATCTTGCAGAACAAGTTGTTCACCATAGTGCGTGACCCAGTCATAAAAATGCTACTGATGTAGAATGAGTTAGGTGAAAGAAGAGAAAAATGGGTCACCTTGCTATAGGAATATGACATGGAGATTCAATTGATGAAATTAGAAAGGGGGAAAACCCTCTCGTACAATAGCTGAAACACTACTTGAAGCTAGACTTGAGCTCATGACCCAACAATATCAACTTGAAGATGCTTCCCTTGGAGAATGGTATGACAACATCATCTACTACCTGTTACACAACAAGTGCCTACCTCACCTATAGCATTTCCAAAAATGTGCTCTTTTATTGAAAAGAAATAGCTACATTTTGCGAGGGTCTATACTATACAAGAGGAATCATAAAGGGATCTACCTCAAATGCCTTGGAAAAGAAGAGGCAACACAAGTGTTAAAAGAATCTTGTGAAAAATTTGGTACAGGTCATGGATCTGGCCCCTCCATTGCTCATCAAATCTTGCAAGCCAGGTACTATTGAATGATAGTATTCAAGGATGCACACCATCATGTTTGAACTTTCCACATGTGTCAGATTGTTGCAAATAGAGAATGAAATTTTGTTGTCCCCCTGTAACTAGTTCTAGAGGGAAGACCGTTTGTGCAATTGGGTCTCAAATTCATCGATCCGGTAAGCTCACCATCCTCTATGGGTCACAAGTACATCCTAACCACCTCTAATTATTGTACTAGATGGACATAAGCAATTTCATGTAGGCAATGTACAACTGAGGTAGTCATCAATTTTCTTGAAAGTTTTATTTTGAATCACTTTAGTTGCCCTTATTCCCTTGTTTGTTATAATGGCCCTGCCTTCTCCTTGCTCAAATTTTCTAGTTGGGCCTTTGATTATGGCATTTCCCTTAAGTTTTCATCAAATTACTACCCTCAAGGAAATTGGCTAGCCTAATCCACAAACAATAACTTGATCATTGTAATTAAGAAGTTGCTTGATAGGAACCCCAAAGACTGGCACACCCTGCTATATTTTTACCTTTGGACAAATCGTACATGCCACAAAGCCTCCTTGGGTGATTCCTCGTTCCACCTCATTTATGGCTTGGAGCTTGTATTTCCCATGCACTTAAAAATCCCTACCCTCCAATTTATCAACACCTTTTATGAAGAAGGGCATTGTCGAGAAGCCCATTTAGCTGAACTACTCCACCTAGAAGAAGTTTGTGACCAAGCCATTGAAACTTTTTCCAAACATCAGGGCATGGTCAAAAGTGGTTCAATTGATGAGCCAAAATTAAGGCCTTTAGAATTGCTGATTTGGTCCTATGTTGGGAAAAGGCCCATGAAAATAAAGGGGGACATGACAAATTCGACAAGCTCTGGCTTGGTCCCTTTCAAATCTCTAAAATTTTAGGAGATAATGCTTTTAGTTTCAAGACACTAACTGGTGAATATATCTCATTTCCTATCAATGCAAAAAACCTCAAGCATTACTTCCTTTCTTGAGCTCCCCTGAGCTATCCTTTGTAAATACCTGTATATAGGTTAGTTTAGGTTTCCTTCATTTTTTATGTTTTGCTACCTTGCTTTGCTTTTGTTTTCTCACCTCCTATCCATCTTTTTTTTCTGGGGTGTTCCTTTGTCTCTGGTGTGGTGGCCATGCTCGATTTTATGGACAGTTCACTTTGTTGTTTGCTCTTTGTGTTCTCTAGATAATTATTCACTCCCAACTGGGGAATCTTGATTGCTTCTCTGGGGTGTTTTCCTTATGTGAACTCTGACTTGACCTAGAACATGACCCTTGATTGAATCCTTTCATATGCATCTCAAATCATGCATGATATGCAAGTTAAATTATTTTTGAAGAATTGTACAATGGTCATTATGATAGCCCCACAAGTGAAAAATATGAAGTCTACTCTTGTGACGAATATGATTCCAAACCCATGGTAAGCCTCGATGCTTACGTAGTTGAGCAAGAGAAAGAGCACTAAAAATAAAATATTTGAAAAGAAAATAAGGAGAGAAATGAAAATGAGGCAACTATGTGGGTGTGCAAACAATTCTATCAGGGCTATGGATGTTTGGCTAGCAATAGAGAAATTTTCATGGGATCATAGCGATAACTTCATCGGGGCTATGGATGCTCGGCTGGCAGCAGAGCAATGTCTAGGTTACTTTTAGAGTTAGATAATTTATGTAGCTTTCTTTGCCTAATTAATTGCCATTGTTATAGTTTCTAAAGAAAGGTAATGAATCCACCATACACATACACTTCTGAGATTTTCTCGTGATTTGATTCAATTAAGAATGTATGTTCTCATTTGAGTTCCTTAGTTCACTAATGGAAACCGGATCCTGGTCTATGAAACTAGAGATTCTAGGTTATGAATGAGTCTTTATCCTTAGAACATTCATGAGTTTTCTCCTATGTAGAGTCACCATTTGTTGTGCCTAAACACACACCCCATTTGTACTGGGGACCCTCTCTTTTTTTGTGTGTTTGTCAAGTCACTTTTTCCTCCATCTTGTTTTGTCTACCCCTTGCTTTGAGTCCTAAGTGGTCAATGAGTCCTAAAGCTACCATCTTAATTTGACCAAGTTTCACCACCCTTGAAATTTTTAGGTCTTCTACCTTCATGGAGTTCCTTTGGAATTTTTCCTTAAGTCCTCAAAATTATCATCTTTTGCTTGTGGGTCTACCCTTCTAGGTTTCCCTCTATGGAAATCCATTTATCTTTCATTTTCCCCATGGTGGTTGAGTTGGTGCATCGACCCACACTACATGATCTATATTCTTCATCGTCATTCCCTTTTTTTGTCTACCAAACGGTGAACTCCTGACTATCGCCCGCCCTATGGGCTCCACCTTTCCTACCACTGACTATTTTGAAACTCGCGCTCACCAACCCTATCGACCATCGTATTGGAATTGAATGCAAAAATTTAATGGCTAAAATCCTATGAATAGCAAAGTTTACATGTCATTTTCACCAACATTCCTTTTGAACCTATCATAGCTCTACCTTCCATCACTGCCTCCACGCCCGCACGATCCCATTGCCTTTCAAATGTTGCAGCCTTCAGATTCTTCATAGATTCTTGTAGTATATCAAGGTAGGTTTTTCGCTTTTTCCCCAGTCATGTTTTTTTCATTAATTTTTACGAAGTTGTTAAAATCTTGAAAGGGGAAACCTTGAAATTGGCTAGAATACTAAATTCTGCACAAAACCCATATTTTGAATTTTGAAAACCCTTTGAAAGACAGTCATTTTGGGCCATGTGGAACCTAGCACCTTGACCACCATTCTTGACCAGGGCCTTCATGGCCTTATGGCCCATGAATTTCTATCCTCCATTGCCTTAGCTTTCTAAATGACAAACTTTAAATTGTGGTCATCACCCTTGTTAGGCTCGCACATGTAGTTAGATGCCACCTCCTCGCTGTCACCCTTAAACTAGATGAAAATCCTAAGTTAAGCGGGGATCCTCATGACCCCTATGATTCTGAGAGTTTGGGTTTCTAGACATGGATGGAATCCTTCATCTCACTATTTCTCAATGATTGTTTGACCCCGACCTTTTGCCTAGCGGGTTCTGCGGGACCCTTGTTTGTCGCTCTAGTGAATCATTAAACCTTTGACTGTGAGACATTTGATGTGGATTTTTTCTACTACTTTGCCATCATTTCAATGACCATCCAAAATGGTGAAATGTTTGCTTCCCTCAACCTCATGGACCCTGCTTCTTCTATCACCATCCCAATCACCTAGAATTTCCCTAAGGATAGACTTCATTGTGAATGGAGCACTATAGGGGTCCATCTACAGTTTGCCCCATGCTATTCACCATTTCCAAATGGCAACTATTCTCACCCATCCACTTTGCTGACTTTGCATCGTTTGTCTCCCTTTGGTTTCCTTCATATGAAAAATCACTAAGATTGGGAACAAACACTCTATTATGAGTGACTGTCTGTGGGCTGCTGACCTTCAAACTCCATTTCTAAACATCTTAGCCTAATCTACCTTCTGCCTTATGGGGTTTGAACCTTCCACACCCATTTGAGTCTCCTCGAGTAAATATTGCATGATGATGCTTCGTGTGGAATTTTGCAGTGTGGACCATCATCCCATCTTCGTCATCCCCAAATGACCACCACATAATTGCATTCTATGGGTTCCTACTCGTAGCTTTCTGAAAGACTTGAACTTTGAAGCTTAATGATGTTGTCCTTCTGTCCTGTGGGTCCCACATTACGGGACTTCGTCTATGGGTTTCCATCATGCCGAGGCCGTTTTCAAGTAGGGAAGCTCCAAATTGCCTTGATTTCCTCTACCCCCACAACCTTTGGACCCACATCCCAAAATCATTGAACTAACCCCCCCAAAACTTCAAGAATGATCAAACCCACATGTCCAAATGACCTAGCACCTTTGTGATCCCCACTAATAGTGTCGAGATATTGATGCGGGTGGCTGCATGCGGGTCACCATGCCCTATTTTCCATCTACCTACTACCTCCTCCAAAATTGTTGTTAGCCTAGGGAAACCTGCATCCCTGAGCCGACATTACTCTCTCCCCCAAACGAAAGGAAAACAATGTTTTTTAATTGATATTATGATCTTTGAAGGATAAAATGCTTGATCTAACATTTGTTTTGAAATTTTTCACTAATGCTCCCCTTAGTTTATACATGAATATGCTTACTGTTCCTTTGCTTGCAGGACTTATGGAATCAAGTGTAGGACCATCGAGGGCATCCATAGAGAAGGAAAAGGTGAATAAATCTACCAAAGTTGCGAGAGGGAAGGAAGACAAAGATAAAATGAAGTATTAGTTTCAGGGAGTAGAAGTCAACTCCAATGTTACTACCAAATGGGATACTGTTATAGATGCCAACCTTGGATAGATCAATATAGATGAATTTAGGTAGAGGGTCATCGCCAACCCCACTACAAAAAATGCAAAGAAAATAAAAAAGTGGTTTGGCTAAGGAAGTTAGTTTCCCACCAGCTCTTGTGCCCTGAATTGGTAATGGCTTGTAGAGAATCCTATCAAGAGAAAAGCAGAAGGATTGTGGACCATGATGGTAAAGTGTTGTCCAACCTGTCTGCTAGGTCCATAGGGAAAACATTCCACATCCCTACCTTTGACCCTACAGAGAAAACAACAAAGGAATATGTAGAGAGTATGTGGAAGGTATATCCCCTAAAATGTAAGAAATTGATCAACCAATATTGGTTAAAAGAGAAGAGGGGAAGCACAAACAAGGTGCCTCAGGAGTTGTTCAAGAGTTATTTTTTTGAAGAATACCATGACTTGGTAACCTTTCTAAGTAGAGTCATGGGAATCCCAACTGTAGCCTACTTCCAAGGCTAGATGTTCTACTTTTGTAGAAGAGATTATCAGAGGAACAACTAAGTTTAATTAGGTTGGGATGATCACTAACATCTTGGAAAAGTAGTTCCTAGTGGTCAAGAAGACCTCCCAATTTTATATGACCTCCTATTTGGTCTACCTCATGGACGATCCCTTTTCTTATAGGGGAATATTTGTTGCACAAAGTAGAACTCCAAGATGAGAATTGAAAGTATATGATAGGAATCCACAACTCCAATACTAAAATTTTAAGAAAGAATACTATAGGGTGAATGATAAATTTATTAGGAACATTATTAAACTTCTTAGAGGATATTTTGAGAGAAGATCCATGTAAATTTCTTGTGAATTCATTCATAGGTTTAGATTCCTATTCATTCAATTCCCCAAATTCGGCTACATCCAAATTGAAGGCTTCACGGAAAGTCCATACAAGCTGCCCCAGTATCCAAATGACCAATTAATCTTGTTGGAATTTTCAAGGTAGCTACAAAATGCACATACTCTCCTTGTTGGAAAACACTAGGCATCATTACAATATCCTCTCACATTTAGGCAAGGAATGTATGCTCTCCTAGCTACCCAATGTACTGAATATTCTGAGAAGGAGATCATTGACTAAAATCTAGACCTCCACACTCACTGGCCAAGGATGGACCATTACAACAAGTTGAAAAGGTTTGTTGGGAAGGAAAACACCCATTAGCACAACATTGAATTTTTTTTTTCCAACTGCTGGGATGAAAAGGAGGTACGCATGAGACACTATATACATATGACTACTTACTTTGTCAAGATGTTCAAACTATTCCTAGTGCTAGATCAGATTGTAGAAGATGAGAACATTGTTATAGATCCAAGATTTGATGTTGCTGTGAACCTCTTGTTGCACCTTATAGATTGGAATGAAGAAGAGGTCAACAACCTTGATATCCTGACAAAGCTAGTGGAGAATAAGACAAGGAAATTGATTCATGCACATATTTCTTAGTTAAAGCTTCAAGGAGCTACTCTAACCTATGGTGAGCTTGAAGATGAGATTGAGAGAAAAACAAATAGTGGGACTATTGCTTCCCCAACTAAAGAGGCTCCAAAATCTACTCCATCCACCAAGTCAAGGAAAATAAAGGAAGTATCAGAATTCCAACCAAAGAATAAAGTGTACTCGAGGAAGGCTACAGAGGGTGAGGCCTCAAAAAAAGCAAAGAATTTAGGAAGATTCTCTAAGATTACCATGATCCAAGAGGATCCATTGCATGAAGGAGAAGATGAAGAGGCTGAGCATCCTTATTCACCACCTACCACCCATACTCTTGTT
Organism: Sequoiadendron giganteum; assembly: GCA_007115665.2. Taxonomy (NCBI): domain Eukaryota; kingdom Viridiplantae; phylum Streptophyta; class Pinopsida; order Cupressales; family Cupressaceae; genus Sequoiadendron; species Sequoiadendron giganteum. Next base: position 510,563,752 of record CM021108.1, on the reverse strand, counting down.
GCCACCACCACTACCACTACTATAACTCCTCCTTCAGCATCTTAGGCATTACCCATCTCCTCCCCACCCACAGTGGACATCTCTATTCAAATTGCCTCCACCTCACCCACTACACCTATTATGGTAAGGTATTCATCCTCTATAAAAATCTCCCTACTTTCATCCTCCTCAATGCCTCCATCAACTATAGTTCCTCTAGCCTCTACAATGAAAATGCGTACCCTCACTCTTCTAGAGGACTTTTCTTGGCATATGCAGAATATCCCTAGAGAAATATTTTGAAGACCCCAATGCCAAGTACATAGTAGAGTACTCTGACCAAGAACTTGAGGAGGATTTATCTAAACAACTCAAGGATATCAGAGAGGAAATTGAGTGAAAGTCTTTTGAGGAAAATAAATAAACAGATGAAGACATGGAGGTATCTATAGAGCCTCTAACCAAGGAATAAGAGGAAGGACTCAACCAACAAGAAGAAGTACCTCCTGAGAGGGAAGAGGGGAAAGAAGAAGATAAGCTTGACGAAAAAGCTGAAATGAAAAGAAGCCCTGAGGTAGAACATCATACAGAGCTCAGGAAAGAAGAAGAAAAAAAATATGAAGGGGAAGATGGCCCCAAAGAAAACATAGCTTCTATTGGGTCATAAGAAGGAAAGACCATATTCATCTGAGACTCACATGAAGAAAGGGAGATCCAACATGCTTAGAGAGAAGAAGGTGATCATGAATCACCAAGGGAGTGATCTAAGATGCCTGAGTGGCTAGAAAAGTAGCTATAAAAGAATAACCCCACTCCCATGGATCCCAAGGAGAGACTAGAAGCTATCCTAGCATGGGCTCAAATAAGAGTGAAGAAAGAAAAGACGTTGAGAGTTAGATGTCATATCATGATGGATGCATCCGGATCTAGAATAGTAAAAATTTCCACCCCAGTGCTAAACAAAGAAGAGGGGGTGAGTTATAATATCTCTACCATCGACCTCGGCACAACCATAAGAGAAAAAAATATTGATCATTTCCAATGGTCCATCACCATGATCATGCACCAAATGAATAAGGATCAGTCCTCGAATGGGGGAATTGAAGGCACAACTAGCAAACCTCACTTTCTATATACAAAAATGGTCTTCTAGTGAGGATCTACCCACTACATCATCAGCCCCGCCATTTTTGCTATCCAAGGATCACCTAAGAAAGCTAGAGAGAAGAAAGAATTGGACCAAAACTGCTGAAGATTGGTTTTGGTAGGTGGTTTATAATGGTGATATGGGCATTGGTCATGCTGTCGAAATGGAAAAAATGTTTCGGGAATTGCAAAAGTAACTCAAAGGCATAGAGAAATTTTGTATTGAATTTCTAGAATTATATAGGATTACTATCTTAAGCTCGAAGCTATCCTCAAAATTCCCAAGAAGACTTGGGAGAAGGAGCTAGGTTTGGCAAAGGATGATCATTGGCTAATTGATACATTAAAAATGGGCCTAGATCATAGAAAATAAGTCTTTGAGTGGGTGCTCCATGAAGTAGAGCTCAACTTGGAATGGGTGAAAGAACATCAGATAGATTGTGAAAAATATTTGAAGCTCATGTTAGATTATGACATGCTTGTCGTCAAGATGAACCTTGAGAAAATAAAGTATTTTCATAAGAATATGGAAAATGGGGCTATGGATTCACTAACATTAGACTTTATGGACTTTTCTACCAGAGCCTTTGTCTAGTCTGAGCAAATGGTTAAGGCCATGCCCAAATGCACAAATAATTGGGAGTTGATTATGGGTAGATCAAAGAAATTATCATTTCAAGTGCTCTAATAGGATATAATGGAATGGAATAAACTTTAGGTGTTGATGGGAAAATTCATGGAGTATGCCACTGTAAACAAAAATGAAGGAAATCCACTTATTGATGATGAGTTTTTCACTATATAACTACATCAAAAGGGAAATCATCTAGAAGAAAAAGGTGCTACAGTGCAAGGCACTAGAGGATAAAATAGGGATAAGACAAGAAATCTATTTTTAAATTATAACAATATTGGGGGTAGGTGAAACGCTAATTTGTAGTGAATCTTGGCCACATGATGAGATTAAATCTTGGCAATTCATTTTTCTTTTTGAGTACTATAAATAGAGGGTCTCCTCTCATTTTCAAAGAGAGTTGAGTTTTTGTAAGGACATGCTACTGAAATTCTAATATTCATTGATTTTGGTGGATTCTTGAGTTTCCTTCATGTTTCATGATTCTTCTCCTCATAGTTGATAGGTCTGAGTAGATTTACTTTGTCATTCTATGTGTTTTATATGCTTTAGTAGATTAGAAGATGTTATTCAATGATTTTGAAGAATACTACTATGTTGATGCCATTCCTTGTTCATGATTTTTGTTGTTTGTTGATGATAAATAGCAGTGTAAAGCTAGTCTGAACATTAATTGATTTCTACACTTAAAATTCATCTTTTATTCATGTTTCATTTTGAATGAATAGTTGAAAATCTGCAAACCCTAGAAGATAGCACTAGTTTCATGATACTGTTAGTTGATTTGATTAAGTGGAACTTAGTTTTAGGAAGGTTGTCCACTATAGTATCCTCCATTATCATTGTTCATTAGTAGTTTCAAGTCTAGAAACTTCTTCCTTTCCCTTTCCTTTCAAATTTTCTTTGAAATAGTAATTTAGGTAAAGTTTAGGCATCATTTTAAAGCCAAATCTGATGATAAAAGTGGAGTTTAGACTATTATTTTCAACTTGCATCAATTGTACATCAATTCCAACATCTGATAACTTCATTTAAAGAACCAATCACCCTCAAACTTAACATACATAAGGCTTCCTTGTGATTACTAGCAAATCGTATGAACCAATTGAGACATTCCAAGCAAGTCATGACCTGACACCCGAGAGACCTTGGGGTAGTAATTTCTAACTTGTTTGAAGATTTATACCTTTCAAGAGAGGTGATACACTTATGCATTACCTATGTTGAGAGGTGAAAAAATACCTATCAACACTATGGGAGGTACCTTCTACATTAAGATCCTTAGGGCCTTCCAAAATAATTTTAGCTTATTTATCAACTTCAACCTTTGACACTTCATAATCAAATTCAAATATTCAAACTAACCTTGATTCAATTGATTCCATGTGACAAAAATTTGTAGACATAAGAAAATTTATGTTTCCAGAGTATCTTTCTACAACACTTACTGGAATCCTAAACCTTTTGTTCATTTTCATCTAAAATGTTCTGAAGAATGCAGCAAGGGAAGACTCATAATGTATTCTTCTTACTCTTCTTTATCTCCATTAAATTCTTCAAAAGATGTATATGAAGTAATTCACACAAGTCATATTCCATACCTCTTGTTACCAAATCAACAACAATATGCACCACAATAGTACAAACTGTAAGGTCATTTTTAGGGATACAAACTTTGTGATCAATTACCATAGTATCATACCTTATTACTAGATCAACAATTGAACTCAAATCAATATTTTTCCCTTTAGAACCTACACCTGTAACCTCAATTATTTGTTTTTCATCCATAGCCTTCTATTTGGGAACTAGCTCGAAGGAACACAAACTAGTCACATCTCTAATAGCTTCTCTAGAAATCAAATGCACCTCATCTATCCACAAATATTCATCATGATTTTTTCTCAACATTATTTGAAAACGTTTCTTCTCAAATTCAAACAAGGGAAATTTTCTCCAAACATCCAAATTTTTCTCAACTAATATTCTATAGGCATCATGGCTCTCTTTCAATTCACTTTCCCAAATAATGTTCAACCGAACTGATGAATTCTCTTTAACCTTATTGTAAATATATGCATAGATATCTTCTATAGGAAACACTCTCGAAGGGATGCAAGATAATGCACTGATAGAATCTTCTAGCATATTTCTCAAATATATCTTCAACCGAGCTTTATCCATACAATTCACAACCTTTAGATTATCCATAGAAAGACATGTGAAAGATTGTTGAAATAGGAATACCTCTGATAATGCCAACAATAAATGTATAGATATCCTACTTTTGGAGCTTGCTTTAAATCCATCTGTTATCTTCTTCAAACTTTGAAACTCTAAATTTGTCTTCTAAACTTCCTTTGTACACTTCTCCAAAAATACATAACACTTTAAAATTATCTGAATCCTTTCCTTTCATTCTGAATGATTTTGCAGTAAATGCTTCAACTTATAGGTAGATTTCCTTGAAAATTTTGTATACCTCCATTCTTTCAAATTCTATAGACTTCATCCTTCACACATGCCACTGAGAAAATACCTTAACCTTGTTACCACATTAAGTATACTTCTATCATGATATGGCACAAGTACCGATGAGGGGGTTTATTATATTTTTTGATGATTTCTCCCCCTTAGTCATTGCTTTTATTTAGAGATCGATAGGAGTATATGCACCAGAGGTCAACACAAATAATACTAATGATTCCTTTCTCCAAATACTTTTCATTTCCTTTCTTTCTTCTTCTAGATCAAATGTTTGAACATTCTTTTTCATCGGATAGATATTTTTCTTTCTTCCACTATTACTACCCAAGTGTTCTGGATTGCTACACTTACCAAAAACAACATTCTTCTTTCCATTTTCCCTTTTATCCAACAAACTAGCTTTACATCCATTCTTCTTGCTCTTAGAAAATTTGCTGAGGAATGATAGAGAATCGTTCACTTTACTTTTGCATTCCTTTTCCTTATAACCAAATTTATCGTGGGAATAACAAATACCATTAAAGGATAAATACCTTTCAGCATCATATCATTTGATAGGAATTTTTTTGGAATTGATTCTTCACTCCTTGATTTTTCTATTTTTTTACCATGTCTTCTTACTAGTAAATTGATTTTCTTTAGAACTCTGACCTTCCTCAAACCCTAAACCACGCTTATGCATTTCTATTCTTTGAGATGTCATAAATTCATCAAGCATCATCCAGCTTATCTTAAATTTTTCCTCAAAATTTCTTGCCCTTTTTAGATCAGATCTCAAGATTTCTGCTTCTTCTAACTTTATGGATTGATCCACATTCCTTTGAATTTCAATTTCTTGACATTCTTCAGTTCTTTTCTTCTCATCCAATTGTTGTAGTAGGCTAGAGATAATTTCTTCTCCTTTAGTCAATAGATCACATGCTTCCATAATTTTACTTTGTAGCTTTTCGATGTAGTCATTTGATTTTATCATGTCCTTCAAAACATCTATTTCTTCTGAATATTTGGTAGAGACCACTTCCAAAGGAAAAAAATTATCATACTCGAATTCAGGACCTTCCTCGAGTTGTTAGGCTTCTTTCGAGGAACCAAGCTCTGATACCAATTGTTGAACATCCAAAATACTGAGAGGGGGGTGAATTAGTATTCCACAAAACTATAATAAAATACACATAAATATTATCACAATTCTGATTGAATCGACAAGAGAGAAAATAAAAACAAGTGAATGCAACCATACATATGAACACTAGGATTTTTACGTAAAAAAGCCCAAAATGGAAAAAACTATGGTGAGGGTTAACTCACAATATATTATATCTAGATACAAAATAGTATGGGGCTCACTATCAAGACTCACTATCCTTAAAAAGGCTCACTGCCTAAGTATAAAAGATGGGTAACCACCAAGATACAAGGATAGTGGCTCACTACCAAAAGATTGAATTGATAGGATACACCTTCAATGTGTAGGGTTTAATTCCACTGAAGCTCAGAATAAGAAGTACTGCCTTGCTTAACAGTCACTCAACAAAACTATACTAGTCATAGCTAATAAACCATTTAGGCTTTGATCTTCTCCTCTATTTGCATTCACTTCTCCTTCTTGCTCTCATACACCCACCATCTCTCTTCTATATTTCATCTTATATATATACAAGTATATCTTATCCATCAACTAGGTCAACCTAATTAGATGAACACAAAATAATCAAAACCTTCTTCATTGACACCATATAAGATTTAAAATTTTTATCCATATAGTGCATTATACCAAGTCGGCTATCATCCATAAAACACAACTAGTCTTCATAATATATTGCATTCATTGAGTTAGCCAAGAATAGAATGTCATTCTCCAAACCAACAAATAGTCCTCAAAGTAAACACCTTCTAGATCTGAGAACATAATAATTTCCCATCATACTACCAACAAAGAGACTATCAACAAAATTGTAGCATAAGAATGTTCACCTTAGTATAATGTAGAGTCTCCCACATAGTATGCCAAACAAAGAGAAATAGTAGGATACAGAGTTAAACTCTATCAAAGATAAATTTCTACTCACAATAAAAGATGTCTTAAGATCTAGGATATAGTTGTATGAATGAGTCAAGAAAACATGGTTAAGAGAATAGAGTCATATTAGATAGTGTAGTGAATTTCATACTCAAATACCTACACACTAATCCATCACAAAAGAGTTACTAGAAAAGAATAACTTTTGGTAAACCAAGAAAACTTACCATATAGTTATCACCATGTTTACATCAATGAAAAAATAGGAATAACCAACACAACCATCCATACTTCATGCTCATGTTGCAAAGCTTCCAACATTCCCTACTCTCCTCACCTAACAAGTCTTGATAGACTGAAGGTCTTTCATCTTTGATCGAATGAATTTGGCCACACCTTGGGGTATGTTGGTTGTTTTTAATGAACCAAACTTTGTCTCATCAATTATCTATGAATTTTCCAAAATTCAATGATAAATAACTAAGGATTGGCCAATGAATAGGTGAAAGATTTCTATGATTTACCTCTCCACTTTGGGCTCTGCAAAACTTAGGAGGGTGATCCCTACAATGTATCTTATTATACTTTTGTGCCAATTATCACATACATTGTAATTTAAATAGAGAATTATCCTTTAGCTGTTTAATAGATAAAATACCTCAAATATTAGGAAAATTGTTATGCTGAAAGTTTTGTGGGGCTCTGCAACTTGGTCAGGCATGTGAATTTTCAGTCCTACGGCTGTCCTTGGAAACCCATGGAGGAGGCTCGGCCCTCCTCCACCCCTCTGAATCAATCTATTGTGTATGGTTTTAACTCCATTGATGGATTTAATCTTGCAGCCTGACCTAGTGTGGTGTGGGTGTGATGGGCTCCACCTGTAAGCATTCAGTTGTTTGTGCCAAGGCATGTGTGAAGGTTTAGTGGGATTTTGCATTAATTATGGATGGGGATACAAATCTCCCCAATAGACCTTTAAATTTTCCAGCCATTGGCAGTATTTACAAGAATCCCATCAAATCTTTCAGGGACATCGTGGTGGGTGAACATGGTTGACTTCCTCAAGGTGCAAAATTTGTGGCTGATCTAGTTAATATGATTTTGGAGGATGGATTCGAGGGAAAAGGTAATAAATTTCCACCTCCTCTCTTGAAGTATTCCTTGATTCCAAATGATACATTGGACAATGCTATTTTTGAGGAAGATGTAAAACTCTCAAAATCTCCAATCTTCTTTGTAGTCGTGGATCTTGATAGGATCCCAGCTAGGAAATATATGGATGGATGGTTCAAAAATGTATGGGAAAAAAATTAGGGTTTCATTTTTATTATTGTAGAATGGTACAAAAAGGATTGTTCATGGTCTTTTTTAATAACCCAAAATCTCAACAAGAAGTTATTAACAAATAATTTTGGACAGTTGGAAAATTAACATTCCATGCCCTAGCTTGGTGACCAGAGGCCTTAGATGAGGAGGTTCTAGATTTGTCAAGCCCTCGATGGTTGGTAATTAAAAATGTTCCCCCTCATCTTTGGAAGTTTGTTCCTCTGATGCTCGAGCCATATGGTAAGTTCTTGAGAATGGACGAGACTAAAAATCCTTTACCCCATTTGGATGTGAGGGTTTTGGTCTCATTAACCCTAGGATTGGATCTTCCATAGGTCCTCGAAATTAAAATCAAATCTAGAATTGAATCCTGTGCCTTGGAAACCCTCGGGGGCCTTAATGTGTGCTACCTCTGTCACAAAAGGGGCACATTAGAAGGAATTTCCCATTATTTAAAAGAAAGAATAACAAATCCTCTACCTATAGAATTAATAGTGTTAATAAACACCCTCCACTAGAGGTTGTAAAAGATGATAATTATTTGGGGAAGGATGAGGATAGTGGCACCTTCTCAAAAGAAGACTACATCAGAAAAGATGAAAGTTTGAATTCTTTAACTTAGGCCTTGAACACTTCAGGGTTTGAGAATTATTCAGTGGAAAGGAACAATAACAATAGGGAAGGAAATTTTCCTCCCTGGCTAAATGACTTAAAATATCCCCCTAATAATGGCAATCTCAATGCGCAAAAACTGGCACTTCAAAAAATTAGACAAATGAGACGACCCAAAGAAAACAATATCAACTTTGAAAAAGTGATTTGCTCATTTAATGATAAATTATTTAGACAATCAAACCTTTCTAGAATATAAAGGGTGGAAACTCATGAATAATTGGGGGACTTGCCCCCTGAAAACTCTGGGGTATGCCCCATTGCATCTAATGATAATCTAAAATCCTTGAATTCTAGCAGAGAAACTAATAGGAGTGAACTACCCTAGCCTATGGGGGATGAGATAGACTTGAGACCAAGTTTCGAGTGCGAGGCCATGACTTGTGCACCTAGAATTGATAAGAAACATGAAGAAAAAATCTCAAGACTGGCATTGATACCTTTAACCCACTTGATGGGGTGATCAATTCAGATGGGTTTGCCTCCCAACTAGGAATTAATTTTGTAGATGACCTAGGGTTTATCTATACTAGGGAAACCACTAATGGGGAGGGTTTTCCTATTGAGGTGCTAGTAAAAAAAACTAAGAGGTACAGAAAGCAGAAAGGCTTGGATGCTACAAGAGGGCAGGAGGAGAAGGGAAATAATCTCTTTTTGAAAGAAAAAAGAAAGAAGCTCAGTGGGGTGATCTCCCCACCCAATGCAAAAATAATTGAGGTAGATGTTAAACTACCTAAATGTTTTGATAACTTTAGGTGTGATAAAATCCGCTTTCAGTGAGCAAAACATTAGAAGTTAACTACCTGTCTTGGAATATTATTGGCCTTGAGACCCCTGATAGAAAACATATGGTTAGAAGATTAATTACTCAAAAAAAGGAGAAGGATTTTGTGCTCTTGCAAGAAGTCAAATCCATTGGATTTACCTTGGAGACTAGCCTAAAGGTAATTTGGAAGGAGGCCTCCCAATTTGTGACCAATCATGAATAGGGAAAGGGAGGCGTTGTCATCCTAATGGACAATAAGTGGAATGAGTTTGTAGTAAGTTTTGGTGTCTCTCCTTGCAATAGCATTGTATGGACAATCATAAAGAAGAATGAGGAGTGCTTTGGTATCTATTTGGTTTATGCTCCTAATGACTATAGGGACATGGTCCTACTTTGGAAGTGGATGCTCAATTTACAAGACATCCCATAGATTCTAGGGGGACTTTAACTTTTTTGAAAAAGGAGAAGACAAATTTGGTGGGGTGGGCCATGTTTGGAAAGATATTGAGAAATTTCACTAGTTGAGGCTAAAGTCCAAACTAAATCTTGAGGACAGCATTGAAGGTTAGAAGAAGGATTGTAAGGATATCTGGTTCACCTAGTCCAACTTCCAAAAAAATGGAAGGAGAGTTCTCTACAAACTCAATTTATTCTACATGAATAAGGCCATCTTTTCGGCTGCTCTTATCATGGATGGATGCAAGGTGGAGGTTACACCATATTCCCTCACAGATCACCATCCAATAAGAGCCAACTTTATCCTTAAGAATGGTGGCCTAAAAATACAAGCCCTAGGAATGGTTTTTGTCTCAACACCAGCCTTCTTAATGACGAGGATTGTAGAAATGCTATATCCTCCCTCAAATCCGTCAATAAATGGTTACATAGATCTTTATCACCCATTGAGCGATGGGACATGAATTTTGAAGGATGGAAGGTCCTCTTCTAGACTATAGAGAGAAAAAAGGCCAAAGATAGGAGGAAAAATGATACCGCTCTATAGGATGTTATCTTTAAGGCTGAATCAGAAGCTTAAACTAGCCTTGATGATAGCAGCCTCATTGATAACCTGACCATTGCTAGAAACAATCTTAGGATATTTCAAAACATCAAGGTAAAAGGACTAAAAATTAGAGCCAAAATGAATTGGCTAGAGAATGGGGATAAGCAAAAAAAGTTCTTCTTTAGATACCTAAGGGAGAAGCAAGCAAGAGAACTGATTGATCAGATCAATACAAATGGAAATATTCTTGTTAAGCAGGATGAAATAAGGGAGTTGTTTTTCATGTTTTACCAAGGCGTCTTCATCTCTAAAGGGGGAAATGAGTCATGCTTCAAGACTCAGGACTATATCAAGGGGATCTTACCCATGCAACATCAGATGAAGGAAATCTACTAGTTTGAATGACTCCAAAAATATGATAAGAGTTTGTAAAAGAAATCCTAGAGTAGCCCCATACAAACAACCAGTTGTACAAATGAAACAAGCCCAAAGGAAAGTAGGATAACCCCAAAACATAAAGAAGCAAGGAACACCAACCCAAGTAGACCACAGCAAACCAAAACTAGAATAGTAGACAAACAAAGCAAAAACCAAAGGAAACACAAAACAAAAGTAGCAAGAAAAACAACATAAAGGAAACCTAATCTACCTATGTACAAGGACAGAGTTGAGAACAACTCAATACTGAAAATAATGCTTCAAATACTGCCCATTGAAAGGTAGTGGGATATCTCCTCCAGTGAGGGTTTTAAAATGGAAGGCATTATCTCCTAGAATCTCTCCAATCTGATAAGGGCCAAGCCAAAGTTTTTCAAATTTTCTATGCTCCCCGCTTTTGTTATAGGCTTTATCCCAGTAGAGAACTAAGTCAGAGATTCTAAAGGCTTTCACCTTGGCTCTACTATCAAACAATATTTTCACTATACCCTGATGTTTGGCAAAGTTTTCTAGGGCTTCACCTCTTCTTTCCTCAAGCTATAACAATTCAGTTTAGTGGGCTTCATGCTTGTCCTCTCCATCATAATATTCATTGATGATTGCAGGGTAGGGATCTTTAGCTAGATAGGAAAGAAAGGTTCCAATCCATACACTAAGTGATAACGAGAGGTTCCTAAAGATGTATTTTTTCTAGTGCGGTCTTTCCAAAGAGAAAATCTGAGCTGGGTATGCCAATCCTTGGGATTCTTTTCTTGTAGTTTTTGGATGACCGTCAACAAGTTTTTATTGGAAGACTTAGCCAAACCATTCCCCTGTGGATAGTAATTAGATGCAAATTTTATGGAAATTCCATGCTCATAAGCCCAATTAGAAAACTTTAATGATGAAAATGCAAAACCATTGTCACAAAATACGGCAAATGGAAAACCAAAGCGATTGATAATACCTAATTCCAATGAAATTGATTACCACTTCAGAAGTGCATTTTTTGCAAGCAAGAGCCTCAGTCCACCTAGTAAAATAATCAGTTATGGTAAGAATATACATGTGGCCTATAGATGAAGATGGGTTAATTGGACCTATGAATTCCATTCCCCAATGTGCAAATGGTTTTATCTCTATGATAGGCCAAAGTGGAAGAGTTGCACACCTCTCCCTGCTTGTTGCAGTTTGACACACATGGAAAGTTCTCACATGGTGATGTGTGTCCTTGAACAAGGTAGGCCAATAATAGCCTGCCCTCAGGATCATATTTGTAGTGGAAGGTGTTGAACCATAACATGTGCCATATTTATCATGAAATTCAGTCATTACTCTCCCTGCCTCTTCTTTCCCTAGGCATCTCAAGTCGACACCTTCATGATTTCTCTTGTATAAGACTGCTTCCTTCATCATAACACTGCCACTCTTCAAATGTAGAGCTCTCCTTTGTACTGAATTAAGGTGTTTGGGACATTGGTGATTCAACAACTAGTAGATAATGTCATCATACCAACCCCCTGGAAAGACATCTTCAAGATTATAATGTTGGGAACAAGGCCAGGACCCATTTCATCCATTGTCTTGGTCAATACCTGCCCTCTTATCAAATTCATGGGTTGAATTTGAATATCATATTCTTATAACATAGTCACCCACTTGGCTCTGCATTCACCCAACTCATTTTGCATCAACAACAACTTGACTGTAGGGTCAGGGACTATAGCAAAGACCTTGTTTCTCAATATATAGTGCCTACACTTCTTCATAGTTTAGATCAAGGCATAAGCATGCTTTTCAACATTAGGATACCTCAGTTCGGCATCTTTCAAAGGTGCATTCATGAATGCTATGGGATGCTCATTCCCTTGATCATAATTTTGTGTCAACAAGCCCGCACATGAGTGATCAGAAGAAAATGAATAGATGTAGAATGGCTTGGCATAATCAAGACTTACCAAAACAAGGGCCTCAACAATAACTCTCTTGATTTCTACAAATGCTTCCTTAGCCTCTATATTCCATTCAACCTTTGCTTCTTGCTTCAACATGGAATTCAATGGCTTGAATATTTCTACAAATCCAGTGATAAATTTTCTAACAAAGTTAATTTTGCCAAAGAATGACTTCATTTCTTTCTTTATTACAGGGGGTTAAATTTTTAGTATAGCCTCCACTCGTTCAAGATCAACATCAATACCTTGTTCTAAAATAATATGTCCTAACAACTTTCGCTCAATGACTCCAAAGATGCATTTCTTTGGATTAAGTGAAATCCCCAATTCCTTGCTTTTCTGGAATACTTTGCATAGATCTACAACATGATCACTTCTCCTCTTGGAGAAGATTGTCAAATCATCCATGTAGATGATTATGCACTTTCCAATGATGTACTTGAAGGAAATATCCATAGCTCTTTGGAATGTAGCTCCAACATTGATTAATCCAAAGGGCATTCTTCGGTAAGAAAAGGTTCCCCATTTTGTAGTGAAGGCAGTTTTGTGCCTATCCTCATATTGAACCATGACTTGATTGTATCTAGAGTACCCATCCAGAAAGGACACCATTTGAGATCCATTGACAACCTGATGCACCTCATCCAATGACAGGACTAGATAATTATCCTTTTTTGATGCTCTATTCAGGTTCCATAAATCAACACACAGTCTGATTTATCCATTTTTCTTCCTAATCGGGACCAAGTTTGCAACCCATGTTGAATGTCTTACTGGAAATATGATTTGTGCTAAGAGTAGCTTCTACACTTCCTTTTGAACAATGGGCTCTAGCAAAGCATTAATTGGTCTCTATCTTTGCCTAAATGGCTTAACATTTGACTTGAGGGGGATAGTATGTGTAATGATCAAAGTTTCATATATCCTCAAGTCATCATAAATTTGGGCTATCACATCCTGATATGTGTGCAAGGCATCAATAATTTCTTTCCTCCAATATGGAGTACACACCTTACCAATAAAGGCATTCTTGACATCACTTTGGGTCCCCATGTTGTATGTTCCACACTGACAGTTGAGGGATTCCCTTTTCATTTTCTTCTCTTGATCTCTTATCCTATCTAGATCAAAGATCCTTTCCAATTGCACCATGCCTCTTGGGATGGTATTAGTTTTCATATTGAAGACCCCTTCTAGGTTAATTTTAGCCTCTTGAGGTTCAACCTCATCAATTACTTGAGAAGAAAATACATCACAACTAGTGATAAAATAAAGGATATGTTTATCATCTTCAAATACCTGAAAATTGGTGACATTGTTAAGCACTCAGGGTACTGGAACAAGTTCCACAGTGAACTTCTTTAAGCCTGAAAGTGATAAGGGATGTAATGTACTTTTTGCTTGCACTAGAGAGTCAATAGTTTGATTCTTACTCAGAGGTATCAGCTGAATGTTGAAGGCATCAAATCCTTCAATAAGATCCCATATTTTGTGTCTATAATTGGTCATCCTTCTATCATGACATGAGTATTGTTTCCTCACTTCCCTAACCACTAGCTCAGAATCTCTAAACACTTGCAGAATTTTAACCTTCTTTCGTAATGCCATTAATAGCCCATGAACTCAAGCTTCATACTTAGCTACATTGTTAGTGCACTGGAATTGGATTATGTGAGAAGCAAAGTAGGTTTTAAATTTAGGACTGATCAGCTCCAACCCTGCTCTAGCACCTTGCTTGGATTTGGATCCATCAAACCTTAATGTCTAGTAGTCATTAGCTCCTACTCTTCTTGAGATACCTTTGTCCTTGTTACCACTTGGAGGTTCTTCAAGAGGCTTTGGATCCTTCCCTTTTAGACTATTTTGAATGCTTTGTATGTTTAACTCAATAGTTGGGGTTGTGTTATTGTGCCTTTGTATCTGTTCTACTACAATTTGACACAAGCAACATTCCACTTTAGAATGAGGAGCATCGTGAACTTTTCACCAATTAGGGAGAATAAATTCTTTGAATTTCATATTTCTACCCATCTGAATCTAATCTTGTACACATTTTCAGATAAACTCCTGGAAGTTATCCAACAAACTGAGTTGCCTATCTGCTTGATCATTAAGTTCCTCCGTTTGTTCAAATTGCATTTCAGAGCTATTGGCTTCTGATGTGGATCCACCAGAAGAGCCCTGTAACACCAATATTTCTTTTGTGTCTGAAGTAGGAGAGGCTAGGACATAGTTCCCCATAATAACTTTTGTTGTGTAGTTTTTGCACACATGCCTCAATGTAAGCGGGGACCCTATTTTTTTTCGCTTTTGGTGTTTTGGCCCTTCTTTTTTGGGGGTTTTTCTTGCTTGGGATCATATTGTGATGTCCATCTTGCCAACTGAAGTGGTACACTTATGAATTTTATTGAAAATCTTGAGTTATGAATGCATTCTGGAGTTATCACTGTTTTCGAGAAACTTCGCTTTGGTCGGATTCTCTCGATTTTCTTTTGGAATCCAGAAGTGATTGCCTTTTTTAACCAAATCCGGGGAAATCCGTTGCTTCTAGATTTCTATGAAGTCCATTGCCCTATCGAATCTTTGGGTTTTTTGTGGTCATGGTTGTCTTGTCGACCACATTAATGGTGTTTATGTGGATTTTTTGGGGCATTGACATATTGGGTTTTGGGAAGTAATTGATCACTTGAGTTTGTTTATTTTCTTATCATTTGAGCTTAAGTCTTGGACCCTCTAGTGTGTTCTTGGATTGTGCATTTTGAAGCTATTTTGACTATTTCATTTTGAATTTCATGTGCATGGCTTGTATCCTGCTTGTATTTTGCTGTTGTCTATTGGCGTCACCAGTTCCAGTCCTTTCGCTCTCATGGTATGTAGATATGCCCTTTACTCTACTAGTTTTGTTACTTTACTTCATTTTCTTTTTGGTCCTTTGTGGTTTCCTTGGGGGTGCATGTCATAGCTAGGCATTTTGGGGTTTCTATTGTTGTACCACTCCACTAGGTTGATCATTGAACATGTATTCTTGGTTTGGTATTTCTTTTCTTTTGGGCATTTATTTGCATTGGTCTTAAACTCTCCATTTTAGTGTGTGAGAAATTCATACCTGGTTCTCCTTACTTTCATGGCAGATATTTTAGGGTTCTTAACCTAGGGCATGGCCAATCCTCCTTGAATTGATGTGAGGAGTGTTCTAAATTCGTATTTGATCCGTTGGAGGTCTAGGTTAAGTCATGGTCAAGGTACATGCCTTAGATGCAGAGTCATTGGGATAATTTTGGTGAAGTTAAGAAAAGTTTGGGATGAGTTTGGGTTTTGGCATCCTCACGGAATTCTGCTTTCCCCGGATTTCCTCAGCTTTTCCTATCCTTTCTCTTTCGCCACTTTTTCTCAGATTTTCTCTATCTCACTAAAATCTTCTTCTTTCGGATTTTCTCGGTGTCCACAGTTGGTTCATTTTTCCAAATTCATTCTTTAGTGATGATATATCTGATTCCCACTAAAATTCCTTCCCTCCATATTTTCTCAGATGTTCCCTATCTCCTCCATTTTCTCGGGTTAGTATAATTGTTGTTGTTTTTACCAAAATCCATCTTTGGCGGATTGTTCTAGGTTTTTTCTGGGAAAAATGTTGAATTGGATGGTTATGAGGGATTGCTTTATTGATGACGTATTTGATAGATTAAATGAACTTATGCTAAGTATTTCTAGGGTTAATCCTTTTTTAAATTGATGGATTAAAATGATATCATGGGATTCGCATGGTTGGTTTGCTGGAATCCACCTAGTCTAGATTTTCTCGGAAATCCTCACCAATGTGGAATCCCCGAGGGGGGCTAAATCCAAAACTTTGAGATATTGATTACCTGCACTTATTGTTTCTTTTGGATCTAATTATGGTTATCTATATTTGTTTAGAGGCAGGATCAGGACAAGATGTTGCTAGTCGAGGCAAAGGGAAGGCATCAAATTTAGGTGCAGAGACTTTTGCCATCTCAAATGTAGAGAAAGAAAAATTGGACATAAAGAGCATGATTCCTGAAAGCAAGCTAACTTCCATTTGGTCAGGAATCACCGATACCAATGTGGGTATGTGGGACTATGAGGAATTTAAGGCTGAGATGTTAGCACCGAGCCCTCCTTTGTTGGCTAGAAGAATTGTGGACTCCGGATTGGCTCATGTGGCAGGTTTCCCTTCCATGCTATAGTGTTATGAATTGGTGCTTGAGTGTGCCAGGAATTATGATAGAGGGATAGAAAGGATAATTGGTCCCCAGGGAAGGATTTTGGCTTGCTTTTGTCTTGTATCCATTGCCTCAACCTTTGATATACTTGACGGGTCCCATGTGGTGGCCTTTGACATGGATGGTGCCAAGAAATACTATGAAGAAAATGTAGTTAAGTCTCAGCAGGTGATTAACTCTTGGTTGGAGAAGCCTAAGTCCCATTTCTCCAAGTTGCCAAAACAACTATTCAGGCTCAAGTTGAAGAGAGAGTACTACAATGTCATCACTCTTCTCAGAAGACTAGTAGGATTGAAGAGTGCATGGGTGTTCAAAATTTGGATGTTCAATGTAATTGCTTAGATGGAGCAAGGAATAGATTATCACTGGGTAGGTGTCATTAGTGTAGTGATCCATGAGCAGTTATGCAATGTCTTGCAAACCAAGACTTTTACTATGACCTCTTACCTAGTGTATGCATTGGCGAGCCTTCACCCATACAAGGGGTTAAGCACTAGTGGTACCTTTGGGAAAGATTCTATAAATGAAGTATATCCATAGTTTCACCTAACTGGAGGAAGCTATAGGAGATCCAATGATGCTTTCATAATGTACATCACCAGATTGCTCCAAGGTGCAGAGCATATGAGAATTTTTGATAAGGCTAAATAATTGATACAGAGATCTATAGGGCATGGTTTATCTAGTTCCCAACTTTCTCATACATTAGAATTGATGGTTTTCAAAGGGCTCCTTACATAATCCCTAGATATACTACTGATCATATCATATTGCTGGAAGTCACTAGGCGGCTTAGTTTGTTGGATAATTTTCAAGAGCTTATCCAAAAGTGTATGGAAGATCAGATATAACTGAGAGGAAGCATGACATTTGAAGAACTAATACTTCCAAATTGGTCCAGATTCCATGATGCCCCTCATTCCGAGTTGGAATGTAATTTGTGTCATAATGATGTCTGACAGATATAGAAATGCATTAATCTAGTTTCACCTACTTGACTTAATATGTAGGAAGAATTGAACAATGATAAAGGTAAGAGTCCAATACTTCCTGAGAAGCCCCCCATCCTTAGCAAGGAGCAAGGTAAATTAAAACTAAAAGAACCTAATGGTTGTTGGACATTAAGATTTTATGGATCTAAATCTAAGAAAGGTGCTAGAATAGGGTTTGATTTGATCAATACTAAAGGTAAGAATTATTTCGCTGCTCATAGATTCTGGTTCGAGTGCACTAATAATGTTCCTGAGTATGAAGCTCTAATCCATGGCTTATTGATGGCATCAAGGAGGAAGGTTAAGATATTACAAGTGTTTGAAGATTCAGAGTTAGTAATCAGACATGTAAGAAAACAATATTCATGCCATGATAAAAGAATGACCAATTATAGGCATAGAGTGTGGGATCTCATTGAGGCGTTCGATGCTTTTAATATCCAGTTGATCCCTTGAAACAAAAATGAAGTTTCTAATTCTCTAGCACAAGCTACTAGCACCTTGCAACCTTTGTCACTTTCAGGATTAAAGAAATTTATAGTTGAGCTCACTCCAGTGCCTTCAGTTCCAGACAACGCCACTAATTCCTAGGTATTTGAAGATGATGAGCATATTTTGGATTTTATTACAAGTTGTGATGTGTTTGCTTCCAAAGTTATTGACAAGGAAGAGCCTCAAGAAGCAGAAATTGACTTTGGAGGGATCATCAATCTAAAGACTAATACCATTCCAAGAGGTATGGTGTATTTTGAATGAATTTTTTATTTAGATAAGATAAGAGATCAAGAACAACATACTAAGAGAGAGGCTCTCAACAGCCAGTGTGAAACATATAATATGGGAACACCTTATGACTTGAAGAATGTTTCTATTGGAAAGGTATGTACTCTAGAAGAAAGAAAGGGAATTATTGATATCTTACATACATATCACGATGTAATAGCTTGGAGTTATAAAGATTTGAAAACATATGATACTTCAATCATTACAAACACCATCCCTTTGAAGTCAGATGTCAAACCATTCATGCAGAGACAGAGGCCAATCAATGCTTTGTTAGAACCCATTATTTAGAAGGAGGTGCAGAAACTGCTTTCAACACGCATTATATTTCCAGTAAGACATTCTACTTGGGTGGTGAATTTGGTTCCAGTAAGGAAAAAGAATGGAGAAATCAGATAATGTGTAGAATTTAGGAATCTAAATAAAGCATTAGAAAAATATAATTATCTAGTTCCCTCACTAGATGAGGTGCTTCAGATAGTTAATGGATCTCAAATGATGTCCTTTTTGTAAGGGTATTCTAGATACAACCAAGTTATGGTGCAGTATGAGGATAGGCACAAGACTGCCTTTACGACAAAATGGGGAACTTTTTCTTACAAAAGGATGCCATTCAGGTTGATCAATGCTGGAGCTACATTCCAAAGAGCTATGGACATTGTTTTTAAGGATATAATTGGTAAGTGCATCATTATTTATATGGATGATTTGACTATTTTTTCCAAGAAATGAGGTGATCATATAACAAATCTATGCAAAGTATTCCAAAGATGCAGAGAATTTGGTATTTCACTTAATCCAAGGAAGTGCATTTTTGGACTCACAGAAGGAAAGTTGTTGGGACATATTATCTTAGAACAAGGTATTTCTATTGATCCTAAGAGAATACAAGCTATCTTGAAGATTCAGCCTCCTGCAAGTAAAAAAGAGATGTAGTAATTTTTTGGTAATATTAACTTTGTTAGGAAATTTATCACTGGATTTGCAAAGATAGTCAAGCCATTGGATGCTATGTTGAAACAAGAAGCAAAAATAGAATGAAATGCAGAAGCTAAGGAAGCATTTGTAGAAATCAAGAAAGCTATTGTTGAGGCCCCTGTATTGGTGAGTCTTGATTATACTAAACCTTTTTACATATATTCATTCACTTTTGATCACTCTTGTGCTACAATGTTAACTCAAAAGTTTGATCAAGGTGATGAACACCCTATAGCCTTCATGAGTACTCCTTTAAAAGATGCAGAATTAAGATATCATAATGTAGTAAAGCAAGCCTATGCTTTGGTCAGAGCAGTGAATAAGTTCAGGCACTATATCTTGAGGAATAAAGTTTTTGCCATAGTGCCTGATCTTGTAGTAAAGTTGTTACTGATGCAGAATGAGTTAGATGAATGAAGGGCCAAATGGGTGACTATGTTGCAAGAATATGATATGGAAATCCAGCCCATGAAATTAGTAAGAGGACAAGGACTTACAAAGACAATGGTTGAGACCGGTATTGATCTCACAGCTTAACATTATTACCTTCAAGAGGTATCTTCAAGAGATTGGTATGATGAAATCATTTTCTATTTGCTAAATCAGCAGTGTCCTCATCACCGTAATACAATATAGAGGTGAGCCTTGCAGCTAAGAAGTGGAGGTTTTATGATGAAATGAGCTATCTTGTATAAAAGAAATCATGAGAGTGTATACTTAAGATGTTTGGGAAAAGAAGAAGCTGCCAGAGTGATGATTGAATTTCATGAGAAATATGGAACAAGCCATGGTTCTGCATCATCCACTGCACACCAGATCTTGAGGCCAGGCTATTACTAGCCCACTTTGTTCAAGGATGAACACCAACATGTGAGGACTTGTCACATATGTCAAACCACAACAAGTAAAGAAAAACATCCAACTCTTCCACTCTAGCCTGTCATAGAGGTAAAACCATTTGCTCAGTGGGGTATGGACTTCATAGGTCCCATTAATCCTCCATCTTCTATGGGCCATAGGTATATTCTTACCATAACTGATTATTTTACTAGATGGACAGAGGCTCTTACTTGTAAATAGTGTACTTTGGATGTGGTAATCAATTTTCTTAAATCAGGAATTATTAATCATTTTGGTTGTCCACTAGCTTTGGTCTATGATAATGGTCCTGCATTTGCATCATGAAAGTTTTCTAATTGGGCGTTTGATCATGGGATTGTTATTAAATTTTCATCCAATGATTACCCTCAAGGTAATGGTTTAGCTGAGTCTTCCTATAAGAACTTACTAATAGTTATCTGTAAGTTGCTAGAACAAAACCCTAAGGATTGGCACACCCAGCTCTAATTTGCTCTATGGGCTGACCGAACTAGATAGAAGGCATCCATAGGAACCTCTCCTTATCACCTCGTGTATGGTTTGGAACCTGTGTCTCCTATCCAATTGAAAATCCCTACCCTGTAGTTTATAAATGAGTACTATAATGAAGAAGATAAATGTGAAGCATGTTTGGCTAAATTGTTGTACCTAGAAGAGAAAAGAGATGAAGCCCTAGAAAACTTTGCTAAACATTAGGGTGTGGTAAAAAGATGGTTTGATAGGAGAGCTAAGGTGAAGGCCTTTAGAATTTCTGACTTAGTTCTCTACTAGGATAAAGCCCATGACCGTAAAGGAGAGAATGGTAAATTTGATAAACTTTGGCTTGGGATATAATGCTTTCCGCTTGAAAACCCTCACTGGTGAGGATATCTCACTACCTATCAATGGGCAGTATCTAAAGCATTATTTTCAACCTTGAACTATTCTATAGTTCATCCTGTACATAGCTAGAGTAGGTCTATTTTTGGCCTTGCTTTGCTGGTTTTGCTTTGGTAGTTTAGGTTTTCTTTGGTTGGTTTCAATTTTGTTTTTGTTTTTTCTTTTGGTTTCCTTGTTTCCTTGGGGCTGTTGCATCTGTATAATGGGCTATTTTGCTTGAGATTGTTCTAAGAACTTTTATAAACTTCAATCAGTTTTTCAGAGTCAAGTGGTAGGATTATTTTATCTGATGTCCCTTGTACTTAGAATTGAAGTCACTTGTTTTGGATACACTTTGGAATATATTTGGGTCTCACATTTTTAGACTAAAATTAAAGATTATGGAGTTGCATAGGGTTCTTGAGTAATTTGGCCTGGTGAAAAATCCTATATTTTGCTATAGTGCCACTGTGTTCCTCATCCCTAACTGTGAGTTTCATTACTTACAAAGGTGAAGAGAAAGGTCCTATAAAATAGAAAAAGAGAAAAGGAAAAATTTGAAAATTTGAATAAGTTTCACCTTATCAGGGGTATCCTAGTATCTCTATCAGGGCTATAGATGCCTGACTGGCAGTAGAGCTATGCTTGGGAGGATCATAGCGATAACCTCATCGAGGCTATAGATGATTGACTTATAGCGAGGCTCTATCTAGGTTGCTTTTGAAGTTTGAACTTTTATGTAGCTTGGTCATATTTCCTCTGGTTTCCATTGCACTTACAGGATAGGAAATGAATGCATAATACACACACTTGGACCATGGTATATGAAAAGGTCTTCCTGCTTGTGGTTTCTGAAACTTTGTTCATATGAGTCTTGATGAGAGGATTGAAATCGAAGATTTTGGGTTCTTGATTCTAGTTTATTCTTGAAATACTCTTGAGCATTTCTCTAGCAGAGTCACCATTTGTTGTGCTATTTTTGCACACATGCCCCACTATAAGCAGGGACCCTCTTTTTTTTTGCTTTTGGTGTTTTGGACCTTCTTTTTTATGGGTTTTTCTTGCTTGGGCTCATGTTGTGATGTCCATCTTGCCAATTGAAGTGGCACACTTATGACTTTTATTGAAAATCTTGAGTTATGAATGTATTTCAGAGTTTTCACTGTTTTTGGGAAAACCCGCTCTAGCCGGATTCTCTGGATTTTCTTTTGGAATTCGAAAGTGACTGCCTTTTTGATCCGGATCAAGGGAAATCCATCATGTCCAGATTTCTCTGAAGTCTATTGCCCTATTGAATCCCTAGGTTTTTTGTGGTCATGGTTGTCTTGTCGACCGCATTAATCGTGTTTGTGCGGATTTTTTGGGGCATTGATATATTGGGTTTTGGGAAGTCATTGATCACTTGATTTTGTTTATTTACTTATCAATTGAGCTTGAGTCTTGGAACCTCTGGTGTGTTGCTGGATCATAGATTTTGAAGCTATTTTGACTTTTTCATTTTGCATTTCATTTGCGTGGCTTGTATCCTGCTTGTGTTTGGTAGTTCTTTGTTGGTATCACCAGTTCTAGTCGTTTCGCTCTCATGGTATGTAGATATTCCCTTTTCTCTACTGGTTTGGTTACTTTACGTCATTTTATTTCTAGTCCTTCATGGTTTCCTTCTTTCCTTGGGGGTGCGCATCATGACTGGGCATTTTGGGGTTTCCGTTGCTGTACCAGTCCACTAGGTTGATCATTGAATGTTTATTCTTGGTTTGGTATTTCTTTTCTTTTGGGCATTTGTTTGCATTGGTCTTAAACTCTCCATTTTACTATGTGAGCAAGTCATACCTTGTTCTCCATGCTTTCATGGAAGATATTTTAGGGTTCTTAACCTAGGGCATGGCCAATCCTCCTCGAATTGTTGTGAGGAGGGTTCTAAATTTGTATTTGACCCATTGGAGATCTAGGTTAAGTCATTGTCAAGGTTCAGGCCTTGGATCCAGAACCGTTTGGATTGTTTTAGTGAAGGTAAGAAAGATGTGGATAGGTTTGGCTTTTTGGCGTCCTCGCGGAATTCCACTTTCCTCGAATTTCCCCAGCTTTTCCCGTCCTTTCTCTTTAGCCACTTTTTCCTGGATTTTCCCTATCTCGCTAAAATCTGCTTCTTTCGGATTTTCTCAGTGTTCGGAGTTGGGTCATTTTTCCGGATTCATGCTTTAGTGATGATATATCTGATTCTCGCTAAAATTCATTCCCTCTGCATTTTCCTGGATGTTCCGTGTCTCCTCCATTTTCCCGAGTTAGTTATAACTATTGTTGTTCTTGCCAAAATCCGTCTCTAGCAGATTCTTCTAGGTTTTTCTGAGAAAATGTTGAATTGGATGGTTATGAGGGATTGGTTTATTGATGAAAAATTTGATAGATTAAATTAACTTATACTAAGTATTTCTAGGGTTTCTCCTTTTTTAAATTGATGGATTACAATGATATCATGGGGTTCTCATGCTTGGTTCTCTGGAATCTGCCTAGTCCAGATTTTCCCAGAAATCCTCACCAATGTGGAATCCCTGAGGGGGGCTAAATCCTAAACTTTGAGATATTGATTACCTGCACTTATTATTTCTTTTGGATCTAATTGTGGTTGTATATATTTGTTTGTAGGCAGGATCATGACAAGATGTTGCTAGTCGAGGCAAAGGGAAGGCATCACATCTAGGTGCGGAGACTTTTGCCATCTCAGATGTAGAGAAAGTAAAATTGGACATAAAGAGAAGGATTCTTGAAAGCAAGTTGACTTCCATTTGGTCAGGAATCACCAATACCAATGTGGGTATGTGGGACTATGAGAAATTTAAGGCTGAGATGTCAGCACCGAGCCCTCCTTTGTTGGCTAGAAGAATTGTGGACTCTGGATTGGCTAATGTGGTAGGTTTCCCTTCCATGGTGCAGTGTTATAAATTGGTGCTTGAGTGTGCCAGGAATTATGATTGGTCCCCAAGGAAGTATTTTTGCTGGATTTTATCCTGTATCCATCGCCTCAACCTTTCATATGCCTAACAGGTCCCATGTGGTGGCCTTTGACATGGATGGTGCCAGGAAATACTATGAAGAAAATTTATTTAAGTCTCAACAGGTGATTAACTCTTCGTTGGAGAAGCCTAAGTCCCATTTCTCCAAGTTTCCAAAACAACTATTCAGGTTCAAGTTCAAGAGAGAGTACTACAATGTCATCACTCTTCTCAGTAGACTGGTAGGATTGAAGAGTGTAGGGGTGTTCGAGACTTGGATGTTGAACGAAATTTATCGGATGGAGCAAGAAATAGATTATCACTGGCCAAGTGTCATTAGTGTAGAGATCCATGAGTAGTTATGCAATGTCTTGCAAACCAAGACTTTTACTATGACCTCTTACCTAGTGTATACATTGGTGAGACTTCACCCATACAAGGGGTACCTTTGGGAAAGATTCTATATATGAAGTATATCCATAGTTGCACCTAACTGGAGGAAGCTACAGGAGATCCAATGATGTTTTCATAATGTACATCACCAGATTGCTCCAAGGTGGAGAGCATATGAGAATTTCTGATAAGGCTAAATAATTGATAAGGAGATCTATGGGGCATGGTTTATCTAGTTTCCAACTTTCTCATACATTAGAATTGATGGTTGTCAAAGGGCTCCTTACAGAATCCATAGATATACTACTGATCATATCATATTGTTGGAAGTCACTAGGCAGATTTGTGACTTCGACATAGTTGTGAAGGGAGAAATGCACAAAACAGGTTTTGGGAATGACTTTCCCTTAAAGATAGGAATGGGTGAGGTTTGTCCTTATATCTAATCTTCTCATCCTTCTGAGGAGGAGATGAGTACTTTTGGTCTCTCTTTCCATTCCAAGAGGGCAAGGTTTGACATCACTGGCGAAGCACAAACAAAGGCCAGTAGGGAATACAACCATAAGGCTAATATTGAGGATTATTGGGTTAACCTTGCCGATGAATCTGAGGTAAGAAAGAATAAGTTCTCTAGATTGTCAGTGGATTTAGTAAGGTTATACAATGTGAAAGATATCCTTGACTAGGTAGAGGAGGATGGAAATTTGATCCAAGTTCATGTCTATGAGGCAGTAAAGGATAAGCCAGTTGGAGAAGTTGACTAGTTTGAAGAAGAAAAATAAATTTGGATCAAGTCATGACCCCAGTGATTAAATACACCAAAATGTGGTTGAAACACAAGATGTTAGAATTAGAGAGTGAGAGTATCCCATGTACTTATGATCTAATGGGAAACTTGGAGTCTCACTCTTCCTCTAAGGAATCACTTGAACCATATCCTAAGGGCAAAGAAAAGGTGGCTTCCCCTTTCAAAATCTAGGTTAGGGATGTTTAAGTTGAAAAGGTGACAGAAGTGAGTAAATAGAGGAAACCTATTGCCAAGAAGAGGAGACATGCCTCAAGGAAAGAAGCTGAAAAGGACAAAGAAGAAGAAGAGGAGGTATAGATTATTCCTCCATTGAAAAATAGAAGAAGACTTACAAAGCTATCACGAAACTAGAGGACATTCCCAAAACTGATAAGGAGGTTGAGCCACCAGTAGTATAGGTGGAAAGCTCAAGAGAAAAAACACAACTGTACATGAGGAGGTCAAGGACTCCTTCCCCAAGGGATACTGCAATAAAGGAGGATGTTCCAATGAATGTTCTTGTCATTGAACAAGTAAGTGTCTCCATTCCTCAAGATACCGGTAGCACACATGAAGAACTAATAAAAGGATGAAGATCCTAAAGATTTGGGCAAGGAAGAGTTTCAGGAAGGAGATATCTATAGTGCGGAGGCAGAAATTGATAAAGTGATTCAATCTCCCTTGGTGGCACATGCAGATTCACCTGTGAAAGAGAAATTGAACAAGTCTCCTCAAAAGGAGGAGGAGATCCCAACTAAGGCCCCTTCACCGGTACAGGTCATTATGGAGGAACAGTTGCAGGGTAAGGAGAATCCAGTCATGTATATCCCCAAAGTGCCAAGTGTTGAGAAGGATACAACTAATGAACAACAAGAGAAGTAGGATACAATGCCAATCGAGTCTACTATTCCAGATTGGCTAGATAAAGATTTGAAGAGAAAAATGGTGATAGTGGAGGATGCTCCTCCTAATTGGGATATTTTGATGGAAAATTTTGAGCAAGGGAAGGCTAAGAAGAAGGCTAGGGTTGTGTCCCGGATTGAGAGAGAAGGGCCAGGCAATAGAGTGGCCCATATTGCAACCCCTACTCTGAATAAGGATAGAGATAGTGTAACCACTAAGTATTATCATGTGCAAACTATTGACCTAGGGCATGCTTTTGTAGAATAGGATATTTAGGAATATGAAGGTTCTAGCGTTATAATTGTAGGCAATTTGAAGAGGGCTATGCTAACTACGAATGAGTTAGAGAGAGAATGAGAAATTGAAGAAGTATTTGTAGGATTTGATGAAACCCTTGTAGGCTATTGGCTCCTCCTCCTCTGCCATAGGTTTCTTGCCTCAGGAGACAATCTTTGAGCTGGAAAAGATGAAAGGCACCACACATGCTATAGTTGCTTGGTTGCAGGGTGTCCAAACCATGGGAGATGCTTCCATTAAGGACATTTTGTCAACTAGAGGGGATAATATGAGGTCATTGGATTGGTTGAAGGTTGTATTGGCTCAAGACATTGAGGATACTGATCTCCTACTACAGAAAGCCACAATAATTATGGATTTCACTAAAGATAAACTGGTAAAGAGTGGGATTCTTCCTTTTCCAAGGGTTTCTAAACCTTGGGAATGGTTTGAAATCCTACAAATGAAGCAGAGGGCCTTAAAAAAATTTCATAAACAGGAAAAAACAGATTGAGGACACTTTGACTAGTATTCATGATAAGTGAATCTCATTCTTTTAGGTCATGACATGAAGGAAGATGTTTGCTCTAAAACATCTTAATCTGGAGCAACTTAGAAAATGGTGGTGAGATGTTTATTCTCCAATTAGTTAAGGACCAGTTACTGGGAATCAGCTAGATGATGTTGCAACTTATATTGTAGTTATGGAAAAATACTTGATTAATAGGGCTGATTGGGATGGTGCAGCTAGGCAGGCAAGAGATGACATCAAGTTTCTTGAGAGAAGAATTAGGGTTTTGCTTGTGCCATCTATTGCTGAGCTGGATAGAGTCTTGTTGGTCATACATGGCAAAGAAGATCAAACTAAAGATGAGGATGGGAAGTAGCTATATAGGGTTCCATTGAGATTTGTGATTCCAATTATTCACATGTATTGGGGTGACCCTTTTTGGTATCTTGGCTGATTTGGATGAAATTGGTGCTAATGGAACATTTCATGGTTATGTTCAAATATCTTTGAGGCCAACCTCTTGTAGGTCATGTTTTTAATGTAAATTATCTTTTTATGCTGGCCTATCTTAGGGATTCTCTATAAAATAGGTATGTCACCTCATTTGAATATATATATATATATAGATAGATGGACAAATAGAGATAGGGAGAAAATAGATAAGTGATATTAGAGCGACTTAGGGTTTATTCTCAAGAAAGTTTTGTAACAAAAGAATGGAATTGTTGCTATTTTGGACGACTTAATATAAGAGAGATATTGTGATTTTGTATCTATCTTGTGGAGTTCATTTGACATGGTTCTTCTTATTCTATCTTTGAAATTGCTTATAATTTTATAGTTAAATGGTTTGGTGATGCTTAGGGTTTCATGTTTAGAATGTTTGAAGTGATCTCTAGTCCATACTTTTTGTAGTTAGTTGATTGTTAGCTACTTTGAAAAGTTAGCTTGGACTTAAAATTGTGCTCAGTTCAATTATAAGGATTTGTTCATCTCAATCGCAATAAGTTTGGTTGAATGAATGTTTGTGATTTGAAAATCTTTAATTACCTTAGAAGATTGCACTATTTTTGTTAAATTGCAGATTTATCTGGGTTAAACATAAAGTAGTTTATGAGAGATTGGTCCATTTTGAGCATTTTATCTTTTGGCATTTTCAATCTTAGGGTTAAAAGTAGTCTTAGAATCATCCCTCAAACCTTTATCTTTTGTTTTCTCTTTATTTTCAAGATTCAAATCAATATTCAAAGTATCAATTCATTGTTTAGATCTGATAAATTTGAAGTGCAGTGTTTTCTTGTAGTAAGGTACCTTTGTGATTACCATCATTTTCACATTTATCACTAAGTTGTTTGTTGCATTGAAAAGACCTAACATTAGAGACATTGGGGTTATCTCTTTTCCCATAGAGATTTACCATTCAAGAGAGATAGGATATCATATTCTATCTGAGTTATTGTTGTGCAGAAAACACCATCAAGAACTTTTGATACCAATATCTCATTTGAAGTATTATTATACTTAGTAATGGTATACTTCATTCTAGGTTCTCTCACAATTTTGATATGATTTCGGACTCCTTTCCAGGGGAGCCCCATGTGGGAATGATCTATGGATGTGTATCCATTTAGTGTCTTGGTGAAATCTCTACCCAAGATTTGACCATAAGTGTCAAGAATGTCAGCCACCTCAATATTAAGTACTTGTTGCACTCTAGGATCTGAGGCAATTTGCATGGGAATCATGTTTAGTTCTCCTACTATATTCACCTCTATTTTTTCCAATTGGGTGAACTTATTTTGAGAGGTTGTAGGGGTAATACCAAAAGCCCTACAGAAAGAAAATGGCATAACATTTGTGGATGCCCCCAAATCCAACAGGAAATTGTGTATATTTTTACTAAATATATGAATAGAAATCAGAAAAGGAGGGGTTTCCATTTTTCCTTGGAATAAATTCAACTATGATTTAGCTTGTGCAACATAACCCATATCTTTTTCTTTACCCCTATCCTCAGGTTTTGATTGACTAGGATCTTTGAGTGTTTGTGAACTAGGAGGTCTTGTAGTTGCCTCATTGCTTGCTACTCCTTGTGTTTCTATACTTGAATTAAAGGACCCTAGGACTACATTTCTGATTTTAGGAACTCTCAACAACTCAAAAGCAGAAAGACTCACCTTTACTTTTTTGACTTCCTTAGTGACATATTCTCCCAGCTATTCCACATTTATGTTAGTGTGGAGCTCCTTAGAATGACTAGTCTTCTTATCCTTTTCCCAATTAGCATTGCTTCCTTTTGAAACATCTGGTTGTCCTTCTTTTGAGAGGTATTGTGTTGGCACCTGAGGGTAAGATGGATTTTTAGTGGCATGTGGATCTGGTGGAGTAGTAAAATTGTGTGGAGGGGTAGATGTAGTAAAGGGTCCTCCAGCCTATGGATTCCTATGGGACTTGCTCCTCAGATCATACTTTCTGACAAGTTGCTGAAACATCTACATTTCTTCAACATCATCCTCTCCTTCATCCAATGGGCCATTGTCATTCTCAGTTTCTTCATCAAACATCTAAGATATTTCATCTTCATTGAGCACTTGTTCAGCCTCACCATTCTAGCTACTTGATTCCTCTTTTGGTTCATTCTCCTCATCCCTTCGGAAATGAGCATGATTCAACACCAAAAATGGGGAATCCTAGGGATTTGAGGGTACCAATTCTTGGCCAATGGATTTATTTTCAACTTCATATTGAAAAATGGAAGAAGCAATTTGAAATTGAGGATAGTCAAGCTCAGAGTGTTGAGTGGTCTTATGAAGCCTACACCATCCAGACAAAGCAGCTTCTGCTAAGTACACACTACCTAGAGGTTTCTCTAGATTGGAAGGTTGATCCAATGGAGTGGGGACTCCTCCTTTGTTAGGCCTAGTGTTCCACAACCTATTCTTCCTAGGTGTTTGTCTTCTTTCAAATCCTTGTCCACCTTGTTGACTTCTATCAAAGTTCTGACCAGAACCTTGTCCTCTTTCAAAGTTCTAATTTATGTCATAGTGTTTTTGTCTATTATAACTTGATTGCATACTCTTCTAATTAACTTGGAGTTGATTATTTTGGTTCCTCAAGTAGGTTACCTCCATGTTCAGCTTATTCACTTGCTCAATTAGCTCATCTAACCTTTCTTTATCAAGATTGTTGTAAGGGACTAGATTCACAGTGTTTGGGGAGTATCCTAACACTCCTCTAGAACTAGTAGACTAATTCAAAACTTTTGAGTTTTGCAAATATGTAGGGAAACTAGCTTGTGATTGTGAATGGAGGGGATGGTTAGCATTTTTCTGGAGATAACTAAGTATTGGTTGGACCTAGTTTATTGGATGACCTAGGTGAGGGACCAGAGGCAACTATGGTATAGGATTCATGATAGGCGTGTGATTGGTCAAAGCCTAGTTGAGAGATTGGACTTGGCTTGGGTGAGTAGTAGGTCCTAGAGATGGCAGAGGTCCTAACAAGTGTTGTCTCAGGTCTGTACTAACCTTAACAGCCTTTGTATATGCAGTGAGAGAAAGGTAGTTGGGGGATTAGTTCTCCACTTAAGGAAGGTTGATGTAAGGCTATCAAGGGCCTCAAAGTAGACCTCTAAGGAAATGTCCACATTTCCAGCATAAGGTGCTTTAAGTCTAGTGTATGCTCGGTGGATCCTATTATTGAATGATCCTATAGGCTCATTAACTTCTCTTTTTACCCCAATAAACTACATATATAACTCATTAGCACTAATGGGAATGTTAACTTTCAGCAAAAATGTAGCCTTAAACTCAGCCCAGTTAGAGATGGATGTAGCAGGTAAATGGCTATACCAATAAAAGGCCTCCTCTCCTAGAGAATAATAGAAAATTCTGCATGCAACATCCTCATGGTTAATCCCTCTATCTCTAAGACAAGTCTAAAAGATCCTAATGTGATCTTTTAATGTCATATTTGGCTCATTTGTGTGAAACTTAGAGCAAAAATGCTCAGGGTTCTTGGGCATAACATTGTAGTTGTTGAATGTCAAAGGTGATGGGTTATTTTCCAGGAAAGCCATTGGTGGATGTGGTAATGGTTGATGGATGACTGGTTGGGGTTTTGGAATGGAACCAGTCTCAAAATCAGATGAAGATGAAGTGGATGGAGGTGGGGATGGTGGAAATGATGGATTGGATGATGGTTCCTCCCTTCTTCTGGTCCTTCTTGACCTAGTTGGAGATGGAAATTCTTGAAAATATTCTTCCAATGGTATAGATCTAGTTCTCCTTCTGAGCCTCTCAGGACAAATGGTGTTTAGAAAATGCTCCATCTTTCTTGTTCAGCCCTCCTTCTAGTGCCAATCCTATTGTTTGGTGTTTCTGCACAGAAAGAACTCAGACAGAATAAAATTTATCTTATCTCTCTTGAAAGGTTGGTCTCTATGAACAAAGAGATAACCCCAAGGTCTCACGGGTGACAAGTCATGACAATGCAATAGAAAAAACTCAGTGACAAAATGTGAAAATGCTGGTAATCACAAGGGGTCTTTTGAACAAATGTTAGAAGCTCTAAACTCATCATATTCTAAGATATGGTGATGCTTTAATTTCTACTTGTAACCAAATAATAAAAGAAACAACAAAAGATGAGGATTTCAGAAGTCCTAATGTTAACACTACTTCTAAGATTAACCATCCAAATGATGAAATACTTGGAATGGAACAATCCCTTAAACTAATTTATGTTCGACCCAGGCTATACCTGTAATCTTGTAGAAAACAATGCAATCTTATAAGGTGTTAAATATTGTCAGGCTATAGGCATTCATTCAATAAGACTGAATGAATATCTATAGTTGAACTAAGCACATGAATATCAAGTACAGGTTGAACTTGCACAACATTCCCATAATCAATAAGTTGCCTAGAGTATGAACTAGGGATTGCTACAACACTCCAAGCATTAAATCACAAGCATTACTAATTAAACCTAAGATGTATTCAAACATTTCCAAGTGATTTGAAAGGTAGTACAAGAACCATGCAAGATTATCCAATCCAAGAGAAGGCACCAATCATAACACAATGTCTGCAATTTGTATTAAATCATCACATTTGCAACAATTCCAGTCTATTATAGTTGTAGATACTGAAAATTGGTCTAGGCCTATGAGTACACATTCAAAATAATTTTCTATAGTCTGTGGTCTTAATTAAATAATGTTTATTATTTAATTAACCTTTTTAACACATATTTCCTCTATTAATTAAATACCCCTTTTTAATTAATTCAATAATTCATTAATAACCTTTATTCAACTTGATTAATTAAATAAATCATAATTATTTAATTATGTCGCTAACTAATTAATTCTTTCCCTTTTATCTATCAATTAAATAATTTATTATCTAATTACCCCTTTATCATACTTTTCCAACTATAATTAAATATCTTTATTTTTTTATTCATTTAACCCCCTTTATCCGTAATTAAATATTTATTATTTAATTATTTATATTATCCTTTTCAAACAGTCAAATTAAATAAATTATCTTTATTTATTTAATCAAAGTCTCCTATTTTTGAATGTTGAATTAAATTAACATTTAATTCATATTTAATTATTTATGTCATATTCTTTTGTCAATCAGTTATCTAAGTCATTTACTTGAGATCTATTTTTAGTTCTCTAGTTATCTCTGGATTCAACACCTATTTATCTCTGCAAGAAGACTCTCCGTCACAACTAGTCCATTAACTAGTTCTAACTCATGTTTGCATTCAAATGCCTTATTCTTTGAGTTCTAACTTTGTCTTTTACATACAAAGTATATTTCTTCTATTTTTGAAGACTAAGATCTTGAACTCATGTTCTAACTCACGTTCTAACTTAGTCTCTATCCTGCAATATTTTCCTAACTAATGTTCTAACTCACATTCTATCTGAAACAAAACTCACATCACATGGCATTAATCAATCTCATCTATCGATCTCTCTTTCAATCTGAGCTGATCATTCAAGAAAAGAAAATATATAAAATGGCCTGCCATTATCATTATTCCTCCTCCCAAAATCATACACTTTTGAGAAGAAAATTATGTTCAATATTTTTCTTAGACATTCAACGAAGTTATGCTTGCATTCAAACATAGAAATTTGAGGGCAAGAATAGTGAAAAGGAAAAATGGAGAAGAACAATCAAGATAATTCGAAGGGGTGAACGTATATTCCTTGAGAGCTTTCCATTAATTTGATTAGTTTGTTATGTTTATTTCCTCATTCTTTGTTGTTTGATTTTAGATTATTATTTAGATTAGGATTAACATCGTTTGTTCTAGTTGTATATTATCCATCTCATTCATAGGATCTTTTAATCTATTCTTACATTTGGTGAACCCAACATGAACATGCTTCAAAATTTGCACATCTTTTCGTCTTTCCATTTTTTCGTTTTTCTTTTTTTTTGTAGGTTTTCATATGGCACTCCATATCTACTTAGAAAAATGACACATTTGTATCCATGAGCCGCATCTACTAAAAACAACAATGCACCTATCATTCTGAACCACATTCATGAAACTATGAACCGCATCTACCTGTCAAAAAAATCCTAAACCGCATCCGCCTGTCAACATCGAGATGCATCTGTGACTCAAAATGCCACATCTACCTGGTAATCTTTTTTTCAATTTTTGGTCATTTTCGTTGTTTAAGTTGTTTTGATTTTCGCTAATGTTTGTTTACAGTTGTGTTAAGGTGGAATAACGTAGTGTTTGCAAGACGAAGCATAGAAGACAATAACAAAATCAAAGACAATATTTTCTATAGGACAAAAGCTGAAGACAAGAACTATGAATTACTAATCAGTTTGCATGCAAGACCTAATGCCTTGTCTTTATTTATTTAGCAAGATTTTTGTTTGGTAGATAGATAATTGTTGTGTGGATTGAAAATAACTTTCTATTTGGTAGATAGATAACTGTCGTTTGGATTAAATAGAATCATTGTCTACTTTGTCTAGTGCGTTGCACATATTTGTCACCCTTATGATTCAGTATATCGGAGTATCCTCTCCCCTTGCAAAGTCATGCAATCCTGGGTGTAAGATAAATGGTTACTGACTCTAGAACTTGGGCCTGTCTTGGTGGGAGAAATTACTCACCCCAAGATGACTTAGATCGGTAACAGGCTAAAGCCAAGCGACTTCCACCCGGTATATAAAAATGGATTTCTGGAGAAAGCCCAAAAATCATGAACACTATTCTAATGAGATGGATAGAAATGGACTCTCGCTGACATTGGATAGTGCAGCATGAATGGAATGCCCTTATTAAACACCTTGTTGTAGATTTACCAAAATCCTACCTACTTGTTGGCGCAGCAGGGTCGGCCCAGTGAAGCCATCTTACATTCTTACAATTTATATGTGGAAATGAGATCTATGCCATGGGAGTTTCATGGATACAGTAGCTTGGATACCACATATAAGTGAGTTCCATGGAGGGGATCCAGTGGGGTCAAGCTACTAGTCATTCACCATAAATATGCGTACTTGCAAAAATCCAAGTAAGAACTCAAAAAGTATTGTCCACTAAGCCTAGGTTGTAAATGTTTTTCGAGTCTTAATAGTTCTATCATCAAAAACTAAAAATACATTGATTGTTGTGTTTGTTTTCTACTGTATTCGCCAAAATCTTGATGAACAACCGAAGTCGATCAAAACAACTTTCGAGAAAATTTCAACTCTCAAAAACATTGAGTCGCAACTGTTAGTTTAAATGCCACATCTATCTTAGCAAGTCGCATTTGTTAGGGGAAAAGCCACATGTGTCTATCAAAAAAATTTATCATTCATAGTCTAGATATTAGGAGCTGCAATTGTCATATTTTGAATCGCATGTGTGCATGCAAACCGCATCTATCAATTTTTGAGCTGCAAGTGTCTGTCGGAAAATTTAGGTTTATAGAGTCCATATTTAGAACCACATGCAATTGCTAAACCGCATTTGTCATAGGAAAAACTGCAACTGTCAGAAACATCACATGCATAGTTATAAACCGTATTTGTCAACATTTGAACTACAATTGTTAGGAAAACCACATTTGACTGTCAACACAAAACTTCAAAAACCACAAACTAAGTCTGAAACATCACTGTCACTATTTGCTTCTGGTTTTATTAAGATCAACCTTGGACAGAAACTAATAAATTTTTCTCAAAAACCTTGCATCATTAGGTGTCATATACGTTTTAGTCATAGTAAACGTCTTAGTCATAATCATCCTAAGTTGCATGCATATAGATACTTCCTAGGAAATTGCATATCACAAAATAGATAATTTTCCTCGTCATTGGAAATTTTCATGTTTTAGTTTGTCACAATCATTGAACCTAGTCACTTTAGTCCCATTTAGTGGATCTTTTCAGCTCAACAGTCTAGTTTGGAAAATTCACCTTGTCAACTGTCCTTGTCATACAATAAGGTTCCTTGGTCAAATACAAATCATTGCATGCATTTATTCCATAGGTGGTAGGTTATACCTGTCTTAGAGTCATTTATCATCATAGTCTACTCGAGATTTTGCATATTTTATGTCCTATCATACGTCATCTTAGTATACATCTTTTTAGAAATCATTTTAGCAACGTCATTTATTGTCAAAAAAATCCAAAAACATAGACATAGGTGATAACAATTTTTAGACATAGTCTGCATTACCCCTATTTGAGCAACTTTTTCATGGTCGAAACAAGGTCTAAAAAGAAACATAAAGAAATGTCAGACCCCAAATAATTCATCAATCCATTTAGAAATCAACCATCAAGAAGTAAAAGACCACACAAATCTTTGCTTGGAAAACACATCACTAGAGACACACATGGACGAATTTATATAGAAGACATAGATGCCACTGTACAAGATCCTGAGTTTGCACCCTTTATGGATGAGTGTTTGAAAAATGATCCCCAATGATATCTAGCAAAATTGCTAGTATAAGGTGCCACACTACCACCAGGATTTGATATTCATACTTTGAAAACAGAGTCTACTCAACCAACGCAAATTGCAACGTCAAGTGTTTCTATTCCCCAAATAACTGCAGAAATTCCAACTGGTATACCAACCCAAACATCGTCAATTGTAAACACAATCCCTTTCAACATAACACAAGGTTTAAAATTTACTGTGGGGGCAACTTCCTCCAACCCCTTTGGCACCAACACGACTGGTAAGAGATCCAAAGTTGGCAGGAATATTCCTATACCAAATCAGAACATTTCGACAGGAAACATTCCTATACCAAATTAGACCATTCAGACAGAAAATATTCCTATACCACATCAGAACATTCTAACAAGATATATTCCCTCGCCAAATCATAACCTGTCACTGAACATGGCATATCAAAACACCTACATTGATCCAAACAACGCAAACACCATGTCCTTGACACAAGTAGATGTCCTTCAAAACCAAATGCACTCTTCAACAACAGATGGACAACATGTCTATGTTAGGAAAATGAACTATCTTAGTGCAAGACCTATGTCCATGTCCATTTGACAAAGCACTTTATATGACACCTACCCCCCATGGATACATTATACCAATTTTTCCTAAGTATAATGGGAGGAAGAATCCTTTGGAACACATTAGAGAATTATCAATGGCGAGCATGGACATATCGTATTAACCCACATACTTGATGAGATTATTTCCATGAACCCTTATTGGGATAGGACTGGAATGGTTTTCTAAATTACCATATGCCATACGATCCTGGGGTGAATTAGCAGAGAAGTTTGTCGAACATTTTTACTTTAACATAGACAATAATTTAATAATAGAAACCTTGTGCCACACAACACAAGAAGATGGAGAAACTTTTACCACCTTCTTCCAGAGATGGAGAAGCCTAGCTAGCAGATGTCTAGTTGAAATACCAGAAGAGCAAAAGGTCACGATATTCTTAGAAAACATCAACCCAAAACTGCGAAGTGACTTAAGGGTACACTATTGTACTTCATTCCTAGACTTGGTACAAAATGGCATCATCCTTGAGAAAGGCCTTATATACAAAGGAGAAATTAAAGTACCAAGAAGAAATCTGGTTGTCCAACATCAGATTGCACCAAACGATAGAAACAAATTCTAGTCTAGAGACAAAAAAGTTACAAATGATGACATTTTTGATGCTAAAAACATACATGTGGGGCCAGTTATCACACTTAGAGGTTAATCCAATAAAGACATGATGAATAGTCCAGATCAAACCACCAATTATGTCCAAAACTCACAACAACAAAGACCACAGAGGAGATTTCCTACACGTGAATTTACACCTTTAGGACAACCAATCGAGATAATTTTCAAAGAGTTGATTAAACATAATCTCATCAAACCTTTGGAACCAAGAGAGTATCATACTAGACAGTTCAAACCTTCATGGTGGGATGATAACTCTTTTTGTGACTACCACCGAATGAAAGGACACAACCTACAACAATGTCGCCAACTGAAGAATATTATACAAGACTTTGTTGAAAATGGAACAATAGAGGTTGGTGGGTAGAAAAATACCAAGAAGAGTGATCATAAGGTCTTCATAGACCCGTTACATGACCATACAAAAGGAAAAGCCTCTAGTTCGGAACCCAAGAATAATCCATCAACCAATTATAGCAATACCAAGTATGACTATGGTAAAGGAATGATCATAAATCACCTCCGAGCTGCAAATGATAACGTCAATACCATCATCATTAAGAAGCATCCAGAATGTAATGTTAACACACGCAAAACTAAGATTACTATTCTAGGTCATTCTTCTGATCCACCTACACAAACTTCCAAGTTTAAGTACAACTTTCTTGATCAATTGAGTAAAATCCCCGCACAAATATCTATCTTGGAATTGTTGACTTTATCACCTAAGTATCAAGCCATTCTTGAAAAAGCTCTACAAAACACAACTATTCCAACAAACTTAGATGTCAATCATTTCAAAGAAATGATGGGATATTTGACCAACTCGCATCATGCCACATTTTCCCAACAATATTACTCAACTGAAAAGTATGATCATAATGACCCCTTACATCTTGAAGTCTTAGTCCATAAAACTAAAGTCCAATGAGTCTTGGTAGATGGAGGAGTAGGTTTGAACCTGTGTACCCTAAAATTGGTTAAGGTATTAGGATTCTTAGAAGACTGTGTAGACACCTCTAAGAGTATAGTCATCAAGGCTTATGATGATGAGGAAAGATCATCCAAAGGAGTTGTCACACTCCCTATCAAAATTGGCCCAACAATCATGAACACCAGCTTCCAAGTCTTGGATCTCACCCTTTCATAAACCTTGTTGCTAGGTAGACCTTCGATACATGCAATGAAAGTTGTCCCTTCAACATATCACCAATGTCTTAAGTTCTTGTATAATGGCAAGAGATCACGATTGATGGTGATCCAGATCCTTTTCAGTATTGTACAAGCCTAAGGGAAATTCCACAATGACAAGTACCAGTTAACCAAGTAGCTTCATCATCCACTTTATCCCTATACATTGACACATCACATCTTACTAAGTCGATTTCATTCAAACCACCATCAACCACTCCTAAGCTCGAGATCCAAGACAAGGGTTGTGGAAAATATCATATAAAGG
This sequence comes from Sequoiadendron giganteum, assembly GCA_007115665.2. Lineage (NCBI taxonomy): Eukaryota > Viridiplantae > Streptophyta > Pinopsida > Cupressales > Cupressaceae > Sequoiadendron > Sequoiadendron giganteum. The sequence continues at coordinate 510,525,085 of CM021108.1, read as the reverse complement.
CATCATACTATGTCAGTCAACTAATTCCACCTAAGGCATATGTCTTACCCATGGTAGATAAGAGACAATCAGTAGTCACATTTCATGTTCCTCCTACAATGACATTGACCAAATGGGGAGAGTTAAATGAAGAAATTGTGGATCAAGGTGATATTAATTCTTGGTTGTATCAAGAAGACAATGAATACCCCTCCTTGTCTATTCAAATAGGTAAAGACCAATATGGAAAAGGCTTTAAGATAATGCAAAACGAAGGCTATGATGCGCACAGCGGGTTAGGACTACATCAAAATGGAAGGACGGAACTGATCACTATCTCACCATGACCGAAATACCTAGGGCTAGGGTTTCAACTACTTAGAATTGGGTTTCCTAAACTTTGTCACCATTTCAAGAGGAAGTGAGTGCTTGCACAAACATCAAGATATCTCATGAACCACTTCCCCCAATTTATGACAAACCTCCAGTTTACGATGAATCCCCTTACTCAAGCGATTGTGAATGGGAGTCCCTTTCATCTACTAGTACCATGAACATAGATGCTTTATTTGGAGAATTGGACCTAAAGGTAAAACCTATACCAAAACCATCTAGTCCTCATCCTAAGAAACACTTGTCCAAAGAAGAATGGAAACAGAACTATTATTGGGAAATCCTAGATCATGCATCTTGGGCACCTGACAAACCATAATTTGACGATTCAGCCCTTATAATAGTCCCACATCAGATTTTACCTACCCCTAGGAAGAAGAAAAAGAAGGAGTTAGTCCAAAACTTCTATGACCATGTCAACCATTCTATACTCACCTTGTCAGCAGCTACCTTTACAAACTCCAATGTTGACATGCCCCTTATATATCCCAAACTTATCGACTGGGATCAACAAGGTACACCTATCATAGATACATTCGAGAATGACAAAGCAATTGTTGAGTTCATGGGACTTAGAGAAGGCATACCACAAGGGGATGATAAAGCTGGTTTTACTATAGACTTGGACGATAAAACATATTTTGGGGAGTCTATTTACACCTCTAGTCACAAAAATGAGAATAAAAAGAAAATAGATGATGAAAAGAAAAATGATGAGTCCCTAGGTGTAAACCGAAAGGCACCTTTGGATGAAGAAATAGTCAAAATAAAGGATGTATTCGAGGGTGAAAACCTCTCAGAGGCACCCAAGGATAGAGGTTTAAATATTCTCCCCGTTGAATGGGAAAATTCATGATGCTAGTGGAAGAGTCTATTGAGGTCAACATAGGTACAAAAGAGAATCCTCAAAAGGTATATTTTGCAGCTTCTTTAATAGAGACAGAAAAACCAGAGTTTAAGGAATTCTTCACAAAGAGATAGATAAACTTTGCATGGTCATATGCTGACATGCCTGGGCTAGATCCAGACCTAATATTGCACCATTTACCACTACAACGAGGTATTAAGCCAGTCAAATAAAAGTTGAGAAAAATGCATCCATAAATTGCTCTATTGGTCAAGGCAAAACTTAAGAAACTCTTGGATGTAGGATTCATAAGGACGATAGACTATGCAAATTGGATATCAAATCTTGTACCAGTAACTAAACCAACTGGGGGCATTCCAATTTCACACACTTTAGAGACATCAATAAGGAATGTCCTAAGGATTACTTTCCTTTGCCGAACATCAACATGATAGTCGATCTTACAGCAGGATACGAGATGTTATCCCTCATGGATGGTTTCTATGGATATAACCTAATTAAAATAGCAGTTGAAGACCAACACAAGACATCTTTCACATGTCCATGGGGCACATATTGTTGGAATGTTATGTCATTTGGCCTTAAGAATGCAGGAGCTACCTATCAATGGGCAATGACTATGATTTTCCATGACTTTGTACACACTCTCATGGAAGATTATGTAGATGAAATTATAGCTAAATTAGAAGCAAGGGAAGATGATTTGAAGGTTCTAGACAAGATATTCCAGAGGCTAAAGAATTACAATGCCAGGCTAAATCCGAAGAAGTGTATCTTTGGAGTGAAATCAGGGAAACTGTTAGGTTATATCATTTCCCGAAGAGGCATTGAAGTAGATCCAAAGAAGGCAAGAGCTATCACAGAAATGCCTCCTCAAGTCAACATTGGTCAACTCATAACACTATAGGGAAGATTACAGTCTATTAGGCATTTAATAGTACAATTGGCAAATAAAATACACCCATTTCAACATCTACTCAAGAAAGGAGTACCATTTATGTGGACACCTAAATGTCAAGAATCCTTCCAAAAAATTAAGGACTATTTGCTCACTCCACCAATCTTAATGCCACCTATAGAGGGAAAACCATTGATACTATACATTTCAGCAACTCAGTCGACATTAGGGGATCTTCTCGCGCAACACGATGATCAAGGTCAAGAGAGCAGTCTATTACATCAGTCATACCTTAGTGGGATATGAATTGAGTTACAGAAACATAGAATGTGCCTATCTTGTAGTAGTCCTTGCTACCCAAAAAATTTGGCACTATATGCTCAATCATCAAACAATGTTGGTTGCAAAGATTGATCCACTCAAATACCTCCTAAGCAAGGCAGCACTAATAGGCCGATTGGCTAAATGGGTTATGATACTTAGCAAGTATGACATCCAATATTTCAAGAGGAAGGCTATAAAAGGGCAGGTAATTGCAGATCAGTTAGCCGATGCACCTATCAAAGAAAACCATCCTTTAGTGGTAGATTTTCCTAATGAATTTCCCTTTAACATTAACATTAAGACCAAATGGAAACTGTACTTTGATGGGTCACATACAAATCATGGTTCAAGAGCTAGTATCCTATTTGTTACACCTCAAGGTGATACCATTCCTAAATCATTCAGGATTTCTTTCCCTTATACCAACAATATAGCAAAGTATGAAGCTTTGGTGATGGGGTTAAAAATGGCAGCTCAGTGGAGATTAAGAGTCTACATGTTTTTGGTGATTCTCAACTAGTAATCCGGAAAGTAAATGATGATTATGAGACTAAAGATGAGAAGCTTTCCCCTTACAAGCATATGGCTGATAGTTTCAAGTAGTATTTCAATGACATTAATTTTCAACAAATACCATGTATCCAGAATAGAGCTACAGATGCTATGGCAATTGTGGGTTCCTTGTTGGATATTCTGAGTAACGTACCTAAGTTTGAGTTTTTTGTTGAACAATTGTTGGTCCCCACCTATGATGTCCCCAATTCTATGATGGTGTATACAATTTTTGGTCCTATGTCTCCTTGGTATAAAGAAATATTCGACTATCTAACTGACCAAACCTTACCTCTAGACTTGTCTAATAACCAACACCGAACCTTCATCCAAAAGTGAGCTAAGTACACCATCATCGGAGAAAACTTGTATTGACGTACCTTAGATAATTCCCTAATGAGATGTCTCGATGCTGAGGAAGCACAAACAACTTTGTGAGTGGTACATGAGGGTATATACAGATCTCATTTGAGTGGTCCTACTTTAGCCCATAAGATTATGAGACTAGGTTATTATTGGCCTACAATGGAGAAAGACTCATATATTTTTGTAAGGAAATATAGACAATGTCAGATACATGGAGATTTGATCAGAGCACCAGCATAGGAGCTTTGTTTGATTACATCACCATGGCCCTTTGCACAATGGGGACTTGACCTCATAGGTAACATACACCCTCCATCATCCAATGACCGTAAATTCATCATAACCACCATTGAATACTTCACCAAATGGATTGAAGCTATTCCCATGACCTACATCACCGACACGGAAATATCTAAGTTTATCCTAAACTATATCATTTGTCTGTATGGTGTACCCCAATCCATAATCATAGACAATGGCTACCCATTCAAGAACCAAGAATTACACCATTTATGTGAAGAGTTCCATATCAAACATCATTTCTCCACCCCATATTACCCACAAGGTAATGGCTAAGCCAAGGCATCTAATAAAACCATTGTTAGAATCCTGAAGAAGACTTTCAATGACATTGGTTGTGACTTGCACCTATAGCTTAATCCTACCTTATGGCCTTATCGCACAAGCATCCATACTCCCACTAGTGCCACTCCATATTCCCTCGTATTTAGATCTGAAGCTATTTTACCTATTGAGGTTGAAATACCTTCCCTGAGGGTATCCTTGAAGGGTCACATTGACAATGAAGAATATTGTGTATCTAGGTTACAAGAGCTAGAATTACTGGATGAACGAAGACAAAAAGCACTAGATCATATGCAAGCATGTCAGAATCATCTTTGTCATAGCTACAATAGGAAAGTTCCCAATAGACAATTTGACATTGGTGACCTGGTTTTAATGGAAAATCCTAAGAATCAAGTTGAACGAGAAAAATTGGGTAAGTTTGAACCTAACTAGTTAGGGCCCTATATTGTCACAGAAGCTTTTGGATTAGGAGCTTACCAACTCTCTACTCCTGAAGGAGAGCCACTTTTGTCACCTATCAACAGTCTGCATCTAAAGAGGTTATATGCTTAGCTTCTGAGAATCTGTGTCTTAATCTAGAAAAGTAAAAAATGAAAAAACAAAAAAATTGTTACCTTGATGAAAACCTGGCAAACAGGTGTCTTTGTAACACCAAAAAAATAGAGAAAATCAAAAAAGTAAAGAGAAATAATCCGTCAAATAGTGAAAACCTCTTTGGTGGTGCTATGGATAAGTACCATGGTGAAAACCTGGCAAACAGGCACCATGTGTAGTCAAGCTCGCTCTTTCATCTACCATCATTCTATTCAGACTTTTTCACCATTGCTCATAATAAATGGTTGTCTTATCCATTTCTTAGAATGATTGACATCTAATGTCCATTCTGTCACATTCTCCATTCCATCTTTCAAGTCTTATTCCCAACTAGGGGAAAATCCTTGTTCTATGCCCTCACACCTTGTACATAATGCCATACCATAAAAAATGTTCTAAAAAAAAAAATCCCAAAAACATTAGAAAACTTCAAAAATAAAAAAAAATCAAAATATGTCAGAAAATACCAAAAACGGAGTCAAGTCAGTCATGTTCAGTCAGTCATAGTCTAACTACATTGCCTTTGCGACTGGGATGTAGGAAAGGCCATTAATCGATGTGCCCCCAAGGCATTAGGTCTGTTAATCTAGGTTTGTCATGTATCACACACATTTAAAATCATGACTCTTTGTATATTCAAAGTCATTGGTTGTGTCAAACTAGAAGGTCTTTGCATGTACAATGTAGGCAAGGCTAATCAATTGATGAGATCCCAAGACCACACTAGGTCAGTCCAATAGGGTTCATTCACAATCACTATCACACAAGTTGCATATCATAGTTTAGGGTATAATCTCATGTCATACACTCTCTACACACACACTTTTTATCAGTCAAGGAATCAAAAACAAGTCATGCATCAACAAGGTAAAACTTCTCAATAGTCATTAAGTCAATATCAAACACATTGTCAAAGCGATCAACCTATGTCTTAAGCAAGATATGTCTTCCTTGTCAATAGACATCATCAAATTGTCATAGCCTCATGTAGCTTGTCACATCAATGTCATCACGCTCCAACGTCTTATACGACACGTGTCTTTTCTAAAACCAGGCTTTGTCATGCCTTATATAGATAGTCACTAGGTCGAAACTAGACTCAACGTCTTATGCATTATGTGCCATCTCTCACATTACGCTATGTCAAACATCAAAAAATCAAACAATCCCACAAGATCAAGTTTTGGAAAATACTTTTATTTGGCTTTATGACGTTATATCTTATTTTGTCTTACCTTTTTATCGATTTGTGAATTAGTTCGGTTACTAGCTTTCTCAAGGATGTCCGTTGAAGGATTTAGAGAAGCAAGGATGTCTCGAGACTCTTTTTCTTTGGCTGTTGTCTGTCAAATTTCTATTTAAAAATTGGTTTTTGAGTCATGTTACTAGTTTCCTCAAGGATGTCCTATCAAGGATTTAGAGGAGAAATGGCATCTCATGACCCATCTTTTATTTGTCTACTATATGTGGTTTGTCTCGACAAAATGACTAGGGAAATACTGTCCTTAGTATGAGTTAAGACACTCCTTGTCTGTGACTATCTATTCTTCGTAGATGGATGACTTTCTACACTATGGTCTATCTCATATCATAGTGTGTACTATCCATTTGTGTCATGTCCCACCCAATGATGATAAAAAGAAAGCATAGCATATTTTGGTAATATATCAAAGATTATATGTTTTTCTCAATCAATCAATCTTCATTATTTCTTACTAACATTCTTACTTGATTTCATCCTAACATTTCTCTTCTTCAACATAATGATAAAGTCGTGTGACACAATAAAAACATTAGATCATTTGCATATGTTTACATTCAATAAACATTTCCCATAGTTGCATTGCATTTCATCATCATAACATAAATAATGTAAACATTGCATGTACATATTACCATCACATATAAATAAGCATCATATAGAACATTTGAATTCATTATCATAAGTAAATTAAGACATCCATAACATCATTATAAAATGCATAACTCATAAAATGTAGAAACACTTATTTATAATACATGTACATACATCATCTAGGAAAAATAATCATATAGAAATAATGCATCATCCATAAAATAGAACTGTATATCATATAGAAGCCGCCAAAATCATATATATATCACTCAAAAATAGTGTGTCACGGTACAATTTCAGAATGTATCCATAAATAAAACGTGAGCTCACAGGCTCTCTGATCAAAAATACAATGTCTACATATATAACTGTCATCGTGTCCCACTGCCACTACTGTCACATGGTGAAGGTGGTGGGAAAAGCCTCAAAGGTGCTCTATGTGAGGTGGAAGGCCTCTCATATGGAACTACCCTCAATGTTCCTACCACACCCTCTGTACTTTGTGTCATGGTGTGACTCCTACTCTGTGACCTCTAACTATGCACCTCTAAAAATCTAGGAGCTTGTCTCTCTGCTGGCACCACTACCTCATATAAGTCCTTGTAATAGGTGGCTCTCTCAATTGATCAGACTAACTCCCACACCATGCCATCAGATGAAGACCCACTACAAAGGTGTTTGACCTCTGTGAACTGCTACTCTATCTCCTATCTCTGAGCTATGGCCTAATCTCTCTCCATAAGTGCACTATCTCTCTCTATTTGAGCATTGTCTCTCTCTGCATGTGCATTGTCTCTCTCTACATAGGCACTGTCTCTCTCTATCCTCAAAGCATTAAACTTTGTTTTCATGAGTCTGAGTCTCTCCTCCAAAGCCTCCATATCACCATCCCTAGGAGCATCCTCCTCTTGTCTCCCCTCCACAATCCGATCCCTGAGCTCTCTCTCCTGCTCCTCCATCAGTGCCTCCTCCTCAACATCATCCTCAACATCATCCTCCCCATATCCTGCCAAAATACCCAGAGGGTCTATAGCCATATCCATGTCCACATCCTCTGCAACATTCTCTACTCTAATCTCTACCTTTGCATGCTCCTCTACAATTGCCTCCTCGGAAGCATGCTCATCCCTAGCTGTACATCAGCTCCACCTCTGATGTCCAATGTCGGTACATCCTCAGCTATTGCCTCACAGATAGGTGAAATTCCACCTACCCGACCCCCTCTCCATCCTCTTTGTCCTCACCTACCACCTCTGCCATCATCACCTCTCCCTCCAACTCTACCAACTCCGACACCTCTAGGTCTTGTGCCTCATCTCTCAATAGGTGTCGATTGATCTGGATCTGTGTAAGGAATAGTCTGATGCTCTACCCACCATGTGTCATATGCAACTGTCATCCCTAGGTCTGTTGCTCCATCTCTCCAACCCCACTGAATTGGCTATAAATCCTGTATCTCTACCTCTGTAGTAGTGATAGGAATATTGGGCCCCCAATATGGAACCTCTCTGGATGAATGAGCAAACTCTGCTCTACTCTGAGGCTCATCTTAAACCTCGTTGAACTGTCTCAAACTCTATTTGGCAAGTGTCTCTCAATCATATGAACACTTGAAATAGTCCTCCCAAAAAGGTATTGTGTCTATCTGTAGAATACCAAATGTCTCTCCTCATCTGACCACTCCTCAAAATCCATGTACGGTCTCCATGTGAACTGATCCAAAATGTCCAGTGCATGTCTCCAAAATCTAGTGTCTCCAACATGAGTCTGAGTGATGTTTCATGTATACCGAAACACATACGAGAATCTTTCCCATCACTCTATATTAATTGGAGGATGAAAAATAGCTATCCTCTCCTAAGGCCACACCATCAGAAGAGTGGTCCCACAGCTCAGTGATTGTGCATCTCTATAAGCAATATAGTGTAGGTGAGAATATAACATCCCTAATAAACATGGACCCCAAGCATACCTAGTCTCACTCTCGAGCATACCAACCAACATCGCACCCCATCCAACTAGAAAAACATGAACCCATCTATCTAGAAGAACTATCCTCCCTATCAATGTACACAATATTCAATCAATCCTATCATATCTATCTGCTAATACCAGTCGTCTAATCTCATAATGCTTGATGTCGAGTCTGCTGATATCATCCACCTAATAAAATCTTGCTAACTCGGTCAATCCACGCTAGTATCATACATAACCCAATCTTCTCTAATTGAAAGTCTCAATATCCTATACACATCCTCTAGTGTGATAGTGGCCTCCCCAGTCAGCAAATGAAATGACAATGTCTCAGTGTTCCATTGCTCACACAATGTCATAAGCATCCCTCTGTTCGCTCGAATAGTGGGCATCGACAGACGGTGACATAGACCAAGTCTCCATAGAAGTTGTATCTCTGGAATAGTCAAACGATCTCTTAGATTGAATGTTTCAGGATGTGTCTCCCATGTATATATAGGATCTAATACAACTTGCATTTAAACCATGATGTCAAGAATTTTCAAGATTTTCTTAGAAAATAAATTTGAAAATTTTACCAGCCAAATGCGGCTCACATTCATAGATGCGGTACATTTTTACAAATGCATTGCATAACAACTCATTTGCGATGGATATTACATATGTGTCACATATTTCATAAACCCACTTTCAACCTACTACACATGCAGTGAAATAAACCACATGTGGTGCATTTTAACAAATGCGGTGCACTTTCAATAGCCTACATAACTACTACATATGCGTTTCACTAATGTATATGTGGTTCACTACCTTACATGTGACTATTCCTAATGCAGATGTGTTGCATAAATACATATGTGTTGCATTATGAATCAAATGTGATCATTCCCTAAAATGTCTAACCTGGCCTAGCGTGTTTTCGTACATGCATCGTTTCGCAGTCAAATGCAATGAATACGACGGCATATGCATCATTCACGACAGATCACATTTGCTAATTGAATTTTCAACGCCTAAAAATACGTGCAAAAATAAATTTTAAAGGTTCATTTTCAGGTACATACCGGTGGTCCTGCATCAACTGGCCGCCTGAATGTCCAGATCCGATATCCTCAATGCACAACATAGGGAATGGGTGCCATTTTCATCTGCTAGTCAAAGCAACTTCTTAGTTTTACTAACTCCTTTGGGTGCAAATGAATTAGGTTTCAACCTAATTCCTATTTATAGGTAGGGTTTGGGTGGCATTTCTTCTACCCTAGTCTATTGGCCGCTTAAACTTTCAACTTCAAATGACCCGTACTCATCTGTATCATCTCCAAATTCAATTCTGTCAACTCCATAGCATTTCTGACTATCAAATTGACTTATCGGGAATATTTCTTGATTTTTTTGAAACTTTCAAAAATTTGTCAATTTTCTCAAGGGGACATACCCTAACCTGTTTCATGTTGGGGCATGATCGGGGCATATTTTCATTAACACAACTCCATACCAACATTGTATCAAAGAGGGGCAAACTGTAGATACCAAAAATTGGTCTAGGCCTTTGAGTACACATTCAACATAGTTTTCTATAGTCTATGGTCCTGATGAAATAATGTTTATTATTTAATTAACCTTTTTAACACATATTTCCTCTATTAATTAAATACCCCTTTTTAATTAATTCAGTAATTAATTAATAACATTTATTCAACTTGATTAATTAAATAAATCATAATTATTTAATTATGTCGCTAACTAATTAATTCTTCCCCTTTTATCTATCAATTAAATAATTTACTATTTAATTACCCCTTTATCATACTTTTCCAACTATAATTAAATATATTTATTTAATTATTCATTTAACCCCCTTTATCCATGATTACATATTTATTATTTAATTATTTATATTATCCTTTTCAAATAGTCAAATTAAATAAATTATCTTTATTTATTTAATCAAAGTTTCCTATTTTCGAATGTTGAATTAAATTAACATTTAATTCATATTTAATTATTTATGTCATATTCTTTTGCCAATCAGTTATCTAAGTCATTCACTCACTTTCTGACTTGAGATCTATTTTTAGTTCTCCAGTTATCTTTGGATTCAACACCTATTTATCTCTGTGAGAAGACTCTCCGTCACAACTAGTCCATTAACTAGTCCTAACTCATGTTTGCATTCAAATGCATTATTCTTTGAGTTCTAACTATCTTTTACATACAAATTCTATTTCTTCTATTTTTGAATATTAAGATCTTGAGCTCGTGTTCTAACTCACGTTCTAACTTAGTCTCTATCCTACAGCCTTTTCCTGACAAATGTTCTAACTCACGTTCTATCTGAAACAGAACTCACATCATGTGGAATTCATCAATCTCATCTGTCGATCTCTCTTTCAATCTAAGACCATCGTTCGAAAACCAAAAATCTATAAAATGGCCTATCATTATCATTATTCCTCCTCCCGAAATCACACACTTTTGAGAAGAAACTTATCTTTGATATTTTTCTTAGAAATTCAATGAAGTTATGCTTGCATTCAAACACAAAAATCTAAGGGCAAGAATACTGAAAAGGAAAAATGGAGAAGAACAACCAAGATAATTCAAAGGGATGAACGCATATTCCGTGACAACTTTCCATTAATTTGTTTAGTTTGTTATATTTATTTACTCATTCTTTGTTGTTTGATTTTATATTATTATTTAGGTTAGGATTAAAATCATTTGTTCTCATTTCAGATTATCCATCTCATTCGTAGGATCTTTTAATCTATTGTTACAACAACACTTTCTTGAAATGTAAAAACTAACTTCTAGTCTTCTAACATGCTACTCTATTGCTAAATCTATTGTTTACAAGTCTTCTAACTTAGTCTGCCAATCCGACCTGAACTAAACCCTTACAAATGAGGTAGAGTGTCATACTTATAGAAACATGCCCACGTGAAACAAAGCTAGGGTTACAAAGAAGCCCGACCACCAACCAAATCAGCCCCAACAGCCACCAATAACTGGTCGTCCAACAATGAATGCAACAAGAGCCCCTTCAGATCGATCTAGGATTGTACAAAGTTAGGGGAACAAATCCTCGAGCCATGCCCACCATCAATGCTCCACCCGTACGAACAACAATGTGTGTGAAACACAAGCTCGAACACAAGCCATCAATCAGATCCAAGCTGGGAAAATGAACGACTTAGATCAAGCCAAACCAGGTTGACTCCACCAACCAAATCTACCTACCATTAATGACCACCAAATGCATCGACCTTGTGTGCAAGGATGAGTTTCATCTGATAACAGCCACAAAACACATGACCACACCTGTAGATCTCACCAAATCTAAAAAGTACACCCAACAACCCTAGCTCAATCCAACCTGCATTTAAATAGGCCACCATTAATGCTCAATACATCATAAAAATCCAAGTAGGTCCATTAGTGTTCCTAAGGCAAGAAAATCACACACAAACCTAGGCAGAAGCGAAACCAAAAATAGGTGAAGGCAGAGAGAAAATAGGCAGAGGCAGAACCAAGACAGGAACAGAAGGAAAACAGGTGGAGGTAGAAATGGAACCAACCCTGATGGAAGCGGAGCCGAAATGAGAATGGGAATCGAACCGTGAACTTTATGAAAGTTTAGAGTTAAGTTCCATCCCAGTTCCCATTTTGGCAGAAGAAAGGAAGACCGAAGTAGACCCAAGAGAAAGAAACCAACCCGAAGGTCGAACACAACGAGACAACAAGGACATGGGAAGCAGAACTGGAATGGGAATGGAAACTGAACTGTGAACTTTTCCAACATTCAAAGTTAAGTTCCATCCTGGTTCCACCTCCAACAAACAAAGGAAAAAGTGAGGTGAAGAAAACCTAAGGGAGGAAAACCAACCCAAAGGCCAAAGAGAAACAAAACAATGGGAAAAAGAAGAACGTGGGAGGCGGAGCTGAGACGAGAATGGAAACTAAACCATGAACTTTGTGAAAGTTTAGAGTTAAGTCCCATCCTAGTTTAACGTCCAACAAAATGAAAGAAAAATCGAAGGAAAGAAAACCTGAGAGAGGAAAGCAAACCTTAGGACAAAAATGAAGAAGAAAGAAAAAGAGGGGGAAGCGAAGGTAGAATGGGAATGGGAATAGAACCGAGAACTTATCCAAAGTTCAAAGTTAAGTCCCATCTCGGTTCCGCCTCTAGTAGAACAAAAGGAACAAGGAAAACAAGGAAAACCTAAGGGAGAAAACCAACCCTTAGGATCCTAAAAAAAAAGACCAAGGGAGAAAACAAAAGGCCAAAGGAGACCACCCCAGAGAGTAAATCTGCAAGACTCCAAAACCACCAGGAACTCAACACAAAGGCACCCACAACCAAGGCAAACACATAGACCAAAACCCCAATATTTTCAAAGATAAGCACAAAAGAGGGGGCAAGCCAAAAAAACAGGCCAAAAAGGGTAGGCCAAGAGAGGGTCCCCCACCTTCAATGTGGTGTGTGTGCAAAAATGCACAACAACAAGTTTATACAAGAATATGATGGTGACTTATGTAACGAAATGCAACATAGAGTGGATGCTTTGGTAGAATTAGATAAATTTAGAAGAGAAGCTCATGACAAAAGAATAAATTCAGCTTCAAGTAAATCATCTGCATGACACGAAAGCTTCTCCCAAAAAATTTGAAGTTGGAAGTATGGTGTTGATGTGGAATAACATGGCTCAAGATAAGGGAAAGCATGAAAAATTTAAAGCATTATGGTTAGGCCCCTATTTGATATCCAACAAACATGGGGAAGATTCATAATTTTTCCAAAGTTGAATAGGTGAACTTATTGAAGTGCTAGTACATGGATATTTTTTGAAGCCATATTTCTCTTGAAATATGCTCTTTTCAGTGTACATTGTATAGTCTTGTAAATTTTGTATATATGTTGGTTTGCTTGGGTCTAGTTTTCTTGTCTTTTCTGGGAAAGTCCTTGGTTTTCGTCCTTGTGCTTGGTATACTTACACTTAAGATTTTGTGATCTTGCTTTGTTTTCGAAGAACAAATGTCCCCAGTCAGAGCCACTGGTTGAACCCCTAAAATTATTTGTGTTCCAGTTATAAATTTTACAAAAAAAATGGTTATTTCATGTCCTATGGTTTAGGGTTTTGCTTGTTGTCATAATATAGGATTTTTGTTCCTTAAACCCTCCAAAAAAATCCTAAGTCTTAATCCTTTGCAAGTGCTCTAATTTTATGTTGACGTTTTATCACCAGTTCCCAATTATTTAAGTCATGTCTTATGCCTTTGCATCCATTTTTCTACTAGCCCCTCCATCCTAGCAGTCTCGATTGTTACCTGTTGCTTTATTAGAAATATTGTCTTATGTTATGTGGGTTCATAATCCTTAAAATATTATCTTGGGTCCTAGGTTCAACCTTTAATATAATTCTCATCATTCACCTACTATATATTCCTTAAGTATTTATGTCCATATCCTTCATGTGCCTAGTCAGACCACTTTTAAGTTACTAACCATTGGCACATGCAGATTCCCAAGTGTTTAAATAGTCATTGGATCTGGATGATCAAATCTTGAATGCTCCCCATGCCCCCACCTTGTTTTTTTTTCTATTCAAATAATCAAGTGGGATATCGGGCAGGTGTTGTGTGTCATGTCTTCTAATGGGCCTTGAAGTCTTCAAAGACAACAACAAATGCACTTGCATGAGATCCATGACAGTTATTAAATGATGTGTCTTCATTTGGGTTGTTCTCTCTCCCCTGTTTGATTTTAATTTCTATTAAAATAATATCACTAGGTACCAGGTGGAGGACATGTGTCCCCATTTCATCAGGACCCACTAATCTTTGAAGGTAGAAAATACTTTGATTCAAAAGATCGATGATCGAGGACGGATGACATGGGTGAACCTTAACCGCTCCCCTCAATCCCATGAGGGACCCACCTCTACCTCTCATATCTCAATGGGGAAACAAGAAGACCCCATGTGGAATCATCTAAGCGGTAAAATGAACATTAGAGAAAGTGAAATATTAATGAAATATTTTTGAATAAGGGTATGAATGATAAAGTCGGTGCTACTAAAGAGATTTTCTAGGCATGTTTTTAATTCAAGCAAGACCTTTTAATCTTGGTTTTTGGTTGTGTCCGAGAGTTATAAGCATGGGAAAGTGGTCTTATGGTAAATCAATCATATGTTAAAGGATTGAGATTTAATTTGAGCCATTCCCTGCCTCCCAATTGCTGAAATTTGCAAGAAGGTTAACACCAACAAGGGAGTGGGGAAGCTAACACACGTATTTTCCAATGGTGGTAAAGATGGTGGAGCCCACATATGACTTGGATATTGGGTCCACAAAATATTTTTTCTATTGGTCGACAACAATAGAGGGCTATAGTCAGCTTTTTGAAACTCTATTGATTGAATATTGATCGTTCATCAATTCATCTCAGTTTACAATCAATAGTTGACATTCAAAATTAAGTGTGAGGTTAAAAGAGTCATTTTGGTTTGTGTGTTGTTAGAATAAGTGGACTAATTAAAAAGTAAACTAACACACCAATGAAGCATTATATTAAAGGAAACTAATTTTGAAAAGACAAAGAAAATTCTAAATAATAGCAGCTCCTTCAAATGCGTCCCATTGTTCTCTATCTCCAAGGATTTAATATAAGTCACTAGCTCTCAATTGGTGTAATCAGTAGCTTGTTGAAATGACAACTTAGGAGAACGAGATTTTATGTAGCATGCATGTCTATTGCTATATGATTTAACTATGAAATAAACTTGAAATTGCTATATTATGAACTTGAAAATGATTATTCTAAGACGTTGATTTAAATGCAACTATAATGATTATGCTAAATTCACAAAATCTAGGATCTTTTTCAACTCACAAGAGGGTTGTATTTATAGATTTTCGGAGGCAAGAATATAGTTGGCCAAGATCAACGGTTGAGTTCAAACCTATCAAGATGAATGGTAAGATATGGAGAAGTTGAGAAAAAATGGAAGATTGAGAGAAAGATGTGAGATGTTTCCTCTTCTACAACCTTTTCCATTCAAAAATGAAGGAAAGTTGTCATTTGTGCACTTCATTTATGAAAAGTTAGTTGATAGTTGCGGAAAAATCCATAATTAAATAAATAAATTTATTTAATTACATGTGACAATGAATTTAGAAGCTTCCGTAATTAAAATAAATAATATTTAATTATGTGTGAGAGATGGTAAAAGTGCTTTAATTAAATATGAAAAATACTTAATTAAATATGAAACGAAGAAAATTTTATAATTAAATGTTTTAGAATATTTAATTATGGAGGAAAGAAAGCTTCCAATTAAATATTTTAGAATATTTAATTGTGTGGGAAAGAAAGCTTCCAATTAAATGTTTAAAAATATTTAATTGTGTGGAGAAAATAATTATCATTTAAATTGTAAATTTAAACTTGTGATAATTAATATAAATAAATTGTGAAATCAATTTAATTAATTAAGAGGAAGATGATAATGATTAAATAAACTTTATTTATTTAATTAAATTAGAAGAATATAGAAAGTGAACGATATAAACAAATAATTAAATTTATTTATATGTAGATGAATTTAGAAGATTATTAATTAAATAAATTATATTTAATTAATTAATAGGCTTGATTAACTATGACCATTTTTGGATGCGTACAGTTTGCACAAGAGAACTATAATGGAAGACAACTTGCATAGCTACTGAATTAAGAGCTATAAAGCCATAAAATATTGCTTTAAAGTATAATTGAAGACCATTAAAATATTCTGACACATTCAAGGAGTTTGAGCTATGGTTTTCAAGCCTATTTAATGCCAAAGTTAGGGTTTTTATGTTGTGTTAAACCAATAAGTTAACTCACTATCCTACCTTTGAAATTGTTTAGAACTTTTCCAATTGTGCTCTCCCCATCTTTCTATCATTAGGGTTTTTTGGTTTATTCATTTCTTTTAAGGTTTGATGTTCATTTCAAGAAATTAGACTATCTTGTCACACTATTTTTGTGTCAAACCCTTGCTCGAGCTATAAATTTTATTTTTGTGAAACTAAAACCCTAATCTGCATCAACCTTAGAGACATGGTGCTGAAAGTAAGAATATCCTTACCTGAACAAGAAGCCTTAGACTCAAAAATTTGTCTCAGATCCATAGTCCAAGACATAACTAAGCAGTTGAAGCCCTCCACTTCCAAAAAACCAAAGGGTCGGTTTCTTTTCAATGGTGGACAAGTTGTAGAAGGCTTTATTAACAAACAAAGTGAAATTAGGGATGCTACATTTCCTTTCACTGGGTGATAATTGTTTCGTGGTTGGTTTGGGAAGAGAAGCTATGGTATTCCAGTAGGTAACCCATGGAATCTAGATCTGGGAAAATTAGTTGTTCCAAATGTCTACATGGACATTGACTTATTAAAAGTAGTGGTCATCAATTATGATCTAGTCACAAGGGTTGTGATGGATTTTTATGGAGTTGATATAGTTAAAGTCTCAAGGGAGGAGATCTCAGAGATTTTTAAGCTCATGGAATGGAGTGAGGACATGGTTCCAATTCATGACAAAATTCTTAGGGTAGACTATGAGGAGGTTAGATACTCATTTAGAGCTCACATATTGACTGAATATTTGGCATCTATAGATAGCCAAATAATTACATTAGGCCCATTGGACAAGGTGCCCTATCCAAATAACTATTTGGTACCCTATTTTCAAAAGACTTTCTATTACATTTTCCAAATAATTGGTTATGACCCAGTCACCAGTATGCACATGTCTTGGATGTACATGGATGCACATATTCAATAACCCCAACACTACATAATATATGATTATAGAGGGTACCTTACATAAATAATTCATGAAGGTTTGTTAAGGTTGAAGAAAGGAGAGTTTGGAGTCAAATTCAGTTGGTACTAATTATTTATGCATATGCTTTTGTTCAAGCATGCCACTTATTTTGGCAAAGATAATGGAATTAGTTAAGAATTTTCATGAAATATATTACGGTCTCCTTCCTTCCATTTTAAAAGGTGGAGGTAACATTAAAACCCTACAGAACTGGAGGAAAGAAACAAATGAATTAATTTCACAACAATCTACTTTGATTTGTGAAGGACATTATATGAAGATGTTGAAGAAAAATATGGATATGTTGGCTTCTGCTAGAGTGTTCTAGAGGAGTTTGACAAAAAACAAAACTAGGTTTTTACTAAATAGTCACCATACAGGAAGAAATTTGATGAGGTCATTCAGTTCAACTAGGCCATAGAAGATGAATTCCAAGATTGGAAGGACAAGTACTTGGATGTGGTGGAAGATTGAGTTGTAGTTGTGAAGTGGTGAGTATGTAATTTTGGTTGGTAAATCTACAAGCATGGTGAATAATAGATGGGAGAAAACTAATGCATAGATTGAAATTAGTATAAATTAGACTTTTGTTAAAGTATTGCAAAATATTATTTTCTCCCCAACATGGAGATTGATGATACAAGTGCTGACTTGGACGAGTCTGCTTCTTTCTTCTCAATTGCTTTTCTTTCTTTAAAGTTTTGTTGATTAGATGTGCACATCAAGAAAAAAAATCACTCATGAAGAGGATAGTTTGATGTTGTTACAATGGATGAAAGATGCCTTTTGGAAGGTGGGTGAATCTTATTTGGAAAATGGAAGCAAATTTTGTCTTATATTCTTTTCCCCCTCTTTCACAAGTGAAAATATAACCACTTGGGGAATCTTGAAATTCAAATGCAAATGCATGTCAAATGCAAAATGTGACCTTGGGTGTAATTTGGCCCAAAGCTTGTTGCTCCCATGTTTCTATAAATGCAACACAAGGCCAATTACATGGGTTTTTTGAGGGTTAAGAATTTTTAGCTAATGTAAGTGCACTTTTGTAAATTAAAGCACATAGGAATAGAAGAGTTTTGGGTCTTAGGTGTGAATTCTAGCTTGTAATAGGCATAATAGTTTTACAACAACAATGAAATATGAATAAGAATTATAAATTATGGAACATTTTCTCTCACATATATTTTTTTGCACAAATCATGAATAAAATGATCAATGATCGTTTATTTGTCTTCAATCTCTTCAATTGAATGTATGGTTTTATTTCTACTTTATTTCAAAGAACTAATTAAATTATTTAATGAAATCATAGATATGTGTGATGGGGTATAAGGATTACTAAGTAGTTTATGTTTAAGATACCTTGAGTTGTTTATCTCAAATAAATATAGAAATAGTCACTAAATACTATGTTTAATTGATGATGTATTACAATTTGTTGTAAATATGAGTTCATCACCCATTGATAAAGAATTTTTCTATTACTTTGGTCATCTATGAATTCAATTGAGTTGGTCTTACCTATCAAAGAATAAATTCATATTGAAAATTACTTACCCATTATAAATTGTTGGAAAGTTGTATGAGAATCACCTCATTCCTTACTCTAGAGAATAATTTGCTAAAGGATCGGCCAAATTCTTGAAGAATTATGTCTATTTGCAAATGGTAGGAATATATATATTTATCACAATTTTCATGATAAAATGGCACAAGAGTATCATCTAAACATTGTCAGGATTACCCTCCTAGGTCTTATAGAGCTCGAAGTGTAGAGGTAGTAGCCTAGCAAGACACTACCTATTTGTTGGCCATTCCTTACCTTTGATGATCATTGAATTATGGAAAATTCATAGGCATTAGGTGAGATTAAGTTTGGTTCTTAAAAAATAACCATCATATTGGTGAATCTACTTGGATGGGGGTTATATCACTTGTTATTTTTACCACAACTAATCTAATGAATTCCTCAATTGATTTCACCACTTTAGGCTTTCTTGTATTTGGAGAAACTAACCAAATTGCAATAGTATGGAATTTTCAACTAAATCTAGAACCAAAGATATGATTATTAAAGTGCTCTTCTAACACAGAGGCTTGAAGGTCCTTTCTTATTGCATCAACTATAATAGGAACAATGAGGTTCCATCCATGAAGTAACATCATACCACTCTCCATAACAATTTTTCTCTCCTCGACATGAGTAATTTCTGCTATCTCAGTCATTATCTTAGCCTTATCTACCTTTTCTACCTCCTCTAGTTGAGAAGGGTCTACACTAGCCTTAACCTCTTCAATTCCCTTTTTTATGTCTTGAATTTTATTTTGGATGATGAATTCTTTAAACTCCGCGGTCTAAACTAAATCATCATCAGTAAGAAACTAATCATAGGCCTTAATCTTGGGGTCATCATCAGTTTCTTCACTGTACTCCCACTTCACAATTCTATCTATAGGAACATATGGATCAAGAAAATATTTTATTTGAGGTGAATGGAATATTATCTCCACCTCATAATCATTAGTTATGTGTTGTTCAGATTTTTCACCACCAATCAATTTAGTGGTTGAGTATTCAACTAGAGGGTTGCCTCCTTATCCAAACTCTAGAGGTTGTTCTTGAATATCCATAGCTTCTTGTTACTCCTCCTTGAGGGCTTGTTCCTTCTCAACAACATTCTTGAACTTTACCTTGAACTCACCAAACTAAATTCACCAAGTAACTCACCTAACTAAATCCACCAAGTAACTCACCTAACTAAATCCACCAATTAATATAAACCCTTGAACTCCTATAACATATTTAACCAAGAAACCACTCAAGTAATGAAATTTGAACTAGTGGAACATGAAAATTTGAGGGATCCACGAGTGGCTCTGATTGGGGATGCATGCACAAGTACACCTAAAAACTAAGGACCTTCTTAGAAAAGACAAGAATACTAGACACAAGCAAACATATGTACAAAATTTATAGGACTATAAAGTGTGCATAGAGCAAGACATATTAAAAGAGAAATATGGCTTCAAGAACTTTCCATGTACTAGTAGCTCAATAAGTTCACCTATTAAGCTTTGGAGAAATTATGAATCCTCACCATGTTTGTTCAACACAAAATAAGGGCCTAGGTATAATTCCTCAAACTTTCCATATTTTCCTTTATCTCGAGCCCTTGCATTCCACATCAATACCATACTCCCTACTTCAAATTTATTGGGAAAAGATCTTTTATCATCCAAGTGCTTGGCTTGCAACTACATCTTGGTATTTTTTTCATGAGATTCTCTTCTAGTTTCATCCAACTATATCAAGGCATCCCTTATATGTTGCATCTCATCACATATGTCACCATCATATTCTTGTACAAACTTGTACGTTTTTAGCAATTTTTTTTGAGGAAAACATGCATCTAAACCATACAATAAACCAGAAGGTGAATTTCATGTGAATTTCTTGATGGTAGCCCTATCAATGCATAGTGCAAGCTTTATCTTTAAATCCCATGCCGACTTATTATTTTCAATCACCATTTTGATGACTTTCATTAGACTTGTCACATTTGAAACACATGGTATTGTCTGAGATAATATTTTCTAGGAATCCAAATCTAATTATAATATTTTTCATCGAGAAATCAATTACCACTTTACGTGTTTCCTTCTTGGTGGGGATTTCTTCCACCCACTTTGTAAAGTAATCGGTTGCAACATGAATCCAAGAATGTACCCCATTGGATTTTTTGATATTTTTCCAATGGAGTGTATACCCCACTATTTAAAAGGGCATTGAACTAAAATAGGTCTAAGTGGTAGATTCCCTAAAAAAATTAGCTTTCCTGAGAATATTTTACAAGTGTCATAAGTTTAGAAAAACTTGTGGGAATCTTTGAAAACTGAGGGCCACCAAAAACCTTCCCTCAAAATTTTATGAGCAATAGTTGTAGACATGTAATGGCCACCACATACTCCACTATGCATTTATTGTAAGAGTTCCAATTCTTTCTTTCCATCAACACACTTAAGTAACACACCTTCTAGACTTCACAAAATTTCATTATCAATAATGATATACTTAATAGCTTGTAAATTCAAAGTTCTTCTCTCATTATCCACCATAACTCCATGAGACTATTAATTTATAAATACTAAACAATTATCCTATAGCAACCATAAGTATACATGTTACAAATGGGTGCAAAATGCACACATCTAACCTAATTTATTTGGTTGGTCTCCAAGTTGGTTTCAACCATAAATTTAGCTAAACCTTATCCTCTTACAAACTTGGTAATATACACATCAATGTTAAAATACTAGATCTTTTTGATCCATTAGCATCTTATACCTTTGATTTCCTATTGAGTGAAGATATATTTCACTGCAACACTTGGCACAAAAGTTATGACTATAGTTGGTGCAGGGTCACCAGGACCTTATTTTTCTTTTTTTTATGTAATTTTAATTTTACATTATTTGGTGTGATCAATAGGATTTTGGTGTTCATGACCATACGATAGCATTTAATTCCCTTAGAGTTCTTAGTGGGTTGTTGGTGTAAAGTTGTAAATAGTTGCCAAATTGTAGAAAAAGTTGTCATGCAATTTTTAGAAAGTATCACAAAATCGAGTAACTATTACATGCATTCAATAAAATGGTCTCCAATAATTAGAAATAGATTTAATGTATAAAAAAGAGGCCTCCTAGTTGAAATATGGTATTGTTGAATTGATTTTTCAGTTTTTAGTGAAGAAAGAAAGTTGATTTTCTATGTTTTCTTATTCTTTCAAAATTTTATATTGTTTGGTACAATCTGGATGGACCATCAATGATTATATAACCTATTGTGTCTTGTGTGCATGCGATTCTAGTAAATTTAATTTTTTGTTTCATCATTTTTTATCATGTATATCAAACATTAGAGAAAATTTACTCCAAGCAGGTACGAACCCTACCTAGGGTAACATTGAGCAAACAACAAGATGTAACTCACCTCTCCACCAATGGAAAATCACCAGAATGAGTGGAGAGTATTTTTTGCATGTCTTCTACCATATTTATAAGCTACAAGGTCTGGAGACAAAGTTTTCAAATGTTGTAGACGGACATAAGGTATGAAAATTACATGTTTCAAACTATGGAGTAGTGTAGCAAGGAAGAATCTACATTTTGTGGTTTTATTCTTGTGTGAGGAAATTTTTTGATGATGAATAATGTTGTAAGGGGTCTCCATAGACCATTGATAGCAATTCTATAACTTTCTCTTGTGTTGAGTGAGTGTTTAGGTTAGTAGACAAGTGATAGAAAGTAACACTACCAAGTCTGAGTTGTAAGACCTCAAGAATCATGTTCTTGGATTAGATTAAGCTTGAAACAATCTCATTTAGTTATATATATGCTATTCCTTGTTTATGAGGTGATTGGTAGTTGCATGTTGAGAACAAGCCATAGTTTAAGGTATCAACATTGAATAATGTTACATGGAGTCAACTAAGGTGTCGAAATCCATTGAACTTTTGTTGTCCCATGTTTTTGTGGTTGTACCATCTTGCATTGGTGTGTTTTCCTCCATTTGAGTGCTCTAGAAACCAATTCATTATTGTGACAAGGTGTACTAAGAAGCATCTCTTTTCTGCTACCTATGAAGTTCTTGAAGAAATGTCTTGTCTTAGTCAAGTGTTGTTGAATCTTGTCCTTCCTCTACATCAAATTTGTATCAGAGCCCCTCAATTGAATATGGAAAGAATAACTGGAGAGGTGAGATACTCTCTTACCCCATAATTGAGATCCATAAAGGAAATACTTTATGCAAGAATCACATCAGTTGAAACCAATTAGAAAAAAGGAGTGGTCACAAGAGATTTGAGTGACCAAGAAGAAGAAGAAAAGAAAGTGGGTGAAGAAGAAGAAGAAAAAGTAGATGTTGAAGAGAAGAGGTTGGAGAGATTACTAAAGGAAGTTAAGAGTGATGGTTCCAAGGTAAATATAGATCGTCTGGTGTATTCAGGGAGTTTGAATGGAGAAGAACTCCTAGATTGGATAGGAGAACTAGACAAGTATTTTGAACTTGAAGGGATACCTAAGAGGTAGCAGGTGAAACTAGCAATAACAAATCTAAAAGGGCATGGAATTATTTGGTGGGACTATGTGAAAAAATAGAGGAAAAAGAAAGCTAAAGAAAAGATCATATCTTGGGATAGAATGGTTACAAAAATAAATGGTAAATTTCTAGCTAGTGATTACACCATCTAGTTAAAAAGGAGGTTAAAAATTTTGAAGAAAAAGGACATGGATGTGAAGTCCTATACATAAGTGTTTTACAAATTGGGCCTAAGATTAGGCCACATGGAAGAAGATGTTGAAAAAGTTGTGAAGGTACTTGAATGGGTTAGAGTATAGCCTATAATATGAAATCAATCTCACAAGTCCAAGCATAGTAGAAGAGTGCTATCAATTGGACATAAGGGTTGAAGAAAATTTGAAAAGGAGATAAGAAAAGAAAAGTAGAGGTGGGGGAAGGAAAAATTTAAGAGGAAGAGGGACTTTTTCTAGTGGAGGATAGTCCCAGAGGTCTCAAGGAGAGAAAAGTAACTCACAAGAACCAACATAAGATTCAACAAGCAACTTTAGAGGAAGAAGGCCAAGTTCTAGAGGAGGCTCAAGTGGATTCACTGGGAAGTGTTACAAATTAAATAGGCCACCAAACATGGAAATGCACTAAGGAGCAACCATCTATTTCTTATAAAAGTGAGAGAATAAATGAGATTGCACAAGGTGGAGATGATACTAAAAGTGTCAATTAACCATCATAAAATGTAGAACCAAAAGTGGGAGAGTCTCTATAGATGACAAGAACCTTGATTAATGTTCCCATGTTGAAAGAACCACAATAAAGAAATTAACTTTTATGGACTACATGCAAAATCCAAGGTAAATTTTATAGAGTTGTTGTTGATTAAGGAAGTATTGATAATTTGGATTTTGTTGAAATGGTAGAGAAATTAAAGCTACAAAGGCTGCCTCATGCCACTACATACAAGGTTTCTTTGTTGAACAAAGGGAAACAAGTATTAGTGAATGAAAAATCTTGGGTAGAATTCCATATAGGAGGTTATAAGGAAAAGGTTGTGTGTGACATCATCCCTATGGATGTTTGTCATTTTCTTCTTGGAAAGCCATGGCAGTATGATAGAAATTCCAAGCATGATGGAAGAAAGAATACATATGTGATAGAGAAAAATGGAGTCTTATACACTCTAACACCATTGAAATATGAAGACAAAACACCACAAGTAGAATAAAATGTGATGTTGGTAGGAGGAAAGGAAATAATAAAGACTATAGAAGAGGAGAAAATGGGATTTTCCATCATAGTCAAGCCTAGGTTTGTTGGGACAACCACAAAGAAAGAAAAGCTTCCTTTGGAAATTTAAAACTTGTTGAAGAGGAATGATGATATAGTTGTGGATGAACTTCCAAGACCTTTTCCTCCCATGAGGGATACTAGCCACCAAATTGATTTCATACTAGGGGATAGCTTGCCTAATAAGGTAGCATATAAGATGACGCCACAACAGAATGAAGAGATTAAGAGACAAGTTCAAGAGTTGTTTGATAAGGGGCTAATCAAAGAAACCCTTAGTCCTTGTTCGGTTCCTACTCTTATAGCACTAAATAAGGGAGGTGAATGGAGGATGTGCACTAATTCTAGTGCCATCAATAATATCACAATCAGCTATAGGTTCCCCATTCCACGCATGGAATATTTGATGGATTGTCTAGGTGGAGCATACTACTTTTCCAAAGTAGACCTCAAGAGTGGGTATCACCAAATTAGGATCAGATTAGGGGATGAATGGAAGACAACATTTAAGATAAATGAAGGGATTTATGAGTGTCTTGTAATTCCTTTTAGTCTCTCAAATGCACCCAACACCTTCATGAGGTTGATGAATGAAGTTCTCAAGCCTTTTATTGGTAAGTTTGTAGTGGTTTATGTTTATGACATTCTTATTTTCAGTAAATCTAAGGAAGAGAATTTAAACCATTTGGATTTGTTTTTGAGGAGATTGCATGAGGATAAAATAATGATCAATTTGAAGAAATGTGATTTTATGAAAAAAAATTGGTGTACCTTGGTTTTGTGGTTACAAATGGCACTTTGAAAATCAATCCTAGCAAGGCTGAAGTTATTCTAAGTTGACCTACACCCAAATCAATTGTTGAGGTAAGGATTTTCCATGGTTTTCCCACTTTTTATAGGAAATTTATTAAAGTTTTTAGTCATATCTGTGCTCCAATGCTTGATACTATAAAGGGATAAAATAAAAAGAAGTTTGTTTGGACTAATGAAGTTGAAAAGAGTTTTCAATACTTGAAAAAAAGGGTATCAGAGTAGCCCATACTTTCTTTACTTGATTTCAATAAGGTTTTTACTATTGAATGTGATGCAAGTGGTTATTCCATAGGGGTAGTATTAAGTCATGAGGGCATGCCTATAGCTTTCTTTAGTGAAAAAATAAATGAAGCTAAGAAGAAATAATCTTCCTATGACCTAGAAATGTATGCCTTAGTTCAATCCTTGAAAAAGTGGAGACATTACCTACTTCCAAAGGAGTTCATAGTCATTAATGATAATAATGCTCTCCAATTTTTGAATAGTCAAGACAAACTCAGTCATAGGCATGTCAAATGGTAGAATATTTTCAAGGTTACACCTTCACCATCAAAAATAAGAAGGTGCGGTCAAACAAAGTAGCTGATGCATTGAGTAGGATGATACTCATGGTGTAAGAAGTCCAATTGCAAAGTGTAGGTGTTGAAGCACTAAAATTTTTGTATGTATATGATGTTTATTTCAAGGAGATTTATGCATCTTGCAATCAATCTAATGGTTTTCCACATAATACAAGTTCTTATTTTCTGTTTCAAGAGGTATTATTGTTAAAATGGTCTCAAATTTGTGTACCTAGATGTGGCAGCCTTGCAGGTCATTTTGGTCTTGATAAGACCTTAGAGTAGCTAAAAAGGCACTATTTTTGGTCCAAACTATAAAGTGATGTAAGGAAGTTTGTTGAAAAATGTGTGATTTTTCAAAAGGAAAAGGGCAGTAGTACTAATGTAGACTTGTATCAGTCTCTTCCAATTCCAAATGGGCCTTGGGAGTCTATAAGCATTGATTTTGTAATGGGTTTACCAAAAACACCTAGAGGTTTTGATTTTATTAATGTTTTAGTGGATAGGTTCTCCAAGATTGCACATTTCATCCCATGCAAAAGCACTAATGATGCATCATGCATTGCTGGTTTATTCTTGAAGGAAGTGGATAGGTTCTCCAAGATGGCACATTTCATCACATGTAAAAGCACTAATGATGCATCATGAATTTTTGGTTTATTCTTGAAGGAAGTGGTAAGAATTCATGGTTTACCTTTAAGCATTGTTTCAAATAGAGATAGTAATTATGTTGGCATTTTTGGAGAAATTTATGGAAGAAACTTGGTACTAGTCTTAGTTTCAGCTCTACTTATCATCCTAAAACTTATGGGTAGACCGAAGTGGTAAATAGGGGCCTTGGTAACCTCCTAAGATTCCTTAAAAGAGAGAATTCTACTCAGTAGGATCTGATCTTGCCTCAGGCAAAATTTTCCTATAATGATTCAGTGAATAGGAGTGTGGGTAAAAGTCCTTTTGAAGTTGTTTATGGTTTGCAGAGAGGATTTTTTAATTAAGGTATATCAATGGAATGGAGAGGATGAGTGTTGAGGGTGATCAATTTTCTATGGCTATGGAGGAGATTCACCAACAGGTCAAGGATCATTTGTAATGAAGTGTGGAAAAATACAAACAAGTTTATATAAAGATGAGAGAATTTACCTTCAAATTTGAGGATTTAGTTCTACCTCATCTAAGGAAGAATATATTTCCTAAGGGATAGTATTCCAAGCTACAAATGAAGAAAAGTGGTCCTTGTGGAGTTGTTCACAAGTTTGGTCCCAATTCTTATGAGATTGAACTACCAAGTGGAATTGGAAACTCACCTATTTTTAATGTATATGACCTATACCATTTCAAAGGGGATGTTTTTGTAGGTAATGAAGTAGGTTCTCAAGAATTTGAAGATGAAGAATGGATCAAAGACCTTACTACTAGTCAACCTTTAGAGTTGGAGTGCATATTGGATACAAAGGAGCTTAAGAATATAAGAAACACCACCTATTTGCAATACTTGGTCAAATGGAGGGGTATTCCTATGGAGGATGCTACTTGGATTTCTAAGTATGATATTATAAAACATGGTTATACAATTGTAGACCTACACTCAAGTGGGACTTGAGTTTCTTTCCCTTGGTTGTATGGTGCAAGGTCACCAAGACCTTATTTTGGTTATTTTATGTAATTTTTGTTTTAAGTTATTTGGTGTGGTTAGGAGGTTTTTTTTTTTCCTAATTTCATTCGTGACCATATGATATCATGTAATCCCCTTGGAGTTCTTATTGGTTCATTGGTATAAAGTTACAAAAAGTTGTCAAATTGCATAAAACATTGCCATGCAATTTTTAGAAAGTGTCACAAAATCAAGTAACTATTACATGCATTCGAGAAAATGGTCTCCAATAATTAGAAATAGTTTTAGTGTATGAAAATATGCCTCCTAGTCAAAATATGGGATTTTTGAACTGATTTTGCAATTTTTAGTGAAGAAAGCTAATTTTTCAGTGTTTTCCTATTGTTTCATAATTTTCTATTGTTTGGTATAGTATGTATGAACCACCAATGCTAATATAACCTATTTTATCTTGTTTTCAGGTTATTATAGTCAATTTCACTTTTTGTTTCGTCATTTTTCATTAGGTATATCAAAAGTTAGAGCAATTTTACTCTAGGTGGATAGAAACCCTACCTAGGGTAACAGTGAGCACAAAACAAGATGTAACTCACCTCTCCACCTGTGGAAAATCAAAAAAAATGGGTGGAGAGGCTTTCTTCCATTTCTTCTAACATATTTCTAAGCTGTATGGTTTAGAGACAAAGTTTGCACATGTTGTAGATGGACAAAAGGTCTGAAAAATTACATGTTTTAGACTATAAAGGAGTGTAGCAAGGAAGAATCTAAGTTTTGTAGTTTGATTCTTGTGTTAGGATGTTGTTTTATGACAAAAAAAAATTGAACGGTTCTCTATAGAGCAATGATAGAAATTATATAAATTTATTTTGTGTTGGGTGAGTGTTTAGGTAAGTAGACAAGGTTTTGGAGCAGCAATGCAAAGTGATAGAAAGTAACACTACTAAGTCTAAGTCTTAAGACCTCAAGAAGCCTATTCTTCAATTAGATTAAGCTTGAAACAATCTCAATTAGTTCTATATATTCTATTCCTTATTTTTGAGGTGATTGCCAGTTGCATGTTGAGCACAAGCCATAGTTGAAGGTATCAACATTGACTATTGTTACATGGAGTCAACTAAGGTGTCAAAAGCCATTGAAGTTTTGATGTCTCATGTTTTTATCATTGTACCATCTTGCATTGGTGTGTTTTCCTCCATTTGAGTTCTCTAGAAACCAATTCAATATTGTGACAAGGTGTACTAAGATCCATCTCTTTGCTACTACATATGAATTCCTTGAAGAAATGTCTTTTCTTAGTCAATTGTTGTTGAATCTTGTCCTTCCTTTACATTAGTAGCTCCCATTAGGTATGTTCTAAATTTTTTTATAGCATTGAATAAAGAATATTATTTCTTCTTATTCATGTCATACTTAATTTCTTCAGCCTTCAAAGACTGACTAAAGAATTTGATAGTTGTTCAAAGCCCTCATCATTTTTTTACAATAATACAACAATAATAGTATGTGTTGATGGCTGTTTTTGCACTTATCAACACAAGTATCACATAATTGCACTACCTCTCTTGAAAGACAAAATCCTACAAACAAGTTGCAAAAAATTATCCCAAGGTCTCTCGAGTGTTAGGTCATGAGTTGCAAAAATAACTCAGTGGATTGATGTGATTTGCTGGTAATCACAAGGGGCATGGACAATTGTTAAGCTAGAAGAAGATTGGATCTTCAAATGGATTTTAGGAGTGATGTGAAATTGCTGCAAGTTCAAAAAAACATTCTAAAACTCCATGTGCAACATCAAATTTGGCTTTACAATGATGTTGGAACTTTTCCTAAACTACTATTTGAAAGAAAAGTCAAAAGGGAAAAGGAAGGTAAGAGTTCCTAGACCTACAACTACCAATGAACAATGATAATGGAGGGTGCTATAGTGGATAGCCTTCCTATAACTAATTTCCACTTAACCAAACACACAGTATCATCAAACTAGTGTTATCTTCTAAGGTATGTATATTTTTCAGTTGTTCATTCACCATAAAGCATGAATAAAAGGTGAAACTTAAGTGAAGCAATGAATTTATATTCAGACTAGCTTTACATAGTTGTTTATCATGAATAACTAGCAAAAAACATCAACATGGAAAGCATTAACACAATAGAATTATTCAAGATCAATGGAAAACATCAACTAAACTACTAAAACTACTTGAAAACACTTCGAACAACAAGCTAAAGCAATATAAATCTATCAAATATGAGGAGATGAATCATGCAATAGGAGAGAAACACAAGAATCCACCAAAATCAATGAGATTCTATTAAAATATCTGCAGCATGTCCTTACAACAACTCCACTCTCTCTTTTTAAAATGAGAGGAGATCCCCCCCATTTATAGTTTCCAAAAAGTGAAATGAATGGCTAGGATTAATTCTCATTGTATGGAAAAGATTCATTTTACATTAGAGTTTTACCTACCCCCAAAACTTACTAATATAAAACACATTTTTTTCTTTTTCCCTATTTTATCTTGTAGTGCCCTAACACTATAGCACTTTGGTCCTATAGTGACCAGCCATTTGGTTGTAGCTATACATTCATGAACTCATCATCTATTACAAGCTTTACCTCATTCTTTTGAATAGTGGCATACTCCACAAATTTACCTATCAACGCCTAAAGCTTATCCCATTCTAGCATATCAGATTCGAGATTCAGAAAGGTAAGTTTCTTGAACCTCTCAGTGATCTACTCCAAATGCTTTGTGTATTTAGGCATGTCCTTGATATTTTTTTCTGATTGGATGAATTCCCTTGTAAAAAAATCCATAAATTCTGGAAGAAATACATCAAATACCCCTTGTTCCATATTCATGTGGAAGAGTGGCTTGATCTTTTCAAGGTCCAATGCTAAGGTAGGCATGTCATAGTCAGTCAACATCTTCACATAGTCTTCATTTTCGGTTTGATTCTTTGTAACCTATCTAAGTTCAAGTTCAATATCCTACAAGACTCCTTTTCTATGATTGAGGTCCTTCTGTCAGATCTCTATGAGCCAGTGATCATCTTTAACAAGCACTAATTCCTTTTCCCACATCCCTTTTGGAAGCTTAAGGATGCTCTTGACCTTAGGATATGTAATCCTATAGAGCTCAGTGAATTTATGACACGTCATTTCCATGTCTGTAATCTACTTTTGTAGATCTCAAAAATTATTTACCATCCAAATCGTGTGTTGTATACCCATGTCACCATTATATAGCACCTGCCAGAACCAATCTATAGTAGCCTTGGTCCTGTTCTTCATTCTCTCCATCTTTTTGAGCTCATCTTGGGAGAGTAGCTGATGTGCATAGGACGTGGTTGGAGCTTCCTCAGTGGACATCCATTGTTGAATGTAGGTGGTGAGGTTTTCCACTTTTGTTGTTAGCTCTTCCTTAGAAGATTGATCCTTATTCATCTGATGGATGATTTCCGCCATTGATCCCTAGAGTTGATCAATATTTTGGTCTCTTGTGGTGGGACCCAAGTCAATGGTGGAAATATTGCACCTGACCCCCTCTCCTTTGTCTATCATTGGGGTGGAAATTTGCATAGTCCTTGTCCTATAAGCATCAACTATTATATGGGATGGACTCTCAACTTCTTCTCTTTCCTTTTCATCATTTGTGCTCACACCAAGATAGCCTCAAGTCTGGTCTTTGGGTCAACAAGGATAGGGGATTTCTTTTCCATCTTCTTTTGTATCCAATCGGGCATTTGAGACTCCCCTTTTGGTGATTCATGATCACCTTCCACTCTTGTTTTAAGTGTGAGCTACTTCTCCTAATGACCTAGGGCTTCCTGCTCTGTTCTTTCTTTTTCTTCATTTGAGTCCTAAATCAGTATGGCCTTTTCTCTTTCTAGCTCATTGGTGGCTATGTTTTCCTCAGTGACACCCTCTATATTTGGTGACTTTTCCACTTCTTGTACGATCTCTATGTGGTGTTCTTTCTAGCGGCTCTTTTTAGGCTCAGCTTCTTTTTCTTTACCTTTGTATTCTTCTTCTTTCATTTCAACTTCCTTCTCTCCTTTTTCCCTTTTAGAGGGAATATCCACATCTTAAACATGGCCTTTTTCTTTCCCGACCAATGGAGGATGTTCTAGCCTTTCTATATCATTATCAATGTTGTCCTTTTCCTTGAAGGGCTTCTTTTTTAGGTTCAACCTCTTCTCCAACATCCTTGAGATTTTGGGACAACTCCTCTTTGAAATCTTGATTTGAGGTTTTGATTATATATCTTTCATTGAGTGCCTCTATGTCCTCCTTTGAAGACTGTGATTCCTCATCCTTATATGCTACTTCATATATAGTAACATTCATCCCACCTTCAAGGTACACATAGTAGTCATCCTTAAAAGGGTCCTCAAACTCCTTAATTATTCCCTTGGTGGCCTCTCTCTGACCTCTCTCCATTTCTTCTAATATCTACATGGTGGCCTCCATATTTGGTGGGTCTATTAGAGAAGGGTCAAGGAGCCCAGCAATAGCCTGAGCCATTGTATCTTGTATAGTAGGATTCATCAACACCCCGTAGAGTTCAATGGGTATCTTTTGCATATGCCTCACAAAGGATTTTTGTAGGGTTAGAGAGGCTATAGTAATTGTGGAAACTAAGGGGATTTCAGTAGAGGGATACATCGAGCAGGAGGATAGAGGAGAAGTCATGGTGGAGGAATCCCACACCATAGCTAGGGTTGTTGGTGAGGTGGAAGCAAGCTAGACAAATATTTCCATAGAGGGTGGGGATGAGATGGGTAGTTCTTGAAATGCAAGAGGTGGAGTAGTAGAAATAGTGGCAGCATTGGTAGGAGAAGAGGTAGTAGGTGGTGACTATGGGTGCTCAACCTCTTCCCCTCCTTCATGTTGCAGGTCCTCTTCAATTGTTAGCATCTCAATAAATCCTTCTAACTTCTTTTCCTTTTTAGAGGATTCCCCTTCTATAGCCTTCCTTGTGTATACCTTAGGCTTGGGTTGTCACTTCGATACTTCTTTTCTCTTCCTTGATCATGTCACTAGAGAATATTTTTGGGTTTCCTAAGTTGTGGTAGCTTCCCTACTATCAATCTCATTCTTGAGTTCATCTTCAAGATCTCCATATGTTAGTGTAACTCATTGTAAATTGAGATGAATGATTTGGGCATCAACCCATTTTCTTGATATGTTCTCTACTAGCTTGGTCACAATATCAAGGTCATTGACCTCCACTTCATCCTAGTCCATCAGTGGTAGTGACAAGTTAGCCACACAATCAAACCTTGTATCCAAAATGGTTTCATCATCCTCCACAACCTAGTCGGGCATCAGGAAAAGATTGATTGATTTTACAAACTTGGCAGTCATATGCATGTAGTGCCTCATGCACAACTCCATGTCATCTTGGAAATTAGCCAAAATTCTTCAATATGGGGAAGGTGAGCATATTGATTTCTGAAAAACTTCTTTAGTTTTTCATAGGGATCCATCTTGGTTCAGGCGATGTGGAGGTCCAAATGATACTCCGCTATTTCCTTCTCTGAGTATTTTGTGCATTGGGTTGTGGGAATAGTGTGCATGCCTTGGCCAAAGGTGAGAGGGTAGGGAATTCATACCCAGTGTTTATCGCTTAGCAGAGTGTGAGCATTCTATAGTTGTTGAGAGACTTCTAGTATGATCAACGAGTCATTAAGGTATCGAGGTAGCTTGCAACACCTCTCAGAAAATCCCTTTGTCTTGATGTAAGTTATTTTTTTGAATTGCATAAACAAGTACTCGAACCTATGGATAAATGCACGATAATTGTGCAAAACTTTTCTTTCAAGATTCCCTCCCAAAAGTCTAATGATATTCCCAATAAAGGCATTATTTACTCTATGATACTCCTTCTTGAAGTACCTATATTATAGTTGTGGATATCTATCATACACCTTGAATTACCTTCCTATATTTTGACTATGTGCAACAAATAAGCCTTTGTAAGGGAATGGCTCTACCAGAAGGTACACCAAGTAGGAAGTCATATAAAATTGAGATGTCTTCTCAATGACCATGAATTAATTATGCAAATTGTCATTGATCATTTTAGCCCAATGGAACTTGGTTTTTCCATGGATAATTTCATTGATAAAATAGAACATCCACTCTTGGAAGTAAGAAATAGTGGGAATAGCCATCACCCTACTCAACAAGGTCATCAAGTCATGATAATACTCATAGAAATCACTTCAATGCAGCTCCTAGGGCACCTTGGAGGCACTTCCCCTCTTTCCTTTGAACCAATGTTGGTTGATCAACTTCTTACAACCTTGAGGGTTTGTCTTCCACATATTTTCTGCATACCCCTTCTTTGTATCTTCCATAAGGTCAAATGTGGGAATATGAAATGTTTCACCTATGGACTTGGCTGAAAAATCTAATAAAATCCTTCCCTCATGGTCAATGATTTTCTTGTTGCCCCCATGGTAAGCTTCTCTTTATGCCATCACTAGTTTCAGGGCCAAAAGAGTGGGTGGGAAGCTAGTTGGTTTGGTGAGACTAATCCTTTATATCTTCTGAGAATTGTCAGTGGTTGGGTTGACTATGACGCTTTGCTAGAATTCATCTATGTCTATGTGCTCGAGGTTGGTATCTCAGACCATGCCCCAATCAGAAGTGACTCTGGAGGTGATATACACCCCTTGCAATTGGTATTTCATTTGGTCCTTGTATTCCCTTCCCCTTGGTATCTTGGAGGTCTTCTTTCCTTTCTCTTTCTCTATGGACACTCTTGAGGGTCCCCCAATCATTTCCATAAATCCTGCAAATAGAAATGTAGTAAGCATATTCATATGAAAAAGTGAGGGAAGGATTAGTGAAATCCTAGAAAATGGGGGTCAAATCAAGTAATCCATAATCAAAGACCATAAAATTCATTAAAACTCATTGTTTAACGCTTGTTTGGATCAATTAAGGGAATGTAGGCCCAAGGATGCGGGTTCCCCTAGGCTAGAAGTTGTTAGGAGCAACTTAGAATGAAACGACGTCAAGGTCATGGAGGTCCGCAAGTGACCACCCACATTCAACTTTCTACACTTTAGAATTGGGGGTTAGTCACTACTTTGAGGCATTTGGAGCATCAGGAAGTCAACCATGAAGTCACTTGAAAGCATCTGATTGATAATTTTAGTCATGCAAAGGTAGGGAACATCAAGGTTGTTTATAGCTCTATCATTCAGCAATAGAATTTAGGAGAAGGAAACCCACAAAGCGAATCCCACATATTGGGACCCACAGGAAGCATGGACGGTCTGGGTTATCTCTTTCAGGTTTGTCCATTTGGAAGATTGCAAGCAGGGAGCTGCATAATTTCATCATCAGAATGGCATTTAGGGATGATGGAGACTAGATGATCTCCCACAATAGGAGATCCACATTGGCAGGTCCGTAGAGAGCCTCTATATCGGTTACTTCATTTCAAAGAATGCATATTGCACAAGGGAATTCAAGCTCCAGCATGCAGAAGGATGGCAAGGCATGGTCATTTGTAAATTTCAATCACTTGACGATAGTGGGCAAATTAAATTCTTTAAAGAAATGCCCATAAGGCAGTTTACTTAGTCATTTTTGCCAAAATCTTGATGGGAAATAGTAGGTCTGAAATCCGCAAGGTGAATGGATGCAGGCCATTAGTCATTTAAAAAGAGTAGTGAGAATGGAGTGGTCCACAAATGGACTCTCGCAAGGCTTGTTCCACAAAGACGTTTAGACTTGGTGTTTTCTTCAAAAAAGCCTTAAAGGCAAGGGAGTCTATGTGGTCCATGGTGTGGGAAGGTGAATTGAGTTTTCCACGAATGAAGGGAACTTTGAAACAATGGTGGTGGGTGGATGGAAGTCCATGGAAAATGACCCGCAAAGGAGACCTTGATGTCTAGAAGTTAAATGGACACAACCTGGAGCGCTAGTATTGGATAGTCATTTAGGAACAATGAAGGTAGCATGGAGAACTGCCATGGGAAAAACAGACTCAGAGGTTCACAAGAGAGGAACCACAAGGGCCCTTGGGTTCCTAATTTTCACTTAGTTTTTTTGGTGACGGAAAAGGGATGACATCTACCCACATAGGCGGACCCACAAAAGGCAAAGGCTTTGAGATTCATACTGGAAGTTTAAAATTTTAGATTAATGGCGAAGAGGGATTCATGGGCCACAAGGGCATGAATACCCTAGTGAGGAATGGCAGTCGGGAGTTGAAGTTCTGTAGGGTCCTAAGTGGTCGAATTCAAATAATTTTCAAGGTTTTCTTAGATGGGTTGGTGCAGGTTTTGATGTTCTAACTAGCCGCCTAAAGGAGTTTAAGATTTTTCTTTAGGATTCTATTAATTTTGAAAAAATTTATTTGGAAGGAGTCTTTTAAGGTGGCAGCCACAAACATACCTACAGATCCCAAAGAAAATAATAAAGGAAACACTAGAAATCACCTAGAAGCTTACATGGGCACGAGGGTGGTGGTGGTAGGCTAGAGCTTTGACAAAATTCTAACTAATAGGATGAAAATAACAGGTCAAATGACCTATTTATAGGAATTATAGAATTAATGGCCCGCATTAACTACTCATACAATGTTTGGTAGGGTAGTTGGGAATGATTTTCAAAAGAACTAGTGGCAAGAAATTCAGAGCCTGCACTACGGATAGAACCCAAGGGATCATCCTTTGAAGGTCTACAAAGGCGGCGACAATGGAGGATGCAGGGCCCGCCATGTGAGTGGATTTCTCTAGTTGACTGCTGTGAGAACGAAAAAAACAAGGTGGAAACTCACAAGGGTGGACCCGCATTGGTGAAAGACAGCAACTTTGAAAGCAAAGGGAAAACTACCGATGGAACTCCGCAAAAGCAAAGGACTAAGAAATTCCCTAGGTGATGAACTTTGGTCAACTCAAGATGATGAATTTGGGACTCCTTGACCACTTGGAACTAAAAATAGGGGGCACACAAAATGAGGTAGAGGAAAAAGTGACCTAACGAAGGTGAAAAGAACAGAGGGTCCCCATTCGAAACGGGGCATGTGTGATGTAGGCACAACAAATGGTGACTCTACTAGGAGAATGCTCCTAAGCATTCTAAGGATAAAGACTCATTTAGAACCAAGAATCTCTAATTTTGTAGACCGAAAGCTAGTTTCCATAGATGAACTAGGAACTCAAAGGATGAAAAACTCCTTAGTTGAATCAAGTCACAAGAATATCTCAGAAGTGTGTGTGTGGTGAATTCATTCCCTTTCCTCGAAGACTATACAAATAACTGTTGATGAGGCAAGGAAATCTATGTAATTTTTCCAACCCCAAAAGTAACTTGGAAATTTCTTTGTTGCCAACCAAGTGTTCATATCCCTGATGGAGATGTTGACGTGACCCCACAAACATTGCTCTATTGCCATCTGAGTGTCCATAGCTCTAATAGAGTTATTCATACACCCATATAGTTGCATGATTTAATATTTTTTTCTTTCTTCTCTTTTCATTTTATGATATTCTCTTATCAAACCTTTTCTCTTTGTTTAACTACATAAGCATTGAAGCTTATGATGGGTTTGGAATCATAGTGGTCACTGGAGAAGACTTAATATGTTTCATTTTTCTATCCCTCCTAACAACTATTACACAACTCTTTGGAAACAATTTAAAGTGTGTTTAGATGAGGAAACCAACTCCACAGAGGTGGTTAGAGACCAATAGTTAAGAGTGAATATTTATCCAAAGAACAAGTGAGAGTGGGCATCAAGGTGAACCATTTGTCAAATTGAGTATGACCACCACATCAAGAATGAAGGAACACCCTCAACAACACAAAACAACCAAGAAAATGAGAAACAACGAAAGAAAGGGAAACCTAAGCTAACCTATATACAACTATATACAAAGGTGAGCCTTGAAACCTCGGGCAAGAAAATAATGCTTGAGATACTACCCATTGATAGGGAATGGAACATCTTCTCCAATGAGTGTCTTGAGGTGAAATACATTATCTCCTAGAATTTCAGTAAATTGAAAGGGGCCAAGCCAGAGCTTGTCAAATTTTTCATGTCCCCCTTTCTTTTCATGGGCCTTGTCCCAACAGAGGACTAATTCAACAATTCTAAAGTCCTTTATTTTGGCTCAGCACTCGAAACATCATTTAACTATTCCCTAATGTTTGGAAAAATTTCTATCGCCTTATCACAAACTTCTTCTTAATGCAATAGTTTAGTGAGGCGTGCCTCTTGGCTCTCTCCCTCCTCATAGTACGTGTTGAGAAACTAAAGCATGGGGATTTTGAGGTGAACAAGGAAAACCGACTCTAGGCCATAGATGAGATGGAAAAGGGGAATTCCCTAGGGAAGCCTTGTGGTGAGTGCGATCTACCCAGAGGGAAAAATGCAACTGGGTGTGCCAATCTTTGGGGTTCTTGTCAAGTAGTTTTTTATCACAGTTATTAGATTCTTGTTGGTTGACTCAGCTAGGCCATTTCCCTGAGGGTAGTAATTGGATGAAAATTTGAGTGCAATTCCATAAACAAAGGCCCAACTAGCAAACTTAAGCGAGGAGAAGGCAGTGATGTTATCAAACACAAGAGCATAGGGGAAACCAAAGCGATTCAAAATAAACATTTCTAAAAAATTAGTTACCACTTCAGTAGTGCATTGTTTACATGTTGTATCTTCATTCCATCTAGTGCAATAATTAGTAGTGGCTAGAATGTACTTCTGGTTTGCAGAGGATGGTGGGCTTACTGGACCAACAAAATCGAGGCCCCATTGATCAAACAAACTTACCTCTAGGATTGGTTGGAGTGCGAGAGTGGCATTTCTTTCCCTGGTAGCAGTAGTTTGGTAGATGTGACAAGTTCTTACATGGTTGTGTGCATCTTTAAACACCATTGTCCAATAGTACCTATCTCACAATATTTGATGAGAGGTGGAAGGGCTGGATCCATCTTTGGTGCCAAATTTATCATAAAATTCCTTCATCACTCGTGTTTCTTCTTCTTTTCCAATGCATCTGAGGTAGATTCCCTTGTGATTCTTCTTGTACAATATAGAACCCTACAACATACAGTTGCTACTCTTTAGCCTTAGAACATGCTTTTGTACTCCTTGCGTTCAGGACGAGCACTTGTGATTGAGAAAATAGTAGACAATATCATTATATCTTCCAGTTGGTACTGCTGCATCATGAGCTCAGATCCTATTTCAACTATTGTTTTGGCTATCATTTGAGTGAGGGCCTACCCTCAGACCAACTTCATGGGTTGAATCTCCATATCATGCTCCTATAGATAAGTGACCCACTTGGCTCTTCATTCTCCTAGCTTGTTCTGCATTAGCAAAGTCTTAACAACTAGATTAGGCACAATTACAAATAACTTGTTCCAAAGAATGCAGTGTCAAAATATTTTAACTCCTTTGACCAAGGCATATGCTTAATTCTCTATATTGTGATACCTTAATTTTGCATCTTTCAATGGGACGCTCATGAGGGAATCAAATGCTCATTTCCTTCATCATCTTTCTGAGTAAATATACTAGAGCAAGAATGATCTGAAGTGAATGAGTAGATGTAGAATGACTTTAAGTAATTTAGGTTGACCAGCATTGGTGCATTAATGATCATTTTTTTGATTTCTTCAAAATATTTCTTGGCTTTTGGTGTCTATTCAACTTTGGTATCCTACTTCAGCATAACATTCAACTGCTTGACTATTCTAGCAAAACCTGTGATGAATTTTCTAACAAAGTTTATCTTTCCAAAGAAATATTTCAGCTCTTTCTTATTGCCCAAAAGTTGAATTTCCAAATAGCTTGAATGCATTCAAGATCTATTCAGATTCATTTTTTGAGAGCACATTCCCTAGCAACCTACCTTTTGTAACTCCAAAGATGCATTTCTCTGGATTCAGAGAGATGCCAAACTCTTTGCACTTCTGGAAGACCTTACATAGATCACAGACATGGTCTCCTCTATTCTTTGAAAATACCATAATATAATCCATATAAATGATGATGCATTTTCCAATTAGGTTCTTGAACATGATATCCATGGCATGCTGGAAGGTTGCACCAGTGTTGATTAATCCAAATAGAATTCTTCTAGATGTAAAGTTTCCTCACTTTGTGGTGAATATTGTCTTACGCCTATCTTCATATTGTAAAATCACTTGGTTGTATCTCGAATAACCATCCAAGAAGGAAATCATCTAAGATCCATTGACTATTTATAGTACCTCATCTAGTGAGGGCACTGGATAATTATCTTTCTCTGAGGCTCTACTCAAGTTGTGAAAGTCAGGACACAACCTGATTTCTCTATTCTTATTCCTGAATGGAGCCAAATTTTCTACCCAAGTGGAGTTTTTAATTGGGAATATTATTTTAGTGGATAGAAGCTTCTAAACTTCCTTGTAAATTATAGGCTCTAACAATGCATTGATTGGGTGTTGATGTTGCCTAAAGGGTCTCACATCCAACTTGAGAGGGATAGTATGAGTAATGATCAAGGTATCATACATTTTTAGGTCTTCATAACTCTAGTAAATTATTTCATGGTATGTGCATAAGGAAAAAATGATCCCTTTCCATTCTTCTAGTGTGCACACTTTTTTGATAAACACACTCTTCACTTCTTCAATTGTTCCTAGGTTATATGCATCACACTGATTATTAATGGAATCCTTCTTTGCCTAATGATCCTGATACTTTATTTGATCTAGGTCAAATATCTACTCTAATTGGACCATACCTCATGGTATTTTGTTTGTTTTGAGATTGATAAAAAGCGAGGGCAGCGTTAGTGAAATTTTACAAAATGAGGACCAGATTAAGTAATCCATCATCAAAGATGATAAATTCCATTAAAACTCATCGTGTAATGCTCATTTGGATCAATTTAAGGGAATACAGGCCCAAGGATGAGAGTTTCCCTGGGCTAGAATCCATCAAGAGAAACATAGAATTAAATAGCATCGAGGTCATGGGGGCCCATAGGCAGCCACCCACATTCAAATTTTTGCACTTTCGAATTAGGGGTTGGTCAATTCTTTGAGGCACTTGGAGCATCGAGTAGTCAACCATGAAGTCACTTGAAAGAATTTGATTGATTGTTTTAGCCATGTGGGCATAATGCATGTAGAGGTAGGTAAAATCAAGGCCCTTTATAGCTCTACCATTTAGCAACAACATTCAAGAGGAGGAAACCCAAAGAAGGAATCCTACATGGTAGGACCCATAGGTGGCATGGATAGTTTGGGTTATCTCTTTAAGGTTTGGTTATCTGGAAGGTTATCGTCAGAATGGAATTTAGGGACGATGGAGACAAGACAACGTCCCAAAATGGGCAACCCACATCAGCGAGTCCAAAAAGATCCTCTGTATGGGTTACTTGGTTTCAGAGAATGCGAACGACGCAAGGGATTTCTGGCTCTACCATGCAGAAGGATGAAGAGGCATGGCCTTTGCAAACAATAGTCGCATCATGACAGTGGATGAATGAAAATCTACAAATAAATGCTTGCAAGGCATTTTACTTAGTCATTTTTTTCCAAAAGATCAAGGGGAAATAGTAGGGCTAGAGTCCGCAAGGTGAATAGACGTGGGACATTGGTCATTTACAAATAGTAGTGAGAACAGGGTGGTCCATGGATGGACTCTTGCAAGGCTTGGTCCACAAAGAGGTTTATACTTGGTATTTTTTTTAGGCAGGCCTCAAAGAAAAGGGAGTCTATGGGGTCCACGATGTGGGAAGATAAATTGAGACATCCATGAATGAAGGGAACTTTGGAATAGTGGTGATGGGAAGATGAAATTCCACAGGAAATGACCTACAAAGGAGACCTTGATGTCTAAAATTTAAACGGACACGACCTTGATGGGACCCACAAGGCGAAGCACCAGTATTGGATAGATATTTAGAAATAGTGAAGGTAGCACGGAGTCCCTCCATGGGAAACCCACATGCAAAGTTTTGCAAGAGCGGACCTACAGGGACCCTTGGGTTCCTAATTTTCACTTAGTTTTTTTTATGATGGCAAAGGGATGGTGTTTGCCCACATAGGTGAACCCCCAAAATGTGAAGGCTTCAAGCTTCATACTTGAAGTATAAAATGTTAGATCAATGACAAGGATGGATTCAAAGGTTGCAAGGTCATGAACTCCCTGTGAGGAACAGTCATTGAGAGCTGAAGTTTTATAGGGTCCTAAAGGGCCAAATTTGAATAATTTTTAATGTTTTCTGGATGGGTTGGTGCATATTTTGGTGTTCTAATTAGTTGCCTAAAGTACTTTAAGATTATGCTTTAGGAATCTATTAATTTTGAAAATTTTGGTTTGAAAGGATTCTTTTAAGGTGGTGGCAGCAAACAAACCTACAAATCCTAAAGAAAACAATAGAGGAAACACTTGAAAACACTTGGAAGGTTGTGCGGGCACAAGGGCAGCAGCGGCAGGGTAGAGCTCTAACAAACTTCTGACTGGAAAGATGAAAATGATACGTCAAATGACCCATTGATAGGAATTATAGCATTAATGGCCCGCATTAACTGCTTGTACAATAGTTGGTGGGGTAGTTGGGCATGGTTTTGAGTTGGTGGTGGGAAAGTTGAAGCCCACAATGTAGACAAAAGCCAGGGGATCATCATTCAAAGGTCTACAAAGGGGGTGACAATGGAGGATGTGGGGCACACAATGTGGGTGGATGTCCCAAGTCATCCATCATTACATTCATGAAAACAAGGTGGAAACCCAGAAGGGCAGACCTGCATCGATGAAAGACGTCAACTTTGAAAGCAAAGGGAAAACTACCAATGAAACTCTATAGAAGCAAAGGACTAAGAAATTTCTTGGGTGATGAACTTTGGTCAACTCAAGATGATGACTTTGGGACTCCTTGACCACTTGGAACTCAACACAGGGGGTGCACAAAATGAGGCAGAGCCAAAAGTGACCTGGTGAAGGAAAAAAGATTAAAGGGTCCCCATTCGGAATGGGGTGTGTGTGTTGTAGGCACAAAAGTATGCAAAGAAGCAAAGGAGAAAATATGCATGGGATTGGAAAAATGTAGAGATTTTAGCACTAGATCCTCCTTGATGGCTTCTTTTATACTCTTAAATGCTTGGATGAGCTCCTTAATCCATACCACTTTCTCTCCCTTCTTTAACATCTTAGTGATAGGACTAGTAATCTCAACAAAATTAGTTAAAAATCTTTTGAGCAAATTGATCTGACTAAATAATTATTGGATACCTTTACTCTCTCAAGTTCAATCCTTATTCCCCCTTTAGACATAATATGCCTAAGTAGCCTACCTTCCTTTACTCCAAACACACACTTTTTAGGATTCAATGAGATTCCATATTCTAATTCTTTTTTAAACACTTTCTCTAGATGCATACAATGATCTTCTTCCTTTCCTTTTTATACAATTATATCATCTTGATAGACAACTAAAAATATGTCTATGAAATATTCAAAATGCCACATCTGTGGATCCCTAAACATTAGCCCTTGCATTTGTCAACCCAAATGGAATTATTACATAGAGATAAGTGCCCCATGGAGTTTCGAAATTTTTTTTGTACTAATATTATTTTACTACCAATTTATTGTAGATTGAGAATCCATCCATCGTGGATAAAAACTCATAGCCAGTTACCTTCTATAAAATGGCTTACATGTTTGGAAAACTAAAATTATCCTTCAATGATGACACATTCAAATTTTTGAAATCAACATAGAGCCTTATGTCACAATTCTTCTTCCTAACTAGGACAAGATTTGAAACCCAAATTGAATGCCTGATAGGCTTAATAATCCTATAATCCCTCAATTTTACAAATTCTTCCTACATCTTGGGATGTAAAGTTGGATTTATTGGTCTTTTATTTTTCATGAAGGGCTTTGCAT
This sequence comes from Sequoiadendron giganteum, assembly GCA_007115665.2. Classification (NCBI taxonomy): domain Eukaryota; kingdom Viridiplantae; phylum Streptophyta; class Pinopsida; order Cupressales; family Cupressaceae; genus Sequoiadendron; species Sequoiadendron giganteum. The sequence goes on along the minus strand of CM021108.1, from coordinate 510,481,557 downwards.
CCAGCTTCAATGGTATTTCATGCTGAAATAGCTCTTCCCTATATGCCTTTAGGTCATTATAAGACCATGCAAACACATGTCTATACTTTCTTAAAAAATAAATCAACATTTCTTTGACCTAGGGTTTCATCTTCTTCCCAATATAAACCTTTTTTGGAGCATTCTCCATTCCAAGATTGACTTCTTCCAAATTCTCTTTGTGTGTGGATGTTTTCTTAGCATTACTCCTATCAAGGTTGTCAAATACCCTTTCCAATGCTACCAATCCTTTATCAATTTTATTGGATTTTAACTAAATAATTTTAGTTCCAAATATGGTTTCCTTACCATCCACTTCCTCCACAAAGGCTCCAAAATAAATTTCTTGACCTTCACATTCATCTATAAACTATAGGAACCTCAATTATTTCCTCATCATCATTGAACACCTGTTAGTTCTTTATGTATTCAGGAACTAAAGGTTTGACTTGCACTATAATCTTTGAAATGACTGTAAATGTAATATTAATCAGTAAGAGAGCGATATTAGCAAGTAATCTACCACTATGTTATTGCTCTTATCGAACCAATCAATTCCAAATGCATCAAACTATTTTATTGAATCCCATATATAATTCTATATTTCCTTAGTCTAGTAATATATGATGCATATTTTCCTCAAACCTGAGAAATAACAAGTTTTGAGTCTCCAATGACTCAACTTCTTAATGCCATGTTTCCTAGCTAGATTCATCCCTATTAGTAAGGCTTCATACTCAGCTACATTATTTGTGCATGCAAAAAATAATTGAAATGAAAACTTGAGCATCTAACCATTGGGGAAAATAAGTATGACCCCTACACCAACTCCCTCCTTTGAACAAGCTCCATAAAAATGTGTATTCCATAGGTCATCATAGTTAGCTTGTTGCAATACTTCTTTCTCTATAGGTGTAGGTTTTTTTTCTTCCTCTTCTTGTAACTCTTCAACCTTGAAGTTATCCATGTTGGTATCCATAAAATGGATTATGTCTACTTCTTCCACAAATTCAATGATATATGGAGCTCTTGGATCTCTCACAAGCTTGATGTCCCTTCCCTCAATAGGAAAAGTTGCAAAGGAAATTTTGCATTGCATGATACCTCCCATGGAGTCACTCCACTTTCTAGATAATAACATACCATAATTGGGTGAGATTTCCACTAGAACTATGCTAAAAAAAAACTCCTTGTCAAGAAAAGTGGCTAATCTATATGGAACATCTTTAATAACTCCAATAACTATGATTTATTTGGAGTCCATGGAATAACACTTGTCATATGCACAATTTAATTTTAGGCCCATTCCCTTCATTATCTCTATTTGCATGATTAGGTGATGCTCTTAAATCAATCATATAGTTCTTTAGCATCTTTCCATCTACAATCAAGGTTACCTAGAATGGATCAATATTGTTTGGGCAAGTGGTGATAGTGTTGCCCAACTAAATATGATGGATCTCACCAATTTTTCCCTCCATTATCTCTTCACTCACTTTATTTCCACTGACTTCAAGTTGAGTAATCACACTTTTATCTTCATAGACCTGAGTGGCACCATTTATAAGGGTCACTCCCTTCTGCTTATGTTCATTAATTCTCATCATTTCTATTAATGAAATAGTCACCTTTACTTGATACAACAATTGAAACATGTCAACAGGATTATACTATGGTAATTGATGAGGGACTACACTCTATTCTTCAACTTGAGCCTTTTTTGTTCAAATTTATTCTTAGTATCTTTCTTATCTTATTTATTTTCTTGATAAACACCTAAATTTTGAGTCTTAACTTTAACAACTGAAACAATAACTTCATTAGGTTTCTTGGAAACATTATCTTTCTCAGCCCAAATTCTAGGTCCCTTACTCTCTTTGGCTTTGACCTCTCCCTTCTTACACTTGGACAATTCTTCTATTTTAGTTCCCTTATTTTCAACATTTTTCTCTTTCATGAACATACTGCCATGTTTACCTTGATCACAATTAACAACTCTATTTCTCAAGTTGTGAGTACTCCTCGCTTGCTCCACTAATGTAATTGTTATGTATTTAAACTCATCATCAGAGGGTCTTCTCAAAGACACGTCCATTTCTTCTATATCCATATCATGCATGTTGTCCTCAACCTCTTCATCTTCATCAAGGAAAATTTTCTAATGATAGGAATCTGACTTATGCCTCTAGCAGTCAACATCAAGTTTATGTGATTTTTCCTATAAAGAACACTCCTCATTAGTAAAGTCTAATATACACATAATCACATGTACTTCAACATAATTTTAATCCATTGGATCATAATCATCTGATTGAGCTTCTTCTTCTTCAAACCATCTCTCCACTAAAGACATTTGAGAGGCATGTGGCAGTTGGCAGAAAAAACACAAAGGTGTTTCATTAGAAAAATTCTTGAATTCTTCTACAAAGGATCAGGAAAAAAATTGTTTTGGTAATATCTCTAATTGTTGGTAATTGGATTTCCATTATGTCAATTGGTGTTATAGCGATGGTCTTATAGCCAAGGAGGCCTTTCATTCTTCTAAAATATGGGCTTATCATTTGTAAGAACCTTTTCTTTTCTGGAAAGCCTATAGCTGATATCTTTCATAGAACTAGCAAAAATTTCAAAATTTTCTTCCAATGAACCTCCTTTCTGTCTAGAATGCTTATCTTCCTTTTTGGGATTCTTCAAGATTTTAACATCATCTCTTCTTCCAATTTTACTAGTTTCTCTTCTAATGTTCTCAATATGGACTGCTATCTTGAAAGATTCTCTTAATGTTTGAGGATTCTTATCTAGTAGGAGATAACTAATTTTTGCATCAAATGCATTACAATAAACTACCAAGCATACACTATTATTGAGTATCAAATGAGGAGGTAATATATACATGGCCTTCTGAAATCTTACATTGAAATCAACAACTACATCATTTTAACCTTTAGATATATTGTTAAATTGATTAAGGAAGAACCTTGAATCAGTCTTATCACCATATTGTTCTCTAAATAACCTCTTGAACTCCTCCCAATAATCAATACTCTCATTTGGCAGTCCTCTATACTAATCTAGCATCTTCAGTGAGTGACTACATGAAGATCTTCATCATCACATCTTCAGCCTCCACTTCAAAATGATCCATCACATTTGCAAATGCTTTCAGGTGATCCTCATCACTTATGGAATTGTTACCAAAAAATTTAAGGTAGGCCTAATGTCCTTAGGCTTGAATAAAAAACTTGAAATATTTAATAAGGCTTTCCATGCAAGCAGTAGACCCAAAAGATAGGTTGTACATAAAGATCTTCTTACCATGTTACACCAGGACCCATAAATAGGTCATACATAACATATAACAGTATTACCAAAAGATAGCTAATTTTGAATTATATGAGATATATTCCATATTCAATGGGAATGCCACAACCATGACCAAATCTTGATTAAAATCAATTGATAGGAATTCCACAACCAAGACAAAATCTCAATCAACATTAATTTTAGTATCAACTGGAGAAGTGCAATTAGTCATACCAAAACTTGTATCATGCTACATGAATGTTTGGATAGCAAGGATACCCAGAATAAGATTTAGGCACAACAACCAACAATAAAAATATTATTCTTCATAATTATGCATTAACCATCTTCCACAGATGTCCCAAAAAGAAGTACTACCATATTTGGATCTAGGATAACATCCACACTACACAACAATTTATCATATGATAGGATATATGATTTATGTATATCATCGAGAGAGCGACCTTTTAGATCCCAGGTTTTGACATCAATGGCAAGAATGCAACATCAACAACTTATCAAAAATATCTCCCTTTTCCATTGATAGAAAAACAACAAAAACTCAAAAATACAAACACTGCAAAAACTCCAAGTACTCCCCCTTAGCCAAGCAATTCAAATCCTCTTTTTTATTTTTGTTTTTCTCTTCCTTTTCTCCCCCTTTTTTTTCCTTCAAAGGTAAAGGGGCCAAATAAGAACATCATAAACTTAAATAAAAATAACACTTTTAACAAGAAAAATTTTCTTGTACATTTCTCTCACAATTGGAAAAATCTTGTTCCAAGCTTGCACTATAGAAACCATTCTTGCACACACATTTTCCTATATAACTAAAATCCCAAATGAAGATGACCAATCTAGAGATAGGAACTATCATTGATAGTCCTCTACATCAGAAAGTATCCCAAAGAGACAATCCAATCGGACCTCAACAATTTCTTTAACCAACCAAAATTTTTTAACCATATCTTCCCTTTGTTTCTGAGTGGACAACAAATCAGCTTGTAGCTCACCAACTCTTATTCTAATTTTTCCATATTTATCTTTGAAGAAGTCAAAACACTTCCCAATTTCATTCAATTCGAAATCAATAGCTTCAATTTTGCTTCTAAAATTATCAACAATAGTAGGACATAGGAGACAGTTTTTCTAGATGTCAGACATCTCCTTAAGGCATTCTCTTGTCTCACCAATGTGTTTGGATAACTTTTGTTTTCCTATGATATATCTTCTTTCAATCATAGCTTGTAATTTATCTCCTTTATATTTCTCTTGCGGCAACCTTTCTTCAATAACTTCTACCAAATCATCCAATAACAAGTCAGAAACAACAGAAACTGTAATACCCTTTTTGAGAAAATACTCCACCAAGGCTTCTTCAATTCTAGGCCTACTATCTAGAGAGTAGACATTCCACATTTCACCAATATTTTTCATATCACCTTCATCCAATACAGATGGAACTTCATCTAAATTAAGTAGATACTATTCTTCCTTCTCCTTCTCTTCTGAGATAGTGATATTATCTTTTGTGTTAATTTTCCTCCTTTTAGGTTCTAGAGGGGAACCACCAATGACAACCTCTAACTCCCTCTTACCAGAGGATGAACCCTCTTCAAATAGACTAATAGGCATAGCACTAGACACTATCACACCGAAGCACAGATTCATCTAGAAGGATGAGAAATAAGCTTTGCATGCATTTACTTTATCAATTAAGTTTTCCATTACTAGGATACATAGATCAAACTATTGATTTTCCTTCACCATCTTATGTGTAAGATACACAACAATAGCAAATTGAGAACCTTCAAAATTTCAGAAATAGATTTTGTATGAGTTACCATAAGTAGCATAACTTACTACAGTATCGGTAATGGTATTTATCAATAGATCTCAGGGGTCTTTTTTGATACTAGTAAGTTCCTCCACTTCTATGTATTTCACCATTTTCCTCCCATGGAGGTCACCAACTCTACACAATCCAATAATGGATTCAATGGCTTCCTTCATGACCGGATACGGTTTGTCCAAAATGATGTTGCCATCCTTGAAATAGCTCAACTAGAACAAGATAGACTCTTTATCAGAAAAATAGGGGAATTCTCCTCACAAATCTATACCTAGGCCACAAACATTCTACAATTCATCATCCTTCAACCCTAGCTTCATTTCCTTCATCTTCCAATGATCAAATTTATCCAACTCAACTCCCTTCAGCTTTAACACAATACCGCCACTAGATTCACTACCAATCAACATGAATTCCATCATTGCACTTAGCTTCTTCAATCCTTTATTTCTCAATGAAAAATAAACTTTTCTTCTTCTTTGCAAACTATGAGAAAAGATTTGAAACTCCACCTTTTATCCTTAATTCCTCATGATGACTTCACTGCCAAAATATGCATTAATGATGCCAGCAATTGTACTTCTCCTTTCAATCAGCCAGATTAAGATTCATCATGCAACACCACCTAGATCTAGATTAGTCATGTTCAAAACACATCAATCTTACTTTCGAGAGGGGGAACTAACAGGATATGTATTGCAAAACTCCCCTTGAGCCAAGGAAGTTGGCTCAATTTCTAGAATAGTTAGTACCAGGATTTGGTACCACATAAGGTATCTCCCCACTTCTTTCCCTTTTCCTCCAAATGATGATGGTATTCTTCTTAAATTAATCTGATTCTACAACCTTCTTTTTATTTTCAGGATTTTTTGTAGCAACATATTTGCATGTGTTAGCATAATGTCTAGATTCATAGCACTTGTAACATATTTTCCCTGACCTATCTAAGTGAATCCTTGATCTTCATTGATTAGCTTTGTGACCATAGCCATGGCATAAGTATAAATAAACATGAAAGAGATTGTTCATTTCATTCCTTCTAGCTAGATTAGATAATTAACTTCTGCAATGACTTGCTTTATGACCAAAATTATGACAATTAAAGCATTGAATACTCAGTTCCATCTTTCTTCTACACTCTACAGACTTATGTCTAAAATATTTGCATTAAAAAAATGACCATTGAGTGATAGGCACCTTTGAGCATTTGGTTGCCTCACCAGAGGTCTTTTTGCAGATCTTCTAGAATTATGGACCTTGCTTGTTACATCAGATCTTGCTTCAGTTTCAACTACATTGTCTTTACCCTTAGTGTTCAGATTTGAGTTTTCACCTGAGAAGACAAGTCCTTCCTTATCCTTGTGAAATTTCTGTAGGGATAAAATTTGATCCAAAATCATGCTACTTTCACATACTCTAGCTTATTATTTCATCCTCCTTAACTCTTGATCTAACTTCTCATTTTCTTCTTCTCTCCATTTGATGGTAGCTTTGAGATTTTCTTCAGTCTTCTTCCATTCTTCCATTTTCTGTTTGATAGTTTCCTTGAGATTTTCTTCTATCTTCTTGCATTCATCCAATGAAATGTTTATATTCACATCACTTTCCTTTGACTCCTTTAATTCCTCACTGACCTCTTTTTGTTTTTCTTTGAATTTTTGGATTTTCTCCTTTAGCTTTGATATGCAAGCATTTTCCTCCTTGATGTTTTATTTCAATTCCTCATTTTCAAATTTTGTACTTTCCATATCAATCAATATTGACTTTAGTTCTTCCTCAAAGTAATATTATCTTGCCATATATTCAAAATTCCAAGATCTCCCTCAAGCAGTTAATCTCTATCTGCAAGGGACAAAGCTCTAATACCAATTGTTGAATAGTCTGGATAACTGAGAGGGGGGTTGAATCAGTTATCAAAAAACACTTTTTTTTTACTTAATTTTAAGCAATCATTAAACAATCATATATTAATTAAAATATATATGAAAATGCAAGCACTAATCACACTTCTTGTCACACAATCCTTCACACCCTTATCATTTTGCACACATATCACGCTTCTTGTTTCGATACCAAAAAGGATGTTCTACATACATGTATATATACACCCGAAGAATAAAATGAGCTAGATTAGCAAAAAATGTCTACTTGAAGAACAACCTTGAAATATTCAATAAGGCTTGGCATGTTAGCACTAGACCCAAAAGATAGGTTGCACATAAAGATCTTCTTACCATGTTACACTGGGACCTAGAAATAGGTCATACATAAGATACAACATTATATGAGATATATTTTGGATTTGATTGGAATTCCACAACCAAGACCAAATATTTATTAAAATCAATTGATAGGAATTCCACAACCAATACCAAATCTCGATCAAAATTAATTTAAGTATCAACCAGAGAAGTGCAATTAGTCATACCAAAACTTGTATCATGCTACATGAATGTATGGATAGTAAGGATACCCAAAATAAGCTTTAGGCACAGTAGCCAACAACAAAAATATTAGTCTTCATTATTCTGTATTAACCATCCTCCATAGATGTTCCAAAAAGAAGTATTGCCATATCTTGATCGAGGATAACATCCACACTATGCAACATTATAGCATATGATAGCATAAATCATTTCTATATATCATCCATAGCACAACCTTTCGGATCCCAGATTTTGACATCAATGAAAACAATGCCACATCAAATACTTCTCAACATGTATTTATATTGGTTTTTGTACTAGGGATGGTTTCCTTGGGCTGGCCTATAGGCTTCTTTCCATGATCTACAAGTTGTGACTTCTTAGCCATAGTAGAAGGATATGTGACTTTAGTTGCTATAATAGAGGAAATGTAAGTGCTTGCAATAGAAGTTCCCATAGGAATGGTTACTTTAGGAGGATCAGGGGTTGCTTTCGCAGGTAGTTTAGAAGGAACCTCAAAAATAGGTTCTTCCTGTAATGCTCTTTTAATTTTTACAATTTTTTTCTCTAGGCATCTCTTTCCAACACCTTTTCCCTAATTATTTCCTCTCTTTGCTTTGCATGTTTTTCCTCCAAATCCTTGAGTCTAAGTTTTTATTCTTCTAAAGCTTGTATATCCTTATCTATATCATCTTCATCTTCTATGACATCCTTACACTCACTAGGCTCAAGAGTGTAGAATGTAAGATTTATTCATTCCCTCCCAAGTGAATGATGTGAGGCTATACTATGGGATTTACCCCTTGGTTTGAAATTATCATCATTAAGTATTGATTTACCACCAAGGGAACCAAATCTGGATGGGAATTTTTTATCCTTTTCCCATAATTCTCACCTCTATTCTTCCTTTGACATTGATAGAACCCTTGAATTTTTTTTTGTTTCTTTTATCATCCTGTAAATTTTTTGATGAATCCATCCTCGGAGCTTAGGGTTTTTAATTATTACTATTATAGGGTTTTACTTTACCTAAAACCCTTCTTAAATAATTCTCAAGCTTTGATCATTTCCATAGCTCTAATTCATCATTGACCCTCTATTGCTCATGAAATTATCGGTCCCTTGTGCCTTGGTCTAAAATTATTTTATTTTACAAGGTTAAGAAATTGACCTTTTTTGGACTTTACATCCTTTGAAAAATATGTATTAATCTCCACTAAGCCTTTTTATTCATCATCCTAGGTAGTTCCCCTTTTCAAAAATACTTATGGGCACACGCTAAAATATATTCACTTAAATCCCATTTACTATCTCCTTTATTTCTCATTGCGGATAGCTTTAGAAATGTAAATTCAAATCCGTGATGAGAAATGAATAGTGTCTCTTCTATTCCATACATCATGGATAGGTGTTAATTTTTGATGTTTTATTAGTGATGCATGATGGACTTTTTCTATATGTTATCGTTTCTATCTCTTTTATCACTAATTGCTCATAGTTTTTGTAATATGGATTAGCGATATGCAATGGCCCTTGGTACTCTTTCTATTTTCTCTCATCACTCATTTTGGATCCATTTTAAGATTTGAATTTCAAATTATGGATTATTTATGAGGTCATTTGTTCAAGATTTCTTTCACTTATGTAAGTTTCTCTTATGAGTGATATATCTTGTGCCTTTAATTTTCATGCAGGCGCACGTGTCTTAATCTTATTTTATTTCCTTATCGCTCATCATTGATGTGATCAAGAAAATGAAGCATGAATTAGTGATGTATGGTGAAAGGGGAATGTGATCAAGGATGAGTCTTAGATTCGATGGCTAAGATCTCATTGCTTGGATTCTCACATCGTTGATAGGAATTTGGAAAGATGTAATTTATTAGCGATGAGTGATGGTTTCAAAATGAAAGATAATGTGGTGGCATCTTGAGGACATCATTTAAGGTAGAAAATAAAGTAGCAAGGTGGAGAAGAACCGTTGATGTGGTTTTAAAATAAACTGATCAATGACCAAGTTTTCAATATGAATGGCTAAATGTCAGTTTGCTCGCATGAGCTTTCTATCAAACATTTATGGTGATATGTTCCATTTCCCAGCCATAAAGAAGGTGGTTGGCTTATTTCCTACACATTTAGAATTGCTCAAGAGTGAAGAAGAAAACCAAAAGTTGTAGAAATGGTGTAGAGAAATCCAACAAGGAAATTACAATAGCATTGGTGTCAATTATTCACTCAGGCAAGCAAATTGTAGTATTTCTTCATGCCATAAGTGCTAAGTTATGATATTTTGAATTATCGTAGGGAATTTGGAGATAATTTTCTTATAGTTTGTTTATTTAAACATCATCAATTGGGGTGATATGTATTGTATAAGGTTTGGGATTATTTTTCTTAGTAATTTATTCCTTGGGTTTTAAGGAAACTAGGCGGGTCTTTTCAATTAAGATAATTGTAAACCTAAGTCCCACCACATTAAGAATATGAGTGAACCAAAGCCTAGTGAATCTAGCATTAGGCTAGAGAGAAAAACAAATTAGAAGAGAGTCAAAAGGCTCAAAAACTAGGATGTTTCATTTGTGGCTAAGTCAGAGCCACCTACAATGACAAAACCTATGCCAAGTACCCCTATTGTTTCCACAGTGTCAAGAGGTGCAAAGAAAACTCAAGAGAGATTCATGGAAAGTTTCTCTGGAGAAGTAAAGGAGGGTGGGTCATGAATTGGTAAGAGACCCAAGATCCATGTTGTTGTGACAAGCAGACTAATTAACAATGCTAGTGAAATTGGAGAATTGGATCAGCCTTAGAGTGGGTAGCAATTGTTCGCATATGTTCCACATTTATGGTGATATGTTCCATTTCCTAGCCATAAAGAAGGTGGTTGGCTTATTTCCTACACATTTAGAATTTCTCAAGAGTGAAGAAGAAAACCAAAAGTTGAAGAAATGGTGTAGAGAAATCCAACAAGGAAATTACAATAGCATTGGTGTCAATTATTCACTCGGGCAAGCAAATTGTAGTATTTCTTCATGCCATAAGTGCTAAGTTAAGATATTTTGAATTATTGTAGGGAATTTGGAGATATTTTTTTTATAGTTTGTTTATTTAAACATCATCAATTCGGGTGATATGTATTGTATAATATTTGGGAGTATTTTTCTTAGTAATTTATGCCTTGGGTTTTAAGGAAACTGGGCGAGTCTTTTCAATTAAGATAATTGTAAACCTAAGTCCCACCACATTAAAAATATGAGTGAACCAAAGCCTAGTGCATCTAGCATTAGGCTAGAGAGAAAACCAAATTAGAAGAGAGTTAAAAGGCTCAAAACCTAGGATGTTTCATCTGTGGCTAAGTCGGAGCCACTTACAATGACAAAACCTACACCAAGTACCCCTATTGTTTCCACAGTTTTAGAGGTGCAAAGAAAACTCAAGAGAGATTCATGGAAAGTTCCTCTAGAGAAGTAAAGGAGAGTGGGTTACGAATTTGTAAGAGACCCAAGATCCATGTTGTTGTGACAAGTGGACTAATTAATGATGCTAGTGAAATTGGAGAATTGGATCAGCCTTAGAGTGGGTAGCAATTGTTCGCATATACCTTTAATAGGAGGTATTATAGGAAGATGACATGTTAGTTATGGGTGCTCAACCTTGGGATACTAGTGGTACCTAATGTGTTTGTAGAGGTGGATGTAATTATGGAATTGGACAAGCATTATGATCTTGCAAATAGAAAAATCAAGAATAGAAATGGACATGTAATCCTCGAAGTAACAAGGGATAATATTGTGGACATATTTGGGTTGATTCCGAATTGCATTGTAGAAATCAAGCTTATGGATCTCTATGGTGAATATGAGCGTAACAGATTTCCATACAAAAATAAACTAATGGTTTGGCATAGAAAAAGAAAGGAGAGGTTTCTCCCTAAAGATATTGATCCCTTTGAATGTGAAGAGTTTGTGGATTATTTTAAGAACACATATTACTGCTTGAATCAAGTTCTAGCTTGAATTTTTGAAGAAAGAATAGCTCCTAACTTATTGGTAATGGTAGCGGATATATGGGGCCAAAATCAGAACATGGGTTTTGATTATGCTTCTTTTGTTGCAAAGAAATGCATCCATATTTCCTCAAGTTAGAGAAGGAGGTTCTTCCTCTACATTTTCTGCATTATTCTCTATTAATGCATATGCTTCTATTTCAGGGTGATTATAATTGGAAAAAGGATGTTGAAGTTGATATTGAGGGATAATGAAAATAATGTTTTGCAAGTCCAAATATGGACATGTATTTTGGACCATGATTGTCCCAATTCCAATTATTTGATGTTTTCTAATGTCATCATGTTTGGTATTCTAGAAATTTTAGGTATGACACCTACTCATAGGCTTTCTCCAGCAATAAAATATATTGTGTACAAAGGAGGTGATAGGGTTACATAAGCATCACAATTGGGTAGATTGGTTTCTGCACTTAGAGTATACTCTAATCAAATCTTATGGATCCAAGGTAGCACCACACCACTTTCCCCTATATGTGTCTGACCAATTGGCGTTTATGGAGTTGATGTGGAAAATTGATTTTATGGATTTTGAAATGTTTAGAAGGCCTAGGAAGGGTATAGTGGTAAACCCTAAATGCTCTTTTTCTTACTTTGTAGCTACTACCAAGGAATGCTATGAAAAATTTGGAATCATGTTGAATAACCTCAGGCTACCTATTGATGAGCTTAGGGTTTTTGACCCAATGGGTTTTATTTCTACATACAAAAGGGATAAAAAATTATCTAGGATATGTCATTATTTCTTATACTTGGATGATGTATTGAGGAAATTGACAATTAATGAGGTTGATATATCTAGAAAGAGGGAATAGACATTGAAGAGAGTATTATGAAGAGGAATTCCTTCTATGTAAGTCCTTATAATGAAATTGAATATCCTTTTGAAAGAGCTTTTGCAAAGCTAAGGGATTACCAAAATGGTGATTTCAAGGTAAAGGTAAAGGAGGTTTCTAAGAAAGAACAAGCTCTCTTAGAACAACAAACCTAGACTATGCATATTCTAGAGTAGCCTACAGATGTGCAAGAGAAGGGTTTCCAAGTGATTGAGGTAGAGAAAATGGCCGAAAATGTGCTTGATGATGGGGAAGTAGAGAATAAATTCCCTACCCACAATACTAAAGATACTCTTGATTCTAAGGTTCCCCAATATGGGATGATCTAGTGGCAGTAGGATGAAAAGAATGATGATGATCCTAGGATTAAGTATTTTAATGCATTCCTTCCAGATGATAAGTTTGTACAATCTAAGGAATTCCTAGTTCAACAAAGGAGTAGAGAGATAAAAGAGAGGCTTGAACAAGCTAGGACTAGTGATGACCTTCTCAACAAGAAGAGGCCGAGAAGGAAGAGGAAGAGAAGGTCATGGCTAAGACTGTAGCTATCACTCCTACTAAAGCTAGGAAAATTGTTATAGATAGTGGACTAATGTTATTACTAGGGTGCACTACCACCTTAGCAATTTCACTTGATGCTATAAAAAGAGATCCTTAGGCTTCAATGTCTAGGGAATAGATTGGAGACACGGTGTTTAGATATGGATATAGTTTGAAGTTGCATAATATTGTAATCTATTCCATGGAACCCACTATTTGAAAGAATGAGGTCGGTGGGCCTATTGAAGAGGTCATGGGTCACTTGGTGGTGAAATGGGCCACAGATATAACACCTGTCTAGGTAGCTAAATTAACTACTCATGTTGTAATGGTCACTGTAGACACGATACAAATAAATCAGAAGAATTATGATTCCTTGGTGAAGGAATATAATAATGCCTTGGATGAGATAGACAAGATGAGAGCCACTTTTAAAGCTAACCAAGCATTAAAGACAATATTTGTACCATCCTGCTCTTCTTTTGATTTTCCTACACAAGACAGGGAGACCTTGGCTTTGAGAATCAATGATTTAAATAAGCTATTAAAGATAGAAAAGAAAAATGTATGGGCTACTTATAAGAGTATCCATGAAGAAAACATAAAGTATTCACAGGTTCAGGAATCCTTCACCAATGAATGGACCAAATGGAGCACTAGAGTAGGTGCTTTGAAAGAAATGATACCTAAAATGGAGGAAGATCCTGAGGCACCCACAAATATCCTTGAATTATTGCAAGTTATTGACTTGGTGAATGAGATAACAAATTTTTATGGAAACCTAGGGATGCAGCTCCATAGTAAGCTAAAAGTGTTCAAATAAATGAAGGAGCATCAAATTCCTAATATATTGAATCATAAAGGTGAGTTAAAGTATTTTAATAAATGGAGAGATTGTTTGGGAGAGATGCTCACATTGGCTAGGATGACATTGATTTTAAGTGATTACACGATGCTAAATCCATAGGTTGATATAATGGTGGAGATTGAAACAATAATGGATACTTTTTTCAAGGAGGCCAAGGCCTTAATTAATGCTAGATACACTCACCACAGTGTGAAGGTGCAGAAGCTTTTGGATGTAAAATGACCACTTGAGGATGAGTACATCACATGAATGGAAAAATATATTGAGTAAGCTTATAAGAGGATGAAAATGGATATGTTGAATAGTAGATAGGAGAATAATAATGCATAGCCTAAAAATAGTACAGATTAGGCTTTTGAGGAAGTATATAAAAATATTTTTTTCTCCTTAACCTGAAAGATGGTATCACAAATGTATATATGGATAAACCAGTTTTGTATGGATAAACCAGTTTTGTATCTTTATTTTATTTTCATACTTTTAAGTTTTATTGACTGGGTTTTCTCATGGAAACACATTTTGACCGCATGGGGGATGTTTTGAAGTAGTTTTAACAACAAAAGATTCCTTTTGATGGTGGGACCAGATCTTCAACAATGAATGAGGATTACTTTTGTCTCATGTTTATTCCCATCGTTTGAGAGCTCATGTGTAATTGAAAATGTAATATATGTTACAATGGTCCAATAGTATGGTGGCATGTGCATTTTCTAGTTTTAGGTTTGTTTTTCTCCTTCATTTCTATAAGAAGGAATTCAAGAGCCAAAAGTAGGGTTCGTTGCATTGCAAGTAACATAGTGAATTGTAGAAGGAATAAAAAGCATATTTTAAGGTTTGTTTTATCTTAGGTTCTGAGTATGTAGTTGTGTATGTGATTTTGATAATAAGATAGAAAATATGAAGCAGATTGGTGCTAATTTAATGATGATTTTATCTCCTTTGTATGTGTTTTATGAATTATGAATAATATAATCAAGGATTGTTTTGTTCATCTACATTGTTTCCAGTGGTTGTGTGATTTCATTCTTACTAATTAGTTCAAGCAACTAGTATAAATACATAAATGAAATTTTTTATTCATAGAAATTATATGTTAGGATATCTATAAGAAGTGGTGGTTGAGAAAGAAATAAGGGAATATTGTAGTGCAGTGTTTCTTGAAGCTTATATGTTGCTATGTGAAGAATTATTATCAGGTTGCATAGGTTAATATTGACTTCATATTTAGGATAGGGTATTGGTTCAAGTAAAATATTCATAATATAGTTTATGGGTCAATTCATCACCAAACCACTCTTTATTTACAAATATTTTGAATGAGTTTCCATTGTAGTTATGTTGAGTTTTGTTATTCTCATGCTCTAAGTGTAGTACATTGTTAAAAGAGTTTCTAGATTATTCAATATATTGCGCTGTTGAGTGGTTATATGAGAAGTATTTGTTTTTGAAAATTTATTTAAATATTTGTCATATGAATTCTTGAATATACATTGTGGGATCACCCTCCTAGGTTTCACACATCCCGAAGTATAGGAGTGAAATTTTTGTAGCTTTTACTTGTTCATTGGCCAATCCCTTTAGATTACTAATAATTGGAAATAGAAAAGTCCATAGGTAATTTGGAAGATCAGCTTGGTTCTTAAAAAAGCACCAATGGATTGGTGAATCCATTGGGTACTACTAAGTCCAAAGTCTCTAGTTTAGATCTGGTACAATTAGAGTCGAGTACTTTATCGTTCTTCACTGTTTGAAGAATAAGTTGTTTAAAAATTTAGTACAAAGGTCATGTCCAGTCTTATGCATCAAGTTCTGGTCCTTTCTTTTAGTTTGTGTCGGTCTATGTTCAGAGTCTTGTCCAAAGTTACAAGTACCAAGTCAAAATACAATCAATTTCTATTTCCTATCATTTGGGTGGTGACTCTAAAGTATCATTTACCAATGAAAAGATAAAATCTTGAAGAGAATGGGAGAAGAAGTATTTTGACATGTTAAAAACCATGAAGAAGCA
The DNA here is from genome assembly GCA_007115665.2 of Sequoiadendron giganteum. NCBI lineage: Eukaryota > Viridiplantae > Streptophyta > Pinopsida > Cupressales > Cupressaceae > Sequoiadendron > Sequoiadendron giganteum. The sequence continues at coordinate 510,465,640 of CM021108.1, read as the reverse complement.
TCCTGAGTAAAGGTTGGAATCTAAGCTTGCAAAAGATAAGCAACCTACTTGGCTTAATAAAATCAATGAATCAAGTAATTCTATTGAATCTCTTGTTGGTGAGTCTCCTACTTTTAACAATGAAGTAGATAGTGCAAATATATAGGAAGTATCACATGAAGTTGAAGTATCTAATGTAGATATAGGAATTTTTCCTATTGAGCAAGTATTTGTTAATGAAATTGACATCTCAAGAGAAGAGGATAGGTGGGTACTCTAGGATAAGGATAAGAAGTTCTCAGAACCTTTGATCCCTAGAGTTGGGTCTATTTCTAATGGAAGGAATTTCAATCCAAGAGGTGAATTTTATAATGTGTAAGTGCATATATCCCTTGAGGAAGACCCTATTCATCATACCTACTTTACTCTTGTGCCAAGTGAAATTGGAGATGTCTTTGAAAATGAAGAAGACATTGACAAAGACATGCAAGCCTTAGAAGAGCAAGAACTTAGGCTTAAAAAGAAGAAGAGAAAAGATAGAAGGGGTTGAAAGAGAAGGAAGATAGGATTAGAGCTAAGTAACTTGAAAGGGATGCTCAGAAACAAAAAATAGAGAAGATGAGAGAAGATTTTGCTAGGAAGAAGTCCTTTTTTGAAAGTGTCTCTAAGTTGATTGCTAGAATTACCCCTAAAATCCCTAAAGTAATAGTCCAAATGGGGACCTCTGCTACTAATACCTATACCATAGTTATTGAAACTACCAAAACCTTAGATCCTTCTTCTACTACTAAGAAATCATCATTTATAGATCATGATAAGAAACCCATTGAACAGAAAAAGAAAACTACCTTCAATACTTTCAATACCAATACCAACACAAGTACCAACACTTCATCTATTAACAACCCCACCAAGAATGTTAAAATTGATCCTACCCCATCCACTAGACCCCCAAACCTTAAGATCTTGAAATTGCAGTTGGAGAATGATAAATTGCAAAAGGATTTAATGAAAGCTGAAATAGAAGTTTCCAATATAAAAATAGATAGGAAGATTTCCTTTCTTAATATCTCCACACCAACTCTAGAGGCTTCAACCTCTAGACATACTAATAGTGAACCACATAAGAAAAATTCCATGAGACATAGTGCTAGTGGAAGTGGTGGTGGAGAAATAGAAATAGTAAGAATTATTATTCTAAAGATCAAGAGGAGGAAAGGAAGGGAGGTGGTAAAAACACTAGAGATGGAAAAGGTAAGGATAAGACTTAGTCTGCTAACAAAAAATATGCTGAGCCTAGAAATTCTCAGAGAGATGAACATACTAGGAGACCACTCCAAGTAGAAAGGTATCAACAGTTATGCGTTTTTGGAATACCTGACTATCCTAACCCTTTTCTTGAGGATTTTAGGCTTGCTTTAGTTAGATTCTTTGGAGATAATGTTGTGAGTGGTGAAGATCATATCAAATATTTTGGTAATGTTATGGATGATTTTGAGGTAGAAGCAAAGGATGTAATGATGAATTTGTTTATGGAATCACTTATTGACGATGTCAGGGAGTGGTATAGGATTTGTTTTGTTGAAAGTATCAGCTCTTGGGAAGAATATAAAAGTCTCTTTAGAGAGAAATATGGTGATAAAATTGACTCAAGATATTTTTTGAATCAATTCAATAATATTAATAAGGTTTCAAATGGGTTTATAACTAATTTTAATACAAGGTTCCAAAAGTCTATGAAAATATTGCCTCCCCATCTACAAATAAATGATAATGTGTGCTTGGTGAACTATTGCAATGTCTTTGATGCAAAGATGAGCTACCTCTTACTTGATAAGAATCCTTAAACATTAAGAGAGCCTTGAAAGGTGGTTGTCCATATTGATAACAAAAATAGAGCAATTTGTAAAGTTGGAAGAAGAGATGATGCAAAGATTCTCAAAAAACCAAAAAAGGAGGATTAAATTTCTAGTGCTAAAGAAGGCACTCTTGAAGATAAGATTGACAACTTCATGAAGAGCATGAATGAGAGTACTGCAAAACAAGTCTCAATCAAATAATTATTATAGGAATGAAAGACCTCCTCGGCTACAAGATCACCCATATAATACCAATTCGAATAATGGTTGGACCATCCCTAACAACTAGAGAAATACTTAGAACAAGGTTCCTCGATATCCTTTGCAGAAGAATTGAGGGAATTTTATTGATAAATCTCCCTAGTGTATGGTTTTTCAAATGTCACACTCTCCTCATCAATGTGTAGTTACACGAATGGTTAAAGTTGATGAAGATGTGCGTAAGGATTATGACCAGCCAAGTGAGGAGGATATTGATGTACTCATGAATATGGATGATTTTGATTTTGCTGACAATGCATGCTTGTCTGACATATTGTCTTATGAAATGGATGTAGATGAACAAAGGAAGATTGCTAGTACATATCACCAGTAGGTTCTCTCAGCTGAGGATATGGACAATTATAATGAAGTATATAATTTGGAAGCAATAGAAGATTATGTGTCCTTGAGAAGACCTTTAGATGAAGAGATTGCAAGATATACAGTGGCTTTGGTTGCTCAAGCTAGAAGCTCATATCACCTAGGATATATAATAGTTGATGGTGAACAATGTAATCCTAGTGGTTTTTTCATTAAGAAACAAAATATCAAGGGAAAAGAGAAAAATTATGATGGTAACACAATAATAGTCAAAGTTAAGAAGGGAAAGGGAGATAAAATTTTGGCTAAAAAGGTTGATAAACCAAAAAAATAGGGAGAGCTCAAGACCCATACTATTAAGAGAAAGACATAGAGGCAAATTTATGAAGCTATAAGAAAATATGTCAAGCCTCAAACTGAGACAACCAAAAATCAATAGAAGGAGAGTAGCACAAAACAAGGTATGCTCCTGATTGAGTTACCTAAGTACACTCTAGTTGATATGTTCTAATTACTTAGTCAAGTGAAATTTTATGTTCCTTTCCTCAAGATGATGAGGATTGATGAACAAAAAAAAAAGGAAGTATCCCTTATCAATGGTGATACTATAGCTTGTGTTCAATTAGGGAGTGATTACAAAAATCCCTCATAGTTTTCTAGGAAACTCAATAAAATCTTGGCCTAGGAAGATAGACCTATTCTTCCTCACACTGATTGTTGAGGGAAATTTTCTTAAACAATGTATTATTGATTCTGAAGCATCCAGCAATATTATGGCAGCAAAGATAATGGAGGCATTGGGATTGAAATTTTATAGAACTCATGGTAAGTGATATGCTATGGATTCAAGAGAAGTCCCTGTTACTGGTGTAATTAATGAGCTCCCTTATAGATTGATTGCATATCCAGAGAAAGAGTTTAAGATGAGTGTGTTGGTAGTAGATATCCCACCTAATTATGGAATGATTATATCTAGAAAATGGAGTGCTTCAATGGGAGGTAGTATGATGTGTGAAATTTCCTATGCCACCTTTCCTATTGATGTTAAGGATGTGCAAGTGGTACGAGAACAAAAGGTGCCACATATGTTCGAGCATGCTCCTAAAGATGATGCAATTATTTTTATAGATACTAATATTAGTCAATTCAAGGTGGAAGAAGTGCCAAGAGAAACTAATAGGCACCTTGCACCAATAGATAATGAAGTAACAAAGTTATCTAACAAGGATGGATTATGGAAAATGTATTTTAATGGTGCAAGTTCCAAGGAGGGATCTAGTGCAGGAATACTACTAGTGTTGCCTAGTGGTAACACATACAAATTCTCTTTCACTTTGTATTTTGTCTACACAAATAATGTGGAAAAATATAAAGCTTTGTTACTTGGATTAAGGCTGGGTGAGAAACATGGGATAAAAAAGGTTATGGTAATTGGTGAATCTGAGCTAGTGATATCCCAAGTAAGAGCCAAGTATGGTTGCAAAAATAATAGATTGAAATAGTACAAAAATTCTATCTAGGATTCCATACAGCAATTTGATGCTTTGGGAATGGACTAGATGGAGAGAGGACAAAATAGAGTGGTGGATTTACTTCCCAATATTGGCTTATGACAAGATGATATAAATTTTTTAGGTATCTCAAAGGTTGAGATACAATCAAGACCTTCAATTCCTGAAAATGTGCACAATTGGCATATCTTCATAGATGACAACGATGTTCTTAAATTTTTGAGATGTGTAGATGAATATGAAGGTGAGGATATGCATTTTGGGGAATTTGTAGAAAAAATAGATGGAAAGGATAAATTTTTTGCTAAAGAAATAATCTAATTAAAGACAAACAAAATCCTCAATGGTCTTTGACAACCAAGATAAGAGTAAGGTTAAAACAACTACTGCTTGTCCAGACGATCTAGAAGAGATGAATATGGGGACTGCAAATTCCCCTAAAAAGGTATATGTAGGAAAGAAAATGAAACCTAAGGTTAAGGAAAGGTTGGTTGCCTTACTAAGAAAATATAGACATGTCTTTGCCTAGTCATACGATGACCTGAAGGCATATAGAGAGGAATTATTTCAGCATGAGATTCCTCTAAAGGAAGATACTAAACCTTTCAGATAGAAGCAAAGACCAATTAATCCTACCTTAGCTTGTAAGATTTAGGAAGAACTGATGAAGCTAAGAGATGCTAATATCATAAAACCTATTAAGCATTCTTCATGGATTTCCAATCTGGTGCTAGTTAGAAAAAATAATGTTGATATAAGGCTATGTATGGATTTTTGAAATCTCGACATATCATCATTAAAGGAAAACTATCCATTCTCGAATATGGAAGCTATGTTTTTGAAAAGATAAGGAGCATTTACAAGGCATCGTACCCTTAACAATGAGCCACTAGGGCCAAAAAGGAATTAGAATAAATAGTAAATATAAAGCATATAAAAAGTAGAAACAACCCACAAGCAGCATAGAGACCGTAGATGAACAATCGACAGATAGGCATAGGGAGTAGCTAACTGGAGTTATCCCAGTTTTTAATCAGGAGGTCTACCACCTCATCACCCACCCACTCTTTGTTCTCTTGGATGTTGTTTCCCTCCACCTCCTCTTTTATAGCATTAGATAGAGTGCTCATGACGAAGTGGCCCAACTTCATGGTGAAGTGGGTTAACCCCCTAAACCTTTTGTCAAGTGTGTTCATTCTTTTCACCACATCGCAAGACTCCCCTTCGATGTCCTTAGTCCCCTGAAGCTCTCTAGGCTAATCAACTAGGGGACGCAAAGAGTGAGAGGCAGAGCCATCAATAGGAATCTTTTTTTCCACCAGAGTAAAATGGGGCCCCTCCACATTCTCTTCCTCCTCATCTTCAGTTTCTTCTTCCTTGTATCCTTTGTTGCTAGACTGCTCCTCCTCAGAATCTTCAATAATCAACCTCTTTTTCCTGCTCTTAGCCAACCTCCCAGATCTCCTCCTGGAATTTTCCCCACCAGTCACTTCAATGGTCCCTATTGATGGCGTTTTTATGCACTTGACAACACAGGTAATACATAAGTGCATTACCTCTCTTGAAAGACAATCTTCCACAATCAAATTATAGAACACTATCCCAAGGTCTCTCGAATGTCAGGTCTTGATAGTGCTTGGAATATCTCAGTTCATTTATGTGATTTTCTGGAATCACAAGGTGGACGTATGGATGAGTTACAAAGTGGGGAAGTTGGATCTGCAAATGGAGTTCTTAAGATGGGAGAGTTGTTGAGCATTTGCTGCAGGTTCAAACAATAGTCTAGAACTGCATTTCAACATCAGATTTAGCTTTATAATGTGCAATGAACCTTGCCTAAGGTTACTTATTAAAAAAAAGGAAAAAGGTCAGGGAAGAGAAAAAGTTCATGAATCTGAAACTACGAATGAACAATGATCATGGAGGCTGCTACACTAGACAAACTCCCTAAACTGGGTTTTGCTTGGCCAAGAGAAACCTACAGTTACACAAAACTAGTGCAATCTTCTAAGGACTGCAGATTTTTAGTTTGCATACATACATCATGAACATGCAAATGAACTAAGTTGCAGCAATCAAATAAAGAAGCCCAGGCTAACTTTGCACAGCAGCCTATCATCAACAAGGGCCAAAAGTATGGGCTGAAAGCTCATCAAATACTGTAATAGCAATCACCATTACCATTTCCATTCAATAAACTACAACTAAAACTAACTTGGAAGGTAGAACAATGCACAAATAATGAGAAAACTCAAAAGTAACACCCATAGATCATGCAATGTTTCTTTCTATTGTTGCAGAATGTTTTTATAACAGCTCTCCAACCCCTTACAAATGAGGGGGGGACCCCTATTTATAGTTTTTTCAAAGCCCAAAATAATGGCTAGGATTGATTTACATTGTGTGGCTTAGATTCAATTACATTAGGGCTTCACCTACCCCACAATATTCAGCAATTTAAAACACATCTGTGTCTTTTCCCTATTTTTTCTTGTAGTGGCCAATCACTGTAGTAGTTTTGCCTCTAGCTGATTTCCCTTTTACCATAGTTGAAACTACATGAAAGTTGCCTTCTTTCTGATGAACTTGTAGCATTCTTCATTGGATCAAATGGGTCTATCAACGATTTGCATCAATGGATTGGTTGCCCTTGATTCAAGCGGACAACCCCCAAAGATCATCATCATCTGGTAAAAAGTAGGACAAACTTCCTTGCATTTTGTCATTGACTTCCTTGGCATAGGCCTTCTTTTGATGTCATCTCTATTGATGTGCACCACGAAGAGAGGTGGGCATAAAATGAATGGTGATAGGAGCCACATGCTTTTCCTCGTTCAAATTTCTCAATGGGTTTCCTGATAGACCCACGGTAGGCTTCTTGAAATCTGCATGCATGAAGTGTCGTAAGTGCTTTCATACACAAATCAAGGAAAATTTTAATCAAATCTCATAAAATATTTGCTAGATCCATTCATGCATCATCAAAACATCATAATATTCAGTGTGAATTGCCATTAGCAGTTTATTGGAGAGCGTTGGAACATTCCGAAACTGAGAAGCCGGAATGCTATTTTGAAAATGGTGAATAGAGCATGAAACTCCAGATGGTATCTCTCGACTACAAATTTGGAATTTAAAAGGTCTAGGGAAGATAAGATCCAATTTTAGCATTTGGGTCGAAGTCCATTTTCAAATCGGACGAACACTTGTATGTTAGGGAAACAAGAGGCTGAAATGTCATTTTGAAAGGGCGATGGACAGTCCAGGCCACAGATGGTATCTCCCGACTTCAAATTTGGAATTTGAAAGGTTCATATAGGAGAGGATGAAATTTTAGCATGTGGGTCAAAGTCCGTTTTGGATTAGGAGACCACGGAGGATCTGGGTTCCGGAATGGTCGGGGACGAATTGAGTACTCGGACGGCAAAAGAGGGACGGACTTTTGAAAATGGCCACGAAGGGGCCGGGCTCCGGAATCCAGAACGCCTAAGGAAAACAGATGGAAGAAATGGAATTCTAGAGATGGAATCCCGGAAACGGCATTCCGGAGACAGAATCCTGGAAACGGGATTCTGAAGACGGAATCTCAGAAACGGCATTCCGTTGACAGAATCCCGGAAACGGCCGTGGAGGGGCGGGGCTCCGAAAGTTGGAATGCCTAAGGAAAATGGATGGAAGAAATAGAATTCTAGAGATGGAATCCCAGAAATGGCATTCCGAAGATGAAATCCCAGAAATGGCCACGAAGGGGCCTAGCTCCGGAAGCCGAAATGCCGAAGGCAAACGGATGGAAGAAACTGAATTCTGGAGACTAAATCCCGGAAATGGCCATGGAGGGGCTGGGCTCCAAAAGTTAGAATGCCTAAGGCAAATGGATGGAAGAAATGGAATTTTGGAGATGGAATCCCGAAAACGGCCATGCAAGGGCTGGGCTCTGGAAGCCGGAATGCCTAAGGCAAATGGATCGAAGAAACTGAATTTCAGAGACGGAATCCCGAAAATGGCATTCCAGAGACAGAATCCAGGAAATAGCCACAGAAGGGCCAAGCTCTAGAATCCAAAATGCCTAAGGCAAACAGATGGAAGAAATGGAATTCTGGAAATAAAATTCCAGAGACAGAATCTCAGAAACGACATTCCTGAGATGAAATCCCAGAAACGGCCACGGAGGGGCCAAGCTCTGGAAGCCAGAATGCCTAAGGCAAATGGATGGAAGAAACAAAATTCTGGAGATGAAATCTCAGAAATGGAATTCTGGAGGCGGAATCCTAAAAACAGCATTCCGGAGGCAGAAACCTAGAAACAGCATTTCGGAGACGAAATTCCGAACAGCTAGGGACAGACGAAGTTCTCGGACGTTCCAAAACAAAAATTTTGCAACTTCCCAAAACTTAACGAAACTTAAGTAGTTCACTTAGGCACCACAAAATTATCTCAAATCTATGGGAAACTTGTCCCCAAAGTCAAAAATGAAGGAAAAAGCGGAACGAGCGAGCAGGGAGGTCAAACCCAAAAAACGCAAGACTTAGCAATTTTATACTTAGGGGCAAAATATGGTCAACCAAAAATGAGACTTGGAAGAGAACATTTACCAACTAGGACACCAAAACAAATGGCATGCAAAATGAGGAGCATGCAAAATGAGGTGGGAGCAAAACAACCCACTGGAGCGAGAAAAGAGGGTCCTTGCCTACGGTGGGCCGTGTGTGCAAAATATGCACAACAAATGGCGACTCGCTGGGGGAAATGCTCTAGAGCATTTCGATGACAAACTAGAATCACGAACCCAGAATCTTTGGTTCCGACCTTCATGCTAGGGAAAACAAGGCAAACGCTCAACCAAAGGATCAAAACCACTAGTTAACCCAACCTTCAGTATGCTGAAAATCCAAGTGTGTGTAATTGCATTAACTCCCATCCTTCAGTTGCTACAAGAACCCAAGCTCCATCAAGTTAAGCTATGTAGTTTATTCTAACTCCAAAAGTATCTAGGACACTTCCTCACTGCTACTCAAGCATCCATAGCCCCAACAAGGTTGTCATTGTGATCCTCCCAAACATTGCTTTACTGTCGGCCAGGCATTCATAGCCCTAGTATAGTTGCTCGTATATCCCTTAAAAGTTGACTTTCTCTTTTCTTGATTTTCAATATTTTTCTTTCTTTCTTTTGTTTCTTTTCTCTTTTCAGTTCTTCTATTCAACTCATAAGCAATGAAATTCACGCTCAGGGCTGAGAATCACAGTGGCACTAGAACAGAATTTTAGATTTTTCACTTAACTAGACTTCACAAAGGACCTATAGTGACCATCAGATTCTTAAAATTTGTGAGAGATATAAGATTCCAGAATACTTCAAAATAAGACCAACCAATGACTTATCCACTTTGAATCAAACATCTCGATTGCTTGATACTAACAGAAGATCCTCAACATCCACTCTGAAAACTTGATTAGAGTTTGACAAAGAAATACATAGAACAACCCTAGGAAATAAGAATGGTTGATGTGCGCAAAGATGTGCCAAGCCAAAAGCAGAGGGACCCCAAGAAAAGAAGCAGCAAAGTGAGAGCAAATAAAAACAAACAAGAGAAAATGAAAAGAAAATGCCAAAACCAACCAAAGCGGGACAACGAAATAAAACAACGAAGAAACAACAAAGAAACCACTCTAAAGCAAGAAACCTACAACAAAAAAAATAACCTAACAAAGCAGGAAAAAAAGTATTTACAGGAAACCTACACTACTCAAAATGAGTTATGTACAAAGATATTTACAAAGAACTATGTTCGGATAAGGTGAGCTGAGACTCTTGCCCATCAGATTTCGTAATGCATGTACAAGAAAATGGGCATTCATTATAGTTCTCAACCATGCAGATTTATCCTTATGTTCAAAGAAAATAAATTCAAGATGGCAGCATTCAAATTCTACCCCAACATCACAAAGAATCAACAATTGAGGAGGCTCATTAAACCCGTGATTAATCCATAAACACGTCCTTTTTTCCTCATTCCCATAATCAAAATGATAAGTGCAGCTATGAAAATTAATAAGAGGAAGGAAGGATAGAACCTGGATTTCATCACATGGAGGTGGCAGCATTTAAAAATCAAGAGCAAGCACTGCACCGTCAGTCTTTGCATCAGCAACCTCGAGTGGGCATGGTGGAGGGTGCAACACCTCAAGAATCAAGTCCGCATAAGACATGGAGAATAGGGCAGCAAATATTTCTTTCACGTCTTGTGTGGGATCAACAATCCCCATTGGTATTTCTTCAAAAAGAAGTACTTCATCTCATTGATCTTCTACAAACTGAGCATCCACATGATTGTTGTCCTCGAAAGGAAACACATTGTCCCACTTCCTATCCCAAGTGTCAAACTTATCTTCATGATGCTCAATATCATGGGATGATGACATGTACAAATATATCCTATTGTAGCCATCTGAATATGAAGAAGGATCAGCAATAATCATGGTGAAATGACTCCAAGTTGCATCTTGTAGTCAATTGGGTTCTTCATCTCTGCTGGCAGCTATCTCAACACCCCCACCTTTTTCTTCTTCTCTTTGATGTTCATGTAACTCATCACGACGTTCACTCATTTCCCCTTTCTCACTATCGCTATAGACAGAGAAGGAACCCCTCTTCCAATCTGGAAACTCTAGTGCATCACCGTTTGGAGGCTCAAGGAGTATGCCTTCATCACTACCATCTTTTGGGATGTGTTCTTCCTTGGCATGAGAATACCTCTGCATTACAGCTCCGAATGGAAAGAAGTCATCAATTGATGGTACCTCATCAAGGGGACCAAAATTTACTATGTGATGTTCCTCCAAGGACTCACCATAAATCCTATCATCCATGGTGCACAAATGCTCTTGAAGAGGGAGAAATTCTTGATGACTAGTGGACAGCATTCTAGTTCAATCTACTTCGTCACTCGAAAGCTCGAGATTGTATTGTTGTCCTTCTTCTATTATTGGCCCAACATCCTCTTGAGGACTTGCTTCAGCTGAGTTTTCACTTGGGTTGGGCTCTTGGTCCTCATGTTCCATTCCTAAAGCCACTGCAGGAAGTGGTGTGCTCGGTTGCCTTGCTTGTTCTCTAGCTTGTTGGAAAACTTCTTGGCATAGCTCACATGTGAACTGTAAGTGCGATGAATCATGGAGCCTGCACCAATTTGGTAGCAGCAATACCTCCAAATCAACCTAAAATTTTAGCTTAGACCAATCCCTTGCTAGCCTTGACACTAGCTCATTATATCTATCCATGATTGGGTTCTCATCATCATTTGAAACACAAAACTGGTAGTGAACAGCTACAACCTGTCATTGTTCCCACTCCTCCAAGTCTGCATTTTCAGATGCTTGGTCACTATCATTGATGAAGGAGAGGTCTGCTAGTCTAATTTCAGTTATTCCTTCATCATCATTTTTTTGTTGTCCCAAGGAAATTAACTTCTTCCTCTTGCTGACTTTTAGCATCTTCATTGGCTTCCCCAGCATACACTACTGCAAAATTGATTGACTCATCCTCAACTGCCAATGGTTCCTCTTCTTGGGTGGAGGATTGTCCCTTACTGGTGAAGGAGAGGCTTTCCAACTCTATTCTTAGTGAACCTTCACCAAAGCTTTCTACTGTACCAAGGAAATCAGCTTCTTCCTCTTGATTTTCAGCTTCAGTGTTTGTTGTCCCAGCACTAGTTTGTGGTAGATTTCCATGTTTATCTTGAAGGTGTTGTCCTCCAGATGATAATATATTTTTTGCCTCATGGGATGACTCATTATCCTTGACATTTGGCTGCTCCAACTTTCTCAAATTGCCTTTGACTTGGGTGATGATGCTTGCACATGAAGGACAAGTAAATTCTAAATGAGGTGCATTGTGAAATCTGCACCAACTTGACATTAGTACTTCCTCCAATCTTGGTCTGTCTTTGCTGCCCAAACACTCTTGGATCAGCTCTTCAAATGCCTTTGCTATCATGGCTATCAATTCTTCCTCTGGGTCTGCAAGGGCTAAAGGCTGATATATTTCCCAAAAGGGAATCTCTCCTTGCAAAACTCTTTCAATTCTACTCAAGAAGGTTAGACACTCTAGTTCATTGTGCCTACAAGTGCAATGGATCCTACACTTATCTACCAATGCAAATTGATGCAATGGTCTCTTCAATATCCTATTTAAATTTGCATGTAGCTAAGCGATGTTGATTTGCACATGCTGCTCCATTTCAACTCGGCTTTTATTTACCTTCAAAATTTTCTGATTTTATGTTTCAGCATTAAAAAAAATCAATCTATCTTAGATTGCTTCTTTGAAAGTTCTCTTATCAACATCCAACATTTAGCTTTGTAGCCTCAACATGTCAGCCCTGATGGTGTTTTTATGCACTTCACAACACAGGTAATACGTAAGTGCATTACCTCTCTTGAAAGACAATCTTCCACAATCAAATTGCAGAACACTATCCCAAGGTCTCTCGAATGTTAGGTATTGATAGTGCTTGGAATGTCTCAATTTATTTATGTGATTTTTTGGAATTACAAGGTGGACTTATGGATGAGTTGCAAAGTGGGGAAGTTGGATCTACAAATGGAGTTCTTAAGATGGGAGAGTTGTTGAGCATTTGTTGCAGGTTCAAACAGTAGTCTAGAACTCCATTTCAATATTAGATTTAGCTTTATAATGTGCAATGAACCTTGCCTAAGGTTACTTATTATAAAAAAAGGAAAAAGGCCAAGGAAGAGAGAAAGTTCTTGGATCTGAAACTACGAATGAACAGTGATCATGGAGGCTGCTACAATAGACAAACTCCCTAAACTAGGTTTTTCTTGGCCAAGATAAACCTATAGTTACACAAAACTAGTGCAATCTTCTAAGGACTACATATTTTCATTTTGCATACATACATCATGAACATGAAAATGAACTAAGTTGCAGCAATCAAATAAAGACGCCCAGGCTAACTTTGCACAGCAACTTGTCATCAACAAGTGCCAAAAGTATGGGCCGAAAGCTCATCAAATACTATAACAAAAATCACCATTACCACTTCCATTCAAGAAACTACAACTAAAACTAACTTGGAAGGTAGAACCATGCACACATAATGAGAAAACTCAAAATTAACACCCATAGATCATGCAATGTTGCTTTCTATTGCTGCAGAATGTTTTTACAACAGCTCTGCAACCCCTTACAAATAAGGGGGAGACCCCTATTTATAGTTTCTCAAAGCCCAAATGAATGACTAGGATTGATTTACATTGTGTGGCTTAGATTCAATTACATTAGGGCTTCACCTACCCCACAATATTCAGCAATTTAAAATACATCTGTGTCTTTTCTCTATTTTGTCTTGTAGTACCCAGTCACTGTAGCAATTTTGTCTTCTAGCTAATTTCCCTTTTACTGTAGCTGAAATTGCCTAAAATCTACCTTCTTTCTAATGGATTTGCAGCATTCTTCATTGGATCAAATGGGTCTGTCAATTATTAGCATCAATGGATTGGTTGCCCCTGATTCAGGTGGACAACCCCCAAAGATCATCATCATTTCGTGAAAAGTATGACAAACTTCCTTGCATTTTGTCATTGACTTCCTTGGCTTAGGCCTTCTTCTAATGTCAGCTCTATTGATTTGCACCATGAGGAGAGCTGGGAATAAAATGAATGGTGATAGGAGCCACATGATTTTCCTCATTCAACTTTCTTAATGGGTTTCCTGACGGACCCACAGTAGGCTTCTTGAAATCTGCATGCATGAAGTGTTGTAAGTGCTTTCATACACAAATCAAGGCAAATGTTAATCAAATCTCTCAAAATACTTGCTATATCCATTCATGCATCATCAAAACATCATAATATTCAATGTGAATTGCCATTAGTAGTTTATTGGAGAGGGTTGGAACATTTTGGAGCTAAGAGGCTGGAATGTTATTTTGAAAATGGTGAATAGAGCAAGAAACTCCAGATGGTATCTCTCAACTGCAAATTTGGAATTTGAAAGGTCTAGGGATGATAAGATCCAATTTTAACATCTGGGTTGAAGTCCATTTTCAAATCGGAGGAGCGCTTGTATGTTTGAGAAACAAGAGGTCGAAATGTCATTTTGAAAGGGCGATGGACAGTCCGGGCCACAGATGGTATCTCCTGACTTCAAATTTGAAATTTGAAAGGTTCATACAGGAGAGGATGCAATTTTAGCATGTGGATCAAAGTCCATTTTGGATTAGGAGACCACGGAGGAGCCAAGTTCTGGAATGGCCAAGGACTGATTGAGTTCTCAGATGACAAAAGAGGGACAGACTTTCAGAAATGGCCATGAAGGGGCCAGGATCCGCAAGCCAAAATGCCTAAGGCAAATGGATTGAACAAATAGAATTCTGGAGATGGAATCCTGGAAACGACATTCCGGAGACGAAATCCCAGAAATGGCATTCCAGAGATGGAATCTCGGAAATGGCCATGGAGGGGCCTAGCTCCGGAAGCCGGAATGCCTAAGGAAAATGGATGGAAGAAATGAAATTCCAGAGATAGAATCCTAGAAATGGAATTCTGGAGATGGAATCCCAGAAACGGCCATGGAGGGGCCGGGCTCCAAAAGCCAGAATGCCTAAGGCAAACGGATGGAAGAAATAGAATTATGGATAGGGAATCCCAGAAATGGCATTCCGGAGATGGAATCTTGTAAATGGCCACGGAAGGGCCGGGCTCCGGTAGCCAGAATGCCTAAGGCAAATGGATGGAAGAAACAAAATTCTAGAGATAAAATCCCAAAAATGGCATTTCGGAGACGGAATCTCGAGAACGGCATTCCGGAGATGAAATCTCAGAAACGGCCATGGAAGGGCCGGGCTCCAGAAGCCAAAATGCCTAAGGCAAACAGACGGAAGAAACAGAATTCCGGAGACAAAATCCCAGAAATGGCCATGGAAGGGCCGGGCTCTGGAAGCCAAAATGCCAAAGGCAAACGGATGGAAGAAACAGAATTCTGGAGACGGAATCCCAGAAATGAAATTTCGGAGGTAGAATCCCAAAAACAGCATTCCAGAGGCAGAATTCTGGAACAACCGAGGATGGACGAAGTTCTTGGACATTCCAAAACAAAAATTTTGCAACTTCCCAAAACTTAACGAAACTTTGGCAGTTCACTTAGGCACCACAAAAACATCCCAAATCTATGGGAAACTTGTCCCCAAAGTCAAAAATGAAGGAAAAAGTGAAACGAGCGAGCGGGGAGACGAAACCCAAAAAACCCAAGACTTAGCAATTTTATACTTTAGGGATGAAATATGGTCAACCAAAAATGATACTTGGAAGGGAACATTGACCAACTAGGACACAAAAACAAGTGGCACACAAAATGAGGGGCACACAAAATGAGGGGCATGCAAAATGAGGGGCACGCAAAATAAGAGGCATGTAAAACGAGGTGGGAGCAAAGCAACCCGTCGGGAGCAAAAAAAGAGGGTCCCTACCTACAACGAGGCATGTGTGCAAAATATGCACAACAGTCCCCACAACCGTATCACCTCTGGAGTCTTTCCTTATAGCATTCTCGCCCTTTCCATCCTTCACCGTTGGGACCAACATGCCTTTTTCCTTTCCTTTTTTAGTAGAGGTGGCCTTGTAGGACAAGTCTACCAGAGTGGATTTTAATTCATAGAGCCCTTTTGCCGCACTAGCATGGGCCTTTCCCATACCACCCTTAAGTTTCCTGGTGGTTATCTTGGCTTTAGGATTCCCCACAAAGCCCGAATTGGACTTCCAAGGAGGGCTTTTAGACTCGACTGGGGAAATATTCATAGTTGAAAGGGGTTCAATGTTCTCAATGCAGACAACAGTGATAGCTTTAGGAGGATAGAGAGCCAGATGAAAGTGATTTAGTCTCAAAATAAGCCCCTAATGGAGCGAGAGCAGTGGGAGGTCACTAGGGTTACGGCTGGCTGACTCTTTGCATTTCTCAACAGAGTTTTCCAAGTCCATTAAAAGAAAAAATGGGAAACTTAGCAGCATCTTATGTCTAAGATAATTTAATAGGGGGAAGTGGTAAAAGAAATAGGTTTTGAACCTACCTTCCAAAGTAACATAATTTAACAGCGCAATGCACACCTGATCCCAGGGCTTCGGGAGAGCATCCCTCTCAAAACCCGACTAGTTCTGCACCAGGGCCTCCTCTCCTCTGAAAAAAGATTTTAAGCTTTCATGATACGGTTTCTTGGTGTGTTTGGGGTATTTTTTCCTAGAACACAATAATCCTGTGGCTTGTGCTATGACTTCCTCACTGATCTCAAATGATATACCACCAATGGAGACCCAGTGATCCTTCCACAAATTAGAAAACTGATCCGATAAAATAGGATCATGACCGACCAAGCACTCCAAAAGTAGAGGAATTCCACCCTCCACACAAATGTTCCAAACCAAAGGGTTGTTCCAAAACTCCTCATAGTTTTCAGGTTCAGTCCTAACCCACTCACCACCCATGCTACCAACCTGCATAGGAAAATCAAGAAGTTGCAAAACATACCAATTGTAGCAGCCGTGAATGATAATCACATTGTGATTGTTAAGGCAAGGTATACAATAGAGGATAATAACACCCACGTATAGGTCGCATGCACGGAAGGGAAAATCACCAAAGGGTGATTTGACAGTGAGTTTAATGAAGTTATGATTACAGCCAAGAAGGCAAGAATTGGCAAACATGTAGGGAGTGCACAAAAAACAATGCAGGATGGCCATATTACTAAAATTAGAGACCATCCAAATGGAGCCAAAGGAGACCCGTGCTAAACTAACTGACTCGAAGATCCTAGAAGGAGGCAATCTCCCATCATGAGAAGTCAAATCATTATAAATACACTTGCACAACCAGATGCAAGGAAGAAATAAAACAAGAAATCCCACCATCCCCAAGAGAATAGATCGCACAGTATGGCTCCATAGATTTAATGAAGTCACGTCCTTCCAACTAACCTTCATCAAGCTACCATAATTATATGTGTTACCATCTTTCAAGTCCCAACCCTGCCACTTTACCATTACCTTAGAACCCGACCCCATCCACCATGTCCAAAGGACAGACATGTGGATCCTCCAATCCATGCCCCACACATGAAGATCTCTTCCAAAAACCCTCCACCTATACTCCATTTCCATATTGACACTCATCCACCAGACCCCCCAAAAAATCCAGTGGACCCCCCATTCAGCTTCCATCATCCAAAGATTTAAAATCATTGCAAACCATCGTAGCTATGTTCTTGTGTGATTAAAGCTTGAATTTTTGGCAGTAACCTTTCCATTTTCCTCCAACATTTAGCGAAATCCCAACCTGATCCAAGATTAGCCAAGGAATCTGCCACATGATTTCCTTCTCTGAAGATATGAGTCACCTTCTTATCCCTAAATTTGAATAAAAAGAAACTAGCATCCAGCAAAATGTCATTAGTATTCCAACCTATTAGTCTATCTTTATTCATAGCATCCATTATCAACTTGGAGTATCCTTCAATGTGGAGGTAAGCAATCCCCAAAGAAACAACAATTTTGAGGCCCATTAGCAATGCACGAGCCTCCTCCTTTAAAGCAGACTAAAACCCAATACCTCCAGGAAATCCCGCCACCAGAGCCCCCACTGAATCTTTGATAACTCCACCAATACTTGCCCTACCTGGGTTTCCCTTAGCAGCCCCATCAAAATTAAGTTTAAACCATCCTCTATCCGGGGGCTCCCATTTAGTATTTTTTCTAGCCAAAAGTTTTGAATTATCAAAGGCGTTAGCCTTTAAATCCTGGTGCCACTCCTTAGCCATTTTTATTTCGTAATTCAGCGGCCCCATCTCTAGGAGTTGTCCATTAAAGAGAGATATTCTCCTCAATGATCCTAGCACCAATGCCAAAAACATCCTTGGGAATCCTCTCAACATTTCTGAAAACCTTGTTATACCTCTCCTTCCATAAACACCATCCAAAGACATGAGGGACCTACTTCCAAATTTCACCCATCAGAGGGTGGAAATACGGGCCATACCAACCCAAAATGAATGATAAAAGATCCTTTCTCATAACCCAAGGGACATCAAGTCTCTCAAAATCCAGCCCCCAAACTTCAGCAGCAAATGGGCAGTGTAATAAAAGGTGACTGATAATTTCCTCCCCTTTCTTGCAAAGAAAACATCTATTGGGAAAAACAAAACCCTGAATCCTCAAATTTTCCTGGGTTAGAATCCTGTTATGATAGGCCATCCACTAGAAAAAATTAATTTTATGGATCATGTGGTGATTCCAAACCTTCTTCCAGGGTTCCTCAGTAGAATTTTCATTTGTCAGCAGTCTATAAGTCGATCGCATAGAGAGATCCCCTTGTTTATCTAAAGTCCAAAAAAACTCATCCTCTCTATCATAGGAAGGAAACTTGGTGCTGGAAAGAATCACCTGAAGGGACCAAGCTAGACAACAAAGGTCATGAGAATGGGAGCAACAAAGGATAAGATCTTCCAAATCCTAGCTTCGGGGGGTCTAGAAACATAGTCACTGATATGGATGCCAAATAATCTCTGGGCCATACCCATCACTACCCCAAAGTCATAGCAAGCTCAAGAGGAGTTAATTAACCAAGTATCTTCCCAAAACTTTATTCTAATCCCATTTCCCATTTTCCACATAATCCCTTTCTTTAGTAGGCCTTGTGTGCTGCAAATTTTCCTCCAACCAACAAAGCCCTGGGGATGAGGCTCCAAAAGACAATCAATCAACGGCCTATGCTGGAGATATTTGGAATTCAGAATTTTACACCAGTCCTTAGTGTTTATTAACTGGTCCCAACCAACCTTGGCCATCAAAGCGCTATTAGAGTTTAAAATCATCCTAATTCGAAGCCCACCATAATGTTTAGCCTGGCAGACCCATTCCCATTTCACCAAAGCAAGTTTCTTATTTTCCTCAATACCGGACCATAGGAAATTCCTTTGAATTTTTTCAAATTTATCAGCAATGTACTTAGGCATCTTAAAAATGGATAGGAAGTAAGTGGTGATACCTTGGAGAGCCACAGTGAGAAGTTGGATTTTTCCAGCATGCCTTAGCATAGAGCCCTTCCACCCAGCCAATTTCCTTTGAATCCTTTCCAAAACCAAGTTCTAGAACTCTGTGGGAACCTCCTTAACCATGAGGGGGAGCCCAACATACACTGATGGGAGAGAATCACTAACACATCCCAAAACCATTGTCACCCTATTTTTCAAATTAGGCATGCAGTTAAAGAAATAAATCTTTCTTTTATTGTAATTGATGATTTGGCCAAAACAAGGGGCATAGTTGTTAAGACAAGCTTTCCATTTCTTGGATTCCACCACAGAGGCCTTCCCAAACAGAAAGGTGTCATCCACAAATTTGTGCACAACAATTAGATCTAGAGAGGAAGCTGCTCTAACACCCATAATGGAGCCCTCTGATAGCAGACCCATGAAATTCCTACTGAGCACTTCAGCAATCATTATGAAAAGATAGGGGGATATAGGGTCTCCTTGTCTAAGCCCTCTACTAGCAGAGAATAACCCACAGGGGGGACCATTAACCATTATTGAGTACTTGACAGTGTTAACACATTCCATAATGAGTTTGATGACTAAACTGTTAGAGCCAAACTTAGCCAAGACCTTCGAGAGGAAGTCCCATAACACTTTATCATAGGCTTTGGAAATTTCAAGCTTGAGAGCCATCCCTGCATTGTTACATCTATCCATTGAGTGGAGTATTTCATGGGTTTTCAAAGTGGCATCAAGAATATGTTGCCCAGGGACAAACCCCTTTTGAGTGTGGCTAATGATTTTTTCCAGTAGAGGTTTGATACGATTAACAAGTATCTTAGAAATGATCTTATAAAAGGTGTTACAAAGGCTAATTGGTTGGAATTCAATCATAGAAAGAGGCTCACTAATCTTGGGGATAAGAGCAATGAATATGTGGTTCAATTGTTTGAGGATCCTACTTGATTTGAAGAAGTCCCTGGCCACAAGCACAAGGTCCCCACCCATAGTATCCCAGAAAATCTGAAAAAAAGCAGGAGGAAAACCATCAGGCCCCAGGGATTTGAAAGCCCCCATGCTAAAGGTAGCCAGATGAACTTATTCCATAGAAATAGTCCTAAGGATCCCCAAATTATCTTCCTGAGAGATGGAGACAGGAATATTATTGAGAATCGTACAATCCAAGGCTAGGTTGGGCACCTCAGTAGGAGCCAAATAAGCCTCCTGGAAATAGTTAACCACATAGATTCCAATTTGAGCTTGATTTGAAATCACCTCCCTAGTGGCATTGGTTAGTTTAGAAATTTGGTTCCTTTTCCTATGCTTGATGGCAAAAACATGAATATGAAAGCTATGTTACAAAAGGTAACTTCTTGTGAGTTATTATCTGTGATGGATAAATTTTCTAGTTATAACCAAGTGAAATTAAAGGAGTCTGAGTAGTACAAGAATGTGTTCACTACTCCCTGAGACACTTATGTATATGTAAGGATGTCGTTTGGCTTAACAAAATCAGGTGCCACTTTTTAAAGGGCTATGGATGTATCCTTTTTCCGATTTTATAGATTTATTCATGGTTATCTATTAGGATGAATTTATATCCTACTCTAATAATGATAATGATCATTGTGCACACTTGGAGAAGGTATTTACTAGGTCTTTAGAGTATGGGATCTCACTGAATACAAAAAAATGTGTCCTTGGTGTTATTAAAGGAAAATTGTTGGGGTAAATTGTGTCCAAAGGAGTGAGGATTGACCCTGAAAGGGTAGTGGCCATAGATAAGATCCCTTAGCCAAAGAATTTCAAGGAGTAATGCAAGAGCATCCTTGGTTCTTGGCAATTTAGTATCAACCAAAAATATTTTCATTCAGTTTTGTTCTTGTTCTGGTTTAAGTTGGTAGATTTGGTGTTTCTTCATGTTTGCTCACCATATCTTATGTACCTAGGATTTCATTGTGAACATGTTCAATATTCCAAATTTTCATCTCATTTGGATCTTTTTCCAACAAGTTATCACTTCTGGAGTACGTGGCAGTTTTTGGGATTGGCCCCTGAATAACTTCAAACCCTAATGGCTAGTTGGATTGATCGTGGATCTTTCCTATGACTTGCAAATCCTCATGGTGTGTTTAGATTTGTTCTATGGAGTTTCCCCGACCTTACACTTTGGTCCACACTTCATCTTACACCTCTATCGTGGATGAATTTCAGATTTGAGGCCAACCTGTTCTTGCACACATTACACTTTTCTTCCCAAAGATTGTACCAATCTTTGCCCGACACGGATGTGATATAAAGCTAGTATTGAGTCTTTAGATTGAAATATAATTAAGTGAGATAGAATAAGATGTATATATATTTTGACCTATAATATTTTTGCTTGCATGTATGAGCACTATATTTAGAGCATGTTGTAATTAGGCTTGTGCGCCAAATCTTTAAGCCCGGATGTGGCAGACTATTTCTAATCAATATTTCTAATAATAAGTGTTTGCATCTACATTTGCCTCCATATTTTATGTTGCTTCTATTGTGTGACTCTTGCTTCATGGTTGGGACTGTTCTCTTTGAGAAACCTCCTACCATGACTGTACCAAACTAGTATTAGAGCGAGATTCATTCCTTGCAAGATCTTCAAAATTTGCGCAATCATGTTAAAGATTTTTTGTGGGGTGGCAAATTAAGGATCCGACCTACAATTGTAGAGGACTTGTGCAGAGATGGTGGGAACAAGAAATGGTAGAGGAAATGGAGCACATGGAAATATAGACCTAGCTATAATGGAGATGTTGAGAGGAATTTTTGCAAGATTGGAAGTAGTTTAAATGCCTAGAGAAGAGGTCGACCAGTTGATGACGTACGTGATGAAGAAGTAGAAGAACAAGAAGAAGTTGCAAGAGAAGAGTAACCTAGCCTTGATCAAGGAGAAGAGAGATTCATAAGAGCCCTAACTAGAGTGAGCACTAAGCCACATTTCAATCGACCGGATTATAATGGTAAGTTAGATTCAGATGAATCATTCGATAGGATAATAGAAATGGAGAAATAATTTGATTTTGAAGGTACCCCAAATGATAAGAAGGTGAAATTTACCTGTACAAAGTTGAGAGGACATGCATCCCTTTGGTGGGAACATTTTTAGACAGATATACAAAGAAAAGGAAAAGAGAAGATAAGCTCATGGGATCGGATGGTGAATAAATTGAAGAAAAATTTTAAGCCTGCAAACTATCAGATTAGTTTGTTCAAGAAATTGCAGAATTTGAAGCAGAAATAATCTAGTGTGATAGAGTATACTGAGGAATTCAACAAGTTGAATATCAGATCTAGACATTCAAAAGATGAGATTGAACAAGTAGCTAGATATTTAAATGGTTTGAGGTCATCTATTCAAGATGAGATCAGTTTGATTAAGTTTTTAAGTGTGGAAGAATCATATCAGTGTGCCCTAAAAGTAGAAGAGAAGCTGAATAAAAGACAGGAGAAGAGATAGAGAGGAAGAATATTCACTGGAGGAGGAAAGGGAACTTTTGTAGATTAGAATAAAGATAAGGAATTCAATAAGAATGAAAATTCATATTGAAGAGATGATGTAAAATCTTACAGAAGAGGAGGATACGATGCCTACAGAAATGAAGGGTATAGAAAATATGACAGAGGACAAGAGAAAAGAGTATTCGGGGGAAGCTTTAAATGTGGTGGATATAGAGCCTTTGAATTCAAACAAGGAGAGACAAGAAGAAATATTGAGAACAATGGGAGAACAACATTTTTTGAGGAGGATCATGCTAGATCATCTAAATCAACCGGAAGGAGAGGTATTGTTGAATAGGAGAGTGTTGTGTCAAAATGAATTGGAGAAAGAACCATTGCAGAGAAAGAATTTTTTCAGGACAAGATGCAAGGTAGTTGGTAAATGTTGCAAAGTGATCATTGATAGTGGAAGTTTAGAGAACCTGGCTTGTGAAGAAATGGTGACCAAATTGAAGTTGGAAAGGTTGAAACACCCTAAACCCTATTAGATAGCATGGATTCAAGATGACCATAAAATAATGGTAAGTGAACAATGTCTGGTAGAATTGAAGATAGGAAACTACCATGATGAAGTTTTGTGTGATATTATGCCTATGGATATATGCCATATCTTTTTGGGAAGGCCTTGGCAGTATTATAGAAAAGCTATTCATGATGGAAAGAAGAACATATACACCATTGTTGCTAATGGAATGAAGCAGACTTTGTTACCCTTGGAAGATGTTCCTAAGGATGATATTTGTATGACTGCTAGAATTAGTTTGGTTGATGGAAAAATATTTCTAGATGGAATAATACATGAGAACATGTGCTATGCCTTGGTTCCTAAGAAGGTTGAAGACTTGAAGCATATAGAAGGACAACCTGAGGAGATAAAATAATTGATGATAGAATATGAAGCTATCATTTCAGATAATGTACTTGATGGATTACCACCTATAAGGAGTATTAGTCATTGCATGGATCTAATTCCTGGAGCTAGTTTTCCTAATAATGTAGCACACTAGATGACATCAACAGAGAATGAAGAATTGAATAGACAAGTGCAAGAGTTGTTGAGGAAAGGTTTGATCAAAAAAATCTTAAGTCCTTGTGCAGTACCTATTGTTCTTGCACCTCAGAAAGATGGAGAATGGAGAATGTGTATAGACTCCAGAGCCATAAACAAGATCATAGTGAAGTATATATTTCGTTTGCCTTAGATGGATGAAATTATGGATTGTTTGAGTGGAGCTAAGTACTTTAAAAAGATAAACTTGAAGAGTGGATATCATCAAATCAGAATCAGAGAAGGAGATGAGTGGAAAACAACATTCAAGACAAATTCAGGATTGTATGAATGGTTGGTGATGCCTTTTGGACTGAAAAATTCACCTAGTACTTTCATGAGGTTGATGAATGAGGTATTAAATAAATTATTGGATAAGTTTTTGATTGTATATTTGGATGAAATTTTGATTTTCAATGAGACAAAGGGAAGAACATTTGTTGCACATAAGACAAGTTTTGCAGAGGTTGAAAGGAGAACAATTGTTGATAAACATAAAGAAGTGTAGTTTCACAAAGGAAGAATTGGTATATTTAGGATTTGTGATATCACTAGATGGATTGAAGATGGATCCTGAGAAAGCGAGAGCTATTGTTGAATGGCCTACACCTGAAAGAATTGGGGAGGTAAGATCATTTCATGGATTGGCTATTTTCTACTGAAAGTTCATTAGGAGTTCCAGTTCTATTTGTAGCCCTATGATAGAAACAATGAGGGGATATAAGAAGGATTTTAGATGGACATCTGGAGTAGACAGAAGTTTTGAGCTATTCAAATAGAAGGTGACAGAGCAGCCTATGTTGGCCTTACCAAATTTTAATAAGGTATTTCAAGTGGATTGTGATGCAAGTGGAAATGCAATTGGAGCATTGTTAAGTCAAGAAGGAAGACCTGTAGCCTATTTCAGTCAGAAGTTGAATGATGCAAGGAGAAGATATTCAATATATGATTAGGAGTTCTATGCCATAGTTCAAGATTTAAAAAACTGGAGACATTACTTGTTATCTAAGGAGTTTGTTTTGTATATGAATCATCAAGCTTTACCGTATTTGAATAGTCAAGGTAAGTTGAATCAGAAACACATGAGATGGGTAGAATTCTTACAGAGTTACACTTTTATCTTGAAACATAGGAGTGTAAATTCAAATATATTCGTTGATGCTTTGAGTAGAAGAAGGAATTTATTGGCACAAATTAGAGTGGAGGTATTAGGCTTTGATGAATTGAGGAACTTGTATAAGGAAGACCCAGATTCTACAGAACCTTGGAAAGCATGTAAAGAACCAGTTTTGGAGGATATAAGTCAATGGTTGGATTATTTCATTCAAGGGGACATGTTGTTTAGAGGAAACCATTTGTGTATACCCCAAATTTCAATGAGGGATAACATGGTGAAAGAGAAACATAGTGGAGGTTTGGCAAGACATTTTGGAATTGACAAGACAGTAGCGTTTGTGAGAGAGAATTAATTTTGGCCACATATTCATAAGGATGTTAGGAAATTTATGCAAAGCTGTAGAGTTTGTCAAGTTGTAAAAGGGAGTAGTTAGAATGTTGGATTATATAAACCTTTGATAGTACCAGAAAGACCTTGGGAGGATATCAACATGGATTTCACACTTGGTTTTCCTTAAGACACAAAGAGGTAATGATTCAATATTTGTGGTGGTGGAAAAATTTTCTAAGATGGCATATTTCATACCTTGTAAGAAGACAACAGATGCAGTGCATATACAGAGAAAAAATTCAAGGAAGTGATTAGATTGCATGGATTACCTAGGAGCATTGCTTCAGACAAGGATACAAAATTTGTTGGTTACTTTTGGAAGACACTTTGGAGGAAATTGAAGACATATTTGAAGTTCAGTTCTACTTTTCACCCATAGACAAATGGATAGACAGAGGTAGTGAACATAATTTTGAGAATTTTTTTGAGATGTTTGGTTGGAGAGAAGACTAGAAGTTGGGGTCTAGCCCTAGCACAAGCAAAGTTTGCTTACAATAATTCAGTGAACATGAGTACTGGAAAGAAAAATTTTGATATTGTTACATGATTTCATCCTATAGGTATAACAGAGTTAAGAGACATCAGCAAGGAAGATAAAAGGAGTGCAAAAGTAGTAGAATTTGTAGAACATATGAAGATAATGCATGCTCAACTGAAACAACATTTGGAAAATATGAACCATAAGTATAAGGAGAAAGCAGATGAAAAGAGGAGACATAAGGAATTTGAAGTTGGAGATGAAGTGATGGTGTACTTGAGGAAAAAAATATTTCCAGTTGGAACATACAGTAAATTGAAGATGAGGAAGTTTGGACCCTGTAGGATTTTGAAGAAGTTTGATTCAAGAAATGCTTATGAAGTGGAGTTACCAGATGACATGGGTATATCACCTATATTCAACATTGCAGATCTACATCAATACCATGAAGCAGAATTCAGTGAAGACAACAAGGTCAAGTTGGAAGAAAAGCTTCCTAAAAAATAATTAGATGAGGTAGAAGAGATTTTGGGTGTCTGAGATGGGAGGAGGACTCGCAGAAGGAAATACAAAGAATATTTGGTGAAATGGAAGGGTAGACCAGTGGAGGATTATTCTTGGATTTCTCAGACTAAGGTAGACCATATTGGTTTTCCTTTGGTCCCGAAAAAGTGAGAGGCTCACTTTTCATTAACCTCGGATGTCTAATGCAAGAGCATCCTTGGTTCTTGGCAATCTTGCATCAACCAAAAATATTTTCATTTAATTTTTTTCTTGTTCTGGTTCGAGTTGGTATATCCGGTGTTTCTTCATGTTTTCTCACCAATATTGTGTACCTAGGATTTAATTATGGACATGTTCAATTGTTGTATTCTAATTTTTTAGCTCATTTGGATATTTTTCCAACAAGTTATCGCTTCTAGAGTACGTGATAGTTTTTGGGACTGGCCCTGAAATAACTTCAAAACCTAATGGCTAGTTGGATCAATCATGGATCTTTCCTATGACTTGTGGATCCTCACAGTGTGGTTAGATTTTTTCTATGAAGTGTCCCTAACCTTACACTTAGGTCCACACTTCATCTTATGCCTCTACCATAGATAAATTTCAGATTTGAGTCCGACCTGTTCTTGCACACGTTACACTTTTCTTCTCAGAGATTATAGAGATCTTTGGCCAATGTGGATGTTTCTCGATCCGAAAATGTGATATAAATCTAGTATTGAACAATTAGATTGAAACAAAATTAACTAAGATAGAATAATATGTATATATATTTTGACCTATAATTTTTTTTCTCGCATGTTGTAATTAGGCCTGTGCACTGAATCTGTAAGCCCGAATGTGGCAGACTATTTGTAATCAAGATATCTGATGATAAGACTATTGGCATCTGCATTTGCCTCCATATTTTTTGTTTCTTCTATTGGGTGAGTCTTGTTTCATGGTTTGGACTATTCTCTTTGAGAACCCTCCTACCATGACTGCACCAAGGGCATTCAATCATTCTTTGGATAAATCAATGTTTTGAGGAGATTTTTAACCAACTTTACTAAAATTAAAAAAACCTATCTCCAAGATGTTGAAGAAAGGATAAAATATGGTTTGGAGTGAATATCCTAGTAAGGCCTTTAGGAGCACTAAGCAATCTATTAAGGAGGCTCCATTTTTTAGATCTCCTAATTTTTCTAGGCCAATTAATAATTTTCTTTCACTTCTTTTCATACCATTGTTGTTGTCTTACTGTAGAAGAATAATGAAGGCTTTGAATAGCCTATTGCATTTTTTAGCAAATATTTACAGGCCACAAAGCTCAAATATGATATTATTGAGAAATAGGCATATTCCCTAGCCAATGATGTGAAACTTTTTAGAACTTACTTAGAGGGAGCTACTGTCATAGCTTTTGTACCAAACATTGTTTTGAAAGATATCTTCACTCAACAAGAAACTATAGGGAGAAG
This sequence comes from Sequoiadendron giganteum, assembly GCA_007115665.2. NCBI lineage: Eukaryota > Viridiplantae > Streptophyta > Pinopsida > Cupressales > Cupressaceae > Sequoiadendron > Sequoiadendron giganteum. The sequence continues at coordinate 510,438,137 of CM021108.1, read as the reverse complement.
GTATATATGGATCAACAAGGTCCAATAATTTAACATTGATGTCCAAATCACCAAGTTAGTAAGAGGGAAAGGCCTATCTAAATTAATGGTAGAAGCTAATTTTGAAGCTAATTAGATAAGCCAAACAAAGACTATTGATGTTGCACCTATCTATGATATGAAAACATGTGGATGGTATAGAAGGATTTTTCAATATTTACAGACTTTATAATGTCTTGTAGATATTTTTGATAATGACAAGAGGACATAAAAATTGCATGCCATTAAGTATGTAATTATTGACAATGAGTTGTGGTGGAGAAGCCTAGATGGTGTGTCTCTTAAATGTGTGGATGGAAAGCTTGCATTGGACATCTTGTAGGAAATGCTAATGGAGTATGTGGTGGTCATTACATGGAAAAGATCACTGCTCATAAAATATTAAGGGAAGGATCCCAGTGGCCTACTATTTTTAAGGATTCTCACAAATTTTGTAAGACTTGTGATGCTTTCCAAATATTTTTAGGAAAAATGATTTTTTCAAGAAGTTTACCACTTAGGACTATTTTTGTTCAAGGTCCACTCCAACATTCAGGAATTGATTTTATTGGTGAAATACCAAAGAAGTATAGTTTAGGGAACTCATGGATCCTTGTTTCCACTGGATACTTCACTAAATGGGTAGAATAAATATCCACAAGGAAGTAAACAAGCAAAGTTGTAGTGGAATTCTTATTGAAAAATATTATGATCATGTTTGGAGTCCCAGAAAAGATCATTTTAGATAATTCTATGTGTTTTAGATTAGAGGAGTTCAAGGATTTTTGTGATAAGCATGGCATGCAGATTTTTTATTCTTCACCTTACCATCCTTAGGAAAATGGTAAAACTGAGTCTAGTAATAAGAGCTTAATTAAAATTATCAAAAGAGTGATAGAGAAGAATAAGAAATCTTGGGATTCAAAGTTAAAGCTAGCACTTTTGGCAGATAGGGTTACTGAAGAAGGCTACTGGTTATTCACCATTTAGTTTGGTGTATGGTTCGGATTCTAGGTTGCCACAAAACAAATTGTTAAGGATGTATAAATTCATGCAGGAATATGATGAAGATGTTTGTGATGATATGCAACACAAAATTGATAATCAAGCGCAATTAGATGAAACTAGAAGAGAAGCTCAAGCCAAGAATGCAAATATGAAATTCCAGGTTAAACACTTGCATGACAAGAGAGCTTTCTATAGAAATTTGAAATGAATAATATAGTACTAGTTTGGAATGTGAAGGAGCATGATAAGGGCAAGAAAGAATGGTTTGAAGCATTATTATTAGGCCCTTATCTGATAGTCAATACAAATGGGGAGGATTCATACTTCCTCCAAAATTTGATATATGAATTTATTAAACTACCAATACATGGATAGCTCCTTAAACCATACTTCTCCTAAGTATGTTCTACTCCATGTACATTGTAGGTTTTGTATATTTTGTATATAGGTTTGTTTGTTTTGGTTTAGTTTGGTCTTGCTACCTTGTCTAGGTAATCCCTTGTATTTTTGGTTCACTATGTTTTGATTGGTCTACTTCAACCTGATATTCTAAGATCTTTTCATGCCTGTGAGAGGCATGCATCCCTAGTCAGAGTCACTAATGGAACCCCTAAAATGTTTTTTGGTTTCTTTTATCATCCTTCAAATTTTTTGATGAATCCATCCTTGGGGCTTAGGGTTTTGTTTATTATCACTATTATAGGGTTTTACGCTACTTAAAAACCTTCTTAAATAACTCTCAAGCTTGCATCCTTGCCATATCTCTAATTTTTCATTGACCCTCTATTGCCCATCCCCATTCATGCTAAAACATATTATGTCATTAGAGTTCATGAAATTTTCAGCCCCTTGTGCCTAGGTCTGAAATTATTTTATTTTACAAGGTTAATCAATTGACTTTTTTTTTCCTTTACATCCTTTGAAAAACATGTCTTAATGTCAATTGAGGCCTTTTATTCATCATCCTAGGTAGTTCGAATTTTCAAAACAACTTATGGGCACCTTATAAAATCTCTTCATTTAAGTCTCATTTACTACCTCCTTTATGACTCATTGTAGATAGCTTTAGAAATGTAAATTCAAATGCACGGTGAGTGATGAGCAGTGTCTCTTCTATTTTGTGCATCACAAATAGGTTTTAAATGTTTGGTGTTGTATTAGTGATACGTGATGGACTTGTTCTCTATATTATCACTGGAATCTCTTTTATTGCTAATTTCTCATGTGTTTTGTAATATGGATAAGTGATACATGATGTCCCTTGGTACTCTTTTTATTTTCTCCCATCACTCATCATGGATACTTTTTAAGATTTGTGTTTCAAATTAGCGATGAGAAATGAGGTGATTTGTTCAAGATTTCTTTTGCTGATTTGATTTTCTCTTGTGAGTGATATATCTTGTTCCTTTGATTTTCACATAGGTGCACATGTCTTAATCTTTTTTTATCACCTTACTACTCATACCTGATGTGATCTAGAAAATGAAGCATGAATTAGTGATGCACGATGAAAGGGGAACATGATCAAGGATGAGTCTTAGATCCGACAGTTGAGATCTGATTGCATGGATGGTCACATCACTAATAAGACTTTTGAAAGATGAAATGTATTAGCCATGAGTGATGGTTTCTAGATGAAAGAAAATGTGGTGACATCCTGAGGACATCATTTAAGGTAGAAAATAAATTAGTGAGGTGGAGGAGAATTGTTGATGTGGTTTTAAAAAAAAATGATCAACGACCAAGTTTTAAATATGAAAGACTAGATGTCATTTCACTCTTGTGAGATTTCTATCAAAAATTTGTGGTGATACATTCCATTTACCAGCCATAAAGAAGGTGGTTGGATTGTTTCCTACACATTAATAATTGTTCAGGAGTGGAGAATAAAACTTGAAGCCGTTGAAATAGTTTGGAGAACTTCGACAAGGAAATTACAACAAAATTGGTGTTAATTATTCACCTGGGTAAGCAAATTATTGTATCTCTTCATGTAGCAAGTGCTAAGTTATGATATTCTTAATTATCATGGGGAATTTGGAGATAATTTTATTATATTTTGTTTATTTAAACATCTTCAATTAGGATGATATGTATTGTATAAGGCTTGGGAGTATTTTTCTCAATAATTTGTGCCTTGGGTTTTAAGGAAACTAGATGGGACATTTCAATAAAGATAATTGTAAAATCTAGTCCCACCACATTGCAAATATGAGTGACCCAGAGCATACTGAATCCAACATTAGGCTAGAGAGATTCAAACCAAATGAGAAGAGAGATAAAAATCTCAAAACCCAGGATGTTTCATCCATGGCTAAGTCAGAGCCACCTATAGTGAAAAAACCTACACCAAGTACCCCTGTTGTATCCACAATATCATTAGGTGCAAGAAAAACTCAAGAGATATTTATGGAAAGTGCCTCTAGAGAAGTAAAGGAGGGTGGGTCAGGAATTGGTAAGAGACCCATGGGGTATGTTGTTGTGACAAGCAAACTAATTTAAAATGTATGTGAAATTAGAGAGTTGGATAAGCCTCAGAGTAGGTGGTAGTTGTTCACATATTCCTTTAATAGGAGGAATTCTAGGAAGGAAACATGTTAGTTATGGCTCAACCTTGGGATGTTGGTAGTACCTAATGTGTTTGTAGAGTTGTATGTAATGATGGAATTTCCCAAGCATTATGATCTTGCAGATAGAAAATAAAGAATGAAAATCAAGATGTAATCCTTGTAGTAACAAGGGATAATATTGTGGAGATATTTGGGTTGAATCTCAATTGTACTATAGAAATAAAACATACATATATCTATATAGTGAATATGAGCATGATAGATTTGCATACAGAAATAGAGTGTTGGTTTAGCATAGAAAAATAAAGGAGATATTTCTCCCTAAAGATATTGAGTCTTTTGAATGTGAAGCATTTGTTGATTATTTTAAGAACACATATTACTGACTGAATTAGATTCCAGCTCAAAGTTTTCATTCAAGGTATCTCCTAACCTATTGGTAATGGCAGTGGATATATAGGGCCAAAATCAGAACACTGATTTTGATTATGTTGTTTTCGTTGCAAAACAAATGCATCAGGATTTCATCAAGTTATAGAGGGAGGTTATTCCCCTACATTTTCTACATTATTCTCTATTAATTCATATGCTTCTATTTAAAGGTGATTATAATTGGAAAAGGAATTTGAAATTGAGATTGAGGGATAATGAAAATAATTCTTTTCCTATCTAAATTTGGACATATATTTGGGACTAGGATTGTCCCAATTCTAATTATTTGATGTTTGCTAATGTCATAAGGTTTGGTATTCTAGAAATTTTAGTTGTGGCACCTATTCATAGTCTTTCTCTAGAAATCAAAAATATTATGCATCCAAAGGAGGTGACAAGGTTAAATAAATGTCATAACTGGGCAAATTGGTTTCTTCACTCAGAGTATACTCTGATCAGAGCTTATTGCTCTAAGGTAGCATGACACCACTTTCCCCTATATGTTTCTAACCAATTGGATTTTATGGATTTGATGTGGAAAAGTAATTTTATGGATTTTGAAATGTTTAGAAGGCCTAGGAAGGGTACTGTGGTAAACCCTCAATGCTCTTTTGCTTACTTTGAAGTTATTTCCTAGGAAGGGTATGAAAAATTTGGAACCATGGTGAATAACCTCAAGCTACCTATTGATGAGGTTAGGGTTTCTGACCCAGAGGGATTTTTTTTTTGCAAAGAGAAGTTAGAAAAAAATATCTAGGATCTATCATTAGTTCTTATACTTAGATGATGTATTGAGGTTGTTATAGCCAGAAAGAGGGAATGGAAATCCATAATGGACATTGAAGAGAGTATTATCAAGAGGAATTCCTTCTATGTAATTCCTTATGATGAAATTGAAGATCCTTTTGAAAGAGATTTTGCAAAGCAGAGGGATTACTAAAATGGTGATTTCAAGGCAAGGGTAAAGGAGGATATTGAGAAAGCACAAGCTCTCTTAGAACAACAACCCTAGGCTATGGATATTCCAAAGTAGTCTGAAGATGTGCAAGAGGAGAGTTTCCAAGTGATTGAGAAAATGGCTAAATAGGTGTCTGATGATGGGGAAGTGGAGATGAAACTCCCTCCCCCCAATACTAAAGATACTCTTGATTATGAGGTTCCCCAATATAGGATGATCCAGTGGCAGTATGATGAAAATAATGATGATGATCATAGGATTAAGGATTGTAATGAATTCCTTTTAGATTATAAGTTTGTACAATCTAAGGAATTCTAGGAATTCATGGTTCAATAGAGGAGTAGAGAGATAAAAGAGAGGCTTGAACAAAGGGCTAGTGTTGAACCTTCTCAATAAGAAGAGGCTAATAAATCAAAGGAAGAGAAGATCATGTCTAAGATTATAGCTATTACTCCTACTAAAGATAGGAAATTTGTTATAGATAGTGGACTAATGTTATTACCAAGGTGCACTATCACCTTAGCTATTACACTTGATGCTATAAAAATAGATCCTCAAGCTTCAATATCTGAGGAATAGATTGAAGACAAGGTGTTTGGATTTGGATATAGTCCAAAGTTGCATACTCTTGCAATTTGGTCCATGGCACCCAATATTGGAAAGCATGAGGTCACTAGGCCTATTGAAGAGGTCATGGGTTCCTTGGTGGTGAAATGGGCCACATATATAACACCTATCTAGGCATCTAAAGTAACTGTTGTGTGTGTAAATATGTGGAAACAACAAATGAGTTAGACAACACACCAATGAAATATTATATCAAAGAATCTAATTTAAATCTAAACAAACTTCAAACACAATAGATTCTTCAAAACCGTTCCATCGTCATCTATCTCCAAGGATTTGTTTTATGCTACTTTCTCTCAGATTGTATAAGCAGAAGCTCAACAAAAAGACAACATAGAGAATCAGATGATATGAAAAATCCATTCTTATCCTAGATGATATGAGGTAATGAAACTAATAAAAGATTATGCAAGCTATTCTACCATGATTATTTATGCTAAGATAATGAAAGCTAAGATGTTGTGCTATGATTGTGAAATCTAAGATATTAAGATGCTAAATGCTTTATTATTCAACTATAATGCTCAAACTATGCAAATAGTTTTCCAAGATTTTGAAAGAGCCAAGACATCTTATTTATAGATTTTTGAAGGAAAAAACTTAGTTGGAAAAGATCAACGGTTGAGATTCAGTCTAGTAAGATGAACAGTGAGAGATGGAGAAGTTGGAGAGAAAGATGGAAGCTAGAGAAAAAGAAGGAAGATGTTTCCATCCCATGAAAACATTTCACTCAAAAATAGAGTAAACTTGTCATTTTTCAAGTTTAGTTATGAGTTAGTTTTGGTGGTTGAAGATAATTCAATAATTAAATAATTAAATTATTTAATTTCATGTGGCATGTGGATTTGGAAGCTTCTAATTAAATATTGAAAAATATTTAATTATGTGTGGAATATGGATAAGAAGTTTCTAATTAAATATTAAAATATTTAATTAAATGAGATGGCTTTTTAGAAGATTTAAAGATGATTTTATGATTTGGAAAAAGAAGAATATTTTTACTTTATTCAAAATAAAGCAATGTGATAATTAAATTAAATAAATTGTGAAACTTATTTAACTAATTAAGAAGAAATGGAAAAGTGATAATAATTAAATATATTTATATGTAGATTGAATTAGAAGATTAATTAAATAACTTGTATTTAATTAATTACCAAACTTATTATAATGTGACCATTTTTAGGTGTATATATTTTGCCCCTTTTTGAAGTGATGTGTTTTAAGCATTGCTTCACAGATTTAAAAAGTTTTCCCTATATGTGAATTTTGGAAAAGTGATGCCTGCATGCCCCCTCGGGTGATGAATCAGATAAAATTTTGATTTTTTTTGGAATTTTTTGAAATTTTTGAAAACATGCATTGATTGGTTGTCTGATTCATCAGTCGATAAGATGATTTGATGGAATCCGCTATCGAAATATTGATATGAATATGAGGAACTTTGATTATGCCCCATGGATAAAACATTGTCATAAAATTACCCTCCATTCACCCTTAAATAGGAAAAATAATAACTTTTGAAGATCATTTGTGCATTGTTACCTTAGTGAATTTGAAAAAATTTGAGCTCTAGAGTGAGAAAAATGGCAATTCCTATCCACCAACATAGATTCAAGTAGATTCAATGACACTAGCACCCAACACATTACGCAGCCCCTGTATGTATTATGTAAACCTCCTTGTATTGTCAAAATTTAAAATGATTTTTCGCATGTTTTTCTTTGTTTTTCCCACACTTTTAGCAGAGTAGCACATTTGATTAATTGCATAGCACATATGATTAGTTCCCTAGTGCATATAACTCCATAGCACATATGATCAAAAGTGTAGTGCATTTGATTAATTAAGTAGCACATATGATGCTATGTCACATTTGTTAAAAATTATAGCGCATATGGTAAAAATAATAGCCCATTTCAATTGGAAGTGCATAAAATGAATTTTATAGCGCATGTGATAAATCCTGTAGCGCATTTACCTAAAGTGAAACTAGTTTCTATGATTTTTCTCCCTGACTGATGATTTTTCAATTGATTTAGCATGTGATAGTGGAGTTTGGTTGTTCAAGTAATGATAACTAATAGGTTTGATAGGATAACTGATAAATTTGTTTTCAGGATGTATGAGAAAACAAATAGTAAGATTTGATAAATTTTCTTTCATGATTGATGAAAAGAAAATAGTAAGATGGATAAATTTTCTCTCATGATTGATGAGAAAAAAATAGTAAGATAATTGATAAATGTTAACTCATGATGAATGAGAAAACAAATAGTAAGATAAATGATAAATTTTTCCTCATGATTGATGCGAAACAAATAGTAAGATAAATGATAAATTTGTCCTCATGATTGATGAGAAACAAATAGTAAGAAAACTAATAAATTGTTCTGCATGATTGATGAGAAAAAAATAGTAAGATAGATTGATTTGATTGATTGCTTTGAGTGATTTAATTGATTTCTTTGATCACAAATAATGATTTGCTATGTTTCGAATGGACAGGAGAGATTAGTGATTCTTCAGGTATGGGAGTGATTCTTGAAGACCTGGAGCTTGATAGGGGTTTGTTGACTGCGCTCACTGAGAGGTGGCACAGCGATACAAACATCTTTCACCTAGCGACAGGAGAGATGACAATTACTCCTAAGAATTTCTATAGGATTCTACATATTCCAATGATGGGAGAGATCGTGACATATGATACCAGAGAGTAGGGGGGCACTAACACCTTGAGGAGAGTTTTTGTAGATGATCATATCATTAGATATGAGATTCCATGGGCTGAGATGGCTAAGACGTATGTGCCATTTCCTTATGTACTAGCAGGATTCATTGGTGGATTCTTATGTCCTAACCATAGGTCAAAGGGACCGGCAATTGGATGGGGTTGAGTACTTGAGAGTATGGTTATGCACAGTACTCAATATTCCTGGGGATCATGCATGCTCGCTCATTTATATCATGATCTACATTAGATAGTTTATTGTAGAGGGAGGAGCATGGCTATTGGATGTTCCCTACTTTAGGTCTAGGCATGGGAACATATAACAATTACATGTCCTGTAGTGGATAGACAAAATCTACTTGTTTGGCCATACATTTTTTCATATGCAGATGTTGTTGTCTAAGATAGGCTGGGAAAATTAGACTACTGGAAGCAAGTACTTGATGATTTGGATACAATTACATGGTGTCCATACTTTGATTGCGAGCAATGGCTAGAGGATGCCATATGTGTTTATTTCATGATACTTGATCAGTCACACCCCATATATCATTGAGATATTTCTACTGAGTTGGGTGCTTAGACAATATGGTCAAATACAAGGGATGCTCCAAGGTTTAGCCATTTATGCTCGTCATCAGCAAGAGATTTTACTGTGGGGACCCCGACTTTCATTTGATGCATCTGTTGTAGAGTTCATTGCTTTCAATGCACAAATGTGGGACTACATATCAAATATTCTTGATGGAGGGATGAAATTTGATTATGTGTAGTATGCTATAGCACATCTAGTACCATGGAGTACTAGTCCTGAGGAGCCTTTTGTACCACTAGATGGGGGCAGAGCACAAAGACTCCAGTAGAGGTGGAGGAGAGTGAGAGTGAGGAGGATGATGAGGATAGTGATGATGATGATGATGATGATGGAGATAGAGGTGGTGGTGGTAGGCTGCCCAAACAATGATACAGATAGCACAAAGGAGACATTTCATTGCAGATAGTGAGATCGATACAAGAGGTCCATTAGATCAGGGATAGATAGCCACCCTACAGTCCATAGTAGAGAGCCTACAGGGGCAGCTAGCACAGGAACAAGCCACTATACAACAGTTACAAGAACTGGTGACTACCTTGATGGCAGAGAGAGATGCAGTGAGAGAGGTTGGTGAGAAAGTAGTGGCTCTATCTGAGAGATTGTAAAGAGTGGTCGAGGGGACCTCTATAGGTGTGATGATGGCAAAGGTTACATGGGTTTCCAGAGAGGCTGAGTATTATTATGGAAGATACCATGAGTTTCTTCCCACAGAGCAGAGAGTCAGTTATGTATATTCATGATTTGGTTAGAGCCACTCTCGGACTACTAGAAGGAGCGTGACACATCTACCCCATAGAGATCCAGGTCCAGATCCTAGTACAGGCATTGTAGGTGCAGGTACTTCAGGTGTAGGAGGTCTTGCAAGACCAATGATTCCTTGGGGGAGTACCTCATAGTCCCATGATCCCTTTTGATGATGTATATTTGATGATCTTTGTATACACATTCATTTTTGTCACATTATAATATTGTATCTCTCCTTGTTTCGATATCCTTATACATTTGACATTGAGTTTTTATATTTATGAGATGCAGCAGATATTGTTGATCTCTGCATATGTCTATTTTATTCTATGATGGATGTTCATGTATTCATTTCAATTTCTATATGATATGTTTCTTATGATTATGCCATGATGACGTATGTTTATGGATAATGATCTTTGAAAATGGATATATCTCATGATTATGCCTATGCATATGATATAATAGTGATGATGATGTTTATGACACAAATGAATAATGATTATGATGTGATGACCTATGATGTATGCATTTGTGATGGATGTATATTTATATGATGGATTCCTATGATGTGATTATGTCATGTGATAGTATAGATAGTGATTGAATGATGTTTTAATGATTATGCAATTCCTTATATTTTTTTGTATTTTTTTGATGTTTACATATATAATCTAGTGCATGGATGTATGATGATGATTCTTTCTAAATTATTTGTAAATAGATGTATAAATGATATGTAAATGACCATGTGACAGAAAATGATTATGTCTCTAAATGTATGGATGATATGAAAATGAATGAGCAACTTAAATGAATGAAAAAGATAAATGATAATGAAAATGAATGAAATGATAATGAATGAAAATGATAATGATAATGAAAATGAATGAAAATGAGAAAGTGTGATAATGAATGATAATATAATGAATGAAAATGAGAAAGTATGATAATGAATGATATGCTAAGATACTAAAATGGACGAATGATGTGAAAACAATGAGGATATTGAAATGGATGAATGATGTGAAAATGATAAGGATACTGAAATGGGTGATATTTTTGGTAATGCAAAATGTACTCAATCCTTTGTTAGAGAGATATGTTGTCTTTGATGCTTTTCCAACATTGGAAAATCTATGATGCAGATGCAGAACTAACATGAATGCAATCTATATTAGCTATGCAGATTTATCATTCTGAGAGCTTTTTTTTTATTCTTTTTTATCATCATTAAACTTTTGAAATGTTGGAGGTTAGTACAAGAATCAAAGGTGATATTTGCACCGATGATGACCTCAGTAAAATTTTCATGATTTTTGATATAGCAAGGCAATACAAGAATCTCGGTATAACTGAACTGAGATGACTTGAGTATTGCTTGCATAAACAAATAAGAGTTAACCTTTTTCCTATGCAAATTCTAAAATGTCATCAATGATATATTGTAGAGCATGTCCCATGACAAATTTTCACAATAATAATGATCAAATCAAAGACAACAAACAAAGAAAAATCATACTCCTTCCTTGCTTCTCTAGTTTATGAAATCATCGAGGTGCTCCAGAGGTATGATAACAATAATCCATAAAAAATCAATTCAACCTTTGCTTAAAGTATTTCAATCATTATTCAGATTAGATCATCCACTTTGATTTGAAAACTTAATGCTATTCTTTTTGATGAGTTTTTCGATCATGCATGATTGGTTTTCAAGTGTTGTCTTGTCATTGTGTGTTGGTTTTGTTTAACACATTTGTTGTACTGCCATCTATCTGTTGTGACAGCTCAAAAAGTCAAGTTACCCCCGTTGAGTCTGTATTTTTCTCCCAATTAGACACACCGATTATTATGGATATGTACAATATTCACCAAACCATGATGAAACATGATTTCCTTTATGATGTGTTAATGATGGATAGATATGATGTGGATAGGATGGTAATGCTGATATGATAGCAATTCTAATAGGATGGTGGACATAAACTAATAGATGGAAAATCCAACCTATTCACAAATAGCACTTGACTGTCAGGTTTTCACTATTTATTTTTATTGCAGTTTTTTCAAATTTTATGTTTTTTTTTGTTGTTACCAACACGCCTGTTTTCCAGGTTTTCATCAAGGCAACAATTTTTTTGATTTTTCACTTCTTCTTTTTGTATTTTCTCTTTTTCTTTTTTTTTTTTCTATGTTGTCACCAAGACACCTATTTGTCAAGTTTTCATCAGGGCGACCATTTTTCCAAGACATTTTCTCATTTTTATGGGTTTCTTAAAGACTTTTTCTAATTTTTATTGATTTTTTCATGACTTTTTATGTTGTTTTTGTTTAGACATAGAACTTATTAAGATGAATGTTATTGATTGGATCATCAAATAGGTCCCCTTCAAGTGTAGATAATTGATAGGCTCTAGAACCATATACTGCAATGATGAAAAATGGAACAAGCCAATTTGGTTCAAACTTTCCTTTCCTCTCCCTATCTTGTTGATTGTGGGGGTTTTCCTTCAAGACCAAGTCACCTACTTGAAATTTTCATGGTTTGACTCTATGATTGTAGCTACAGGACATGACTTGTTGATAACCCTTCAAGTGATCAGCCGCACATTGTTGTCTCTCATCTAGCAGTTCCAATTCTTACAATCGGGAAATTTTGTAGTCTTCATCAGTTATGAGTCCCTTCAGTGAGACTCAGAGGGAGGGTATTTAAACTTCTAATGGAAAGATTTTTTCTACTCCATATACCAAGGTGTATGGGGTAGCTCCTGTTGGTGTGTGAATTTTAGTTCTATAGGCCCACAAAGCTAGATTCAACTGAGCATGCCAATCATGACTGACATTGTGTACGTTAGAATGTGTAAATTAAATTATATAAACTAGTACACCAATGAAACATTAAATTGAAGAAAACTAAATAAATAAAGTAAATGCAAACTCTAAACAACAGCTTCTTCAAATTCATTCCATTGTCCTCTATCTCCAAGGATTCGCTACAAGATGTTCGCTCTGAGTTGTGCAAACATCAGCTTATAGAATGGCACTTGAGAGAGTCAGATTATCAAAAATGCATATGCATATGAAAGATTGAACTTATTGAATTAAAATGCTATGAAATGCTTAAGATGTGACTATAATAACTACGCATGAAAATATGAGATTCGAGGTCCTTTTCCACTCATAAGAGGGCTGTATTTATAGATCTTTGAAGGTAGGAATTCGATTAGCCAAGATCGATGGTCGAGTTCAAACCTGTTAGAATGAACGGTGAGAGATCGAGAATTCGAAAAGGTGATGGAATTCTGAGAGACAGAAAATGAAGAGACAATTGAAAGGTGTCTCTCATAATTAAATAAATAAATATTTAATTATGTGTGAGAGAAATATGAAAAGACTTTAATTAAATATTACAAATATTTAATTATGTGAGAAAAGAAAAAGCCTTTTAATTAAATATTAAGAATATTTAATTTTTGTGAGAGGAGTGGGAATTTGGAAAATGATTTTTAATTAAATATTGAAAGTATTTAATTAAATGTGGAGATAAGAATATCATTTAAATTGTGAATTTAAATTTGTCATAATTAATGTAAATAAATTGTAAAATCTATTTAATTAATTAAGAGGAAGGTAGCATTAATTAAATAAACTTTATTTATTTAATTAAATTAGAAGAATTAGAAAATGAACAATATAAATAAATAATTAAATTTATTTATATGTAGATGACTTAAGAACATTAATTAAATAATTCATATTTAATTAATTAACAGGTTTGATTGACCGTGACCATTTTTAGATGTGTACATTTTTGCCCCTCTTTGAAGTGATGTGTTTCATGCATTGCTTCAAAGAAATTGCCCCTGATCTTGAAAACTTACTGATGATGCTATATGCCCCCTCAGGTGATGAATTAGATAAAGATGATTTTTGGAAATTTTTACTGATTTTCTATCTGATTCATTGACCGATAAAGATGATTTGATGAAAACCCCTATTGAAATATTGATATGAAGATGAAGAACTTTGATTTTGCCTTGATTGATGATGCTTTTTGATTGATAAATTTGCTTCCATGCGATATGCAAAACAAATAGTAGTTTTGATTGATAAATTTGCTTTCATACAATATGAAAACAAATAGAAATGATAGATTTGCTTTCCTGATTGAAAGTCAAATAGATTGAGTCACGATGACTATTAAATTTGTTTCCATGTGATATGAAAAACAAATAGTATTGATAGATTTGCTTTCCTGATTGAAAGTCAAATAGATTGAGTCACGATGACTGTTAAATTTGTTTCCATGTGATATGAAAAAAAAATAGTATTGATAGATTTGCTTTCTTGATTGAAAGTCAAATAGATTGAGTCGCGATGACTGTTAAATTTATTTCCATGCGATATGAAAAACAAATAGATGTGAAATTACTTGATGTACTAATTGATTGATGATATCCATTGCTGATTGATTTGCATGATTGCTTGATGATATTGATAGTGTTGTTGATTAGGGAAGGATACATCCCAGAACAACACAAGGATAGGGAAGGATACATCTTGATGATGATGATGATGATCGAGGCTTGTAGTAAGGTTAGGAACAAGACCAAAGGTATGATTAAATGATTTGTGCTAGATTGAATTGATTGATAAGATGAGATTGGAAGAAATGATTGGATGAATTGATTGAGATGATGCAGATGAGATGTGATGGATATGATAATGAAATGATGATGCAAATATGCAAGTACAATGATAATGATAATGGAAAATGATGTGAATGATAATGAAAATGAGATTTACCAGATGTCCAGTCATACTCAACCGTTGTCTGAAAAAGATATTCAAGAATGTGGCCAACACTCAAAAATCTATTGAAAAGGCCCTCGAAATGCCAATGAATTATGCAATCCTAATAATGAAATAATGAACCATTCTCCTTGTTGCCATTTCTTGCTGTGTTTAATTGTCATCATTGAGCCTTTTTGATATGTTGAAAGTTAGTACAAGCATCAAAGGGTATGTTAGCACCAATGATGACCTAAGTACTACTTTCATAATGTTTGATGTAGCAAGTTAATACAAGCATCGAGGTATATTGAACCAAGATGACCTAAGTATTGCTTGCATAAACAGACAAAAGTTAACCATTTTCTTGTGCAAATTCTAAAATGTCATCAATGATCCATTGTAGATCATGTCCCACGACCAATTTGCACAATACTAATGATTAGCTTACAGACAGCAAGCAAAGAAAAATCATACTTCTTCCTTGTGATTCTAGTTCAGTACATCATTGAACCACTCCAAAGATATGATGTCATCAAATATCAAAACAACATTTGCAACTTATGCTTTTAAGTTTGTCATTCATTTAATTCAGATTAAGATCATCTAGTTTGTTTCCGTTTCAATGTATGACATGTCTCAAAGTTGTTTTGACTAGGCTTGATTGGATATTCAATTGTTGATCTGATACTTGATAATTGATACATGTTGCTTGTTTGCTCAAAAAAAGTTGATTTCCCCCAACGAGTTCAGGATTTTGCCCCTAGTCTAGGGTGAGACATGACCATTTTATTGATGAAAGCATATGATTTATTGATTTTTCTTTGGATTTTAGGAATATTTTGATTTTTTTGAATTTTGATGTTTTTTTATTTTTTTGGATTTTGATGATTTGGATATGGACATGTATGACAATATCAGTGCTCTTTTTTGAGATTTTGTTGAAAACCAATCTAAGGTTGATTGATCAGATTGATGGATTGATAGTTTGACTAAGTGTGTTAAGTCAAATGAGGTGATAAGGGATTTGTTAAGTTGGCTAAGTGTGTTAAGCCAAACAAAGATAATAATGAATTTGTAAACCCAAGGAAGTAGTGTTATCCTAGAGTAAACTCATTCACAAGATGATAGTTTGACTAAGTGTGTTAAGTCAAACAAGGTGATAATTGATTGGATTCGATTGATCAAGATTGATGAAGCTTGATTTGGAACAAAATTATTTTGATGATTTGATGTGACATTGACATGCAAGTTAGATGTGACTAATATGAATTATTCAGATTGACGTTCGACGAAAGATAAAGCTTGATAAGGAGCATCTTCCTGTCAACATATTCCATGGGCTAGTGATTTGGATCTTTTGGCTTGCTAATGCTTGACCAATTTGATTTTACATCTTCCAATGTTCAGATCACCACATAAGTTGGAGGATATATATATCAAGATTCATTCCTAAAGGAAGATGTAAACATTTTCCCCCAATGTCTAGCAATGTATGGAATGGCCATGGGTGGATTCTTGAATAGGTGTATGGATAGATACTATAAGCATGCAAAGGATGCCAAGGATTATCTTGTGACAAGATAAGGTGTTCAAACAAAGGAATGTTCATTCGGATAATGCTTCAAGGCCCAGATAACATTTGGATTGGATAGGATCAATGAAAATGACCCATGTCAAGATGTTTACTATAAACAAGTGTAAAGTGTTTACCAAACTTTTTTGAGATCAAGATAATGTAAATAGATGGTAATGGGCTAGATAAACGGTTCATGGATGAATGGATGATATGGCTAGAAAGTTAGCTTTATTATGGATGCAATAAGATGCTTTCTCTTGAAATAGCCCACATAGATGCTCGATTCTACACATGATGCCTGTTTGCTGGGTTTTCATCATGGTACTTGTCCAAAGTGCCATCGAAATAGTTTTCACTAGAGGACAATTTTTTTCTTTACTGTTTTCAATCCTTTTTCCTGATTTTTTTGGATTTTTTGTATTTTTGATTTTTTTGTTTTTTTGTTTTCTTTTTTTGTTGTCGCCAAGATGCCTGTTTGCCAGGTTTTCATCAAGGTGACAATTTTTTCAGGACATTTTTCTGATTTTTTGTATTTTCTGAGAGATTATAAGTTGATGTTGAACCACTTAGTGGTGCTAATGTTGATGCTTCTGTCATAATGTGCCATCGATATCCTGCTTGAAGAAGTTGTTTTGCCAAGATACGTGCACTTGAATGTAACTTTTGAGATCCCTGATTTGCTTTGTTGATACTGGAGTTAACTTCATCTTTGTGCACACATCACGATAGAGTGCCTTCTGAATCCTTATGATGAAGGGTCACTGCCAATACATGGTCAATGTGAGAATTGGATATCATGCATGGAGGCATGGATGGAGTGTGTTTAGGAGTAAAAGGTGGATTGGTCGATAGTTTGGAACCTTTGACTCTCCAAACTTGGGAAGATGAGCAATAATGGGTGGATACGGAAGTGTGCATGGAATTTGGACCAACTGCTTGATACACTTTGTACGTTGCTTTAGAAGCCTGCTTTTTCCTTTGTGGACATCTTTGATGGATACTTTTCCCTTTTTGATTTTTCCCCATAGTTTCTTTGACTAATGGAGTTTGATAGGGATAATTTTTCTTTGTATTTTCTGGTATCCAAGTGTATTTGATTTTTCTGATATGATTCTTAGCTTGTTTTGCTTTGATAATGTTCTTCATGATTTGATTCAAGTCTTTCTTTTGACGTTGGTCCCAATTTGTGGATGGGGTGATGGGTGGATGAAGATTCATGACGTGGCTAGTAGTAGTATTGGCATTGGTTTCATCATAAAGATTCTTCGTGCCCTCTATGTTGACATTTTCTTGAGACAAAGTTGCCCCCAATTTTATGAAAGTATTACTGATATGTTGAGATCCCTTGATTGTCGAATAACCAAGGCCTTGATTCTTAGGATTTTCAATAATCTACACTGGTTCTAGGATACCCTGTTCATGTAGGCCTAATCCTCTACCTTGATAATTCATCTGCTAAAAAATCCTATTTGCAATAGGATATGATTTACCTTGGAAACAAGGTGCTAATCCTTCTCTACTTTGTGGTGGATCTTCAAAAGTGACAAATTCCTTATTGATAAGATAATTTTCCCTTACAAAGGTGAGTGATCCAAGTTTATAAGTGATAGGATCTTCCATAAGTGGGATGAATGCTTGATTGGTATGTTTATCTTGATCTTGTGAGATATCGGATTGTAATACTCCTTCAAGAGGTGTTGATGCTTCACTATCCTTGTAAAAGTGTTCCTCATGATTCATTCTTGATATACTTTCACATGATGCTTCTCATTCACAACTTTTGTAGAAGCCTTCTTCATGACCCATTTCTGACATGTCTTTGGATTTCTCTGTATTTTGACCATGTGTATAAATGTTAAGAGTAAGAGACTCTTGTTTTGAATGATGATCATCTATGTGTCCATCCAAAGAAAGCATATTATGGGTAGATGGAGGAATGTGTGCTATATGGATATGATCATCTTTTGCGATATCTTGTATAGATAGGAGAGTTCCCATTAGATCATTGTAGTATCATAGAGATACGAATCCTTGATCTTGACTAATTCTGGAATTACTTTTGACATGTTTTGGATCAAATTCTTGACATGGGTCGATTTCAAAGGATGGATTTATTTCAAATGGTTTTTGAACATCGTCATAAGGCATGGGAAGTGGCTCAATATCCTCTTGATCTTTGAGTGGACTTGGATCAAATGGAAAGTTGAGGATTCTTTCACTGTTCACAACCGTGAGATCGAAGGATGTCAATATGCCTCGGGAGGGACCATTGCTAGACCTTGGTGATAGCTGTTGATCATGCTTTGAAATATGTTCTTGAGATATGTCCTCTAACTCATTAGGCATTGTAGAGACATTTTCAATACGATCATTGGTTAATGGATCATGGATTATGTCAATAGGATCAAATATCGTCAACACTCCTTGAAATAGATCTTTGTAGGAGGGGTCTTGATCATAACTAAAAAATGGCTCTTAATGAATGTTGATTTGATCACTAGATGGGGTATACATATCTTCACAATGCTCATTGATGGATTGATTTTGATCATTGTCTTCAACAGTTATGGTGGAGAAATTGTCAATATTTTCAACCATATGATCAAATGATGTTGACATTTTTTGAAGAGGTATGATGAGCCCTTGACATGAGGGTGATGGGATACTTTGATCTTGACTTGGAAAAGAATCATTAGATGAAGGAGATGAAGGAGATGGAGTAGCTTGATCATTAGATGGAAAGGAAGCTTTGGATATTATGGAAGAATTATCATGCTCCTGGGATGTGATTGATTCATGAGAGGGTATGGATTCATAAGATGGGGTGGAGGGAGGACTTGGAAGAATATTTTGTTCTTGATATGGAAGAGGATTATCATGGGTGAATAATGAAAGGAGGGGATCATCATATGATTCTTGAGATATGGGATCTTGATCAAATATTGGAAGGGTTTGTAGAATTTTGGTATCATGGGATGGAGTGGAGAGAAGTTTTTGATCGAGATGTGTAGATTGAAATGAACCATTGGATGTAGAGGATATGATAGAAGAGGGAAATTGAATGGGATCATTCAATTGGGTGGAAGAACCATGAGGTTTATTTTGAATTATGGGGGATGAAGATAAATGCATGGCATGACAGGATTGGTCGATGTTATTTGATGGCTTAGATTTGGGCTTCCCTTTTAACCTTTGCAAAAATTCAGAAACATTGAATTTGGTTGATGTTCTTTTTGGAGGAGAAAGGGTCACATTCATATTTCTGTCAAAGGACTTTTTAGTTGTGCCCCCTTTTATTTCCTTGATTTTCCTTTGGAGTTCTCTTACTTGCTGGGTAAGAGTACTAAGATCGTTTAAGGGAGTTTCATTCTTTTCAGTATTCTCTTTAATTTTCTCCATATTGTAGTCAGAGGGCAATTTGGCACCTTGCTTTGCCAATAAAAGAAAATATCCTTCTTTATTTTTCTCTAAGATCTTTTCCATAGTTAAGAGAAAATGTGGATCTTGTTCAGCTTCTTAAAGCATTTCTTCTGTTATCTCTTGATTTGAACTATTTCCATAAAGCCTATGAACAAGATTTTCTTCACTATGACCCATGTTTTAAAGTTTGTGGATGATCTTAATCTGATTTAAATGTGAAAAACACAGCATAGAGAAGCAGACAGTTATTTTGTTAATCCTAAAATCTAAACAAAGAGTGTATGTTCTTGAGATTTCCATAGGTTTTTGAACAATATAAACACTTCAGTCAGACTCACTCTTAATTTGTCAAATAGGTCATCACAGTAATCACATCCCACAGCTTAAAATCACATCGACTCACACAGCCATGTCACCACCTAGAGGGTGCCCGTGTTTTTGTTTTTTCCAGGTGCGTACTCAAAGTGACGGAATTGGATACCAAATCCCTTGAGCAAACAATCCATGGTGACTATATGGTGAGTGTCTTGGGGGCAGATTCTTCCCTCCCCTTGCACTGTGATTAAAATGATGTTTGGATACTGACATGGTTGGCTTTCTACACTATGGTTCATAGTAAGGGTATCCGTTCAGTGTGGCAAATAGATATACTCCCTCGAGATACCTCCCAACCTTTAGAACAAAGGTTTTGGGGATGGTTATCCTATGCACTACTGTCAAGTTCGATTTTCATCAACAACTTGCTTTTCATTAAAGTGGGTTGAAAACCTTGGTTTTAGGTCGTTCCCGTAGGGTGAGTACTTTTTCCCGATATGGCAGGCCTTCTAAAGGATGTAATAAAGCATTAAATTGAAGAAAATAAAAAGGTAAGTCTGGTATTTTGATCACCCAATTAAGGGGAGAGCATAGACCTATTACCCATAATCATAACAAACAAATAATGGTTCAATTTTAAATCCCCAAATTGACAAATTTTCTATTCTAAGTGAAGATGTTGCTTCACCAAAAACATGGAATTCATTTTAACCAAAAAATAATTTATGTTTGGTGACTATCCTAGGATTGGTTAATTCATATTTAAGTGTCTATCCTAGGATTGGTTCATTTTATTCCCCACACATCAATAAAATTTCCGGCCGCGGTCGCATCGGATCCAAACAACAATTTAAGAATGAGATTATAATTGCTCCAAAAGTGTTTAAAAACACTTCTTACAATCATGTGATAATGTTTTTTCTTTAATTTTAATGCCCCATGGTCCTTTAAAATCTGCAATATAAGCTCCAAATGTTAGATGGAATCAAGAAACATGAAGATATGAGGGTTAGATAAATGATTAAGCATAACAACCCTAAAATTTAGACCAAGTTTCATTGTGGTTTGACATTAGATTTGAAATTTATAATTTTAACCCAAATAAATATGATAAACACCTACACCATTGGATAGCTTATGAAATTCTACCCTATTTCAAAAAAAAAAATTGTCAAAAAAGACCTTCGTATGACCAAGATATTGCTATTTTAAAAACTGACTGTAAAAACTCAAAACAGAGGTCTATGCGCTAAAACAGAGCTCGTATGTGCTAAAACAGAACCCAAATGTGCTAAAAGAAGGCTCGTATGCACTAAAATAGGTGCCAAATGCACTAAAACAGTCTGTATATGCACTAAAATAGTCTCTGGATGCGCGAAAATAGTCTCTAGATGTGCGAAAACAATCTTTGGATGCGCCGAAACAGTCTGTGGATGTGTTGAAACAGTCTATGGATGTGCTAAACCAAGGATCGTATGCTTTCAATCCGTCACCTGTAAAAACATAAGATTTTCTGCAAGAGAAAGATTAATACGGGGGGATGCCCCATGGTGGGCACCAAAAATGTGTACGTTAGAATGTGTAAATTAAATTGAATATAAACTAGTACACCAATGAAATAGCGGCTTCTTCAAATTCATTCCATTGTCCTTTATCTCCAAGGATTTGCTTCAAGATGTTTGCTCTCAGTTGTGCAAATAATAGCTTATAGAGTGGCACTTGAGAGAATGAGATTATCAAAAATGCATATGCATATGAAAGATTGAACCTACTGAATTAAAATGCTATGAAATGCTTAAGATGTGACTATAATAACTTCGCATGAAAATATGAGATTCGAGGTCCTTTTCCACTCATAAGAGGGATGTATTTATAGATTTTTGAAGGTAGGAATTCGATTAGCCAAGATCGACGGTCGAGTTCAAACATGTTAGAATGAATGATGAGAGATCGAGAATTCGAAAAGGAGATGGAATTCTGAGAGACAGAAAATAAAGAGACAATTGAAAGGTGTCTCTCATAATTAAATAAATAAATATTTAATTATGTGTGAGAGAAATATGAAAATACTTTAATTAAATATTACAAATATTTAATTATGTGAGAAAAAAAAAAGCCTTTTAATTAAATATTAAGAATATTTAATTTTTGTGAGAGGAGTGGGAATTTGGAAAATGATTTTTAATTAAATATTGAAAGTATTTAATTAAATGTGGAGAGAAGAATATCATTTAAATTGTGAATTTAAACTTGTGATAATTAATGTAAATAAATTGTAAAATCTATTTAATTAATTAAGAGGAAGGTAGCATTAATTAAATAAACTTTATTTATTTAATTAAATTAGAAGAATTAGAAAATGAACAATATAAATAAATAATTAAATTTATTTATATGTAGATGACTTAAGAACATTAATTAAATAATTCATATAATTAATTAACAGGTTCGATCGACCGTGACCATTTTTAGATGTGTACAGACATCATTTACTATCTTCTTCAAGATCTTCAGTATTGTTTTATTTGAAGCCTTTGCTTGGCCATTTCCTAGTGGATAATAAGGTGTAGAGAACCTGTGTTGGCTATGGAATCTTTCACAAAGTTCATCAACATCTTGATTCTTAAAAGGTCTCCCATTATCAGTGATAATGGATTTGGGAATGCCATACTGACATATGATATAATTCAAGATAAAAGATGAAATCTTCTTGTCAGTTATTGTCGTCAAAGGAACAACTTCAATCCACTTGGTAAAATATTTCATAGCTATAATTATAAACTTGTGTCCATTTGATGAAGAGGGATGAATTTTGCCAACCAGATCTATTCCCCACTAAGAAAAGGGCCATGTTGTCATGAAAGGCTCTAGCTCTTGAGCTAGAGCATGGATGAGGTTTCCATGTATCTGACATTTTGGAAATTTATTTACAAAGTTAAAGCATTCCCTTTCCATAGTTGGCCAATAATAACCCATTCGGACAAGTTTCTTACCTAAGGTCAATCCACTTGAATGAGTTCCACAAATACTACCATGAACTTCTTGTAAGGATTTTTTGGATTCATCATGTTCAAGGCATATAAGAAGTGTACCATCAAGACAACATCAGTAAAGGGTGTCATAGATTAAGGTATATCAGAAAGATTGGCATATAAAGTTTCTCTTTTGATTCCAGGATAAATCTAGGGGTAATGTATTATCTCGCAAGTAGACATAGATCTTGCCATATAAAGGGGAATCATAACCAACTAGATGACAGATGATTTGGGTATCGAGATTATCATATGTGGTGGTAAGCAATTGTTCCACCAAGATTTTATATCGCGTTTTATTTTCTGATAGTTGAAGTAGCGAAGCAATTGTAGCCATGGCGTTTGCAGATTTGCTCTCAATTCTCAGAATCTATGTGAACTTTATTTCAACAAAATATTTCTTTAAATCATCAACCACGTTCTTATAAGGCATCAACTTGTCATCCTTGGTTTTATAATAATCATTTATTTGGTTAATGCAAAGTTGTGAATCGCCATAGACTTGCAACTTTGTGATCCTCCATTCCAATGCTACCCTAATTCTAGTAAGAAATGCTTCATATTCGGCTATGTTATTGGTACAATGAAATATTAACTGATAGGATTCTGGGATAGTATATCCCTGAGGTGTGAAAAATATAATTCCTACCCCGAATCCATGTTGTGTATAGGATCCATCAAAATATAGTGCCCATGACTTCTTCATTTTTTTTGTGAAAACATCTGCATTAGGAAATTCAACATGCATTGGATGATCTACCTATAAGGGTGCTTCAGCCAACTCATCTATTATGAATTATCCTTTGATGGATTTTTGATCTACATAGTGTTGGCATATGGATTGTAAGATGACAACCTAAGTTATGCATCCGATCTACAGTATAGTTTTGGTTTACATCAATAGAATAGGGTGAAGAACCGTACATCTGATTATAGGCATAAAAGTTTATCTGAATACCTCACCGGACTACTGTTTTGGGTTGTGGATCTCTGAGTAAGGTTTGTTGATGTTTTTTACACTTATTTTTGAATTATATTGATACAAATTCATTGGTACATGATCTAGGAGATCTGGTGCACTAATCTATTGATTATTTGTGCTAGAAGGCCGACCTAGTGAATATAGTAATCATGGATGTATAAGGAATAATTAATAAAATATTTTTGTGCTCTATTATGTTTTCTTAGGTTCTCTCTTTATATTAACCAACTTTGGAGGATGCACATAAGGAATTAGTGGTGGATTTGGCTGAAATTTGTGAAGAACTAAATGTTTTATGAAGCTGACATAAGAATGATCAAATCCTTGGTAGTGAATATATATATGAGATCGGTTTTATCATTTTGTATGTGTCATATGTGGAGAAGTTTGTGAAGATATTGAATATATGAAACACGAATATGGTGTGAAATTCAACAGATTAATAGTGCATTTTTTTCTATATGTGATGTGAAGAGCAGAAAATAGTAGAGTGAAGCAGAGTGAAGTACAGAGTCAGAAAGCAGATCTAGAATCTAATCTATGAGCCTCACCAAAACTGTAAACTAGCATGAATAGATGCTACTATCTCAATTCATCCTTCAGATGGTTTTAATCTAAAATTTTGTAAGGTAGTGAGCCTTCCCTTTTGAGCAGTGAGCTCTAGGTAGTGTGCCTGAATGCAAGTGCATTCTCTTTTGTAAAAAATTTATTTGAGTACTCAAATTGTGGATTAACCTCCACCATGGTTTTTCCCCTAACAGGGTTTCCACAAAAAAAATCTTTGTGTCATGGTGTTATGAATGCTTGCATCTTTCTTTTAATGTAATGATAGAATGGTTTAAGTATCTGATCAATAAAGTAAAGATTTTTTGAACATTGATTCATGCTCCCTATTGTGCACTTTTTGCACACACACCCCACTGAAAGTGGGGACCCTCTTTCTTGCTCTTTTTTCTTTCATTCTTGGTCTTTTGGCCCTTTGGTTTTTGAGGATTCACTTGCTTGGGCATGTTTTTTTCTATTTTTCTTGCTTGCTGGAATGATCCATCTATGATATATATTGAGAACCTTAAGTTTTGGACTCATTTCAGGTTTTTCACTGCTCTCGGGAAAATCCACTCCTGGTGGAATTCCCCGGTTTCCTTAAGAACTTGGTGACGGATTCTTTTCACTAGTGATCCAAAGATTCTGGTCCTTCACAAAATTTCGTTGGGACTGGATTTCTCTGAGGGTTTGTCACCTTGTCAGATCCTCGAGTTTTGGGTTGACTCGTCTTGACTGCATTAATTATAAAATTCCTACCGTAGATATTAAATCGACTTTTGGGGATTTTGTGCCATTATGATTTTATCATTTTCCTTCTTTTGATTTGGAATTCTTGATCTTGAGTTCTACTGCTAGATTGTGCATCTGGGATTGTGATCGATTGTTGCAATTGGGTTTTTCGAAGGACATTTGCACTTTACTAGGATTTTGGGGTTTCTTTTCTGCTTTTTCTGCATCGTTTTTCCTATCCTCATGGTATGTACATTATGGTTCATCTCTTTTAATGGATGACTTGAATTAGTTCATGGTTTGTGCGTATGTGCTATGAGGCAAAGTGTTGATGTGGTAGGGCTTGTTTATTGAGCTTGCATTTATGGTTTTGTTTCATATAGAGTTCGAGTTCTTGCATGTTTGAATGTTGAATATTTTGAGGCTAGGGTTTTCCCATTCTATTTAAATATAAATCTTGAGTGGGATCCTAAGCTTTTCCTTTGGTTCTATTGTGAGGTAGCTTGCTTGTATGGGTCAGGGCGAACCTGTTGTGAACCTTGCGAACAAACCCATTGAGTCCAAACTTCTCCTTGGTGCTCATGGCAGAATTTTAGGGTTTCGTGCCTAGGGCATCATCGGTCCCTCTCGATTTACCTTAGGATGAGTTCAAAATTCAAGAATATTCTGTAGGAGGTTTAAATTAAGTTGGTTTCAAGCTCTAGATCCTCAAATTTGTGATCGTTCGATCAATTTGAGTGAGGTCAAGAGAAATGTGGATTTTGGAGTTTTCAAAGTCTCCATGGAATTCCTTATCTACCAGAATTCCCCAACTTTTTGTTTTCTCTCTATCTTCCCTAATGTGCAATGATCCAGATTTCTTCTTGCCTCATGGATTTCTGCTACCTTCGGATTTCCCCGGTTTGTCTATCGCCTTGTCATTTTCCTGAAACTAGGCCTAAATTGTGAAAATTACATTAGTTTCACTTGAATCTGTGCCTTTAGGATTTTCCCAAAAATTTATTGGTTCCCTCATTTTCCTAGAGTTCTTCAACTATTGCTATTCTCATGGATTTCTATCTAGGGCGTATTTTCCTGAAGTCTTGCTAAAATGGAGAATTGAGAGATTATTTGAATTTTGGTTAATGATTATGTATTTGGTGATCGAATTTGAATTATTTGAAGATGCTTCATGTTGTTCCTTGGTTGATAACAGTCGATTGAATGATTATTAGATGCTTGTGTGCTTATTTCGCTAAAATTTGCCTAGTTGGGAATTTCTCAAAATTCCTCTCTCGCCTAGATTCCGCAGGAGGGCTGAAAACCCAAACTTTGAGATAGTTCATTTTTATGAGGTTTTCGAGCATTTTTTCTTATCATGGGACTTGTATTGGGGATGAATTTTTTCATTTTTGATTGATTAACTCATGTTCCATGTGATCTTTACTATGGTTTCTTTGTCGAATACAGGTTGAATCAGGTAAGGCAATGACAAGTGGAACCAAGGGTAAAGTGGTGGATCTAGGTGTGGAGGGTTCTTTTTTTTTTGAGGTGGAAAGAATCAAGATGGATATTAAAAGTAGAATTCTAGAGAGCAATATGTCCTCCATCTAGTCGGGGGTCACTAATACAAATGTTGGATTGTGGGATTATGAGTAGTTCAAGGCAAGAATGGCAGCATCGAATCTCTCCCTGTTGGCTAGAAGGACATTAGAATCAGGATTGGTGCATGTAGCTAGATTTCCTCCTATAGTGTAGTGTTATGAAATAGTTCTTGAATGTGCATGACACTATGATAGGGGTACACAAAGGATAGTTGGTCCCCAAGGGAGAATTTTGGCAAATTTAAATCCTGTGTCTATAGCCCAGACCTTTGACATGCTTGACAAGTCTCATGTGATGGATTTTGACATGGATGTGGAAAATAAGTTCTATGAGGAAGATACCATCAAATCCCAATAGGTCATTAATTCCTGGTTGGAAAAACCTAAGTCCCACTTCTCCAAGTTGCCCAAGAAATTGGTCAGACTTAAATTCAGGAAGGAGTACTATGATGTTATCACCCTTCTTAGTAGGGTGGTAGGGTTGAAGAGTGAAGGAATGTTCAAAAATTGGATGTTCCATGTCATTGTTAGGATAGAATAGGGTATAGATTATCATTGGGCAGGCATAATAAGTGCCATAATTCATGAACAGATGTGCAATGTCCTAAAGACTAGGAGTTTCATAATGACTTCTTACCTGTTCTATGCTTTAGCTAGGTTCCACCCATACAAGGGATTGAGCACAAAAGGTGTGTTGCACATGATGTAATTTATAAATTTTACCCACAGCTACACCTAGGTAACTCGAGCTATAGAATGGTGAATGACGTATTCACCATGTACATCACTAGGTTTCTCCAAGGTGCAGAGCATGTCCGGATTTCGGACAAGGCCAAGGAGTTGATTAAGAGGTTTGGGGCTTGGTTTATCTGGTTCCCCACCTTTTCATACATAAAAATTGATGGTTGTCAAAGGGCTCCATATAGATTCCCTAGGTACCCTACAGATCATGTTGTACTCCTGGAGGTCACAAGACATATATGTGACTTTGGTGTAATTGTGAAGAGGGAGAAGCACAAAACCAGATTTGGTAGTGACTTTCCTTTGAGAATAGACATTGGTGAGGCACGCTCTTCCATTAACTCAGCCCATGCTTTTGAAGCGGAGATGAGTACTCTTGGTCTATCCTTCCATTCTAAGAGATCTAGATTTGATATAACCGGTGAGGCACAGAAGAAGGCCAACAAATAATAGAGTCACAAGGATGATATAGAGGACTACTGGGCCAACATCAGTGACAAGTTTGAACTTAGGAAGAAGTTCTCTAGGTTACCAGTTATCTTGGTACGGTTATACAACATAAGGGTTTCTCCTGATCAGGTAGAGGAGGATGGGAATTTGATTCAAGGCCATAACTTTGAGGCTATGAAGGATAAGCTAGTTAAAGAGGTTTACTGGTTGGAGGAAGAGAAGACAGAGCTAGAACAAGTCACGACTCCAGTAATCAAGTATACCAAGTTGTGGCTCAAGTAAAAGATGTTGGAGTTGGAGAGTGAGGGTTTGCAATGCACCTATGATCTCATGGGAGACTTGAAGTCTCACCCTACATCCGAGGACTCACCTCAAGAAGACCCCAAAGGAAAAACCAAGGTAGGCTCTCCTTCCAAGATCAAACTTAAAGATGTTTAGGTAGAGGAGGTAGAAGAAGCAGAGAAACAAAGAAAGCCTATGGCCAAGAAGAGGAAGCATGTCTCAAGGAGAAAGAAGGCTGAAAAAGTTGAAGGAGAAAAGGAGGAGGCCAGTGTCCCCTCACCTAAAAAGAGGAGGACTGTGAGGTTGTCACAAAAGGAGAGTGGAACCTCTAAGACAAATGAAGAATGTGACACACCTATGGTAGAGGTAGAGAGCTTGGGGGAAAATACACAAGTATACACTAGGAGATCAAGGACTCCTCCCAAAGATGTTGCACCGAGAGGAAGTATTTCCATAATTCTCCTATCATCAAGCATAAATACATCCCTCCTCTTCATGAGACTAGAAATGTGCCAGACAAACCAAAAGATGTCAAGGATCCCCAAGACCATGTATAGGAGGAATTCCAGGAGGGTGATCTCTATAATGCTGAGGCGGTGATAGATAAGGTTTTGTAGTCTTCTCTAGTGGCTGGTGGGGATTGTCCTACAAAGGTTCCTAAGGATAGACCTCCTCCGAGGGAGGAAGTTCTAGCTAGGACTCCTTCACCAGTGCATGAGAAGGAGGAGCACAGTAAGGAAAAATTGGATTCAGTCAGGGAGATCCTTGAGGAGCCAAGTATGGAGGAAAATGTGCCCAAATTTCAATAGGAAGAAGATGGATAGAACAAAGTACAATTAGAATATACTATTCCAGGCTAGTTAGATAAAGAATTAAAGAGCAAAAAAATTATGGTGGATGATACTCCTCCTAATTGGGATGAAATACTAGCAAAAATTGGAAAGGGGAAGACAAAGGAGAAAGACATAATCATTTCTAGGATTGAGAGAGATGATTCGAACAACAAGGTAGTCCACATTGCTACTCCTGCTCCTGAAAAGGATAGGGATGATGTGACTGGAAAATATTATAGTGTGTAGACTATCAATCTAGGGCATGCTTCCATGGAGAAATACATTGAGGAGTATGAAGGCTCCAGTTTTGTAATCCTTGGTAGATTGAGGAAGGAGGTACAAACTAAATCAGAGTTGGAGAAAGAAAATGATAAGCTTAAGATATATTTGCAAGAGTTGATGAAACCCTTGCAATCCATCAGTTCTTCCTCATCTGTTGTAGGCTTCTTACCTCAAGAGACAATATGAGAGTTGGAAAGAATGAAGAGCACTACACATGCTATAGCTGGCTGGTTGCAGGGGGTGCAAACCAAGGGAGATGATGCTATCTAAGACATCCTTTCGACTCGAGGAGATGCAATGAGGTCCTTATCTTGGCTAAGGAATGTGCTAGCTTATCATAAGGAAGATGTAGATCTCTTGTTGAAAAAGACAAAGACCATCATGGAATACACTTAAGATAGATTGATAAATGATGGAATTCTTCCTTCCTCAAGAATCGCAGAGCCTTGGGAATGGTTTGAAATTTGGAAAATGAGGAAAAAGGCTTTGAAGAAGACATATAAACAAGGAAGGTAGATTGAGGACACCTTCACTAAAATCTATAATAAGTGTATTTCCTTTTTTGAACTGATGAAAGGGAGAAATAAATTTGTGCCAAAGCATCTTAGCCTAGAGCAGTTGAGAAAATGGTGGAGAGATGTGTATTCTCCAGTCAGTGAGGGCCCTGTCACTGAACATCAGTTGGATGATGTAGCAACTTACATTGCAGTTATTGATAGGTATCAAACAAATAAGGTAGATTGGGATAATATAGTGAGGCAGTCAAGAGATGATATCAAGTGCCTTGAGAGGAGAGCTAGGGTTTTTCCTATGCCACCTATTGTTGACTTGGATAGGGTATTGTTGATGGTGCAGGATAAGGTGGAGCGTGCTAAGGACAAAGGGGGAAGTAGTTAATGCAATGCTACATCAGAATTTGTGCTTCCCCATTATCTTCTCCTCTTCCTTTGCATGCATTGGACCGAGTTTTGTTGGAGACCCCAAGCCGACTTGGATGAAATTAGTGCATATTGCACATTTCACGTTATTTCAAATTTCTCTTGGCCAACCTATTGTGTGGCCATCTTTTATTGTAAACCCTAATTGGGTCAACATATCTTGGGTGTATCTATAAGTTTTACATTATGCCTCATTTTTAAGGGGTTATTTAGTTAGACATTTACATTAGAGCGAATTGTGATAAGAGCAAGAATTAGAGTTAGAATTCATTTTATCTTTTCAAGCAAGTTTTATAACAGAAGACTGGAATTGTTGCCACTTTGGATGATTTGATACAAGTAAATACATTGTGATTTGGTGACTTTCTTGTGTTGAGTTTTATCTTGCATGGTTCTTGATATTCTATCTTTGAAATTTCTTAAGTTCATTTGATGTTAGATGATTTGATGATGTTTAGGGTTTTATGCTTGAAGTGTTTGTAGCAATCTCTAGTCCATACTTTTTACAATTAGCTGATTGTTAGCTACTTTGAAAAGTTAGCCTGGACTTAAAATCATGCTTAGTTCAATTATGAATGCTTGTTCACTTCGATTACAATAGGATTGTCTTGAATGAATAGTCGTAGTCTAAAAACATTTTACACCTTTGAAGATTGCACTATTTCTGTAAGATTGCAGATTTATCTTGGTTGAACAAGAATTAGTTTATGAGGGATTGGTCCATTTTGATCATTTCAGCCTTTGCAATGTTAATCTTAGGGTTAGAATTAGTCTTAGAATTATCTCTGAAACCCTTATCTTTTGTTATTTCTTTTATTATCTGGGTTAGAATTAGGTTTTGAAGTATCAATATATTTCTAATCTAATAAATCTGAGTCCAGTATTTTCTTGTAGTAAGGTCCCTTTTTTATTACCATCATTTTCACATTATCTCTGGGTTGTTTTATTTGCATTTTCAAGACCTGACATTAGAGACCTTGGGGTAATCTTTTTGTTCATAGAGATTTACCTTTCAAGAAAGATGGGATATCATATTTTGTCTGAGTTGTTGTTGTGCAAGAAAACATCATCAACACCCCCCTCTCAGTGCTACATTGAGTCCAACACATAGTGGATATCAAACTCACTTAAGATCATTACCCATTTGGCTAGCCTTCCCATTAAGGTAGCTTTGCTCAAGAGGTACTTTAATGGATCATTTTTGGATACAAGTTTAACTATGTGGGCTAACATATAGTGATACAAATTTTGGGAAGAAAACACTACTACTAAACAAGCCTTTTCAATAAAAGTGTAGTTAAGCTCATGACTTGTCAAGATCCTGCTGATGTAGTATACAACTCGCTCTTTTCCTATTCTATCCTCTTGTGCCAAAAATGCCCCAAAGGATACCTTTGTGGCTGAAATGTAAAGTATGAGTGGCTCTTATAGTACTGGTGGACTCATTAGATATTGCTTGATTTGATTAAATTTTGCTTCACACTTTTATTCCTATTTGAAAGGAACATTTTTGTGCAAGAGATGCATGAAAGGAAAAATCTTGTCTACTAGTTGGGCGATGAACCTTTTGATAGATTGCAGGCATCCTTGCAATGATCAAAGCTAACTAATATTTCTTGGTGGTGGCATCTGCATGATGGATTTAAATTTTGCGGGATCTACCTCTATTCCCTTTTCTAAAACAATATATCTTAAGAGCTTTCCATATTTAATCCCAAAGACGCACTTCTTTAGATTAAGTCTAACCTTGAATTTCTCCAATCTGACAAATATTTTAGATAAGATTTCTAGATGTCCCTCTCTTGTGTAAGATTTTTCTAATAGATCATCCACATAATCTTCCATGAAAGTGTGCATCATGTCATGAAAAATAGTGGTCATAGATTGTTGATAAGTTGCACCTACATTTTTGAGTTCAAATGGCATCACATTCCAACAAGAGGTACCCCAGGGATGTGAAAGGAGTCTTGTCTTGATCCTTAGGTGCGATCTTGATCTGATTATATCCTAAGAATCCATCCATAAGTGAATACATGGCATGTCTAGCTATCTGGTCCACAATTGTGTCAATTCTAGGTACAGGAAAACCATTTTTTGGACATGCTTTATTCAAATCCAAAAAATATGTACAAATTTTGATATGCCCATCAAGTTTTGATACTGGTACAATGTTAGAGATACATTCTACATATTCAATAGACTAAATGAACCCTACATCCAATATTTTCTTTAATTCCTCTTTGCCCAACAATGCAACATGCAGATGCATCTTTCTAAGTTTTTTCTTTACTGGTTTTTCCCCAGACGTTATAGACAAATGATGCATGATGAGATTAGGATCCAGTCCAAGCATATCTACATATGACCAACCAAAATTAATTTGATTGGCTTTCAATAATTTTGTGAACTTTGGTATCTCTTCCTCTATTAATGAAGCAGGAAGTTATAGGATCTTAGGTTGTTCTATAGTGTCTATGTTGATTTCTTCTATTGGCTTGATCAAAATGGAATATCTCTCTTGGTAGTGTTATGGGGGAGTGTCAAGTTTCTCATCCTTCAATGCCTTTGAAAGGTTTTCACCGTCAAATATACTCTTTCTTTTTTCTTTTTCATGATCTAACACTATTGTTTTTCAGTTTTCACCATTAGATCGATCTTTTATATTATTAATTTTGAAGCTAAGAAACTTGGCACCCTCCTGATCAAAATATTGATTATGATATTTGTTGGTGGAACCTATTTTAGGATTGGAAGAGCAAAGTAAATTTACCGCAGCTTCATCATCTTGGAATATAGGGATATCAATAAGTTTAGTTTGATCCCAATCAATAAGCTTGGGATGGATTAAAGGAAAATGATCATCTAGTTGAGTGAGTTCAAGGAGTGTCAAGTTCATGATATAGATATGGTTAACATTCTTTCTATAGGGAAGGTCTATGATGGTATACTCCTATTGATTATCAATCTCATTTTGAATCAAAACATCCTCACTTGAGTCATGGTCATCTTGAAGTACATAGTCAAGTGGCTAAGTCCTTGAAATTTGGCCTTGTGTAAGTATGGGTGTACATTTTTGTATGACATCAACATTTTTATCTCTCTAAAATTCATCATCATACATTGTATCCCATTCATACTCATTTGAATCAATGTCAAATTTATCCTGCAATATAAGAATTATCAAAGCTATTTCTTCATTGGATTTCTCTAAAGCAGCTTCTTCATGAGTTTTCTTTAAAGTGGCTTCTTTTGTGTCTTCACCATACCCAAGTCCTATTTTATCCTTTGGATGTGTTACTGTAGGCTAAATGGGTTCTACAATTCCTTCCTTTCTTTTACCTATGGGACTAGTTCCTTCAAAGCCCATCCTTTGCATCATAGTATAGCCTTTACCATATTGTTATATAGGCAATTTGATATGTTGAATAGATTCATCTTCATCCTTATATAGCCATTTGAGAATGTCTCTATCTTTGGCTTCATCTTCTTGAGTATTAGCCTTGATAAATTTTTCATCAAACATTGTGATGGGTACTAAAGATTGTACTCTTGATGTGGAGGAAGTTGCAACTCATTGTTTGGATATTGTGGGTTGACTGTATGATCTTGGAGAGATAGGTAAATTAGAGAGACATAATAAATATTCTCCCACCCCTTTGTTCTTTAACTGTAATTTTGTGTCAAATTTCTTTATCAACTATTTTGATTGGTCATTATGATTTAAAGGGGAAACAACAAGAGATTCTCTATTATGTGGTACAAAAGTGTCTTGGGTTGCTCTAAGAGTAGAACAAATTTGGTTGCTATTGTGATCTATTGGTATAGTTATCTCTTGTCCATCATAAGGAAATTTGAAACATTGATGGTACATTGATGGTACTGCTTGCATCTCATGGATCCAAGCATGACCCAAAAGTATATTGTAAGAAAGGTCTCGATCCAAAACTTAGCATAAATTATTTTTGATAACAGGTCCCACTCTGATTGGCAACACGATAAGACCCTTGGAAGCTCTCTCTTCATCATCATATACTTTAATTTTTATCTTCATTCTTGGATCAATAGAATCTTCATAGAATCCTAAGACAAGGACCAACTTTAAAGTAAAAATATTCAAGTCGGATCCTCCATCTATTAAGACACACCTAATTTGGGTTTTATGGACCATGACTTCTAGATTAAGCAAGGAATTGTGCGGATGAGACATGGAGGCATCGTATTTTTTGGAAAATGATAGGAAAGTGGGTGAGGAAAAGTGTCCCACCATGGCTTGAAACTTGTTAATATCCAAATCGGTGGATACAGTTGTGTCGATGAGAGCCTTCTCAAAAATGTTCTTATGTGTTGGGGATATCTTGAGAAGGTCTAAGATAGAGATTTGGGATGATTTTTTTTTGTAATTGATCGACTAAATTATATTGACTTGGAGGAGGGATAGTTTATTTGGATGAGCTCCCTTTAAAGACAACTTTAGCCTATCCCCTTGTTGTCACATTGACTTGTTGATATTTCTTTATTTTCCTTGAATTTGATAACATTAACCTATTGGTCATCTATGTAAATGTGGTTGATTGTGGTATCATAGACATGGTTTATATTTTTTCCTTTATCACTTGAAGATTCTCCTTTTTGATAGTTTGGAAGAGGGTCCTTAAATGCTTGATGATCTTCATTGGCATGATATCCCTCGACTATTATTGTGTGATTTTCTATCAAATCTTGGACCAAATTTTTCAATCCTTGACAATTATTTATCCTATGTCCCTTGCATCTATGATAGTCACAATAATATGACTCATTCCATGATGGTGGTTTGACTCATGGCTCATAATATCTTTGAGGTGGTAAAGTGATGACATTTTTATCCATAAGCTCTTTGAAAGCTGACTCAAGAGATTGGCCCAAAGGAATAAAACTCTATCAATTTGAAAAGAATTGTGACTTGGGAAGATTTGCATTTTGAGTGTTGCCAACATTATTGTTGAATTTACCATGATTATTTCCATTGTTCTGATTGGTCATATTCCTTGATTGGTGTTGGTTCCTTGATTGGTGTTGTTGTTGCCTTGATTGGTGTTATTACGTGGAGTACCTGATAGATTGAAGATGGATGGTTTTTATTTCACATTGTTTGCATCTACCACACCATCATTGACAACATTCTTGTTTCTAGTCCAAAATCTTGATTTGTCATTATTGTTGTTATGATTGTATGAATTTGGACTATCTTTGTCAATTTTTATCACTCCTCTCTCGACTAAGGTTCCTTAAAAAGTGATTTCATTCTCAATCAACTTCTCAAATGATGGAGGACAATGAAGGTTGAGCCTACAGATCATTTCTTGAGTAAGATTGTCAATAAAGATATCCATCTTTTCTTTTTTAAGAACCAGATGAGAATATCATGTGAATAATCTTCTCCATCTTTGTAGGAATGTGATGAAGGGTTCTCCAGTATTTTTCTTTGATCTGCATAGATCAAGCATAGTTATTTGATATTGAATGTTGTAGGAGTATTGGAATATAAATTTTTTGATAAACTCCTCAAATGTCTTGATGGGTGGGGTGATTTTAGAAATACATTCCATGGATTTCCCACCTAAGATTCATGTGAACAATCTCATCAAGTATGTGTCCTCATGTGAAAATTCAAGGCTCATGTTCCTAATTCTCTCACGTGGTCAATAGGATCTATTTCCCAATTATATCTATCAAATTTTGGAATTTCATAATGCTTGCGAAATGGGATCATGTTGACATTTCTATCAAGGATATGGAGAAATATCCCCCAAAGCATACTTCTTAGTTGTGCCCCCTTGTATTTCTTTGATTTGCCCTTGTAGTGCTCTTATTTGTTGGGTAAGAGCACTAAGATCGTTTAAGGAAGTTTCATTGTTTTTAGGATCTTCTTTGATGTTCTCTACATCATAGTTAGAGGGAAATTTGGCACCCTAGTTTGCCAATAAAAGAAAGTATATTTCTTTATTTTGCTCTAAGATCTTGTCCATAGCTATGTGAAAATGTGGATCCTGTTTAGCTTCTTTAAGAATTTCATCGATTATTTCATCATTTGAACTATTTCCATGTGTGCATATCTTATGAAAAGGATTTTATTCCCTATCACCCATGTTGCAAAGTGGGTTCTCTCTTTCGTCTTCTTCTCTCTTTTTTTGGGACCTTGTAAAAATAGGCATATGCTTGTATCAAATTTTTACTAAACTTAGATCACAAATGGGAGTGCAATTTGTTGGATAATTGATGCCTTAGCCAAATAGGATGATGGATCCTATTGATATGACTAAGGAATTTCTAATTTTCAGATTGGTTTCCTTGGATGAAGGATGATAGATCCTGTTATGGAAATTAAACTAAAAATCAGAAATTGATTTGAAATTGATGCACTTTAAGATGTTTTGATCTTAGTTTGAAAAAAATGAGAGTTTTGCAAAAATCCTAATGTTTCCAAGTTTTTCTCTATTCTAGCAACTAATTTGGACTATTGGAGTATTGTATTGTTGGTTGTGGAATGTAAGAATGACAAATGGGTTGACTATGATTATGCCTTTGTGAAAGAGCTATGTGTTGATAATAAGCTTGTGAATATAAAGGATCTAAAGCAAAATCATCGGTAAATCCTCTATCAAAGTCATGATATCTATGTATGAAATTTTGATAGTCAAGCAAGACCTTCCTACTTTGGTACAAGAATCGTCTCCTTTTCAAAATTTTCTTGTAGCTAAGTTGCTTCTTTGGTCTATTGATTCTTTTAGCAAGGGATTTCTTGACAAATGTTGTTGATTTCCAATCCCTTAACATAGATGTCATAGTTTGATTTGTCAAATTCTTTTGTTTTCTGGATGATCTTATCTGAATTAATATTTTGAAAACACAACAAGCATTTGTAAAACAGTTGTTTCTAAGTCCTAGAATCTAAACAATAAGTGTATGTTCTCTAAAGTTGTCACTGGTATTTGAACGAAACAAACACTTCAAGAAGACTCACTCTTAATGGTCAAAAAGGTCATTATAATCATCACAACCCACATCTTAAAAATTGTGTTGACTCACATAGTTGTGTCACCTCCTAAAGGGAACCTATGTTTTTATCTTTTCTAGGTGTATACTCAAAGTTATATTTCTCGATCCCTTGAGAAAACGGTCCTTGGAAATTATATGGTGAGTATCTTGGGGGTAGATTCTTCCCTTCCCTTGCCCTTTGAGTATTATAATGCTTGGCTACTGACTCGGTTAGCTTCTACACTAAAGTTTGTAATAAGGGATTATGTTCGGTGCAGAAAATTATAAATTCCCTCAGGAGACCTCCCAAGCTTTAGAACAAATGATTTGGGGATGGTTATCTTGCACACTACAATCGAGTGGATTTTCATCAACAACTCGATTTTGATTAGAGTGGGTTGGAATCCTTGGCTTTAGGCATTCCCACTTAGGTCGTTCCTGTTGGGTGAGTACTTTTTCCCACAAGAGTAGGCCTGCTAAACGTTTTAATAAAGCATAAAGTGCATGAAATTAAAAGATGAGTTTGGAATTTTGATCACCCAATTAAGGAGAGAGCATAGGCCTATCACCATCTAATCATAACAAAATATGTTTAGTTTTAAAGCCCAAATGATGATTTTATATTCTATGTGAAGATATTGCTTCACAAAAGACATGATGTTCATTTTAACCGAGATAGCAATGTATGATGACTACCCTAGGATTGGTGTATTTTAATCCAAATGACTACCCTAGGATTGGTTCATTTTAATCCAAAATTAGCAATAAAACCACTGGCCACACTCACATCGGATCTAGATAGAAAATTAGAAAAATTACAAATGCGCTAGAACAGAGGTCATATACACTATACAATCAGTCAAATGCGCTAGAACGGAGGTCATATGCACTATAGAATCAGTCAAATGCACTAGAAAAAAGGTCATATGCACTAGGAAATCAGTAAAATGTTCTGTAGAATCAGTCAGATGCCCTGGAGAATCCATTAGATGCACTGGAGAATCTATCATATGCACTGGAATAGTCCTCAAATTCACTAGAGAATCAATCGTATGTGTTAGAACAATATTCAAATGCATTAGAATGAGTCTTTTATGCACTAATTCACGTCTCTAGACGTGACCTACTAGAAAACCTATAATAAAATATCAAAAACAAGGCAAGAGCCCCACGGTGGGTGCCAAAAAAGTGTGTCTAAATATGTGGAAACAACAAATGAGTTAAACAACACACCAATGAAACATTATATCAAAGAATCTAATTTAAAGCTAAACAAACTTCAAACCCAGTAGATTCTTCAAAACCATTCCATTTTATTGTATATCCAAGGATTCATTTTTAAGTTGCTTGCCCTTACATTGTATAAGAAGAAGTTCAAAAGAATGACAACCTAGAGAATGAGATGATATGCAAAATGCATTCTTATGCTAAATGATATGAGATAATGAAACTAAGAACAAATTGTGCAAGCTATTCTACCATGATTATTTATGCTAAGATAATGAAAGCTAAGATGTTGTGTGATGATTGTGAAATCTAACATATTAAGATGCTAAATACTTGATTATTCAACTATAATGTTCACACTATGCAAACAATTTTCTAGGATTTTCAAAGAGCCAAGAGGTCTTATTTATAAATTTTTGAAGGAAAAAGCTTAGTTGGAAAAGATCAATGGTTGAGATTCGGTCTAGTAATATGAACGATGAGAGATGGAGAAGTTGGAGAGAAAGATGGAAGCTAGAGAAAAAGAAGGAATATGTCTCCTTCCCACAAAAACATTTCACTCAAAAATAGAGGAAAATTGCCATTTGTCAAGTTTAGTTATGAGTTATTTTTTGTGGTTGAAGATAATTCAATAATTAAATAATAAAATTATTTAATATCATGTGACATGTGGTTTTGGAAGCTTCTAATTAAATATTGAAAAATATTTAATTATGTGTGGAATATGGATAAGAAGTTTCTAATTAAATATTAAAATATTTAATTAAATGTGAGATGGCATTTTAGAAGTTTTGAAGATGATTTTATGATTTGGAAAAATAATCTAATATTTACTTTATTCAAAATAAAGCAATATGATAATTAAATTAAATAAATTGTGAAACTTATTTAATTAATTTAGAAGAAATGGAAAAGTGATAATAATTAAATAAACTTATTTATTTAATTAGAATAAAAGAATTAGAAAATCAACAACATAAATAAATAATTAAATTTATTTATACGTAGATTGAATTAGAAGATTAATTAAATAACTTCTATTTAATTAATTATCAGACTTATTATAATGTGACCATTTTTAGGTGTATACAACTACTCATGGTGTAATGGTTAGTGTAGACAAAACACAAATAAATCAGAACTATGATTCCTTGGTGAAGGAATATAATAAGGCCTTGGATGAGATAAACAAGATGAGATCCACTCTTCAAGCTAACCAAGAACTAAATACAATCTTTGTGCCATCCTCTTCTTCTTCTTATTTTTCTACACAAGATAAGGAGACCTTGGCTTTGAGAATCAATGGTTTAAATAAGATTTTAAAGATAGAAAAGGAAAATGTCAAGAAAACCAAAATTGAAACTATTAAGGTGGCGAATGACATTTTTGAATATGTATTAAGACATAGAATGACCAAATTGTTCAATAAGGTTGATGATGTACGGGCTACTTATAAGAGAATCCATGAAGCAAACATAGAGTATTCATAGGTTCAAGAAGTCTTCAAGAATGAATGGATAAAATGGAGCACTAAAGTAGGTGCTTGAAAAGAAATGATACCTAAAATGAAGGAAGATCTCAAGGCACCTACAAATATCCCTGAATTATTGCAAGTTATTGACCTGGTGAATGAGATAACAAATTTTCATAGGAAGCTAGGGATGCAGCTCTAAAGCAAGCTTAAAGTGTTCAAAGAAATGGAGGAGCGTCAAATGCTTGAGATATTGAATCAAAAAGGTGAGTTAAAGAAATTTAATAAATGGTGAGATGGTTTGGGAGAGATGCTCACATCGAGTAGGCTAAGATTGATTGTAAGTGATTACACCATGTTAAATCCACAGGTTTATATAATGGTGGAGATTGAAATAAGAATCGATACTTTTGTCAAGGAGGTCAGGTCCTTAATTGATGCTAGATACACTCAACACAGTGTGAAGGTGAAGAAGCTTCTGGATCCAAAATGGCTAACTGAGGATGAGTATATCACATGGTTGGAAAAATATACTGAGTAAGCTTCTAAGAGGATAATAATGGATATGATGAATAGTGGATAGAAGAATAACAATGTATAGCCTAAAAATATTATAGATTATTCTTTTGATGAAGTATTGTAAAATATTGTATTCTCCTCAACTTGAAAGATGGTGGCACAAATGGTGATGTGGATAAATCAATTTTGTATCTTTATTTTCTTTTCATACTTTTAATTTTTTTCGATTGGGTTTGCTCGTGGAAACACTTTTTGAGTGCATGAGGGATATTTTGAAGCTGTTGTAACAACAAAAGATGCCTTTTGAAGGTGGGACCAGATCTTCAATGGAGAATGAGGATTACGTTTATCTCATGTTTATTTCCACCATTTGAGAGCTCAAGTGTAACTGAAAAAGGAATATATATTACATTTGTTGGCAAGAGACACTGTGAGATTCACTTGGTGTTGTCATAGATGGAACCATAATCATCTATCAAGCTTGCACTCCATCATTTGGTCCTACCGACAAGAAGACTTAGAATTGTCAAGTGAGAATAGAGTATCTGACAGCACAATGTTCTTCAATCTGTAAGATCATTTCTAGTTATTATTTTTCTTTGCACATCCCAAGGAACATTTTTTGGAATATTATCTATATTTCTTCTGAAGCACAATGGCTCATACCAAATTATGTGAAAGTTAGAAGATTTGGTTGTCGTGTTCTTAGTTTTTCTTATATTGAGGCCAACTTCACGAATGTATTAAGTCGCGGATGTATGGGAATAGATTAATTAAGTATATATATGTTTGTATGACATTATTTGAGTCCTATCCAAGTTATGGCCAACCTTTGAGGGTATACATTGTATATTTCTCATAATATGAGCTGACAGTTGTAATTTTCTTATGTCTTATTGAAGCCGATAGAGTGTAAATAAATCCTATGTTGTGGATATATATACTTGGTCTTCTATATCATTTTACAGGTGCTAAGAGTTTATTTAAAGTTCGAACAATGAGTTAGAGCAGAGAAGAGGTGCGATAATGCGTAGTTTCACTTGCGCATAGATGATTTGTGTTGTGTGCATGAGTAGAGTAGAACAGAATTATAGATTTAGTCTGTAGAAAAACAAATCCATTATTGTGCTTAATTTGGAACTATAATCAGGTATTTTGGATGCTCTCATATCAGTTCAAATCTTCAGATGTTTTTAATCTGAACTCTTGGGCAGCAAGACCTTTCTTTCTAGAATAGTGAGCTCTAGGTAGGGCGCCTAAATGCAAGTACATTCCCTTGTAATCTTCAATTTTGAGTATACTCAGAATAATACTTGTGGATTGGTCATCCACCCTGGTTTTTCCCCTAATAGGGTTTCCACATAATAATATTGGTTTTATGGTGTTGTGTTTACTTTCTTGTGTATGCATTATGAATGAATGTTATTGATTCTTCAAAGTTAAAGATTACTAAAGCTAATTTTTGCACAACATTGATTCACCTCCACCCCCTCTCAGTGTGGCTTGTTTCCAAAAATTGGTATCAGAGCTAGTTCCTCTAAAGAAGAAGAATTCTAATAGCTTGGGGAGATCTTGGAAAATATGTTAATGGATTCAAGCAATCTTGAACAAAAACTTATGGTGGCCCTAGATGACTTTGATCAGTCAAAAGATGAAGTCCAAAAACTACAAAAAAATCTCAAGATGCAGAAAAATTCATTGAGTCCTTGAAAAAAAATTAATAAGTTAAGAGAGAAGAGAAAGTAACTTTGTGATCAGATTCAACAAAATGATAACAAGAGAACTAAAAATGATCAATCAAGTAAAAGCCTGAAAGATAAGACAGAGGAATGTGAAAAGGTTAATCAAGAGAATATAGTTCTCAATCTTGAAATGGAATCCATCATGATGAAGATGAAAAAATAAATTGAAGACAAAAAGAAGAATGAAGAAAGTCTAGCTTAGTCCCTGAAAGAAAAATAAAATCTATGTAATCGATTGAATGATGAATTGTAAGTATCTAGAAATAGTGAAGAAGCACTTGAAAAACAATTGGATGATGTCATAAATGAACTTTCTAATGCAAATGAATACAAGGAAAAGTTCAAATACAGCTCAACCATACTCATTGAACTAATTGATAATCAGAGGACTCATGGTGAAAAAAGAGGTCTTGTATTTGAGAAAGGAGAAAGCTCAAAATATAGACAAAAGGATTCTAGACAAAGGAAATCCAGGCAAGGAAACCAAATGAACAAACCTGGAAGGTATCCGGTAAGACAACCTAATGCTCAAAAATTTAGTGGATACTGTTTCAAATGCAATAAGTTTGGACATATGGCTTCTCAGTGTAGAATTGGGATGAATCAAAGTGGTCCATATTTATTCAGGTCAATGTTTCAATTGTCATAAGATAGGTCATAAGTCAATTGAATGTAGAAGTATGGTGAATCAATTTCATAGAAGTGTCATATGTTACACATGCAATAGACTTGGCCATATTTCTAACCAGTGCAGATCAAGAGGAAATCAATGGAACAAATTTTCTAGAAAAATAAATGTTGTATGCTACTACTGCAACAAGTTTGGTCATATAGAAACATATTGCTGGAATAGAAAAGGTCTAGTAAACTAAAAGAAAAATGTGCAAAAAGACATCAAAGGAAAAGGGAAAATCACTGCAAATACAATTAGGCAACAAGTTCAGAAGAAATGGGTAAAGAAAGAACCTTCTACTAAAGAGATTGTTCTAGTAATAGAACCTACTTATGGTAATTAGTCTCGGGCCTATGGCCTAGGGGGAGCTGTCAAATAAAATTAGATGAACCCCTAATCGAAAAGTGACACAGAATGTGAATGTGTTCATTAGATTCATAGTCGATCAACAGATGCTATTGAACTCATTAAAGGAATTTGTATGTCGAAATGGCGGTCCATAGATTCTCTATTTTCCATTGTGTATAGATACAGTATAATCAGATGTATTAGGGTTACAACATTTATTGCAACTAAAATGTTTAGTGTAGAAAAGGATAAAAATTCATTTAACACTTCATTTATCACCTTGCATTTCAAAGAGAAGAAGTTTGGAGATCTCATAAGCGATCTTTGGTGATTTGAGGCGAGATCCAAGCGACGGAAGTTATTCAGCATTCAAATTGCGATCCGACGAAAAATGTATTTTACAGAAACTCTACAAGTTTTTGATCTAGGGAAAATGAATACTCCTTTGGTAGTAGAAGTCAAGGATTGTCCTCGACCAAAATTTAAATGGCATCCCTATAAATCTCTTGAAACTAATCCTTTAGGAGCCTTTTCATCAGTCTCACTTAGAGTTTTGCATACAGAAGATATTATGGTTTATATTCATGCGATTATTGAAGAAATAGGTAGCTTCCACTTTTTGAATCTATATAATCACCACATTGTTGATGAAGAATTCCATGTGAAGCCAGAGCATAAAAATTTTGGAAACAAATAAATTTGTACATATGGCTAAATTCCTTGTGTTTATGGAAGTGAAATGGGTACGATATGTCCTAACTTGAGTACACGATGAATTAATGTGGCTTACCATTCCATTCAAAATCACTAAGGAAGCCATCAGTGTCATAACCAGTTTGAATTACTCTAGTGGGCTGCCCATTCTCAAATTTGTGAAAAATTAAATTTTCACGGATGCAACAGGATCAACTTATGACAGAAGGGCAATGACCATAGACAACATCATTAGTATAGATTTAAAATTTTCATCCATGGTCATAGGTTACAAAATCTACCATTCTAGCCGAGAAAACTTGGTAACTGGCACAACAATTTATACAACCTACCAGATGGTTACAGAAAATGCTAACTTCGATCTATGTGAGTTGTTGAGGATTCAACTAATGGAAAATCTGGCCAAAATAAAGAAGGATAAGAAAAACTCATTCAAATATGGTACCCTACTTTTATGCTTGTTCTATTATTTCATGAATGAGATTCTGGGAGTTGGTAAAGTTCAATGGAGAAAGGACACTTTGGTAACTGAAAAAATCATAGATCTTTTGTATAGTAGTGAGGATATGAAATCAAGGAATACTACTATGTGGGGATATTTCAAGGATTTCCAAGCTATGATGCAAGCAAGAGAGAGAATTCCTACCTCTATTGTGGAAAAATACAAAGATTCTATTTGTTTTATGGTGAGCATTGATCATTGCATGATGGAGGTCATTGATCCCAGAATGATCTAGATTATGCCTATGGGTTATGAAGTCAATGGAGTAGTCCTGGACATATATGCTCAACACATTTTGAGCAAACCAATTGATCTGATAGAA
Organism: Sequoiadendron giganteum; assembly: GCA_007115665.2. Lineage (NCBI taxonomy): Eukaryota > Viridiplantae > Streptophyta > Pinopsida > Cupressales > Cupressaceae > Sequoiadendron > Sequoiadendron giganteum. The sequence continues at coordinate 510,393,416 of CM021108.1, read as the reverse complement.
GAGAGGTTCAAAACATATGTTGAAAAGGACAACCAAGTGCATAGTGAGTTGAGAAATCCTATTGGTACTAAGAAAGTGAGAAAATAAGTTGAGATTCTTGTAGAAAGCATGGGAATATCTCTAGATTTTCTCAAAGAAGCTAGACAGAAAAGCGCTAAAGATGAAGTAGCAAGACAAGCTGCTAAGGAGGCATCAAAAGCAAAGTTAGTTGGTCCAACAGTACCATCTGACCAAGCTAGGACTACAAGAATCTTTGTATCTTAGTCAGTTCCTGTAGCAAAGGTCACTCCCATAAAAACTGAGCCCAAAAGATTTGGAAAGGAAGGAAAGAAGAAAAGAAAAAGAATATATATGGCTATCTCAGATGATGAGGAGACAAAATCTGATAAAGAAATCAAAGAAATCTGGGTTCAAGGTACTAAAGTAGCTACAATCACACAAAGAAATCCTTTCGGTGAAGGTGATCAAGCCCAGAAGAAAGAAAAATAAATTAGGTATGTCTGTGCAAGCTATTGGAAAATCTATGGTTCAAGATGGAAATTTAAAACCACTTTTGAAATGGTATGAATATTTCAATGTTTCTGATAAAAGAATTTTGGAAGAGGCAACTATAAAACACATGAATGCTTTCAATAAAGTTCTAATTAAAATAATGGATAGTTTGTCGAATAGTTTATATGACATTCTAGAAGCCAAGAGGTTAAGTGCTAGAAATGAAGAAGAGCAAATGAGAGAAAGGATTATAGCTGAACTATGTCCAACTATGTCTCTAAATGAAATTCAGGCACTCCTGAACATAACACAAAATAATTTCAAGAGTAAAACAAGGGTCAACAAACTTATGATTGGTGAAATAGAAGAAGTCACAAAGGAAACTGAGAAAATTCTAAATGAAATATTGTTAAATGAAAGAATTGATATTGTGACTAGGGAAACCCATGTTGATAATGTTTTACCTGATTCAGTGAATGAAGTAGAAGAAGGAAATGTTGATAAAAATGTTGATGATAATGTTGATGATAATGTTGGTGTTGATGCTAACACTAAAATTCCCATGGAAGTGGAGGAACCTAAAAATATTTTAGTTGAAAAGGTAGAAATATCTGAAGTCAATCCCACACCTTTAGCTAAGGAAACACTTGTTGAGGAGAAGAAAGTAGTTATGGTTACTACAAGAGACACTACTGAAGTTGTAAAGAAATTTTTGGTTGCAAAAAAGGAAGAACAAGATGCAGAATGGATCAGAGGTCCCATTCACCTATCTACCTTAAGCCCAGTTCAAAAGATGAGAGTATCTACATTCGCTCAAGCTCATGCAAGAGAGGAGCTATTGAAATCTCACATTGAGGATAGTGAATTGTTAAATCTGGCATCTGGGGTATTGAAGAAATTAATGCCATATTATGTAAAAGATCCAGCTAGCTCATCCTCTTGTGAGCTAAAAGGGCTAATCAGTTATGTTGACACTCATTTTGAGTCTTTTGAAAAATCAGCCATGACAAAAGTACATAAAGAATTCGATGCTAAAAGATTTAGTGGCATAAAAGAGTTGATTGTTCAAGATAAAACACTCCTAACTACATGCATTAAGAATGTAAAGGATGCTTTGTCTGAAGGTGGAAATATTTACAAAGCATGCCTATCTTTCTCAAAATCTATAGAGGAAAATGAAAAGAAGGTGAAGGAGCTGGAACTCAAATTAGATGCTATCTCAGAAGCATTTGATCCAATAACCAATAGTGTTGGGAAAGTAGAAGGAGAAGTGATTTCTTTGCTCAGTAATATACAAGCGTTGAAATATGAAAATGAAAAAATTGTTGCCAAAAGTTGTGAACTTTGGAGCATCATTTGTCCAAAACTAGACATATTGTCAAGTGCCCTCAAAGAAGGAGAGGAATCTTTAGGAGTTTCAAATCCATCCAACTCGGAGTCTATGAAGACTCAATCCTATCTGATGTGTGGTCACATCACAATTTTTGAAGGTCTTAAAAGGATTTGGGACACAAATCTAATTCAGCTAAAGAAAGACTTTGCTGATATCTTTCAACTCATGTAAGCTACAATTTTTTTTTTCTCAAATAGTTTTTTTGAATCGATACATTTTTGGCATTCGACACCTACCTGTGCCATTGATGTCAAAGGGGGAGAAGGAATAGAGTGAAAAAAATTCAATCATCTCAGGGGGAGAAACATTTTTGAATTTTTTAGCGATACAGTCTATCTCGGTACTGATCTGACACTTAGTCATTTTTCACGGAGTGTTGCCATCAATGCCAAAGGGGGAGATTGTTGGCAAGAGACACTACGAGGTTCACTTGGTGTTTTCATTGATGGTAACCATAATGATCTATCAGTTTTGCACTCCATCATTTGGTCCTACTGACCAGAAGACTCAAAATTGTCAAGCGAGAACAAAGTATTCGATAGCATAGTGTTCTTCGATCTGTAAGATCATTTCTGGTTATTATTTTTCTTTGTGCATCCTAGGGAAAATTTGTTGGCATATTATCTTTATTTCTTCTGAAGCACAATGGCTCATACTAGACTGTGTGAAAGTTAGAAGATTCAGTTGTCATGTTCTCAGTTTTTCTTGTATTGAGGCCAACTTCATGAATGTATTAATTCATGGATGTATGGGAATGAATTAATTAGGTATATCTATGTTTTTATGACATTGTTTGGGTTCTAGCCAAGTTATGGCTAAGCTTTGAGGGTACGAATTGTATATTTCTCATAATGTGAGCCGACAGTTGTAATTTTCTTATGTCTTGTTGAAGTTGATAGAGTGTAAATAAATCTTGTGTTGTGGATATATATACTTGGTCTTCAGTATCATTTTGTAGGTGGTAAGAGTTGTGTTGAAGTCCGAACAACGAGTTAGAGAAGAGAAGAGGTGTGATAATCCATAGTTTCACTTGCGCATAGATTATCTGTGTTGTGTGCATGAGAAAAGCATAGGAGAATTGCAGATTCAGTCTATAGAACTCTTGGGCAGCAAGCATTTTGGATGCTATCATCTCAGTTCAAATCTTCAGATGGTTTTAATCTAAACTCTTGGCCAGCAAGCCCTTTCTTTCTTGAGCAGCGAGCTCTAGGTAGTACGCCTGAATGCAGGTCCATTCCCTTGTAATCTTCACTTTTGAGTATACTTAGAATCATACTTGTGGATTGGCCATCCACCATGGTTTTTCCCCTAACAGGGTTTCCACGTAAAAATATTGGTGTTATGGTGTTATGGTGTTGTGTTTACTTTCTTATTTATGCATTGTGAATGAATGTTATTGATGCTTCAAAGTTAAAGATTACTAAAGCTATTTTTTGCACAACAATGATTCACCCCCCCTCTCAGTGTGGCTTGTTTCCAGCAAAATTGGTCTAATAGTATGGTGAAATGTTTTCTTTCTAGTTTGAGGTTTGTTTTTCTCCTTCGTTTCTATAAGAAGGAATTCAAGACCAAAAAGTGGGGTTCATTGTATTGTAATTAACACGGTGAATTGTAGAAGGAATACAAACCATATTTTAAGTTTTGTTTTGTCTTAGGTTTTGAGTCTATAGTTGTGTATGTGATTTTGATGACAAGATAGCAAATATGAAGCAAAGTGGTGCTAATTTCATGACCATTTTCTCTCCTTTGTGTTTTATGAATTATTAATAATATAATCAAGGATTGTTTTATTTGTCTCCATTGTTTCCAATGGTTGTGTGATTTCATTCTTGCTAATTAGTTCAAGGAACTAGTATAAACACTTGAATGAAATTGTTGATTCATAGGAATTGTATTCTAGGATATCTGTAAGAAGTGGTGGTTGAGAAAGAAATATGGGAATACTGTAATGTAGTGTTTCTTGAAGCTTATATGTTTCTATCTAAATAATTTTTATTAGCTTGCATAGGTTAATATTGACTCCATGTTTAGGATAAGGCACTAATCCAAGTAAAATATACATAATATAGTTTCTAGGTCAATTCATTAGCAAATCAATCTTTATTTATAAATATTTTGAATGAGTTACCATTGTAGTTATGTTGAGTTTTGTTATTCTCATGCTCCAAGTGTAGTACATTGTTAAAAGTCTCCAACCTTTTCAATATATTGCATTGTTGAGTGGTTATATGAGAAGCATTTGTTGTTGAAAATGTATTTAAATATTGGTCATATAAATTCTTGAGTATACATTGTGGGATCACCCTCCTAGGTTTCACAGAGCCTGAAGTGTAGGAGTGAAATTTTTGCAGCTTTTACTCATTCATTGGCCAATCCCTTTAGATTACTAATCATTGGAAATGGAAAAGTCCATAGGTAATTTTGAAGATCAGCTTGGTTCTTCAAAAAGCATAAAAAAAACACCTCAAGGTGACTACTAGGAGTTTCATCAATGGGTAAACCTTCCTTACTTGAATTAGGCATACCAGATTCAAATGGTTCTTCATGAACAACTTCATTATGAACATTTTGATTTCAATTAGGAGAAGCAGTAACAGGGTTTTCAATAAACTTACTTGATTCAATAATCTTTGCTTTTCAAGTCAACTATTTGTTCTTTGATGGCTTGGTTTCTAGCTTTTGCTCAGGATGTTTCTTCATATAGCTTTTGTTTCTTCTCATGGTGTCAAATTGCTTCTCAGAGTTCTGTTGTGCAGTTTTTGCACACACGCCCCACTAAAAGTGGGGACCCTCTTTCTTTTTGCTTTTTGGTGTTTTGACCCTTCTTTTTTGGGGGTTTTTGCTTGCTTGGGTTTGTGCTTTAACGTCCATTTTTCCAATTGAAGTGGAATTCTTTTGAATTGTATTGAAAATCTTAAGTTTTGGCTTTATCTTAGATTTTTCACTGTTTTCAGGAAAATCCGCCTGGGTCGGATTCTTCAGATTCCTTCCTATTGTCCGAAATTGCTACTTTTGCACTGCTTTCAGGAAAGTCCGCACATCCTAGATTTCCCCAAAATCCATGGCAGTGTCGAATCCCCAAAATCCGTGGTGGTGTCGAATCCCTGAAATTTGTGCTGGTGTTGAATCCTCGAAAGTCTTTTGTGGTCGTGGCTGTCTTGTCAAATGCATTAATGGCGTTTGTGCGGAGGTCTTTTGGCTTTGATATATTGATTCTTTGAGGAGTAATTGATCATTTGAGTTTGTGAATTTTCTATCATTTGGGTTTGTGTGTTGAGGTTCTTGGTGTTTGCTAGATATCTGGATTTTCGAGGCCATTTGGATTGTGCATTTGCATTTCCTATGCGTGGGTTGTATTCAGTTTGCATTGAGCGGTTATATCTCGACTTCACTAGTTTCAACCTTTATGTTTCCATGGTATGTAGATGTGCCATATTCCCTATTGATTTCAATGGCTTTTCTTTGTTTGCTCAGGGAGTCCTTCGATGGTTTCTTGGTTTTTCTGGATGCATGTCATCATTGTGCATTTTGGGGTTTTCATTTAGTGCACCAATCTGTTTTTATTTATCAGGCGTGTGCGTCTTTGTTCGGTGTTGCTTTTTTATTTGGGCATGGGCTTGTTGTGGTTTCATACTCGCCATTTAGGTATATTAGCAAGTCATTTGTGCTTTCATGGTGGAAATTTGGGTTTTTGATCTAGGGCATGGCCAATCCTCTTCAAATCTCTGTGAAGAGTGTCCTTAGTTCACGTTTTATTTCTCAGGGTCCTAGGTTTGTTGGTTTTAGAGTTCCGGTATAGATCCAGAGTGATTTGAATCGATTTGTTGAAAGTACCGAGGATGTAGATAGGTTCAGGTTTTCGAGGTCTTCGCGGAATTTCACATCCCCCTAATTTCCCCAAATTTTCTATCTCCTCTTCTTTTTTTACTTTTTGTTGGATTTCATTTGGTTTCGCCAAAATCTGTTCCATCTAGATTTTCCTGAGATCCGTGGTCAGGTCATTTTACCAATTTTTGAGCTTTGATACTGTTATATCTAGTTTCACCAAAATCCGTTCCATCTGTATTTTCCCAAACAGTCTGTGTCCCTTCATTTTCCTTGAGTTATTTGTAACTGTTGTTAATTTTGCCAGAATCTGTCTCCGGTGGATTCTTCTGAGTGTTTTGCGGAAATGTTGAATTTGATGGTTATAGATTGTGGGTTTCTTGGTAATATATTTGATTAACTTAAGGAGCTTATGCTAAGTATTCTTAATGCTCTTTCTTCATTAAGTTGATGATTTAAATGATGTTTTGGGGATTTGTATGATTGGTTCGCTAGAATCCACCTGGTTCGGATTTTCCCGAAAATCCTTCCTAGTGTAGAATCCGCGAGGGGAGCTAAATCCCAAATTTTGAGATAATGTTCTTTTGCACTTGTTGCTTCTTATGGATCTAATTGTGGTTAATCTTATGTGTTCATAGGTAGGATCAGGATAGAATGTTGTTGGTCGAGGCAAGGGAAAGGCAACTGACCCTGTTGTAGAGGCTTCTGCCATCTCGGATGTAGAAAAGGTTAAGTTGGATATAAAGAGTAGAATTCCTGAGAGTAAGTTGACTTCAATTTGGTCAAGGATCACGGACACGAATGTAGGCATGTGGGATTATGAAGAATTCAAGGCTAAGATTTCAGCACCAAACCTTCCTCTATTGTCAAGGAGAATGGTGGAATTCGAGTTGGCTCATGTGGCAGTTTTCCCTTCTACAGTGCAGTGCTACGAGTTGGTACTGGAGTGTGCTAGAAATTATGATAGTGGAACACAGAGGATAATAGGTCCTCAGGGAAGGATTCTTGCTGGTTTCAGTCCTATGGCCATTGCTGCAACCTTTGACATACCTGATAGATCTCATGTGGTGGGCTTCAACCTGGAGGTTGCCAAGAAGTACTATGAGGAGAACATTGTCAAATCTCAACAGGTGATCAACTCTTGGCTAGAGAAGCCTAAATCTCATTTCTCTAAGTTTCCCAAGCAAATATTTAGGCTGAAGTTTAAGAGGGAATATTACAATGCCATTACCCTTCTCAGTAGGTTGATAGGATTGAAGAGTGCAGGTATTTTTGAAACATGGATGTTCAATGTGATTGCCAAAATGGAACAAGGGATAGACTATCATTGGGCAGGAGTTATTAGCAATATGATCCACCATCAGTTGTGTAATGTCTTGCAAACCAAGACTTTCACTATGACCTCCTACCTAGTGTATTCATTGGCCAAACTTCATCCATACAAGGGATTGAGCACTAGAGGTATTTTTGGGCAAGATGTTATCTATGAGGTGTATCCACAATTGCATTTAACTAGTGGAAGCTACCGGAGGTCGAATGATTCCTTCACTATGTACATTACTAGACTGCTCCAGGGTGCATAACATGTAAGAATCTTGGATAAGGCAAAAGAATTGATAAGGAGGTATGGAGCTTGGTTTATCCAGTTCCCAACCTTCTCATATATCAGAGTCGATGGTTTTCAGAGGGCTCCCTACAAACTCCCTAGATATCCCACTAATCATGTTGTATTGTTGGAAGTCACTAGACAAATCTGTGACTTTGACAATGTTGTGAAGGGAGAAATGCACAAGACGAGTTTTGGGAATGATTTCCTTTGAAGATAGGAATGGGTGAAGTTTGTGCCTCCATTTAGTCTGCTCATGCTTCGGAGGAGGAGATGGGTACTCTTGGGCTCTCTTTTCATTCTAAGAGAGCAAGGTTTGATGTTACTAGTGAGGCTCAAAAGAAGGCCAGTAGGGATTATAGCCATAAGGCTCATATTGAAGATTATTGGATTAACCTTGTTGATGAGTTTGAGGTGAGAAAGAAGAGGTTTTCCAGATTGCCAGTCGATTTGGTAAGATTATATAATGTAAAGGCCATCCTAGACCAACTGGAAGAGGATGGAAATGTGATCTAGGGTCATGTGTACGAGGTAGTGAAAGATAAACCAATGGGATAAGTTGACTGGTTAGAAGAGGAAAAGATTGACTTAGATCAAGATATGGCCCCAATAATTAAATACAACAAAATGTGGTTGAAGCACAAAATGTTGGAGCTAGAGAGTGAGGGTGTTCCATGCACCTATGAGTTAATGGGAGACTTAGAGTCTCATTTTGCTTTTGAGGCTTTGCTTGAACCATATCAAAAGGGAAAGGAGAAGGTGGACTCTCCTTTCAGAATTCAGGTAAGGGAAGTGCAAGCTAAAAAGACAACAGAGGTGGTCAAACAGAGGAGGCCTGTTGCCAAGAAGAGGAAGCATGCTTCTAAGAAGGAAGTTGAGAAAGGCCAGGAAGAAGAGGAAGTTGAAAGTGTCCATGCACTAGTGAAGAGGAGAAGGGTCACAAGGACATCTCAGAAAGTGGAGGAAGTTCCTAAGGCTGACAGGGAAATTGAGCCACCGGTGGTAGAGGTGGAGAGCTTAGGGGAGAAGACACAAGTCTATATAAGGAGATCAAGGACTCCCTCCCCAAGGGATACTGTAACCAAGGAGGGTGTTTCAATAAGTATTCCTGCTGCTGAATAGGTTGGTCCTTCCATTCCTCAAGATGTTGGTAGTGTAAGGGGAGAACCAAAACAAGATGAAGGTCCTGATAATTTGGGCAAGGAAGAGTTCCAAGAAGGAGACCTCTTTAATGCAGAGGAAAAAATTGATAAAGTAGTTCAATCTCCCTTGGTGGCACATGGAGACTCTCTTGTAAGAGAACAAATGGATAAGTCTCCTCAAAAGGAAGAGGAAATAGCAGTTAGAGCCCCTTCACCAGTAGAGTATGAGGGTTCTAGTGCAGTTATTGTGGGGAGATTGAAGAAGGTAGTGCAAACCAGGCATGAGCTAGAGAAGGAGGATGAAAAACTAAGGAAATACTTGTAGGATTTGATGAAACCTTTGCAAGCTATTAGCTCCTCCTCTTTGGCTGCAGGATTCCTACCCCAGGAGACAATTTCTGAGTTGGAAAAGATGAAAGGTACTTCACATGCTACAGTTACCTAGTTGCAAGGTGTCCAAGCTAAGGCATATGAGGCCATTAAGAGCATATTATCCACTAGAGGGGATGCACTAAGGTCGATTGATTGGTTGAAGGCTGCATTAGCACAAGATGATGTGGATACCAACCTCTTGCTGCAAAAGACTACAACAGTCATGGGGTTCACTGAAGACAAATTAGTACAGTGCAAGATTCTTCCTTTTCCAAGAGTTTCTGAACCTTGGGAATGGTATGAAATCCTGCAAATGAGGAAAAAGGCCTTGAAGAAGATCTATAAACAGGCAAAGCAGATTGAGGATGCTCTGACTGGTGTTCATGAGAGGTGCATTTCATTTTTCGAGGTCATGACTGGAAGTAAGAAGTTTTCTCCAAAGCATCTCAGTTTGGAGTAGCTTAGAGAATGGTGGAGAGATGTGTATTCTCCAGTCAGTGAAGGGCCAGTTATTGAACATCAGTTGGATGATGCTGCAACATACATTGTAGTCATTGACAGATATTTGACCAACAAAACCGATTGGGATGGTATAGTTAGGCAAGCAAGAGAAGATATCAAGATTCTTGAAAGAAAGATTAGGGTTTCTCTTGTGCCACCTATTGCTAAGCTGGATAGGGTCCTGTCGACCGTACATGCTGAAGAGGATAAAGCTAAGGACAAGGATGGGGAGTGATTATATAAAGTTACATTGATATTTTTGCTTCCCATTAATTTACATGTATTGGGCCGACCTTTTGATATCTTGGTGGTTTTGGATGAAATTGGTGTTATGGCACATTTCGTATGGTTCGAATGTCTTTTAGGCCGATCTCTTGTAGGTCATGTTTTTATTGTAAATTATAATTTGGGCTGACCTATCTTGTAGATTATCTATAAAAGCGGGCATGTTGCCTCATTTGAGTAGTAGACAAGGAGATTAGAAAATAGAGATAGAAGGATAGGTAGATCAAGAGAGTAGCTAAGTGATATTAGAGCAAGTTAGGGTTTATTTCCAAGCAAATGTTGTAACAGAAAAACTGGAATTGCTGCCATTTTTGGATGATTTAATATAAGAGGGATATTGTGTTTGGTATCTATCTTTTGGAATATCATCTGGCATGGTTCTTGTTATTCTATCTTTCAAATTGCTTAATGCTTATGGTTAAATGATTTGACAATGTTTAGGGTTTCATGTTTGGAATGTATGCAACAATCTCTAGTCCATACTTTTTGCAGCTAGCTGATTGTTAGCTGCTTTGCAAAGTTAGCCTGGACTTATATTTGTGCTTAGTTCAATTGTGAAGGTTTATTCAACTCAATTGTTGTAGGATTGACTGAATGAATGTTTATGATTTGAAAATATTTCAATACCTTAGAATATTGCACTATTTCTGTGGAATTGCATATTCATCTATGTCAGGCAGAAAATAGTTTATGAGAGATCAGTCCATTTTAAGCATTTTATCCTTTGCATTCTCAATCTTATGGTTAGAAGTAGTTTTAAGATTATCTCTAAAACTTTTATCTTTTGTTGTTTCTTTATTATCTAGGTTCCAATCAAGTTTGGAAGTATCATTTTAGTGTCTATATTTGATCAGATTCAAAGTCTAGTGTTGCTCGTAGTAAGGTCCCATTGTGATTACCAAGATTTTCACATTTATCACTGAGTTGTTTAACTACATTGTCAAGACCTGACATTAGAGACCTTGGAGTTATCTCTTTTCCATAGAGATTTACTTTTCAAGAGAGATAGGATATTACATTATGTCTAAGTTGTTGTTGTGCAAAAAACACCATCAACATATTGGTGCTAGAAGGAGGGCCTTTGAACAAGCAAGCTGGAGCATTTCTTAAACGCCATCTCTCCTGAGAGACTTAGAAGAAGAACTAGATCCACTCTAGGAGAGGAAGAATTTCAAGAATTACAAGCCCCTACTAGGTCAAGAAGGACCAGAAGAGGGGAAGAATCATCATTAGCTCATCCTCTTCCATCATCTCCATCATCTTCATTTGACTCTAAGGGGATTCCCATTCCACAACCACAGCCAATCATAAATCAGCCATTACCACCCCCACCTCTACTAATGGTTTTTCTTGCTACTAATCCATCCCCATTGATCTTCAATAATTACAATGTTATGCCCAAAAATCCTAAGCATTTCTGCTCTAAGTTTCAGACTTATGATCCTAACATAACTGCAAAAGAGCATATTAGGATTTTTCAGACTTGTCTGAGAGATAGAGGGATTAACCATGAGGATGTTGCATGTAGGCTATTCCCTTATTCTCTAGGAGAAGAAGCCTTTTATTGGTATAATCACCTGCCTACTGCTTCCATCCATAATTGGATTGAGTTGGAAGTTGCATTCCTGTAGAAGTTCAAGATTCACATTAGTGCTAGTGAGTTATACTTACATTTTACTGGGGTAAAAAGAGAGATTAATGAGCCCATAGGATCATTCAATGATAGGTTCCATCGAGCATATACTAGACTCTACGAACCTTGTGCTGGAAATGAAAATATTGCTTTAGAGATATATCTTGAGGCCCTGGATAGCCTTATAGCCACCTTCCTGAAACAAAGGACTAATCCTCCAAATACTCTACTCACTGCATATGCAGAGGCAGTGAAAGTCAGCACAGACTTAAGGCAGCATTGATCAGGACCTTTGCCATCTCTAGGACCTGTTGCTCACCTTGGACAAATCCAAGCCCTTAATCAGGCCTTGACTAGTCATGCTCCAATAATGAATCCTGTACTATCACTACCTTTGGTTCCTCATCTAGGTCCACCTCTAAATCAAGCTCAACTTGCAACTTCTTATCCCCAGCAGAGAGTTAATCAACCCTTACAGCAACAACAAGCTGGTTTCCCTTCATATTTGTAGAATTCAGAAGTCTTGAATCAAGCTGCTGGTTCAGGAAATATACCTGGATATCCTTTGGGAGGTAATCCAACACCACCTAGCAATCTGGATAAGGAGAGGTTGGATAAATTGTTTGAACAAGTGAAGAGGTTGAATACAGAGGTAACTTATTTGAGAAATCAGAATAGCCAGCTTTATGCTGCTTAGAAGAATATACAATCCAACTATGGTAGGGAAAACAAAAATTTTGAAAGAGGTCAATACTTTGATAGAAATCAAAATTATGACAGAGGGCAAGGTTCTGGTCAGAATTTTGATAGAAGACAAGGCTCTGGTCAGAATTTTGATAGAAACCAACAAGGTGGACAAGGATTTGATAGGGGGAAACAACCTAGGTAGAATAGATCTTGGAATACTGGGCCTAACAATGGAGGGATTCCTACTCCTCTGGATCAACTCGTTACTCAAGAGAAACCTCCAAATGGTCTATACCTAATAGAAGCAGCTTTGCCTGGATGGTGTAGACTTCATAAAACAAGTCAACACTCTGAGTTAGATTGTGTTGAATTTCAGACTGTAACTTCTATCTTTTAGTATGAAGTGGAAAATAATTCTACTGGGCAGGAAATTATACCTTCAAACCCTTATGATTCTCCAGTATTGGTACTTAATCATGCTCCATTCCCAAAAAGTGAGGAAAATGAACCAAAAGAAGTGTCTAGTACAGAGGAGGAGGCAGAGCAGGTGTTGAATGAAGATGAAATCTCTCAATTGTTTAACGAAGAAAATGAGAATGATAATGGCCCTTTAGATGAGGAAGAAGTTGGTGTTGAAGAAGTTCAAATGTTTCAACAACCAGTGAAGAAGTATGATTTAAAAAATAGGCCTAACAGGGGTCCATAGGCTGGAGGTCCTTTCACCACTTCTATTCCCCCAAACAATTTTAGTACTCCACCTGATCCACAAGCCAGTAACAACCGGTCTTATCCTTAGGTGCCAACACAATACCTGTCAAAAGGGAACAATGTTGAAATTTCTAAGGAAAAGCAGGCCGGTGGCTATAAGGAATCCCAGGCTGACCTGAATGTGGAACAATTGGGTGAATACGTGACTGAGGAATTCAAGAAAGTGAAGGTAAGTCTTTCTGCTTTTGAATTGTTAAGAGTTCCTGCTATTAGAAATGCAGTTTTGGGATCATTTAGTTCAAATACAACATCACAAGGGGTAGCCACGAATGAGGCTACTACCAGGTCTTCTAATTCTCAAGCACCTAAAATTCAGGTCCCACCTGTGGACAAGAGGGGAGATAAATATAAAGGTCAGGTTGCACAAGCTGATACTCATCTGAACTTATTTCAAGGTAAGATGGAAACTCCTCCTTTCTTAATTTTTGTTCGAATCTTCGAGAAGAATTTAAATAATTGTCTTCTAGATTCATGAGCCTCTGCAAATGTTATGCCTTTTGTTGTTTGCAAAGCATTGGGTATCACTCCTATAGCTTCTCAAAAGAAGGTTACTCAGTTGGATAAAACAGAGGTGAGTGTGATTGGAGAATTGAACATGATCCCTACGCAGCTTGCATCAGATCCTAGGGTGCAGCAAGTGATCAATATCCAATTTGCTGACATCCCTGATACTTATGGGTTGATCTTAGGTAGGGATTTCACTAAAGCTTTAAATAGATACGCATCCACAGATCATTCCCACATGTGGTTAACATGGAAAGGAGTTCCAAATCAGATCAGAATTGAAAGAGAACCTAGGATGAAATATGTGATCACAGAATACCAAAATATCTCAAATGAGGTATTGGTGTCTGAAGTTGGCATGGGAAATTATGTGTTGGCTGCATCAGTTATAGAGGATGAAGAATTTTTTATGTTCTAGGATTCTTTAAATCAACACCTTCTGGAGAGCAGCGGTCTTGAGACTTTGGTTGAACTAGAGAATGAAATAAGTGAGGAAGATGACAGACAGCTCGGTTTGTTGGATAACTTTCAAGAGTTCATCCAGAAGTGTATGGAAGATCAAGTGCAATTAAAAGGAAGCATGACATTTGAAGAATTGTTACTTCCAAGTTGGTGCAGAGTACATGATTCCTCTCATTCTGAGTTGGAATGTGACTTGTGTCAAAATGCAGTCAGATGGATACAGAAGTGCATTAATCTAGTTCCACTTACTAGACTCAATGTGCAGGAGGAATCGAATAGTGATAAAGATAAAAGCTCAATACTTTCTATTCCCAGTAAAGAACAAGGTAAATTAAAGCCGAAAGAACCTGATGGTTGTTGGACACTAAGGTTTGATGGATCTAAATCCAAGTAGGGTGCTGGAGCCGGATTTGAATTGATTAGTCCTAAAGGAAAGAATTACTTTGCTACTCACAGACTCTAGTTTCAATGCACTAATAATGTTGTTGAATATGAGGCTTTGATCCATGGCTTACTAATGGCATCAGGAAAGAAAGTTAAATATTGCAAGTATTCGGAGATTCTGAATTGGTGGTCAAACAAGTAAGGAAATAGTATTCATGTCATGATAGAAGAATGACCAACTATAGGCATAGAGTGTGGGATCTCATTGAGGGGTTTGATGCCTTTAATATCCAATTGATCCCTAGGAACAAAAATCAGGCTGCTAATTCCTTGGCTCAAGCTGCCAGCACCTTACAACCTTTGTCGCTTTCAGGGTTGAAGAAATTTACAATTAAGCTCACTCTAGTCCCTTCAGTGCCCGACAACATTACCAAATTTTAGGTATTTGAAGATGACAAGCATATTCTAGATTTTATTACAAGCTATGATGTGTTTGCCTCCCAAGTTATTGATGAGATAGAGCCTCAGGAAGCAGAAATCAACTTTGGAGGAATCATCAATCTAAAGCTAATACCATTCCAAGGGATATGGTGCAACTTGAATGGATTTTTGACTTGGATAGAATAAGAGATCAAGAACAACAAACTAAAAGGGAGTCCATTAGCAACCAGTGTGAAACATATAATATGGGGACACCGGATGACTTGAAGAAAATTCTTATTGGCAAGGTGTGTACTCTAGAGGAAACAAAAGGGATTATTGATACCTTACATACGTATCATGATGTAATAGCTTGGAGTTATGAAGATTTGAAAACATATGATACTTCAATCATCACACACACTATTCCTCTAAGATCAGATGTCAAACCTTTCCAACAGAGACAAAGGCCAATCAATGCTCTGTTAGAACCCATTATTCAGAAGGAGGTGCAGAAACCACTTTCAGCACGTATTATATTTCCAGTAAGACACTCCACTTGGGTGGCGAATTTGGTTCCGGTAAGGAAAAAGAATGGAGAAATCAGATTATGTGTGGATTTTAGGAATCTGAATAGAGCATCAGAAAAGGATAAGTATCCAGTTCCTTCACTGGATGAAGTGCTTCAGATTGTCAACGGATCACAAATGATGTCCTTTTTGGATGGGTATTCTGGATACAACCAAGTCATGGTGCAATATGAGGATAGACACAAGACTGCCTTTACTACCAAATGGGGAACTTTTTCTTACAAAAGGATGCCATTTGGATTGATCAATGCTAGAGCTACATTATAGAGGGCCATGGACATTGCTTTTAAAGATATAATTGGCAAGTGCATCATTATCTATATGGATGATCTGACCATTTTTTCTAAGAAATGAGGTGACCATATAACAGACTTATGTAAGGTGTTTCAAAGATGTAGAGAGTTTGGTATTTCACTTAATCCGAGAAAGTGCATTTTTAGAGTCACAGAAGGCAAGTTATTAGGACACATTATCTCAGAACAGGGTATTGCTATAGACCCTAAAAGAATTCAGGCTATCTTGAAGATTCAACCTCCTGCAAGTAAGAAAGAGATGAAGTCATTCTTTGGTAAGATTAACTTTGTTAGGAAATTTATCACAGGATTTGTAGAGATATTCAAACCATTGAATGCTATGTTAAAGCAAGAAGCAAAGATAGAATGGAGCATAGAAGCTAAGGAGGCATTTGCAGAAATCAAAAAGGCTATTGCTAAAGCTCATGTATTGGTGAGTCTGGATTACACTAGGCCTTTTTATATATATTCATTCGCTTCTGATCATTCTTGTGCTGCAATGTTAACTCAAAAGTTTGATCAAGCGGATGAACACCCTATAGCCTTTATGAGTACTCCTTTGAAAGATGCAGAATTGAAATACCACAATGTGGAGAAACAAGCCTACGCTTTGGTCTGAGCAGTAAATAAGTTCAGGCATTATATCTTGAGGAATAAATTTTTTACCATAGTGCCTAATCCTATATTAAAGTTGTTATTGATGCAGAATGAGTTAGGTGAATGAAGGGCCAAGTGGGTAACCATGTTGCAGGAATATGATATGGAAATCCAGCCCATGAAATTGGTAAGTAACTCACTAAACTAGACCCACCAAGTAACATAAAACCCTAAATTCCTGTATCATATTAAATGAAGAAACCACTCAAGTAAGGACATTTAAACTAGTGGAACATGAAAATTTGAGGGTTCCACCAATGGCTCTGACTAGGGATGCATGCCTCTCACAAGCATGGTGAGATTTCACATCACATGGTTGAAGTAGACCAAGCACAATGACACCCAAAAACCAAGGGTGTTCCTGAACAAGATGAGAAGACTAGACCCAAACAAACATATGTACAAAATTTATAAGACTATATAGTGTACATGGAGCAGAACATATTTCAAGAGAAATATGGCTTCAAGAACTATCCATGTGCTAGTAGTTCAAGAAGTTCACCTATTAAGCTTTGGAGAAATTATGAATCCTCACCATGTGTGTTTGACACCAAATAAGGGCCTAACCATAATGCCTTATACTTCCCATGTTTTCATTTATCTTGAGCCCTTGCATTTTGATGGAACCCCCCACAAAATTTCTTGGTTCCACCCTAAAATTTGTGCAAAGTTTGGCTTGGGAACTCATTTATGATTTTAGGTCATATTCTCATCATTATGATAGGGTTTTATATCCATTAAAATTCCCAAAATTGGGCTATGAATAAAAAACCCTTGATCGTTTTAAAATTGCATTGACTTGTTTTCTTGGTACCCAATCACTTAAGTTATCACTTGTGTCATTGAGGTCATTTTTTTTACCAGCCCCTGATCTTAGGTTTGTTGGTCACCTTAGTTATTCTTGGTATTATTTTTCCTATGACTGAAGTCTTGTTTTTAGTGACTTAAATCCTTATGGGTCAATATCTCATTTTCCTAGAGATGGCCCCCTTTTATGATTAAATTTTGTGACATGTGTAGAAATAAGATTCATACTGGTTGTCTGATCATGGGAATTAATCCTAGCCCTTCCCTATATGCACGCGATGGTTTGTTTCTTCTTATTTTATTCACATAGGTTGGCGGGCTTCGACCACGTGTCTGGTATGCTAGTGGGTCTAGTCTCCTTGGTGAAGATGACTGGCACTTTTCAAAATAATATCAAAGGATGCATGATTGAAGACATGGCCACATCTCTACCACTCCCCACACACTTGTCTTGAATTATTTCATATTATTTTAAAGACACGGGCTAGCGGGTGATGGCCATGTGGTACTGCTTGAGGGTGGGACTAGTATCTATAGAAGGTTAGTTGATGTTTTCTAAGGGAAGATCATTGTTGGATGGCATGGCATGTGTTCTCATCAGATTCATTCCCCATGTGCTCATTTTTCTATAACAGTGAGGAAAGGTTGTCTCACGGGTTCACGAGCAAAGTGACACCTATCATTTTTGTGGAACCCGCTAAGCTTTGAAGATGAAAGTTTGTTTTGTAAGGGATGAAATTGATGATTGATGACATGTGACATGGCCCAATCCTGACCATTCCCCACCATCCTATGAGGAACCCACCCATGTCTTGTATCTTCCAATAGGAAAGCGGGAAAGTGCCATGTGGACTTTCTAAAAGGCTTCAATGGGCTATAATAAAGATAGAATACTTCTAAATTTGGCTGAGAAGTACTATTACTAAATGACACTTTTTTCAAGTTTGCTCTTTGAGGCGCATGCTTGAGATTTCAACCGTCAATCTTGATAGCTAATGATACATGTGGAGAAGGTGAAAAAAAAGCATGGCAATGTACAAACTAATATTTTGCGATTGGATCAAGATCAATCCCCGATGTTTTGATAAGAAGAAATACAAGTGAAATAATTCCTATGGTTAAGCAAGTAATTATGGAAAGAATAGTTTTAATTGATGTTATGTAAAAAGTAGATGTTTATCTACTCAAAGCTTTACTAATTTAAAGGAGCATTAAAAGCACAATTAAAACTTAATTATAAGTGGTTGCATAGTAATCTACCCATTGATTTATCTTTTAAAACGTAATCAACAGTTAAGATTAAAAGGATTAAAGCATACTATTATCAGCTCACGTGCACAAGCTTTCTTTGAAGAATTAATGGTTGGAAAACTTGCATGGCTCATTATAAGAAGGACCAATAGCCATATTTCTCATTCATAAATTGCATTCAGATTGAGTTTGAAAGAAGAATTGGTAGGTGTCTTCTAGTTCTTATCACTAAGAGGATGAATAAGTCTAGAGAGTTTGTTAGGCTAGTTCGAAGGTCTAGGAGATTGAGTTTTCTCGAGTCTAAGAAGAATGACCCTAAGGATGAGGTTGATACACAGGGAGCTCTTGATACACCAAAGAATAGAAGGGGACGCTGGAAATTTAAGAAGCATTGTGTTAGGAGTAACTACCACCTAAGGAACCACACTGTTTTAGAATAATTAGTCAAGTTCAAAGGGAAAAATCTAGTGGAGTATGAAAATAAGACAAAGAAAACATGCAAGTATTGTAAGGCTTATCTAGGAGGACCCGATTCTCCTAGTAAGTTTTGTTGGCCTCCTATAATGATCTTAATAACTAAGCCTTTACAACCATGATTCAAAGATTGGACATCTAACTTGAATAGCCATTTTAACCATCATGAAGGTACATTTAAATTGTCAACCCAAGTACATGAACTTGAAATGGGTCAACATAGTTAGTGCACTAGGAACTTCAAAGTATTCATCTTCATTCTACAACTAAGAAAGATTCAATACTGAAAGTAAATTACATGGAAAGGAACAAAGTAAATGTTGAACATCACTCATCAATTAAACTAAGCTAAACATGCATGACAAGAATGAAAATTTGAACAACAAACAGGAAAGTACTCTATCTGCTTTGACTATAGGAATAATGGAATTCTAGTGGCTGCAGGAACAGTCAATGCTAGATTATGAATTAAGCACTAAACAAAAACTAATAACTAATCTAACTAAACTAAGGAATGGATTACTCACCAAATGGGCCCCCTTGGATGAGTATCCTCTAAAACTAATGTAAACTCAAATGCTCAACTCGGAACTTCATCTTATTCATTCGTAAATGCAATTACAAAAGAGTAGCATGTCTGTAAATGCTCAGTAAACTATCAGATACAACATTAGTAACTTGGTAACCTTCAGACACTCAAAATCCTGAAGAAGGAGAATTCAAACCTTATTCATCCTACCCACTAAATAGGGTAGTCAACTCCCACTAACTGGGAGGATGCCATTTAGGGAAAGAAGAGAAAAGAATGGAGGGTGACTACACATGCAGGGAATCTGGTCAGACATGCAAGTCCAAATGCAGACTCAATCACTACAGTAACACTCGTGATTGCTCAACGTCGTGCGAGATCAATATAAGGTGGTTGCATGCAGCTGTTAGGGGGAATTTTCACTGTCGTTCTCCAATTGACCTTCAAACACCTCATCAGTAATGACCAGCTAGTGGTTGCATTCCTCAAATTAGCATCCTCAAGTGTGTCTGCATGGAAATGTTAGTACGCATAATAATTGTACATATAAAACCACCTTAAGGAACATTCATCAACCACATTCAAAATTAATATAGATAGTCCACATAATAGCTAATGTCATTAAAATTGGCAGAAATGGAATTAAACCCAATGTCCATGGTTTGAGGGAAACATTATAAAAATACCAACATTTAACTATCAAAGTTCATGTCAACTTCAAAAAATAAATTATGGATTCTACCCAAGTTAAGACCAAAAACTAGGCTCATCACTCCCCCCAATTTAATGTTTTTCTGGTCCTCCAACAGAGGAAGAGCTATTTTCTACTTGGGCAAAGCTCTAAAATTTGCAACTGATAGTTGTCCAATATCAACTTTTGTTGAGTGTGAGTTAGAGTCCTAGTAAAATCCTCCCATTGTGTCAAGTATTTTCCATCTTTTTCTTTCTTTAGCAATGTCATAATAGTAGAATCTAAAATTTGGAACATTCCACAAGAGGATGGGTGGTTGAAAATTCAAGGGAAGCCACTCTCATCCCTTTGCTCTCCCATGTTGAATGTACCTTTCAATCCTCTTTATTGCTGCATGATAGTTCTGGATGGAATGAGGTTCAGCCTGTTTCAGCTCATCAATCAAAGTGTTCCATCTCTATGATAGGTATCATTTCATGGTGTCCTCTTTTGTTGT
The DNA here is from genome assembly GCA_007115665.2 of Sequoiadendron giganteum. NCBI lineage: Eukaryota > Viridiplantae > Streptophyta > Pinopsida > Cupressales > Cupressaceae > Sequoiadendron > Sequoiadendron giganteum. The sequence continues at coordinate 510,373,154 of CM021108.1, read as the reverse complement.
TGTCTTTACCTCATATTCACTGTAAACTGCCTCAATCCAAGGCATAATCCTATTACCATAACTAGGCCTGAAAAGAATTATGTTCCAGTCTCTGTAAGTATCCTTGGGGTTTTTTAATTCTTCTCTAATGGCCAAAGGGATATTGGATTCCATCTTCCTATAAGAATTGTATTGCTCTCTCCAGCTAATCTCATTTTGCACCCAAGACATGAATGCTCTTAGTTGGATATCTCCAACATACAAAAATGGGTTCCAGTCTTGGTCTTGAGTTACAAAAAAATTATGTAAATAAAACTCACATAACAAATTTTTCATTTCAGGGGAGGCAGTCCTATAAGCTTTGAAAAATCCAGTGGGTGTCTCAATTGAGGGATTCAAACCTGAGATGTGTTTTGATAGCTGAAAAGAGAGATATTTTTCCTTCAAGTGTAGAGCATAAACTCTTGGAGGTGTTCTACATTCTAAAATATGTGGTACTAGGGTTGCAATGTTTCCCACCCTCTCTTTTATAGAGGCAATCTCCTCATTCTTTTCTTCAATAATTTCATCCCTCTCTTGAATTTCCTTTTTCAATCTTCACTTTTCCTTTTTCCATTCTTCTTCTCACCTCAAGTGTCCCAATACTTGTCCATAGAGTCCTACACTTGTTTCATACTTAGAGGGGTAGTCATATTTTGAATCCTACATTCTCACCTCTTCATCCTTTCCTTTATAAGCAAGGCTCATTTATAAATTGTACAACATATCACATGCTTATGATGTTCTCATTTTGAATATTACTCATTTGTAGATTTTTTTGAGTTTCCAAGTAGATCTTGGTTGTTTCAAAAATATGTACTTCATGTTAGATATGGTCCTTGAGCTCACCAAGAAATAAATCATTAAAATTTTCATCTATGATTGTTTACACTCATAATGATAAACTAGAAGCTAGTACTACTTAATGTAATCCTTGGTAGATCCAATTTGACATAATTTTTCTAATTAGTGTAAGTAATTCTCTACTATGTTACCATAATATTGTGACTATATTTCATCAATAAAAATTAACCAATTGACACTGATACCCTTATTTTTTAGTACAAAACTACTTGTACCAAATGAACTAGACTCTGGTTCTAGATATAAGGAAGTCATTATCACTTTTTCCCCATTTGGTCTTTGATATACATCAAAATTACTATCCATTTAATTTATCCAAGTTAGTGACTCCCTACCATCAAACTTTTGCATATTCAACTTTGGTAGTAGGTTTTGAGATCTTGTATGACTATTGTATCAATGAAAATTTTCCTAAGGTTAGCATGATTAGATGCAAAACATAAAAAACCCAAAGAAAGTAATGAAGTTGAGAGGAAAATAAATGAAAAACACAAACGGAACAAGCTTGCCAAGTGTCTTCAATCTCCATGGATGACCTCCATTACACCTTCTTGATTTGCAGCTGTGTGAAGCATGCCCTCAGATCCTGCAAGCAAACTATTGACTATAATGTGGACCTATGCAAATATTTGAAAGATTTCAATAAAAAATTCAAAGTGCAAGCAAATGCAATTTTGAAGTATATTAAGACAATGAAGACAAGATTAAAATGAGCATGACTAAAATATGCCCAAGATGTCTGAAGTTGACAAATGAGGTCAAGAATGTCAATTTATAGAAAATGAAAAAATTTGAACAGAGGGTCGAGATTAAAGGTTGAGAAGGAACCTAAAATATGCGGACAAGATTGAGTGTGACAATTAGCAAGTGGGTGATCCCACAAGGTTGGTTTACAATTTTTGAGAGGAACTGGTTTTTTCTGAAATCACATATTTTTAGAAAATATAATGATTTAATCCTTTAAAAGTTCCATTTTAAGGATTCTAATTGAAGAGGGTTTGATCAAACCACCTTAGATCAAACCCCCTTGGATAGAACCTTGCTAGTTTTAAACCATACCTATAAATGAGTCTCCTGTACACCTATCAAAATGCTGATAAAAAATCACTTTTGATTTACCTTTTGGGGGATCAAATGAATTAATTTAAAATTTATTTCAAATGATTATGGTAGTCCTCAAAACGATCTATCCCATGAATATAATTTTAATATGTTTTGGTTTTATTATGTATGTGTTTTTTTAGTTTTATTAAACATAGGTTTTTCACCAAAAATCAAGCTCTTTGTTTTGCACATGTGGAAAAATAGCAAATCATCAAAATAATTTTTTTTTAAATATTTTTTTATTGGGTATTGATATCCTTGATCCATTAAAAAATAAAAAATTGAATTTAGATACATACAGAGAAAGTTATGTTGTATACAATTTGTCTATGTCTGAATTGCAATTGGTTTGACTTCGAAACTCTATTAAGAAAAAAATATTCAATAAAAAACTATGAGACCAAATGAAAGTGCTAGATATCGTAGTTACAAATCTAAATTCAAAAAAAATAGAATTTTATCCTTCATACAAAAAAAATTATGTTGTATACTGTGAGCGTCACTTTTTAAAAATGTTGTTTTATGAAAAAAACAAGTTTTCATGGGAGATGGAAAAAGAAGTGCAATATTATTCCAAAAAATTTGAAAAAAATATTTTTAGAATTTACAGATAAAATGTGATGAGACTCTAGTTTTCATCATCTTCAAATTCCTCACGGTTTAGCCACTATAGGTGCCCGAATGTGAAGCTTTAGTTAAAAATAATAATTTTAGTGTCTAGTTTGGCCAAAAATTGTAAACCACTATTGTGGGATCACCCAAGTAGGGTTAGGGTTCAATTAGAAAAGATGAATGGTCAAGATTAAATTAAAAATAATTTAATCAACGGTGGAGGTTAGTTGAGACAAAGAGGAAATAGAAGATAAGATCAATACAAAAAAAGCATTGAGTTGGAGAGAAAATCAAATCTTTTTCCATTTAAATGACCAATGGCTAATTAGATAATAAAGATATTATCTAATTACGGAAGATTGTAATAAGGAGGAAAAATCATCATTTTGAATTAAATATTGATTTTTTAATTCAAAAATCAAGATATGGAATCCATTTAAATAGATAAAGATTTATTTAAAAAGAGGAAAAAACTGGAGAAACAAATAATTAATTTCAAATTACTTGATTTATGAGGGAAAGTTATTATTTTGAATTAAAATTAATTTAATTTAAAAAGGTCCAGGACCATGTGATAGTAAATAATTAAATTAAATTATTTACTTGGAGAGAAATTAGAAAGTGGGACAATTTAAATAAAAGATTTTATTTAAATTTAGAGGAAAAGTCAAATAAGATAATTAAATAATTAAAGATAATTATTTAATTATGATGAAAAGATAAGGTGGTCAATCATTAAATAAATTAAATAACTTATTTAATTATAAGAGGACATAAGATATTAATGGCGTATTTAAATAAATAAATATAATTTATTTAAATAATCATGAAGAATAAAAGATGTGACTTAATTAAATAATTAAGAATTATTTAATTAATAGTCGAATTTGGACATGACATAATTAAGTATGTGAGAAGAAATATAATAAGATGCAAAAAATGTGGTCTACAGGTCTAGGACATTTTTATGTGTCTACAACTGCTAGCATTTGGATATGGATTACTTAGCTAGGAAGATCCATCTTGATTGTTTGAAATGTCATGTTACTCCTTTGATTGAGATAAAGATCCATGGAATTTTAACATCATATTATTAATACAAAGCATCATCTCTTCCCTCATACTAATGACTTCTCCCTTCACTTGCTCAACCTTTGACAAGATTCCCTCCTTTGAATCTTGTTGGTTTATTCTCTTACATCTTTCATGGATATGGTATCCATCACCTTTGTCAAGAGTATTTTCAAGAGTGTAGGAATTAGCTTCCCTACCTCTAGTCCATGGTCCTACCATGCTAAGGCTTTGATAGTGGAAAATCTATTTTTTTTGTTGACCAAATATTGATTGGATGATTTTAGAATTTTACTAGCCACATAATTAAAATTTCAAAGAGAATAAACCTAATTATTTTTTCAGCATTTTTTAAAATGTAAACACATGAAAAATTCTAAAAATTGTATTCTTTCAAACAAATCTATGAAAAACATAAAATTGCAACAACTTGCTCAAAAAAACTTCAAATGGATTCAATCCAATACTGTAGGTGGATCAATGTGCAACTTCAATATATCTTTAATGAACCCTCTAAAATTTAAAAAAAAATCACTGAATTGAGATAGATATGCACTTGACAATTTAACAAGTCTTGAATTGAAAAAAGAAACTAGTTTCTTGCCTTTTGGGTGCCAAGACCATGCTCTAATACCACTTGTTATAAAATAAATTGCACAAGTAAATAATATAATACGAATTAATGCCACAAATACTTGATAATAATGAGAATAATAAGTCACTTTGAAGGGATAACCCTCCAAATATATCCAATCAGAACACTATGATGGTCATAAACTAAACTATTAACTCCTATATATACCCTACTTATGCCTTGGATGTGATCCAAGGTGACATAACTACATATATAAGACTATATTAATGAGCATATAACTTAATTAATAGCTGTGGTAGCCACAAGTCGACTACTCATAACCCTATGCAAGCTATAAGATTAAGGGCATAGAAAAAGGTCCCTTATAAATGACATATGAAAAACTCTCAATAACTAAAATGAAAAAATCACAAAACAATAACACAAGTGAAAAATTTCATTACCTACAATGGTAGCCTTCCATGTTCATGCTCATCTTAGCTTATAAGCCTCTATTATTTTCATCAACTATTGTAGGAAGATTCATGTTTACTAAGGAGAGTGAAGAGAAGCGTGAATGACTGAGTGATAATTAGGTTTAGGGTTAAAATGTAAAAGTCAAAGGTTCCTCACATTATATTTTATTCTACCATCGCATTAATAAAATGCATACCAATATTAATAAAATGTGGGCCACAAGACTTTTAATCAAGTTTTATATATTAACATGTGTAACATAGTGTTTAAGGGACCCCCACACATATGAACAAACATATATCTTTTGGTGAATGATGCACATGACTTTTTGGGGCCCCCCTACATAAATGTCGGCCACCACTTTAAAATGACCACTTAAGAACCACCACCATTTGCATAACATGTCATCTCACGTTAATAATTAATACTCACAACAACAAACAATAGTTTAAGCTTTTAACTCACAATAAAATATACTAAACTTTTCATAAAAAATCAACTTTCTATTTAAGAACTTCTTATTATATGACTCTCCTATAATAATTTTTTCAAAAACAAATTTCCGAATTTATCTTGTTTGATTTTTGTCGTTTTAAATGTGTACCAACAAATATTTTATCTCAATTAATTTCACCCTTCAAACCCCTCTAATTAACACAAAAAAGAACCTAATGATACTAAGGGTACCATAACCAACATGTTGTGCTGGTCAAATCAAGGCCTGTGAGTTACAAAACCATTTTATACATTCGTTGAACCTTCGAAAGTGATTTCAAGCTACTACCACCAGCGGGTCAGACCACCATGGGATCCACCACCGCCGACGGAACGGGTCACATTATAACTTTCCGTTTTCTACTTTTTATAAAAATCTTTACATTTGCACGCAACCCCGTTTATTTGACTAGACGTCTAGTCAGACATCATTCCGCTGGTAGAGACTTAAAAGATGCTTTTCCCCCCCGTCCCTTCAAACGGGCCGTTACAAATAAAGCCCGTTAGATAAAAAGCCACCCTGACGTAGCCATGACGTCAGCGCATATACCGTCATTGCCAAAAACGTTATTAACAAGGATTCCATGGGCTTCTAGAACAGCCCTGTCCCGAATACAGCCCAAATTAACGCTAATTAAGAAAGTTTGACGTCCGTGACGGAACGCTGCGGCCGCCCATGCGATCTGGTCTGCCCACCATTTCAGTTTTTTTTTAAAGTCTTTTATGTTATTATTGCTTTTGGTTGCATCAAAAGATTTGCTGAGATTCAAATTCGAATTTTTTATAATATTTTGGAAGTCAGCTGGACAAAGAGAAAGAGATGGGTGTGATATTTTCTTTAAAAGAAATATTTTTTATTGATGGATTTGGTTGACCACTATCTTTTTTTTAAAGGTTATGTATTAAAATTATTAAATAAACCGTACAATTTTATGATAAGAAAAGTATTGAAAATGACAAAAGTTAATGATGGGAAATACTTTAATAGTTTATATATTCCAAGAAGGTTTGTATCGAGACGAAAAGAGGTGTGAGATTTTTTTTAATTTGGAGTAAAATAATTTTAAATTGATTTTCTTGGCTTTAGCCCCCCCTAGCATTCCAAAAGTAATGTTTTAAAAATAAATAATAAAAACTGGTTGTGAGAAGTAAATTAATAATTATCAATTGAAGGAGATTTGTATGGAGACAAACAAAAAAGGGTGGTTTATTATTTTTATATAGAGGATTTTATGTTTAATTTATATTGTTTATGTAATTTGAATTAAGAGAAGAAATATGGGTTGATTTTTTTGACTAACAGTCAAAAATTGAAGGATATTCATTCCATCAAAATCACTCAAGACATAATCCTAACCTCATCTTTTATATTATGAGAAGCCAACTCCTAATACCTAATAAACTTATTCAAATCAATTAATACTTAATACACTCTAAGAATATTTTATATAAGACAAAAAAAGGGGGTATAATTTTTTAATGTTTTTTTTAATAGAGAATTTTATGTCAAATTCAATTGTTTTTACAATTTGAGTTGGGAGAAGAAAACTAAATTGATACTTATTTGGCTAACAACCAAAGATTCACGGATATTCATTCCACCAAAATTACTTAAGACAAAATCCTAACTGTAATCTTTATCCATTAAAAATCAAATCTTAATATTTAATAAACTCATTCAAAATCATTCATCACTAACAAATCAAAAGCCCTTTAAACATCTTTCTTAGTTTGTTTTCTTCTATCTTTCGACCTCTTAAATATTCTAGAGTATTGTATTTTAAAGTGTATTTGGTACCTTTTAAAGGTGACCTTTTTAAACTAACTTTTGCACACAAGTGGATCTTTAGCATATTACATATTTTATTTATCTACCATTTAAGATATTTTATATGTATATTGTTGTTTGATTTTTATTTTCTTAAAAGAGAATCAATATTGAGTAATTGTGTAATTTGTTATTAATAGATTTTGATTTTTTTCTTGTTTGTATATGATTTAAGTAGGTTAAGATTTTTATTTTTATAAATAAATATATATATTTTTTAATTGTTGGATTTCAATTTTTATGTATTGTTAGAATATAATAAGATTAAATTTTACAATAGATTATTTAAGAATTTTTGTTATTTTCGTGTAGATATTCTCTTAGTTCAAAAGATCTTAAATTATTTATAATCTCTCATAATCAAAGTTTGGGTCATAAATTACCATATTTCTATAATGCATAGTTAACTCAGTGTTTAAGTGCTCAAGAATTCATGGTTGAGTTCATATATTTCTTTGTTATATTCACAAATGCATAATTTGACTTTAAGATGGGCTACAAAGTAATATTATAATCGAGACAAGCTATTAAATGTGCTTATATACTATGCCACATGGTAGCTAAATAAAGCAACACCATAACACATAGTGGGAGTGTTAAGCATAAAATGAGATCCTAGATCTAGCTAGTAGATTAATCCAGATTAATCCTTTATTTACTTTAACATTGGAACACAAACTGACAAAGACATTAGGATTGGCTAACTACCTCAAAGGAGAACCAATTTTCCTAGGTTTTGTTCCTTTGTTGCAAAGAGGGTAGATTGATTGAATGCGATTAAATTAACCTAATTAATTTGAAAAACTAATCTAAAAATACAGACAATTTACACAAATAGAAATTGAAATTGATGAAATGGTTGTAGATCTAGAAAGAGTAGACAAAGGGGCACCTATCATAGAAAATAGAGCCTAAAATAGTTGGGCTAGGGTGTTGGGCACTCTAGTCTAGGGGTTTTGAGTACTTTAAATCATAATCTAAAAATTCCATGTTTGCACTACATAGTCATACTCTGAAATCTATTGGATTCACGCTTGAACCTACAAAACATAACAAAAGAGAGGGGATGGGTGGCTATATATGAGTTTGCCTTGGTCAAATCCCTATTTTGGTATTTCTACCTCCATGAATAACTAATTTGATAATAGATAAAAGTGTGTGCTTTGAACCTTAAGTGTTTATAAGGTTGTGGTGAGCAATAACATGCGAAATAAGTGATACAACTCTAATCAAGTGTGTTAGAGTGGATTCCTACATGAAAAAATCAAGGCGATGCAAGATCCAACCCAAGAGAAAGTCAAGTACTCAAGGGAAATCAACATAATAAATTTCCTTACTTAGGGAAACAAGGTGATCAAATTCTAAAGATGAGAACCTATTGAAATCAAGTCCTATTGTGCTTAAGAGATGCCTAAGAAATCCATGAAACCTAGATTCCAACTTATTCTTCAACTTGATTCAGACTCCAATCATTGTAATATAATCACATTAATCTGAAAACATGCTTATAAATCTATAAAATAAGATGTCAATTTTGGTAGAGCTTCATTGTAATTATAATTGCATATATTTTGCAATAAAGATTCATGTTTAAATAGGGAAACTTAGGAATAAATGTAGGTGTAGGTTGACTTGAATTTAAATTTGAATTCTTAGAATGTTTTACCACCCAAATGTTGAAATCGAGATCATTTCATGTAAGTCAAAGGCTGACCAGAACATGTGAGTCACCTTTTTGGGAAAAATCTCAAGACTAGGGCATCCAAAACCCTTTTCCACATGTTTTTTTCTCATTGAAGTGGGTATCATAAGTTCGGGGTACCTTGACTTAGGACCTACCCTAAATCCAAGCACTTGTCAAAGTTTTAAAGGCATAATGTCATCAATAAGGTGTTTTTATGGTAGTATTAGCACATTCTCTTTAGTTGGAAGGTAAGGTCAAGGCTAGGAAATGGTCCCAAAATGAACTAATGGAGTGGAAACTAGAGCGAGCACCAAATAGAGCTTGAAATTGTGCTTTTACCCAAGTTAGGGAGCACAATTTATGATACTAAATTTAGCCCCCACTTTAGTGGTCATATGAATCTATGTGCACATCCAAGAAAAAGTAAGGGAAATTAAATTATAAAACATGTAAAAGGATATTGTAGAGGATAAAAAACATTTCCAAATGAGAGAATGAAGCCCCCAATGTAGTAACCTATAAAACCACAATGTTAAGAACTACATCCTGCAAAACCAACTTGTCATAAATATGAAATCACCCTACAGGCATAAAAAATACGTTAGTCCAAAAATTCTAAGGAGAATAAAATTTGAGGGTAGATATATGCCCCCATGTTTTCGCTTGCTTTATGAATATAGGAACAGGGTGGTGATATTTCCACTTTGAATGTTTAGGGTCTTGATGAAAATGCTTTCGATAGGATCATTTATCGAAATAACTCTGAGACAAAAAGCATTAGAGAAGAACAAGGGTGAAACCAAGATTCCAATGTAATAGATAACACACAAATTAGAGTTCATAAGCCCAAGTTATGAAGATTTTAATGAAGGGTGGTTTGAAGGGAAGACTAAAAACATACGCTGCATTGCTTTTTTATACTATAAATAGTAAAAAAATTTAAGGTCTTTTTACCATTAATTTTGAATTTTCATTTTGAGAGCATTTTGAGTGGGTTTGAGTAGCCCTAGGAGTGACTATGTCATGATGATGATTGTACTACATGCCTAGGCTACATGCCTTGAGATACTACATCGCACAAGGAGTGCATGCATGAGAGGTGGGTTGTACTTTCACTTTCCATGCATTTAGTAGCTTGTTTGTCAATGTTTAGGATTGATTTGTCAAATTTAGGGTGCTTGTGTCCAAAATGGGTGCTAGAGTCTAGTTTGGGCACCTAGTTTCATCCTAAGTGCTAGATTCCAATCCAAGCCCCCTATCCTATTGGCCCATAGTTGTCGTTGCACCAAAAGATCAACCTGTTAATGCTCAATACAACTGCTAGAGTTAATGGATCCATGGGAGGTAGATAGTCCATGTCACGAATCCTGAGGGGAGCACTGACCATCTTCCAACAATCTCTCCCTCAATGTTACCCGAGGGGATTTGAACCCGACACCTTTGGCTCTGATACCACTTGTTGGCCCATAGTTTTTGTTGCACCAAAAGATCAACATCATAATGCTTGATACAACTTCTAGAGTTAACGGATCCATGAGAGGTGGTTATTCCAAGTCACGAATCCTGAGGGGAGCGTTGACCATCTGCCAACATATCCAAGGTTTTGGTCTCCAAGGGATTTTACTTGAATTTTTTTTATCTTGATTGAGGTTAGTTTGATGTTAAGGGAGGAACCAATGAATGGGTGTTCTATGATTGAGAGGTTCCACCATAGATTTGGGAGCACTTAGGGGGTCACATGTATAGACTCTTATGCAAGCATGCTAAGATGCTATCATCTATATAGGTAGGGCACTTGGGGGATGTGGGATTACTATGGGTGTACACCATTTCGACCATGAGGTTTCATGACATGATGTTGATGTCACTCATGAAGTGATAAAATACAGATCTTCCATCTTTTGAGACGAGATATGACTGTGACGCTTAAGGATGTGTATAAGATTCTATGATTTCCTGTATGAGGTTAGACTATATCAATATGAGGATGGGATGATGGTGGATGGAATCCTATCTAACCAAATGTATTGTGTTAGTCATGCTATGCAAGAGGATAGTAGTGGATGAATATACTCGCAGTGGCTACTGGATGCTAATGTAAATATCCCCTTATGCATTGTATCTTGATTGTGACCATAAAAATCATAGAAACACCCAATAGGTGAGGCACACACATTCATGGGGGCCTTATATATACCATTCATTTAATTGAGGGTGATTACACCATGTTCGCTTGGGGGAAAAGCATCTTAGCCCACCTCTATTATCACTTAGGTGAATATGTGCATTATGATGCACAAAGTTCAATGACTTGCACCCTCCTCAAGGTGTGTGCATTCGAGCATACCACAATTAGGGTTTTTCCATTTTTTATTCATTCATTCATTTTCTTATTTATTTATATTTATTTTCAAATTCAAGGATTTATTTTCAAAATTACTTTGTTGGTATTTTTGAGGGTTGGTTTTTTGTTAGGAAAAACTCAACTTTAAATGTAAAATTCACAAATGTGTGTGTGTATGTTTTTTAAAATGTTTATTTACTGATGAGGAGAGGGGTTATTGTGCATGTCTTGGTTATGGATTCCTAGTTTAATATATTACAATAAATACAAAACTATATTTTGGCATAAGAGGGAATGCCATTAGAGGATAGATTTCCCTCTTTGTGGGAGGTTGCACCTTGTAAGTGTCATGACTCCCATGGGTTGCTATGTCCCCCTTAGGCATGGCATCACCACCCCCAACTTCCTAGCCATGTCGACTTGGAGTTAGGGAGGGGTTGATGCCTTCTTAATAGTCATCCTCTTTTTTTATATATAAATATTTACTTTTTAAAATTTATTTTTAAGAAGTAAAACTAGATTTGTATTATTTTTATTATATATACACATGTATATACATATACATATAAATATACATATACACATATACATATATATAGTAACATATCTATGTATATGTATATATATGTATGTATATATATGTATATGTATATGTACATTTATATAAATACATATATACATATATATATACATACATATACATATACATATATATACATATATACATATACATATACATCTATATGTATATATATACATACATATATACTTATATATACACATACATATGTATATGTATATATTTGCATATATAGATTATATGTATATATATTATAATTCCCCAAGCTGACATGCTCAAAACAAAACCTAATGGAACATTTTTTTTTGAAACAATGACAATAATACCAATAATGCAATAATGACATATCACACTTACACAATAGTGTGCACACAAGTGTTGTAATGACACAATGGAAAAGACAAAAAAAACTCACCATTGCATAAGCAATGTGGTAACAACATAAGACTAATCACTCATGGGATAAATCCACCATGATGAACATACGAGAGATAGAGAGGACAACACCTACATGATTATTGGTTACTAAACCATGATCGTGTTCTCTTAGAACCCCACACTACCTGATATTATGAGAGAATTATCAACCTCCAATCCATTTCCAAACATAATTCACTACTCTAAACATAGAGGTAAGCCTCCACAAGAGGTTTCCTAACCAACAAGTACAAACTAACCACAAATTGAAATGACAATGAGTCACTTCTAGAAAACCACATGCTTCCAAAGAAATCTTGTTGCAACACAAAATAGCACTATAACAGATGAATAATACTCCAAAAACCTCCATTCATGACCTATTTGAAACATTGAGGACACCAACAAGGAAAACCATTAAGGATTACAACCTTCCCAAGACTTCACAAGACTAGGTGCACAATCTCTCTAACCCTAGGTTTGTATAACCAAGAAAATTTAGAAGAAGGAACAAAAAACAAGGTAAGAGAAGCCACAAGTTCCCAAATAACACATAAGAACATGCACACAACACCACTAGACCCCTAGGACCATGAGGAACAAATTTTGTTAACATGGTTTTCCCATACAAGGCCTCAAAAAAAGGAAAAAGATCAAGTCCTAAAACATAGATACTTGACTAGTTTTTGAGGGTTCCAAAGATTAAAATAGATAGAATAGGAAAGATATAAGGCATAAAAAATATTCATTAGTCACATAAGGCCCAGAAAACCATTGGATAAATGAGGTTAAGAGGGTTAACATTCTATTTTTTGTATGGGAATGAGTCCACCCAAATACAAGACAAGGTCACCTAAATAGAATTAGAAAAAAATTGGAGCTTTTGGCCTACCAAACCAAGCCACCCCACTGATGACCAAGCTTCCCAAACAAGAAACCAAGCCACTCAAATATACTAGTCCACCCAATTGGACTTAGCCACTTTTCTGGTCAGTCTGGGTCAATTTAGTGCAAGATAGGGCTACCTAGATACAATACTAGGTCACCCAACTGTGAAATGTGACCACTAAATTCATTTTAAACCAAAAATAAATGTTCCTAAGTTCATTTTAACTTTCCAAGACATAAAAAAAACATCATAAGAGTAAAATCATTCCCAACACCAACATTGATACATGTAATTAAGGCCAAAACACTAGCATTTACAAATATTACAATCCTTCTCAATGAGAGGTCCATTATGAGTTAATGAAAGGAAAAAATCTAAATACATGAAATAAACTTGGTAGAAAATGGTACCATGATGTCCCTTGATACACAAAATTTTGATCCCCAATGGTGGTTGTATGCCACTTGACCTCGTGGAATCAAAAGATTCACTCCCACCATGCTAGGAGATAGTCACATGGGCCACAAGCATAATACTCATGCGAAACACATGGGGAGAGGGATTACACACATGTCATACATGAAGAAAACACTCTATATACACATAATATATCAAACAATCATCCAAATCACATAATAGATCCAATGTACATGTCATCACTTGGTACAATCACAAATGGCATAACATAATCCACATTGGGCATGTAAGGACATAATCTATTAACCCAAAAATTACTTCTATATTGTTTTTTAACAAAAAATGGGGAATTAAATTTGAAAATGGGATTGCATGCAAATCTTTCAAAATATTTTTGAAGTAATAAAAGAAGGGTTTTAACAGAGACAACAAGAAACTTCAAGAAAGAAATTCTCGTTTTCATTCCTAATAAAATAAGGAACCTACTTGCAACACCATACAAAATCCATTTCTTTCTCTATTGAACCAAACCCTCGGCCTCCTCTTTGCAATGAGCCCGAACTTCAATGGAGTTGTCTTCCTTGCAAAACATTAAACTATTCCAAAAGAATAAAGGAAAACACATGCATGGATGCATTCTTCTTCCAGTAAATTTTTCTGCCTCAAAAACTAAAATTATCGTATGCATTTCCCATTCTTCCTTTTATAAGAGATGTATGCTTGATCGACAGTCAGGATTTGATAAAAAAATCGATGGTTAAGATCGGAAGAGAGAATTGAAAGTTTATGTTTTAACTCAATAGAGGATAATAATGAATTTTTAATTTAAAAATATGGATAATGGTGCACATGAAGTTTCCCATTTTATGCATAGTTATAAAATGAAGTTTCCAAAAGGAAGAGTAGTTAATTGATAAGGGAAGATTTCGATAATAAAACGAGATGGAGTTAACTGATAATAGTCGACGTGTTGATTGGAAAGAGAAATTAGAAAGTTGAAGTAGAGAAATATGGCAACTTTTAAATATAATTAAAATTTATTTATTTTCCCATTCTCTCATAATTTAAAAAATATTCCTATTTTCATAAATAAATTTTTGCATCATAATTTTATTTATTTATCAAAGTATCTATTTAATTTTCTAAATATTTTAATTTTATTTTCCTTTAGTTTTTACTTTATAAATTATTCATAAAAATAATAATTATTTCAAACTAACTTAACTTAATAATAATAAAGAGTTTTCCAAATGTTCTAAGAAAGAGGGTCATGACATCCTCCCCCCTTACATTGTGCATCATCATGATGAACTTATGGGTGCCAATCAAAATTTAACATTCATTGATCAAGATTATTTTATTGGGTCTCATTATCCAAAGGTTACTATTTCAACTTATTCATTTTTATATGTCATCATTTATCAAATTTATTTGTAACAAAATATATATAGTGTAAATTAAAATATCCAAACATAATCATCTCAAATATGAAAACAACATCAATTAAAATAAATATTTGTTTCAACAATAAGACATAAATATATCCATTCCACAATAGTTCATAAAATGTATAAAAACATATTCATTCCAAGAATAAGTCAAAAATATGTATTTTCTTTGTCAATAAGTCATAAAATATCTTCACTTCAACATTAAATCATCAAATTTATTGGCATCAATAAATCATAAGATATGTATTCCAACAATAATTCCTTAACTCCAACAATAATTTATAAAATGAATCCACTTTCAACAATAAGTCTCAAAATACACCATTTCAACAATAAGTCAAAAGCATATTCATTCTAACAATAATTCATAAAATATACTCATTTCAACAATAAATCATGAAATGTATTCATTTCAGCAATAAGGTGCAAAATTTGTCCATTAACAACAAATCATAAAATATATCAGTTCCAACAATAAGTCGTATCAATACCATCAATAAGGTATAAAAGGTATCTTATTCAAACAATAAGGTATAAAGTTTAATGATTCATAAATTGGGTACAATCTCAACAATAACTCAAGGTCGTATTAAAACTTGACCTTTCTAAAATAAGTCAAAGAAAATATTCATAAATATCTAAGAATTTCATCAAAGACCAATCAAAAATTTATGTAACAAATTTTTAGTTACAAGCAAGAGAAAATATAATAAGGCAAGTTAGAAAATAATAAACAATGAAAATAGGTTTCACAAAAGGTTTAATTCATAATTCTAAAAACATTATGCACTTTTAATTTACACAAGTCATAGTAGGCTCAAGGCCTAGCTTCCAAACCTTGCTTTGATACCACATGTAAGGACCCAATCTATTAACCCAAAAATTGCCACTATATTTTTTTTGAACAAAAATTGGGGAATTAAATTTGAAAAGGGGATTGCATACAAATATTTTAAAATATTTTTGAAGTAATAAAATAAGGGTTTTAATAGAGACAACAAGAAACTTCAAGAAATAAATTCTCTTTTCCATTCCCACTAAATTAAGGAACCTACTTGCAATGCAATACAAAATCCATTTCCTTTTGTATTGAACCAAACCCTTAGCCTCCTCTTTGCAATGAGCCCAAACTTTAATGGAGTTCTCTTCCCTACAAAACATATACTATTCCAAAAAAACAAAGAAAAATACATGCATGGATGCATTCTTCTTCCAATAAAATTTTCTTCCTCAAAAAAATAAATCATCGTATGCATTTCCCATTCTTCCTCTAATAAGAGATGTATGCTTGATTGACGGTCAGGATTTGATAGAAAAATCGATGGTTAAGATCAGAGGATAGAATGAAAAGTTTTTGTTTTAACTCATGAGAGGATAATAATGAATTTTTAATTTAAAAAGATGGATAATGGTGCACATGAAGTTTCCCACTTTATGCATAGTTATAAAATGAGGTTTCCAAAAGGAAGAGTAGTTGATTGATAAGGGAAGATTTTGATTCTAAAATGAGATGAAGTTAATTGATAATAGTTGAGGTGTTGAATGGAAAGAGAAATTAGAAAGTTGAAGTAGAGAATATGATAACATTTAAATAATTAAAATTTACATATTTTTTCATTCTCTCATAATTTGAAAAAGATTTCTATTTCCATAAATAAATTTTTACATAAGAATTTTATTTATTTATCAAAGTATCTATTTGATTTTCTAAATATTTTAATTTATTGATTTTAATTTAGTTTTCCTTTAGTTTTAACTGTTAGGATTTAGGTGCCATCAACCTTGTAAATCCTTTAATTAATTATTATCCTAAAGTGTTTTGTACATTTACCCATAAGAGGTGAAACCATTTGATCAATAGTAATGAAAGAGACAATGTAAATGCAGTGTTACTGTTACCGTTTGTCATTTTGGAAAAGGAAAAAATAGCTAGGTGTCCCACTTTGGAATCTTCTAGAATGAGGTTGTTGGATCAAAATAGGGTGTTGTAAAAGCATCTATGACATGTATGATAGTTTTCATAAGATGCTATGATAGTATGACAAATTCCCTATGACAAAATATGCTATTTTTAGACCCTAGGTGCCCATGCATGAGAGATGCCTTATGACAGTTGTAAGAGCATCTATAAGAGGCTATTTTTGGTATTTTTTTACCATTTCAAGGAGGGAGGCATGGGTTTTCCTAGGTCGTATTTCTGCCTATTGTTTGGTGAAACCATGGTGGTTTTCATCCTCACAAATCTCTTTAAATTGGGGCCTTGAGCTAGAGTTATTCAATTCAGTTTTGCAGGTTTGCAGGGTAATAGGGTGTTGCCAGATTTTATAGTGAGTGATAAGAGAATTCTATTGCTGCATGTAATATTTCAGATTACTAGTAATATACTTTCATCTCTTTTGGTGGTGGATTTTTTTCCCTTCGGGGTTTCTCCATGTAAATCTGTTGTTGCATATGTTATGATTCTTCTATCTCTCTCTCTCATTCTTTCTTCACACTAAGGCTAAAGGTTAATCTATTGATTTCATATTTTCATACACTTATTTAAGTTCATATTTCAATCTTTCTTTACCTTGATAATCAACATTTGGTATCAAAGCTAACGATTCTGTTAAGGAAGGGACACTTTCCTTTTAAGTGTTGAAGGTTTTTTGCTACAGTGGGAGCTTTTTGTGTTGTGGGTTTTGCAGATTTGTGAAAGATTGTATACCATGGCCTCCACCTCTCGTCAAGATATTGAGAAGTTCAATGGTACTAGTTACGAGATGTGGAAGTTGAAAGTGGAAGATCTCCTTGAGGAGAGAGATCAATGGTTACCAGTTTCAGTTAATACAAAGCCATCTACTTCAACCTTTTCGGATGCAGATTGGAAGAAGTTAGAAAAGAAGAATTGAGGGACCATTCAAATGTGTCTCACTGAATCTGTCCTCCTGAATGTCTCTTCAAAAGACACGATATACAAGCTTTGGAGGAAGATAGGTGAAATCTACCAAACTAAGAGTTTGTCTAACAATTTGTATCTCAAAAGGTGTTTATATTCATTAAAGATGAAGGATGGTGATTCTATTGCTGAAAATTTGAATGCTTTTAATTTGATTATAAGTCAGCTTGCATCTATTGATGTTAAAATAGAAGATGAGGATAAATGCATTTTACTTATTTTATTTTTTCCGGAATCTTGGGAAAATTTAATTGTTGCTATAACAAGTGGTGGTGCAAAACCTAAGATGGATAATATTATTCCCATACTTCTTTTAGAGGAGATGAGGAGAAAGACCATGCATAGTGGCTCCCAAGATGCCTTGCATGTGCGAGGTAGGTCCAAGGAGAAAGGACCTAAAGGGGATAAGAAGAAGGATAAGTCTAAAGGATGATCTAAGACCCCTGGAAAGAGCAGAGTGAAGTGTTGCAACTATGGTAAACGGGGACATGCGAAGAAGGAATGTAGAAACAAGAAAAAGAATGTTGATCCCTCCATGGAAAAGTCCTCTGATAATGGTGATTTTGATGCTTTGATTATTTTAGCTAAGACAATTTATAATGATGCTTGGCTTATTGATTCAGGTGTTTCCTTCCATATGACTCCTCATAAGGAGTGGTTTTCTACATACAAAGAATATGATGGAGGAGAGGTTTTCATGGGTGATGATAGCTCACAAAATATTATTGACAAAGGAAAGGTAAATTTGTGTTTCAGTGATGGGAGGGTTAAAATTCTTGATGATGTTTTTCATATTCCAGGACTTACAAAAAGTTTAATTTCAATTTTCAAGTTGAATGATACTAGAATGCATGTGACATTTGACAAGTTTGGTTGCAGGATGGTAAGGGGAATTTTGGTGGTTTCTAAAGGATCTCAGATAGGGAATTTTTTTATGCTACATGCATATACTTTTGTAACTCCTCTTTTGTAACTAGCACTGAAAATGCATGTATGTTGTGGCACCATAGATTGGGTCACATTGGTGAAAAAGGTCTTAGGACCATACTTGATAAGAAAATGGTAGATGGTATTTATGATTATTTTGTTGGTAAAAATGATTTATGTGAGGATTGTGTGTTTGGTAAACAAAACATGCCATCATTTCCTAAAGGAACTAATAAGGCTAATTTGGATTGTTAGAACTAATTCATTCAGATGTATGTGGTCTAGCAGATACAAATTCTTTGGGTAGATCTTGTTATTATGTTTCCTTCATTGATGATTACTTGAGATATACTTGGATTTATTTTATGCATACAAAATATGAAGTTTTCACCAAATTTAAGGAATTTAAGCCATTGGTTGAAAAACAAATAGATTATAAGATAAAATTATTGAGATCTGACAATGGGGGTGAATATTGTTCTAAGGAATTTGATGAGTTTTACAAACATGCATAAATTGTTAGGAAAAAGACTACACCTTACACACCACAACAAAATGGGGCAACAGAAAGAATGAATCGTACATTAATGGAAAGAGCTAGGAGCATGCTAAGTAGTGCTAAGTTAGATAAATGCTTTTGGACAGAAGTTGTTGGTACTACTTGTTATTTAATTAATAGATCTCCTTGTAAAGCTCTTGTTGATAAAACACCTTATGAAATGTGGCTGAGAAAAAAGACTTCAGTTTCCCATTTAAGGGTCTTTGGTTGCGAGGATTTTTTTCATGTACCTAAAGAGAAGCGGTCTAAATTGGATCCCAAATCTCAGAAATGCATCTTTGTAGGTTATGGTGAAAATGTTAAAGGTTATAAACTTTGGAATCCACTAACACGAAAGATGATACTTTCTAGAGATGTAATTTTTAGGGAATTTAGAACTAACTTTGAAGATGAGCAACCAAAGGAAAAGTAAAAAACAATGCATTTTGAAACTAAGTAAGAAGATGCACATGTGGAAGAACAGAGAGATGGACAAGAAGATGGAGAAGAAGAAGAGATTTCTGAAGAATCTGTTGTAACAAAAGAATTTGAAAACAATGAGGAAGAACCTCTTACTCCACCTTTGAGAAGGTCCACAAGACAACAAAATCCAGTTGACAGGTATAGCCCACCTAATTTTTATTGTAAATTTTATTTGTTATGTACTGATGATGAACCTAGATCTTTCAGTGAGGCTCTATCTTCAGAATAATGTGAGTCTTGGATGTAGGCCATGCAGGACGAGATGATGTCTTTGGAAAACTGTGACACCTGGGATCTTATTAGTTTTCCCAAAGGAAGAAAGGCCATTGGTTGTAAGTGGGTATATAAAAAGAATTTTGGTGCAAATGATAAGTTGGAATGGTACAAGGCTAGATTAGTGGCTGAGGGCTACTCCCAGAGAGAGGGAGTTGATTTTGGTGAAATATTCTCTCATGTTGCTAAGTTAACTTCTATTAGATTCCTTTTATCCATTGCTGTTGCTTATGATTTAGAAATAGAACAAATGGATGTTAAAACTGCTTTCTTGCATGGGGATCTTGAGGAAGAAATTTACATGCAACAACTTGATGGTTTTGTTGTGAAAGGAAAATATTACTTGGTTTGCAGGTTAAAACGGTCTCTATATGGTTTAAAATAGTCATGTAGGATGTGGTACCAGAAGTTTGAGACCTTTGAATTAAAATTGGGTTTTGTTAGGAGTGAAGAGGATCACTATGTTTACTTTAAAGTTATTGATGACTAGATACTGATTATTGTCTTATATGTGAATGATATGTTGTTCATTGGTAACAATAAGACAATGCTTAGGGAGCTTAAAACTCAACTTTCTTGCACATTTGATATGAAAGATTTAGGGGCTGCTAAATATATTCTTGGGATGGAAATCATTAGGGATCAGGTTCACAAAAATCTTTGGATAAGTCAGAGTAAGTATGTTAACACTATTTTGTAGATGTTTAATATGCAAGACTGTAAACTAGTAAATATTCCATTTCCTATTGGTACTAAGTTAAGTTTAGACATGTGTCCTATATCAGATGATGATATTGATGAAATGTCTAAAGTTCCTTATGCTAGTGTTTTTAGTAGTTTAATGTATGCAATGGTTTGTACTAGACTAGATATAGCCCAAGAAGTGGGAGTTCTAATCAGGTTTATGTCTAACCCAGGTAAAGAACATTGGACTTTTGTTAAAAGGGTATTCAGATATTTGTAAGGCACTTCTGATTATTGTTTGGTTTATCATGGTACTGATAATGTTGATGTAATTGGACATACAAGGCTTTGTTGATGAAGATTCGGCAGGTGACTTGGACAGTCGAAGGTCCTCTAGTGGCTATGTGTTTACTTTTTTTGGAGGTGCAGTGAGTTGGATGAATAAAAGAAAACCTATAGTTGCTTTATCTACGACTGGAGTAGAGTATATGACTGCTACAAATGCTTCTAAGGAGGAAGTTTGGTTAAAGAGACTTGGTAATGGTATTGGTTTTGATTGTAGGATAGTGAGGATCATATGTGATAGTCAAAGTGCCATATGTTTGACTAAAAATCCTATGTATCATGTTCGTACTAAGCATGTTGATGTTCAGTATCACTTTGTGTCAGAAATGGTTGAGAATGGACAGGTCTTGATTGAGAAAAGTTGACACTTTGGATAATGTTCTAGATTCTCTTATGAAGCCAATCACCACAGATAAGTTCTCTTGGTGCACAAAGGCCATGGGCCTTGATCACCGTACTTGATTCTATGTAATTGTATCTATATGGGTGTAATTTACAATGTATGATGTCAAGTGGGAGAATGTTAGGATTTAGGTGCCATCAACATTGTAAATCCTTTAATTAATTATTCTCCTAAAGTGTTGTGCATTTACCCATAAGAGGTGTAACTGTTTGATCAACGGTGGTGAAAGAGACAATGTAAATGCAGTGTTACCATTACCGTTTTTCATTTTGGAAAAGGACAAAATAGCTAGGCGTCCCACTTTGGAATCTTCTAGAATGAGGTTGTTGGGTCAAAATAGGGTGTTGTAAGAGAATCTATGACATGTATGATAGTTTTCTTAAGATTTTATGCCATTCTGATAGATTCCCTATGACAAAATATGCTATTTTTAGACCCCAGGCGCCCATGCATGAGAGATGCCTTATGATAGCTGTAAGAGGCTATTTTTGGTATTTTTTGACCATTTCAAGGAGGGAGGCATGGGTTTTTCTAGGTGGTATTGCTGCCTATTGTTTGGTGAAACCATGGTGGTTTTCATCCTCACAAATCTCTTTAAATTGGGGCCTTGAGATAGAGTTATTCAATTCAGTTTTGTAGGTTTGTAGGGTGATAGGGTGTTGCCAGATTTTACAGTGAGTGATAAGAGAAGTCTATTGCTACATGTAATATTTCAGATTAATAGTAATATATTTTCCTCTCTTTTTGTGGTGGAATTTTTTCCCTTCAAGGTTTCTCCACGTAAATCTGTTGTTGTATATGTTATGATTCTTCTATCTCTCTCTCTCATTCTTTCTTCACACTAAGGCTAAAGGTTAATCTACTTATTTCATATTTTCATACACTTATTCAAGTTCATATTGCAAGCTTTCTTCACCTTTATAATCAAAATTAAATTTATAAATTATCCATAAAAATAATAATTATTTCAAACTAACTTAATAATAATAATAAAGAGTCTTCCAAATGTTCTAAGAAAGAGGGTTGTGATAGGGAAACTCACCAATTCCATACAAATAATCATCCTTGAGAAAAATCACCAAGGGAATAACACATGGAATCCTCATTGGGAAAAATCACCAACAGATTAAACACAAGCACATGGAAGGGAATACATCATCCTTCAAGTACTACTCAACTACACTAGGGTTAGAACATCATTGCAGAAACTCATGTGGGGCTTAGTGTGAAACCGACTATCCTCTCATATAGATGAGGGTACTTGAACTTACAAGTCTTATACTTCTTGAGCGTCTTTTCTTCCTCGATCATTCTTAGCCTGTATGAGCACTCAAGCATGTGAGGGTATCCATTATCTTAGTTAATTAATTACCCATATTTCATTAGTTATCACTTGATTAAATAACTCCCCACCCATGATCAACCTACTTTCCACTTTGGGTTGGGGACACATTGGGAGCCATTCCCATAACTCTCTCTAATACGTACACCCTAAGCTCATCACATCCTCCAACAAATATGGCATGAAAAACAATTCACAAAATTCAATTCCATCAAAATTTTCTAAAAAGTTTTAACAAGCACTATTTCAATAATTCATGAAGGAAACTTTCATTAAAACATTCAAATTCATCATATTTCATTAAAAAAATTTGAATTTTCTCATTTTTCCAATACACTAAAAACTAGGAAGTTTTCCCAAAACCCCATTAAAATTTCTTCAAATTTTATTTTATAAATTTCAAAAATATAAAGATACCCTTTTTTCTCTAAATATGCCCAACAACACACTTTTCACATCAATTTCAATTTTCACGCATTTCCCAAAAATTTGGGCATCATAACCCTATATCATTAAAATTTCTCAAAAAATTAACAAACTTATTAAATAAGCATGCAATTTTACAAAATAAATTGGGTTGGGAGGTGTCTACACTCCCTTAATCCTATTCCACTATTCAAATGTGAAAGAAATTAGCTAAATTAATTAAAACAAGAAAAATACCTCAAACACAATTAATTTTTTGAATGAATCCCCTAGTGATTCCTAGCTCAACGAATGCACTCCCAATCAACAAATCAAATTTTCACCCAAAAGAGGGGTTTTCTTTCTCAAATTTTCTTCCCAAAATAAGACAAAATAAAATGAAGTGCCTTTTCCTTGTTTACCCTTTTTCCAATTTCAAATTACACACAATATAAATTTCATTTTCTATTTCCTTAATTCCCAAATTCCTCAAAACCCAAATAGACACACCAATAAATTTCTAAATAACATATATCATTTCAATCATGATTTAAATCCCTATAAGCATATATCCGTTTAAATTTACAAAATTCAAAATTCAAACAAGATGCTTAAATCAAACATAACTTATAATTTCCAACCCAAGTAATTTTCACATTTTAATTAAATAACACTTAGCACCATTTCTATTTTCATTCTATTTTTCCCATTTCTCGAAACATGTAAAGTATTTGAATATTGAATATAATAATCATTTAAATTCCTAATATTTCATCTATGGAAAACATAGAATTTAAAAACTATTAATTAAATTAGACATTCACTTTTTTTTCACAATGTAGACATAATCCAAAGTTTCCTCTGATTCAAATATGGGTTCACATAAGATCAAACATGACACATACTATACTTGATGAATGAGTACCATCAGGGAATGGATAGGGAGGCCCAATGTGACATCTTCAAATTAACCACCATTGGGGAATAACTTAGACCTATGTAGCCAAGTGGAGAAATAACCTTGTACCTATAACCATTCAATGCACGTCAAGGGTACCTGTTCAATGTATATATAGCCAAAGCACAACATAATCACCCAACAATGTCCAATAGCATAAAATATAAAATAACATCTATGTACATATGTCATATAAATAATTTCTTCAACATCAATAATCATGTCCACATTTAATCACAACACACACAATGCACATCATTTAATTGAAGCATAATGATAAACCAAGCATGTAAATATACAACATTTCAACAACTGAAATATTGAGGAACCTCATATCAAACCTATGTTGGTTCATACACACCATTCATAGCCATAAAATAATCATCACAAAATTCATGAGGCGAAGCTAAAACACTGATCTCACCTCAACAAGCTACAAATGGTAGGGTACTACACATACATATACATACATATTTATATATATACACATACATATACATGTACATATATATGTGTATGTTTATGTATATATGTGTGTGTATGTATATGTATATATATTATACATTTACACATACACATACAAACACACACACACACATACATATACATAATGACAAATTACATATATACATAGGTATATACATAACAAATTTATACACATGATTATATATAAATTGGTATATTATTGAATCAATATGTGTAAAAGTATATATTATATACATATGCACATATAAGCTTTTTAAATATTCTAGCTATATTAAGAGATTTCAAAAGACAATAAACATAGACAAGCTTAATTTATTTTCTACTCTTATGAAATAACAAAATGAGATTATACAAAAATAGAACACCTATACACATATGTTTTTGAGTGTTTACAAAATGTTGTTATATTTTTCTAATATTTAAACTATTAGAACATATTGTGTTTCCTACTAGAATTTTAACACTAAATTTAACTTATAGATTAATTTTCTTAATATGAAGGACCTAATTATAATATGATTCTTACTTAATATTTCCTATAACTTTTCCTAAAAAATAAACCTTTCAAATTTATTTTTCTTCCACTACATAAAATGTAAGATAAATAACAATTATTTTAGCAATTTTAACATTTAAAATAATAGTTCATTTTCATTAACTATATATTTAAAAATAAAATATACACATTTGAACCATATATGAATCATGTGGACAATAAAATTTATAGCCTCACACAACTATTCATAGCATAGTTGCAACTTGAAATTTAATGGACAATGACATTAATCCTCTAAAAGAATAAGTCTCCCAAGACATATTCCCAATATATATATATATATATATATATATATGTATTCAATTTTTTTTATCGAAGGCCAATGTGATCTCACCTCCCAACCATAGGATTGGAACATTAATTCCAGCCCAAGCTTGGAGGCCACATAGGAAACTAGGTTCAACATTATAACACAACATAACATATCAAAACAAATTTATAACCAAATTCACATAACAATCCCCAATGGTTTTCACATCACAATTATTCTTCATGAGAATCACACTTGGGATGAGTGTGTACTCACTCATATGGAAAAATTAACAATATGCATCATATCATAAACCCCTCTATATAATCCCAATCACATTAAATTTTAAAACTCAAACTCCTCTTCACAAAATCCTCAAACACCCATTCCAATTTCTTTAGTCACCAATAAATGGGTACTCATACCCAAGAAATATTTTCCAATGAGAGTATCTTCCACTCAACCTCATCAGATGGGGTGCTCTCTACCATTTGGGAGAGCCTACCCCAACATAATTTTACCTAGAAATATATTACATCACAAAGCATACAATAACATTCACATATAATAAAAATTCAATAAAATCAACACATCCATATTCATTCAAAACATTTTCTTAAGGTCATAATACAACACAATACATGTAGAAATAGAACATTTTCACATCCATTCAATTTTTCAAAAAATACAACTACCATTAAAGGGTTAGACCCAACCTTAATAAAGCTTTTCCAAAAAATGGAGTGTGAATCCTAATAGAAATATCTCCCAATATTCTCCTAGATTTTCCAACTTAGCCCCAATCTTCAAATTTCTATCCTCTCATAAACATAGAACATTTTCCCAAAATGTCAAAAAGTTATCCCTTAAGTTTAGAGGGAATAATAAATAGAAAATAAAAATCCACCATCCTTGAATGTGGAGCTAACACCTCCACATTAAATTTGTTGCAAGAATGAAGGTGTTGGAATTGATGTCAATTGGTTGTTGTTGTCATTAATTTCATGGATGCAGGTTATTGGTTGTATATGTCGAGGATATTTAGAAAGTTCTAATGAAGAAAGGTTGTAGGTGTTCAGTGGTTGCTCCGAGTTTCGCTCTGGGATTTTCTCCTATGTTTGTGTGGTTTAGATATGTTGATCATAGTTGTTGTAAGTTTCTATATCTAGATTCTTGGCTTCTAATTTATTGTGTACAATACAAGTTATGTTCACCAGTTGTGAACTGTGTTTTTTTGTGTATCTAGTTGAGGTCTGAGAGAAATTTTGTTGGTCCAGTTTTTTTTTTGGTTGAGTCTTATGACTTGCGGTTCTAGAGTTAAGTTTTTATGATCATGGTGAAGATAATTTTGGTGTCTGGAAGGATTGGATCATGCTAAGGATTGTGTGTGCTTAATTATTCTATGTGTTTTACATTGGTTTGGCCGACCTTGTGTTGAACACTACCTTTGAATTTGATGAACTATGTTGGGAACTATTTGGGTCCTCATCAAGCATGTGTTTGGGTCACCCTCATTCTAATTCAATCCTAGGATGTTTTAGCACTGGCCTAATTTTAATTAATGATGGATGAGCAAATTTGGATATGATTCAAAGTTGAAGATGGTATAAATATAGGATGAGTCAGTGATGAAAGGTGTGCAAGAGATAAGTGCAAAGAAATAGAGCACATATATGTGAAATGGATGTGAATTAGTGTGTGTGTGTGTGTGTGATGTGAGTGTGGCAGATCAGTGTGAATTCTAAATTCTAAGTTTTTAGATGCAGTGAGCTGAAGGTGTACTCTATCATTCATGTATGTCTAGAAGTGGTTGAGTAAATTGTGGTGGAAATCTTTGTTGCATTAAGATTGTCTTCTCTCTATAACATATATATTCTATCTTCTTTGTATATTTTTGGTAGTGAGCCCGCTGAGTGGTTAACCCTTGTTAGATACCGAGTCTTGATCCAGACAGTTAGTCTTGTTTTGGCAGTGAGCCTTTGTAATCAGTTTTGATATTCATTATATTGTGAGCTAATCCTCACTGTGATTTTTACCTTATTGGGTTTTCCATGTAAATCTGGTGTTATTGTGTTTGTGTGATGGTTTTCAGTTTCTACACTTGCACTTAATGCTTAATCATTTTAGTAGAGTTAAGGATTTATGATTGATCTAAGTTCTAGTGAATGTTTTAAAGGTAAAATTTGCTACAATTGATTCACCCCCTCTCAATTATCTTGTTCAATAATTGGTATCAGAGTTTGGTTCCTTGGAGAAGAGCTTAACCGCTCAAGGAAGGTCTGGGATGTCTAGCAAAGTTACTTATGATTATCTGAGGTTCGATGGAACTAATTATGCTATTTGGAAAATACTAATGGAATAATATCTAGAGTATTGTGGATATGATATGGAGAAATCTTACAAGAATAATTATACTCCTCCTGCTAATGGTCCAAGTAAAACTGATGAGGTCAAGCCACATGAAGTGAACAATAAGGCAAAGTAAATTTTGAAGAATAGTCTTGTACATTTCGAGTTGATTAAAGTTCAAAATATGAAGACTGTTAAGGAAGGATGGAATGCTTTGGAAAAGGTGCATGAAGGAGATGAAAGGGTCAAAGAGGAAAAGCTGCAGAATTCGGAGACACAATTTGAGCTCCTACATATGTCTGAAGATGAGAATGTTAAAGCCTATGTACATAGATTAGATGAGGTAGTAGCTAAAATGCAAGGACTTGGTGCTACAATAGATGAATCCAGTATTGTAAAGAATATTCTTAGAAATCTTCTTAATATTTACAGAGAAAAGGTATGTGCTATTGAAGAACATATAGATTACAAGACTTACACCAAATATCAATTGTTGAGAACTTTGACATCTTATGAGATGAGAAATCCAAATTTGAGAAATGGATCCAAATCATAAACTAATTTTAAGGCTACAAGAACTGAAGATTCGGTTGAATAAAAGCTTGATGAAGTAGAAGTTAACTTTGTGAGAAGGATGAAGAAAGTCTTTGGTAATTATGAAGGTAAGTTACCCTTTAAATGCTTTAGTTGTGGAGGAATAGGTCATTATGCTTTGAGATGTCCAAAAAGAGCTAAGAGGAATAAACAAAGATTTAACAAAGAAAATAAAGGAAAGAAGATCGATATAGCGTATTATGTGAATGAGGATGCTAGTATTTCTAATGAGGAATCTGATTATGGAGATCTTCATGACAATGAATGCTTGTTCTTGGCTATAAAAGATGAACCTAATTTTGGTAATTCTAAACAACAGATAAAGGAATGCCCTCCAAAGAAGGAGAAAAATGAAGGTACTGTAATCTCTACCCTACATTCTAAACATGAAAACAATTATTGGGTTGTTAATAGTGGTTGTTCACATCACATGACTAGTGATAAGAGTAAGTTTTTTAATCTTGAAAAATATGATGGAGGCTTATTTATGTTTGGAGATGATACTGGTGCTATGATTTATGGGATAGGTTCAGTAAGTTCTAATGGTAAGCATAATAATGATGATGTCTACTATGTCAAGGGTTTAAGGCATAAATTTTGAGTGTTGGAAAGATGTGCAATAAAGGATATAATCTTGTATTCAAGGATGAAAGATGTTAAATCAAGAAATATTTTGGAACACTGATTGTTGTGGGAAAGAAATATGAAGGAAATATCTACCAGCTTAAGGGTGTTGATGCATGATGCTTTATGACTCAGATTAATGACAGTTATTTGTGGCATCAAAGAATGTGTCATATTAATTTTGATAATCTAGAAAGGATCAGTGTAGTATAGGCTATGAGAGATCTACCATGAATTACAAAGCCTATTAATGCTATTTGCAAGAATTGTCAGTTTGGCAAGCAAGCAAGAAGCAATTTCAGATCAAAGGAACAATATACTACTGGACTACTGGATTTAATTCATATAGATCTTTGTGGTCCTACAAGAGTGAGAAGTCTACAAGGTGAAAGGTACTTTATGCTTTTGATTGATGATTACTCTAGGTATACATGGGTTACATTTCTTAGAGAGAAGTCTGATGCATTAGATAGATTTAAGACATTCAAAGATATGATTGAGAATGAAGTAAATTTGAGGATAAAATTCTTAAGGTCTAACAGAGGTGGTGAATTCACCTCCCATGAGTTTAATATGTTTTGTGAAGTGCGTAGAATAAAAAGATAGTTATCTACCCTAAGAACTCCTCAACAGAATGGAGTTTTTGAAAGAAATAACATAACAATACAAGAAGTTGCTAGATCAATGATCACTGGGGTTGGTCTACTAGAAGTTTACTAGAGAGAAGCTATTCACACTATTGTTTATGTGTTCAATTGAGTTCAAGCAAGAGAAAACAGTACAAAGACCCCCTTATGAGCAATGGTGTGGAAGAATTCCTACTATTAATTATTTCAAGGTACTTGGAAATAAATGTTATATCAGATGGAATGAAGAAAAATAAGAAGAAGCTCTGGTGGTATCCCCTAAGATACCTAGATATGTGTAGAAAAATCATTCGAAAAGTTAGATCATTGGAGACAAGACAAAAGGAGTATAGAAAAGAAGTAGAGTTAATGTTGGTGAGGTAATTTTGTGTTTACTTTATGAGATTGAAACTAAGCCTATAAGTGAAGCTTGTAAAGATGAGCATTGGATGGAAGCTATGAAAGAAGAACTTATATAGATTGAGAAGAATAAAACTTGGGAACTGGTCCCAAGATCGGTAGATAAAAACATTATTGGATCAAAGTGGGTGTTCAAGAATAAGTTGAATGAGAGTGGAGAAGTGATAAAAAACAAAGCAAGGCTTGTGTGTAAGGGTTACTCACAAGTAGAAGGCGTAGATTTTCAAGATAATTTTGCTTCGGTGGCAAGAATGGAAGCTATCAATAATTTTTTAGCATTTGTTGCTCATAAAGATTTCAAGGTCTATCAAATGGATGTTAAGTTTGCATTTTTTAATGGTGAACTATAAGAAGAGGTCTACATCGAACAAATGAAAGGATTTTAGTTTTCAGATCAATGAGATATGGTTTTTAGATTGAATAAAGCTTTATATGGATTGAAGCAAGCTCTTAGAGCTTGGTATGCAAGGTTAGATAGCTACTTGATTCAATATAATTTAAACAAAGGTATGACAGATAGTAATCTGTATTTTAAAATTGAAAATGAAAAAATATTAATTGTTGTTGTATATGTTGATGATATTATTTTTGTAGGAAATGAAATTGTGTAAGATGTTTGTGGAAGAAATGAAAAAAGAATTTGAGATGTCTATGTTTGGTGAGATGAGTTTCTTTCTTGGGCTACAAATTAATCAAATAGAGAAAGGGGATTTTATTTCACAGTCAAAGTATGTGAAAGAGATGTTGAAGAAGTTTGGGATGGATGGTTCCAAACAGGCATGCACTCCTATTGTGACTAGTTACAAATTAGGTAAAAATGATGTTTCACCTAAGGCTGATCAAAGAAAATATAGATCTATGATTGGTGGATTGTTGTATTTGACTGCTACTTGCTAGAAATATGTTCCTCAATCTCACTGGCTTGTACTACTTTGGTCTAGGCGACTTCATGTGTTCAACCTTTTCCTTTTCGCTAAGACTCTGTCCGATCAACAGGACTCTTGGTGGTGTTCTGGCGACGACCCAATGGGTTTGGCTTGGCGGCATTTCTTATTGGCTGGCGATCACTATCAGTGGGAGTCTTTGTGTTGTTCCACTGACGGGTCGATGCGGTGAGGCGATCTCATATTGACGGGTGACATTTCATGTCCCACTGATATGCCGATATGCATTGAGCGATTGAAGTTGGACCAAGTGGAAAAGAACTTGATTGATGGTTGTGGAGGCTTTGATTCAACAATATCCCTAGCTTTCCATGCCATCCTGATGCAAGTATCGTTGAGAAATTTTTGGCCAAGCGGAATTAATTGTGCATTTGATGCATGGGGGTGAGTTAAGCAGTGTGTGCAGTAGAAGGATGGTGGGTCCCAAGCATTTATGTTGTGTTGGCGGGCTATGGAAACTTGTTAGTGTCTCAGGAGTTCCTTGGGGAATATAGCAGATGCCGCTTGAGATTCACCAAAGTGATGTGGATACGAAAGGTTTGTCATCATAGAACGAACGTCTAAGAAATTAGTGCCTTAGTGATTTTCATATATTCAAATCACATCAAAGACACAAACTATTCCATAAAGCAGAAATAGGCATAGTGGATCCCCCATTGATCCTTATGAGAAAAGTACATGCATCAAAAAGAAGATTCAACATAAGAATAGATTCAAGAATGAAGAATCAAAAAACATGAGAGACAAACATATGGACACATAGATTTACGTGGGGAAAACATTTTTTAGGTAAAAAAACCCACCCTCCAAAACACTCAGCTCAAATTGTATTATTCAGCAACAAATAGTTACAATACAATATCAGAGCTATTCTCTTTAGAAGATTACATCTTGTCCATCTAGAGAATGCAAGCAACACACATTCAGAATCATCACAGTTTTACAATGTTCTCACATCAAATACAAAGTTGATTCATCTCAGCTCCTCAGCCCACTCACACAACCATCCTTTTAGTTGGCACAGCCTCATGGCCTCTCAAGTTTACATCTTCTCGGTTCTGTGACACTCAGTGTTAACCATTACAATTCCTTAACATACCACTCTAACCCTCTTCACCACCCTTCATGACTATGTCCAATGTATTCAACTATTACAAGTCATACATTACATTCACATCTCCAACCAACCAATCGGGCACCATTATTATGCACCTTTCTTCTGTCAGACAAAACTGATCGCATCTAACTAAGTCACCCTATAATCACGCATTGGGCCTTCTAGGAATTAATTCTCTTTGCCACAATCGGATCCTATCAACCGCCAAATCCAAGCCTTGCAGTTAATGCATTCACTGCTCTAGACTTTGGCCAATTAGTCGTTGATATCTTGCCACACATCACCATCCCATTCATTTGCCACTTTGACTTCTGGTCAAGCTCGGTCAAACTTGGTCTACCGAGCTTCAAGCTCATAGTAGCTTCCCTTGCGCTACCACTCTGAGTCCAAACATCCACCACAGTATGGCGGTGAGCCCATGTTGACCCATTCTCTATCTGCAACCGCACCACCACTGGGCTTGGTTTTTCCCACCACGGTATGGCGATGATTGCCAGGCAAACCTCCATGGTCATACCGTGCTACCATGGAGGCCACCAGGCCACCCTACAGTAGGGTGGTGATCACCCTAGTAGGCCGCCAATGGTCTTATCACGGGCACCACGGTGAGACTTCTCACCACCCACGACAGGGCGGTAACTGCCAAACATAATCGCTGCCCTTCAACTGCTAATGGCCACTCTAGCATCACTCACTGTGCTACCTCCACCACCAGATAGAGATGACACAGTAAGGAGGTAAGGCATTTCTCCACCACTGCACCACTCACCATGCCATTGATGAGCAACCTCCATGGCAAGGAGGTAAGACTTTGCTCCACCAGTGCACCGCTAACCATGCTACCATGCCACCTTCGAGCGACCTTTGATGTAAGGAGGTAACAACCACATGGACCATCAAGCCTTCACCGTGCCACCACCAAGTAGGGAAGAGACCACCATGGTAAGGTAGTGACATGGCCCAACTGCCAGACCAAGTAGAGTGGCCTGTAGTAAAGCGGTAAACTGCTCAACCGCGCCACCAAAGTAAGCTTGCAGCGGTGTAGCGGTAAAGGTTAGAAATATGGAGAAATTGCCCAATTCTGAAAGGGATCCAAAAAGTTGAGGCATAATTTCCTAACAATCTCCCACTTGATGAAGACTTACTGGCTTCCTCCAAACGTGAACAAGGACCAACACCTTTCTTTCACGCTCCAACCAAGACACGTGTAACAACATCTGATAAATTTCCACCATCTCAGGAAACAGCTCCAAACACCCACCATAGGAAAAAGGAACAAGCCAAGGCATAAATGCACTAGTCTTTGAAACACAAGCATTAGATCCTTCAGGAAGCAAAGGCACCACAATAGCAACAACAAAGTACTCAAACACGAACAAAGAACAAGAAACCATTCTCCAAAATAAGATAAACCATCAACTAGAAAAGCAACCACAAAACTAACTGCCCTCATCCAACAGATCAAACCCATGCGAGTGAAAAACCAACACCCACAACTCATGCTATTTCATCCAATCACCCATACCTCAAAGGTATGCACATTAGTAAACTCACACTAGTAGCACAACCAACCCATCAACAGTAGAATACGAGCACCATGTGCCAACCAATCAATGAAGACAAAGCACATCCAAGAACTCCCACTGCATGGGTAATGCCAGATCTGAAAGATCAATGGCATAACCAGTCTACCATTACCAACATATAGAAAAAAGTAACAATGTAGTACCAAGGAATTATCCACAATGATATGCACATAGGAACCATCTCTCTCAGCAGTCTTCCAGAATTCTTCCAAGTTCTTCACACCCAACATAGGATAAAAACAACTTCCAGGAAGATAACCAAGACCAAAGAGAGAACTACTACACAACATATATCTATAGAACATCCTCCTACATACATCTCTAAAGCCAACTATGACAAGTATGATCTTCTTTACATCCTAAAGGAAATTCCATAACAACATCCAAATGGTTCCATGCATGTATGCATCTCAAAGAAGATCAAACTAACCCATATAACTATCTCCTACCAATCCTCAAAAGTACAAGGAGATAAACTATGTTTTCCACCTTCCATTATGAATCCTCTAGAATCTCAAAATAGCAACTCAAGATTCATATCCATAAAAGATAAGTATATAAATACATTTGAAAGATATAATGGGAAAATACCTTTCAAATAAACATCGCTACCGAGAAGACCAAGAGAAAAAATAGAAAAATGCTCCTCCAAGATATACAAGCCATCGTGACTTACCCAAGAGAAATTTCTTCCCTGGGCTCTGTTGAACTCGCATTCAACTAAGGTGTAGGCTGCTCGAACTTTCAACTATAACCAACATCATTTTCAAAAAAAAATTCCAGCCCCACCTTATTCTCCATACATCCATGAGAACAACAACACATCATTTGATGCTAAACTTTACACTTAACATGAAATTATCAAGCATATGACCAATGCACTCAAAACACAAAGAATTACCATTCCATTGTGAAAGATCCAATCAAATGAAACAAGAACTTATCATGACACCATGATCTTACCATTCCCCTTAGGAGATTACATGCTTCAGGTGACTTCATCACGGTCTCAAGAACAAAGCCTCAACCAACACTTTGATTTACACATGACATCTAGCAAACAACTCCAAACCGCCAACACCTATCAAGCACCACTAGCACCTCAACCAAAACTCACAAGAGTCCTCCATGGCTCCAAGATGCTACACATCTTCAAATAGTGCCCCTGCAAATGCAAAATAACTCTTCTACAACAATAGGATCTAAGAGTCCTTCCAAAAACATCTACAACACCAAAGAATATTATTCACTAGCAAGTGATGAATCCATAGTCACTGCTAAAGCTCCCACTAAACCGTGACAACGAGCTTTCCAAGCATCATGACCGACCATCTACTGATCCAAACAACCTCCAAGTACAACCAACAACATGTCCATCAGACAACAACACTGAATAACACCAAGCTCACCAGATCACATAGACCACACCATCACTATCAAAAGCTTACACAAGATAGTGTATCAAGCTCTCCATGACATCATGATTCACATGCTACTAGTGCATAACCGACTATTCAGGTACTCAAATTCCATTCCTCCTCTCATCTCAAAACAACCACACCAATGGAAAAGTGACCAAAGACAAGGTTAGCTAACATATCTACACCATTACAAAAGTGACCCCGTGGATATAGAAAGTCCACTTCCAAGTTATCTCACTACAACCAACATGTAGCTAGTCCACCAACCTCACAACTTGGAGATCCACTTCAATGCCTACAAATCTATCATTGCACTGGAAACTGCAAAACTGTGATCATCAAAGAGAACAACCACGTAGACAACTTGACTCAAAGAATAGATCAGCAATAGATCCAATTTTCCAATTACGTCCACAACTCAAGCACCATAGTCTAGGAGACCAACAAAGAAAACACCACAACAATGTTGAATGAAAAACACATACCAACATTCCTATGCAGAGAAGACATCACGCCTTCTCAAAACCATGTTGAACTGCAACTATCTCATCCAGTCACACCCCAAAAGCCAGGGTCTATAAAAATAGCTGAACAGTAGCTCCACAAACCACAAGTTTTCCTTGACCATGTAAAACTTGCAAAACAACAGTGTTTATAAAACACCCATGCACGTCCATATTCACTGCTCATCTGGATGACTTAGGAGTCTACACACAACCACCACGATTAACCAGAACAATGAAAAAATATGAATATGCACCATAGAATTTTTAGGAAAATATACAAAAAACCTTAAAAGCCAAAGAAATGAATCTGAAACATGCTAGTACAAGATATAGGTAAGTAGGAACAATAGGTCCATTTCATACTAGTTCCAAAACCACAACCATGCACAGGCATATGAGAGTGCTAGGCTATATAGAAGTTATAGACCACCCAGGTCAACTTCATAGACTTCATGCAATTAGAGCAATAGAGAAACCGCCTTCAATGCTAATTCAGGACACCCAACACAAGCAACTCCATACCGCTAG
Organism: Sequoiadendron giganteum; assembly: GCA_007115665.2. NCBI lineage: Eukaryota > Viridiplantae > Streptophyta > Pinopsida > Cupressales > Cupressaceae > Sequoiadendron > Sequoiadendron giganteum. The sequence goes on along the minus strand of CM021108.1, from coordinate 510,337,026 downwards.
GGAGCCTCTCACACAGACACCTAGTATGAGCCACGCTCTACTACAGCACAACCATACACATACCTCACACCCCTTGCATCAGGATCATTTGTTGCCAAACATGAGCCTTAGACCACATCACCACATTATGATCAACTCCATAATCTCCAGTGTCTTTCAAGCTGTGTGTTGAATCAAAGGAGCAAGAACTGCCACTCATCGAAGGATCAAGCAACAACATATTTCTCCATATTTCCTCAAGCTTTCCATGCTAAGAAGTCTTCATAAGAGAAATACCCAGAACTTCAGTAACCAAGAGAAGGCTCTGATACCACTTGTTGGTATGATGAACAAGCCTTAACCTCCCTTAACCATCTCTGATACCACTTGTTGCTGATAAAGAGGGTCTTTCATCATAGAACTAATGTCTAAGATAACAATGCCTTAGTGATTTTCATTTCTTCAAATCACATCAAAGACACAAACTATTCCAAAAAGCGGAAATAGGCACAGTGAATCCCCCATTGATCCTTCTGAGAAAAGTACATGCATCAAAAAGTGGATTCAACACAAGCATAGATTTAAGAATTTAGAATCAAACAACATGAGAGACAAACATATGGACACATAGATTTACATGGGGAAAACCTTTTCAGGTAAAAAATCCCACCCTCCAAAACACTTAGCTTAAATTGTATTATTCAACAACAAACAATTACAATACAATCTCAGAGCTATGCTCTTTAGAAGATTACATATTGTCCATCTGGAGAATGCAAGCAACACACGTTTAGAATCTTCACATTGTTACAATGTTCTCACATGACATATAGTGTTGATTCATCTTAGCTCCTCAACCCACTCACACAACTAGCCTTTTAGTTGGCACAACCTCATGGCCTCTCAGGTTCACATCTTCTCAGTTTTGTGACACTCAGTGTTAACTATTACAATTCCTTAGCATACCGCTCTAACCCTATTCACCACCCTTCATGACTAAGTCCAATGTATTCAACTGTTACAAGTCATACATTACATTCACATCTCCAACCAACCAATCGACTGCCATTATTATGCACCTTTCTTCTGTCAGACAAAACCGATCGCATCTGACTAAGTCGCCCTACAATCACGCATCGAGCCATCCAGGCATTAATTCTCTTTTCCACAGTCAAATCCTATCAAATACCAAATCTAAGCCTTGCAGTTAATGCATTCACCACTCCAGAATTTGGCCAATTAGTCATTGATATCTTGCCATGTGTCACCATCCCATTTGTTTACCACTTTGACTTGTGGTCAAGCTCGATCAAACTCGGCCAACCGATCTTTGAGCTCATACTGGCTTCCCCTGTGCTACCACTCTGAGTCCAAACATCCACTGTGGTATGGCGGTGATCCCATGTCAACTCGTTCTCTTCCTGCAACTGCACCATCGTTGGACTTGGCTTTGCCCACCGCGGTATGGCGGTGAATGCCTGGAAAACGACCACATTCATACTGCAGAGGCTACCAAGCCACCCTGTGGTAGGGCGGTGGCTACCTTGGGAGACCACTAGTGGTCTTACCACAGCCACTATGGTGAGACTTCTCACCACCCGTGGTAGGGTGGTAACTGCCAAACATAACCACCTCCCTTCAACCGCCAGTGACCACTCTCATGCCACTCACCGCACTACCTCCACCGCCAAACAAAGACCCCACGGTAAGGAGGTAAGGAATTGCTCCACGACCATGCCACTCACCACGCTACCGCACCACCAATGAGCAACCTCCATGGTAAGGAGGTAAGACTTCACTCTGCCAACGCGCTACCAACTGTGCTACCGCGCCACCTCTGAGCAACCTATGTGGTAAGGAGGTAACATCCATGCGAACCGCTGAGCCTTCACCATGCCACTGCCAAGTAGGTAAGATACTTTTGTGGTAAGGCGATGACATTGTCCAACTTTTGGAACAAGCAGAGTGGCCCGTGGTAAAGTGGTAAACCGCTCAACTGTGTTGCCAAAGTAAGCTTACAGCGGTGTAGTGGTAAAGGCTAGAAACATGGAGAAATTCCCCAAGTCTGAAAGGGATCCAAAAAGTTGAGGCATAATTTCCCAACATGAAGGAGCTCCAGCGGCTTACACATGGCTCGGTGGGACTTGAGTGTGGTCTAAGTGGAGAGCGAAAGTGGTGGACACGTGACAACTTCGGAAGTCAATTCTAGGTGGGCTCAAGGGAGTCTTGGAGATTCCCTCCCGGGTGCCTCAGAACTTCCTTGAGCAGTGGTCATGTGGCTTGTGCAACTTGATATAGCTGGCAATCGATGTTTTACTGATAGCAATTGATTGCCACACTAGAATGGTTAGCGATGGAGCTCAGGGTGACTGAATTGTAAGCGGAGGACGAATGGCAGTGCGACACATGGTGAAATCTCATTGGTTGATTTTGCATTGTTGTTGCAAATCAATGGATAGTGACCAAAATCTTGTGCGCATACCTTGAGGGTTTGATTTGAGTGTGAATTCATTCTAGGGCAACTCAATGTTAGATGCTAGGGTGGTGCACACAAACTGAGACGGTGAAGCTTTTCGGTGGGGTATTATTAGACCCTGATGGTTGTTTGGTGGGTATGTGATTTTGACCAGAAGCTAAGAGGTCGGCTTGAGGCCGATGGAATGCTGATTGATGCTGAGCCAGAAGGCGAGGCCGAATGCTGATCAATAGTAAGCCAAAGCTAAGAAGATGAAGCTAAAAGCAAAGCAAGTTGATAGAGATCAGATCGAATGATTAGCAGATCACATATCCATGATCGGTGAGCTTGGTTAGAGATCAGATAGTTAGTGCTCGATTGGTATGCACAGAGCATTGTAACCATGAACACTAAGACACTCGCAACCTGGACAAATGTGAACTTGAGGTGGCCATTAGGATGTGCCGGCTGAAAGGTTAGCTATGAAAATGGGTTGAAGAGCTGAAGGGAACCTTTACTGTATTTCTTGTGAAGAAATTGTAATATTGCAAGGCTGCAAATCTATGTTGTTGCCTGTATTTCTCCAGATGAACAAGATGTAACTTCTGTAATGGCTATGAGCCTGATATTGTATTGTAATTGTTTGTTGTTGAATAATACAATGGCTCTATCTTTTGGAGTGTGGGGTTTTTTATCTGAAAGGGTTTTCCCCACATAAATCTGTGTGTTCATTTTTGTCTATTCATGGTGTTGAATCTGGCTTTAGTTTTGCATGTTCTTTTCTTAGAAGGATCAATGGGGGAGAACCACTGTGCCTATTTCCGCTTTATGGCATAGTTGTTAATGCTTCTAGAGTGATTTGGAAACAAGTCACTGAAGCACTACTAGTTTTAGATTTTAGATCTAAAATGTTCTCGTACGGTAACCCCGACAAGTGGTATCATAGCTGGTTAAAGGTGGTCAAGGCTTGTTCATGATACCAACAAGTGGTATCAGAGCCTTCTCCTTGTTACCAAAGTTCTGGGTATTTCTCCTGTGAGGATTTATGAGCTTGGAAAGCTTGAGGAAATCAGGAGGAATCAACTGATGCTTGATCTTTTCAATGAGTAATATTTCCTTCTCTTTTGATTCAACATGCAACATGAAAGAAATAGGAGGTTTTGGAGTTGATTATATGGTGGTGATGTGGTCTGAGGCTCCTATTTGGTAGCAAATGATCTTGATGCAAGGGGTGTGAGTTTATGCTTATGGTTGTGTTGCAGTAGAGCATGGTTCATACTGAGTGTCTATGTGTGAGGCTCCCTGATGGTATGGAGTTTCTCAGGCTATTGTTCTTCCATAGAGTATTGTGCTTGTGTTGGGTGTTCTGACTTAGCACTGAAGGCAATTTCACTGTTGCCCTGATTGCATGAAGGCTATGAAGTTGATTTGGGTGGTCTAAAACTTCTATATAGCCTGGCTCTCTCGCATGCATGTGAATGGTTGTGGTTTTTGGAATTGGTCTGAAGTAGGCCTAGAGTTCTTATTTACCTATACCTTGTACTCACATGTTTTAGATTCATGTCTTTGGTTCTGAAGGGTTTTCTATAGATTTTCCTAAAAAGTCTATGATGCATATTCACGTGCGTTTACTGTTCTAGTTAACTGTGATGGTTGTGTGTAGACTCTTGAGTCATCCAAATGTGCAGAGGATATGGATGTGCATGTGTGTTTTCGAAACACGGTAGTTTTGCAGGTTTTGCATGGTCAAGTAAAACTTATGGTTTGTGGAGCTGCTGTTAAACTATATTCTAGACTGTAGCTTTTGTGGTGTGACTAGATGAGATAGTTGTAGTTAGACATGTTTGAGGAGGTGTGATGTCTTCTTTGCATGGGAGTGTTTGTATGTGTTTTTCATTCAACATTCTTCTGGTGTTTTCTTACTGGTTTCCTATACTATGGTGCTTGGGTTGTGGATGTGATTGGTGAATCAGATCTGATTTGGTGTTTGAGTCATGTTGTCTACATGGGTTTTCTCTTTGAGATCTCAATTGTGTAGTTTCCAGTGCGATGATAGATTTGCAAGGTTTTTCACTGGTTGCATCTATGAGTTGTGCAATGTTGTGGGTTGTCTTTACCTACATGTTTGCTATGAGTCAACTTAGAAGTGGACTATCAATATCCATGAGGTTGCTTTAGTAGTGGTGCAGATCTGTTAGTTGTCCTTGTCTGTGGCCACTTGTGTATTGGTGTAGTTGTTTTGAGATGCAAGGAGGAATGGTGTTTGGGTACCTAGATATTCAGTTATGGGGACCTGTAGCATGTGTATCACGATGTCATAGAAAGCTTGATACACTGGTTAGTGTAAGATTTTGACAGTGATAATGTGGTCTGTGTGGTTCTGAGACCTTGGTATTGCTCGACATTGTTTTTAGATGGATAATATGTCATTTTCACTTGGAGGTTTTCAAATCAACAGATGGTTGGTCATGGTGCTTGGAAAGCTCGGTGCCACATTCAGTGGGAGCTTTAGCAGTGACTATGTATTCATCACTTGGTAGTGAATAATCTTCTTTGGTGTTGCAGATGTTTCTAGTAGAGCTCTTAGACCCTATTGCTATAGAAGATCTCTTTCGCATTTGCATGGGCACTATATGAGGATTTGCAACATCGTGGAGCTTGACAGGTGATGTTGGTTTAGAGTTTGTTTGCTTTATGTCATGGTATACTCTTGTTTGCGCATTCGAGTTTTTCCATGATGCATTGCTCTTGAGACCTTGGAATGTTTTCCTGGAGCATGGGATCTCCTAAGGGGGATGGTAAGATCATGATGTCATGATAAGTTCCTGATTCCTAGGTTTGGAGCTTTGACAGTGGTCTGGTTTTTCTTTGTGTTTTGAGTGCATTGCTCATGTGCTTGAGAAATTCATGTTCACTATAGTAATGTAGATTGGAGTTTAGCATGAGATGATCAGTTACTGGTGCTCATGGATACATGGAGAAACAAGTGAGCCTATTGTTATTGTTTACGGTTGAAAGTATGAGTAGCCTACACCTTGGTTGAATGCGAGTTTAATAAAGATTGATAAAGAGATTATTCTTGGATAAGTCATGGTGGTTGTTATATCCTGGAGGAGCATCTTTTTCCCTTTGGTCTTCTCGACAGTGAAGTTCTTCTAGGAGGTATTTTCCCATTATATCTTTCAGATGTGTTTTTTATGCTTGCTTTCATGATATGGATCTTGATTTGCTGTTTAATTTTCTGGAGGATCCATAGTGAATGGTGGATAGCATAGTTTATCTCTTGGTGCTTTTGAGAATTGGTAGGAGATAAGAATATGGGTTGGTTTGATCTTCTTTGAAAGGCTTCCCTTTGGGATGTGAACGAGGTCATACCAGACACAACTAGCATTTAGAAGTGTGTGTAGAAGGGTATGTTTGGTTTGCAGATTTGCATATCATTGTGGATGTTCCTTGGTACTACATGGTTATGCTCTTCTATGTGTCATGATTGGTGGACTTGGTATGCCTAGATCACTTGTGATGGTGCCTTATTTTCTGGGATGCTAATGAAGAGATGCATTTGAATGCGATCATTCTATTTCTTTGCATTCATTTGGACATTGCCCATGCAGTGGGAGCTCCTAGATGTGTTTGGTATTCTTGACTAGTTGGCACATGGTGCTTGTATTCTACAGTTGATGGGTGGATATGTGATGGCATGAGTTTACTGATGTGCATACCTTGGAGGTATGGGTGATTGGATGGATTGGTACAAGCTGTGTGTGATATTTTTAGTCATGTGGATTTTGATCAGTTGGATGGGGGCAGTCAATTTTTTGCTTGTTGTTCTAGCTGGTGGTTTATCTTATTCGTGAGAATGACTTCACAATTGTGTTCACAATCAAGGAACTTTGAAGTTGTTGCATTGTTGCTTCTGTATGGCTGGTGAGCATAATGGAGTGGTGACAGTCTGATCCCTTTGCTATCTGAAGGATCTCATGCTTGTGTTCCAAAGATTGGTACAATTTTTCCTTGGCTTGTTCCTTTTTCCTATGAAGGATGGTTGGAATTGTTGCCTATGTTGGTGGATATCTCAGATGTCATTGCAGGTGTCTTGTTTGGAGCACAGAAGCATGGTGGAGAGATTATCTGTGTTCAAGTTCTAGAGGAAGCTAGAAAGTCTTCGTAAAGTGGGAGATTAATGGAAATGTATGCCTCAATCTCGCTGGCTTGTATCGCTTTGGTCTGGGGGACTTCATGTGTTCAACCTTTTCCTTGTCGCCGAGACTCTATCTGGTTGGTGGGAATCCTAGTGGTGTTTCGGCAATGGCTCGACGGGTCTAGCTTGGCAACATTTCTTATCGGCTGGCAATCGCTATTGGAAGGAGTGTTTGTGTTGTTCCACTAATGGGCTGATGCGGTGAGGCGATCTCATATCGATGGGTGACATTTCATGTCCCACCGATATGCTGATATGTGTTGAAGGATTAAAGTTGGACCAAGCGGTTAAGAACCTAATTGATGACTGTGGAGGCTTTGATCCGATGGTGTCTATAGCATTCCATGCCATCCTGATGCAAGTACCACTAAGAATTTTTTGGCCAAGTGGAATTGCTTGTGTGTTCGATGTGTGGCGGTGAGTTAAGCGGTGTGCGTAGTGGAAGGATGGTGGGCCCTGAGCATTTATGCTATGTTGGCAGGCCATAGACACTTATCAGTGTCTTGGGAGTTCCTTGGGGAATATAGCAGATGACACTTGAGATTCCCTGAAGGAGCTCCAATGGCTTACACATGGCTCGGTGGGACCTGAGTGTGCTCTAAGTGGAGAGCGAAAGTGGTGGTCATGTGGAAGCTTCGGAAGTCAGTTCCGGGTGAGCTCAAGGGAATCTTGGAGATTCCCTCCTAGGTTCCTTGAATCTTCCTTGAGCAGCTTGCACATGGCTTGTGGGAACTGATATAGATGGTGGTTGGTGTTTTAATGATAGTAGTTGATTGCCGCCCTGGAATGGTTAACGATGGAGCTTAGGGCAACTGATCTACAAGTGGTGGATGAATGGCAGTGCGACACATGTCAAAATCTCATTGGTTGATTTTGCATTGTTGTTGCAAATCAATGGCTAGTGACCGAAAGCTTGTGCACTCATGTCAAGGGTTTGATCTGAGTGCAAATTGATTGCAAGTCAGCTCAATGTCAGGTGCTAGGGTGGTGCATGCAACCCGAGATGGTGAAGCTTGTCGGTGGGGTATTATGAGACCCTAATGGCCATTTGGTGGGTATGCAATTTTGACTAGAAGATGAGAGGTTGGATTGAGGCCGATGGAATTTCAATTGATGCTAAGTCGGAAGGCGAGGCCGGATGCTGATCAATAGTAAGCCAAAGCTGAGAAGCTGAAGCTGAAAGTAGAGCAAGCCGATAGATATCAGATCGAATGATCGACAGATCCATGATCGGTGAGCTTGGTCAGAGACTGAAGAGTGTTTGTTCGAGTGGTATGCACAGAGCATTGTAACCACGAACACTGAGACACTCAGAACCTAGGCAGATGTGAACCTGAGGTGGCTGCTAGGAAAGGTTGGCTATGCAAATGGGTTGAAGAGCTGAAGGGAAACTTCACTATATGTTTTGTGAAGACATTGTAATAATGCAAGGTTGTAGATCTATGTTGTTGCCTGTATTTCTCTAGATGAACAAGATGTAACTCCTATAATGGCTATGAGCCTAGTATTGTATTGTAACCATTTGTTGCTGAATAATACAATGGCTCTATCTTTTGGACTGTGGGTTTTTTTACCCGAAAGGGTTTTCCCCACGTAAATATGTGTGTTCATTTTTGTCTGTTCATGGTGTTGAATCTGGCTTTAGTTTTGCATGTAATTTTCTCATAAGCATCAATGGGGGAGAACCACTATGCCTGTTTCTTCTTTATGGCATAGTTGTTAGTGCTTCTAGAGTGATTTGGAAATGAAAGTCATTGAGGCACTACTGGTTTTAGATTTTAGATTTGAAACATTCTCATATAGTAACCCCAACACTACTAGACCATATATTATGCATGATGTCTTTCTTGTGGCTATATTTCATGAAGATCCTAAGGAAACAAATGTTGCTATTGTTAAAAGAATATTCAAATATTTGAATGACACTTCAGATTATGGCTTATGATATCCTAGGGATATTGACTTTACACTAAGTTCTTATACAGATGCAGATTGAGGTGGATGTGTAGATGACAAAAAAAGTACAAGTGGTGGTGCATTTTTTCTTAGTTGTAGATTGGTGACATGGTTGAGTAAAAAGCAAGATTCAATTTCCTTATCTACTATTGAAGCCAAGTATATTGTTGTTGCATGTTGCTATACATAGGTTTTATGGATGAAACAAACATTGAAAGATACCAAAGTAGTGTATAATGATCCCATTTCTATATTCTGTGATAATACAAGTGCAATTAATATTTCAAATAATCTAGTGATGCACTTGAGGACAAAGCATATATCTATCAGGTATCACTTCTTGAGAGAGAAGGTTCTGGAGAATGAAGTAAATCTTGAGTATGTACCTATGAAGGATTAGATTGTTGATATATTTATGAAGGTTCTTCCTAAAGATACTTTTGAGTATCTCTGAGAAATGCTAGGGTTCATTTCCCCTCCTTTCTTGAGCTAGATGCATATGGATATGTATCGGTCTAGTGGGTCTATGGATCTATGTTTCTTTTGGACTGATGTTTTGGTGGCTATCTCTTAGGGGGAGCAAGTAGTGTCATGTGTTGTTATTGTATGAGTATTTTGTTTTTAGTGTCGAAAGGGAAATCAATGTAAAATATCCTTTTCCTTTGCCATTGATGTGAAAGGGGGAGAGGAAGAAGATGAGATGGAGAAGAGTATCATATGAAAAATATTATCTACTAAGGGGGAGAAATAGAAAGCAAAATCATGAGAAGTATGTTTAGAGCTAGTATGTTGTCTTTGATGGTTTTTCACATTATGGGTTGCCATTAATGAAAAGGGGGAGATTATTGCAAGTATGAAGGTATTTTCATTGATGTCAACTAGTCAATTGGTAATGAATTGATTTCTATTTTCATTAATGTCATGGATGTAGGTTATTGGATGTATATGTTGAGGATATTGAGAAAATTTTAATGAAGAAAGGTTGCAGGTGTTTAGTGGTTTCTCCGAGTTTTTCTCTAGGGTTTTCTCCTATATTTGTGTGGTTCAAATATGTTGATCATGGTTGTTGGAAGATGCTATATCCAGATTCTTGGCCTCTAATTCATTGTACAGTGTGAGTTATGTTCACCATTTGTGAACTATGGTTTTCTGTGTATTTGGATGAGGTCCTGGAGAAATGTTGTTAGATCGGATATATTTTTGGTTGAGTCTTATGACTTGCGGTTCTAGACTTAAGTTTTTATGATCATGTTGAAGATAATTTTGGTGTCTATAAATATTGGATCGTGCTAAGGATTGTGTGTGCTTAATTGTTCTATGTATTTTACACAAGTTTGGCTAACCTTGTGTTGAACACTACTTTCAAAGTTGATGAAGCATGTTGGGACATATTTGAGTCCTGATCAAGCATGTGTTTGGGTCACCCTCATTCTAATTCCACCCTAGGATTTTTTAGCGCTGACCTAATTTGAATTTAATGATGGATGGGTGACTTTGGTTTCAAAGTTGAAGAAGGTGTGTAAGAGATAAGTGAAAATAAATAGAGCAAATAGAGGTGAAATAGATGAGAACCTGTGTGTGTGTGTGTGTGTGTGTGATGCGACTGTGGAAGATTAGTGTGAATTCTAAATGTTGAGTTATTGGATGTAGTGAGTTGAAGGTGTACTCTATCATTCATGCATGTTTGCAAGTGGTTGAGTAATTTGTGGTGGAAATATCTATTGCATTGATATTGTCTTCTCTCTGAAACATATCTCTTCTATCATATTCTTATCTCTATGTCAATGAGCCCTTCGGGTGGTTAACTCTTGTTGGATAGTGAGTCCTAATCCAGATATTTAGTCATGTTTTGGCAGTGAGCCTTTCTTTGATAGTGAGTCTTTGTAATCAATTTTGATATTTGTTATATTGTGAGATAATCCTCACCATGGTTTTTCCCTTATTGGGTTTTCCACATAAATTTGATGTTACTATATTTTTGTGATGGTTTTCAATTTTTGCACTTGCACTTAATACTTAATCATTTTAGCAGAGTTAATGATTTATTGTTGATCTAAGTTTCAGTAAATTTTTTAAAGGTTAAATTTGCTACAACTAATTCACCCCCCTCTTAGTTTTCCTGTTCAACAAAATCTAACACCAACCTTAAGAATCATAGCCTATTGACACTATCCCTTTGATAAAATCTCAAGTGTCTCTACTTGGAAGATTCCCAATTAAGAGGGACCTCCATATTAAGAAGGGCATCCATGTATCCCCACCCATGGTGAATCATGAAGGATGTTATCCTTATCACAACAACCTCAATAACAACTTAGAGGATTTGATGGCGTGGTTGTACCTCGTCCAACCTCATCCTAACCTCCTTAAAATTTCATCACTATTCAAAATGCTAAATTTGAGAGGTTAGAATTTAGTTCTATATTAAATTTTACTCTCCAAAATGACCTTAAATCATAGTCCTATGATATAGTACTTTAAAATTGATCAAATGGAATAAGATTACTCACTCAAAACCATTTTAAATCCTACATGAAAGTAAACTTAAAATAAAACACTTAAGTGACCATACTTTTTAACACATGAACTAATTGACACAAATAAACTAACACGTGCTAATTCCACATTAAATTATAATAATTCCATGTCACATAAGAAACAAATTCACAATACAATAACAAAAATCCACACCACACATGAACTTAGTCCCTCCATATGGATGAGGGTTAGCTTAAATGGTTGAGCACAATTAGGTTTACAATGTGACCTCTTGATTTCTATTGGCAATGGGAAACACCTGCACTCTTAATTAAAATTATCAATTTATTATAATAATAGTCATAGCCAAAGATATTGCAGCCATCAACATAGAGAATCATATTTCCTTCCAATTTGGTATCCATATTTGTTTCAAATATCATGGATTTAAACCCAAATTATCATGACATGCATAAAATAGAAAATGCAGTTATGTAAGAGAGGGGGACCAACCACTGCAAAGCCCTAGGTCATGAAAGGCCAAGAGCGGAAAGGCTGCCCTAACTTACCTCAGTTTAAAGGATGGTTAGGAAAGAAGGGATGAGAATGATGAGGATTATGTATCCTTCAATCACTCTGTAATCCCGAGAGCTGAAGGGAGGCTAGACGAGTCACTTTCTAGAGTCAACTCTGTGTCTCAGGTAGCTCTATGTCTGAGTACAAAAGCCTAGTTTTGGGAAGACAATGTGGTGCGTTGGCAACTCACAGGTGCATTATTGTCCGTACGACCAAAAAACCAAAAAGATAAGGTTTAAGCTCTAAGGAAGGACTGTCAACCTTGTTTAAGGGTTTCGAGAATGGTAGAATAAGATCAAGAAGTATGAAATGTATAGATTAATGTGATAAAGGAAGTATATTACCGCAAGGGTGACAAAGACAATTTCACACAATAGTCTTCTCACTAGCTTGCTCCATCTCTCTACCAGCACATAGAAAAGGGGGAAATGTTGGGGCTGTTTAGGGGCCTACCTCAATCAGACCCCCATCTTAGTGTTTCCACCTTCACGGACAACCAAGTTTGTAAAGATAGAAATAATGATAAAGAAAGGAAATACAGGTTGCATATGCAAGAAACACTACAAAAAAATACATGCTTACTCAACCAAATATGATAGAGGAGATGAGAGGAGCTTACGACCTCCATCCAAAGCACTCAAGGCTTTTGGAGGAGTGAATGAGAGGAACTCAATCCTTTGCTGCAATGGTATTTGTCTTGCACTTGCACCATCAGAGTGATGGAGTGGTAGATTGCTGCAATGGAGTGAAAAGTGCTGCTACAAAGCTTGAATGGGTGTTTGAAAGAATGGAGAAAATGTGAAGAGATGAACTCAAGATCTAGCCAAACTTGAGAATGGATGGAATGGTCAAGAATATGAAGGAGACAATGAAAAATGGACATATTCGGGTCGACCAGCGGAAGAGGGACATTACTCTTCAACTTCCAATCAAAAATGTAACACCTCTACAGTCTCCAGCCATGGGGATCTATCAGGGATGTAACTGCACCGCGTGGACATCTATGCGTCGCACGGGCATCCCTAAAGAAACACCTCCACCAACACACAAAAAAGGCGCCAAGTGGAACACAAGTAGTAGGTTTAATTGGAATTAAGCCTCCGCCTTAGGTTTTCTAAAGTGTAAGGGGGTAGAAGGGAATTTGCATTACGGGTGAAAATTCATGCTCATACATTTTTCCCCCACTTTAGTGAGCATGAGTACTGATGAGTGCTTTGGTAAAGTAGCGTAGTAAGAAAGTAACAGAGTAAGATATGTATACCTGAACCGATAAGAAAGAAAAGCATGGTCTAGCAAACCTGGAAGTGCAAGAGAGGACTTCATAGTTCCATGAAACTACAAAGCTAAAGTACGAAAGTGCCTCATAGGCTCACGGTCCTACAAGGGGGGTTATCCTTCAAGAACTCTCACTTGAAGGAAACTAGGAAAAGAACCTTACAACTCTGCATAACTGCAAGGAAGGTATCCCCCAAGAACTCTCACATGAGGGAGACCAAGAAAAGAGCCTTCTAGACTCGTAGACCTGCAAGGAAGGTATCCCCCAAGAACTCTCACATGAGGGAGACCAAGAAAAGCACCTTACAAACCTGCAAACCTGTAAGGAAGGTATCCCCCAAGAACTCTCACATGAGGGAGATCGAGAAAAGGGGACTCTTGAGATTGTGACATGTTTACTCACAGATAGAACACATTAGGAAGCGGTTGTACATTCCAATGAATAGACATTCATGAAGACCATCGCTAAGTTGCAAGGCTTTCAAAGGGGTCCATCAAGAACCCTCAAAAGGAAGGAGGGTCCACTCGAGGGATGCGCTGTTTGAAAGACAAAGTCTAGTCGGGCTGCCCCCAAGCTAGATGTGAGGATGTGAATATATTCTAGTTGGGCTTCCCCCAGACTAGATGTCGAGGTGTGAAGCTGGTCTAGTTGGGATTCCCCCGAGCTAGATGCTATAGAACTTTGTTGAAAACTTTTGAAGGGGTCCCTCAAGAACCCAACGTGAAAAGGAGTGGTCCACTCAAGGGACACACTGTTCAAAGCTAATGTCTTTTTTCTTGAATTGATTCATCACCAAGGAATCCTTTTGAAAGATGTTTACTTCATCAAGGAATTTGAAAGTAATGAGATGCGCTCATGTGAAGGGAAAACTAAGACCGTTCCTACTTCGAAGGAGGGTTTACAAGTCCTTTCTTTATGAATCCATGATGAAGGAAACATGTTTCGTTAAGGTTTCAAGTTGAGAATGTAATTCTAACAAAGAAGTGTGTGAAGGTTCTTTGAGAAAAGATTCATTTGGAAATGAATGCATTTTCTAAAGACCAAGTGGTGTAGAAGAGGCATTGTCACACATGAAAGGGAAAACTCAAGAAAATATGAGAGAAAGATAAAGATAAAGTAAAAGAAAACAGATCACACACAAAGGGCACAAGGGGATTTGGTTTTGCGGGGTCAAATTTGCCTTTATTTATATATATTAGGTAACTATGGTAAGAGGCAAAAGATCATCAATCCCCAACCAGATCAGGAAGAATGCATGAAAGACAAAGAAAAAATAAAAAATTGGGTCAACATGGAAGGACGCCTAAATGCTCCCGAGGCTTTACATCATCCCCAATTTTCTGAAAGTCAATCACAAACATGGAAGAGTAGAGATACATATAGAAGAAGGCTTACAACATAAACACCACGGTTGTATCCAAGCACCAATAGGGGTGACGAGGGTCATCTAGGCACATGTAGCATGATTACGAGGGAACACATCACAACACACACACATCTAATCTAAAGATCAAGAAGAGGGTCTCCCCCTAACACTGGTCGACTAAGAGGTTATCAGCTTCCCACTCTAGATCATCGAAGGGGGAAGGATGACGAGCCTACAATGGTGTAATATTAAGGGGAGGAGCTTTCGATCCTCCTACAACAAGGGCCAAGGCATAGGGACTTGTAAGGTCTCCATCGCTTAGTTCTCATGGGTGCAAGGTCAATGACCTCGCAAAGATTGCTAACAACATCAAAACTTCATCCATTGAATTAAACATGCATTTAATGGGATTTCCATGTTTCACCTTGATGGATGGAGGAGTTTGCACTTGAGGTTCACCGAGAGACTCAAGAGCGGTGAAAAACTCAAGGGTAGCTGGGACTGGTTCCATTATTAGGATAGAACAAGTCAACTTGGGGCCACCTTTCAAAGAAGGTGGGTTGTTCTTACGTCCTCCATTGCTCGAGGGGCCACGCTCTACCTTCTTCTTCATTGGAGGAGGTGAACTCCCCATAGATGAAACAAGGCGAGTTGAGGGAGAAGAGGAAAGAACCGCAATAGATACAACTGAAGTGTTCACCATATCCATGAGCTTTGGGAAAGGAAAGACATCCAGGATGAAAGTCAACAAAGGCGGCTCCATCGAAGGAGCGATGAACATTTGCACCCTTCCAGGTGCATGTGCGCTCACAATGAGAGTTGAAAGAGATTCCAAGATGGAAAGAGGGAAAGAGGAGGACATAGCAGGAGGTCCAGTATTTTCCTCCTCCTTATATAAGGAGGCTTGCTCATTTAGGAGATCCTTTCGTTGGTGCTTACATTCGTGCGCAAGGCAGTTTCTATGGCTCTCTGAAACAAAATACAAGATTTGCAAAGCGACAAAAGGCTCTTGCTTAGCCATGGGAGTGTCCTCCATGGATGTTTCCAGTGGAAGGGTGGACTCCTGTACGAGAGGAGGGGCAGGTTTAGAAATGGAAGGAGGAGTTGAATCTAAGGCCTCAGCGATGGGCCTCTTCCTATTCACTATTTTAGGAATAGAGACAGTAGGAGGCCATGGAGGTTGAGATAGAGAGGACTCTCCATGGGGGGCTTTATTTCTTTCATACCAAATGGGCCTAGGATCCATGGGTAAGACAAGAAGCTCAAATGTAGGAGGCTTGGTCTTTCACCAAGAAGGCACCATGGGATTCTCTTACAAACGTGAGATAGAAGCAGATGGTACCACAACAGGGCAAGAAGAAGCATCAGGCTAGACAGTAGAAGGGGAAGAAAGGGGATCTCGAGATAGCTTCTTTTCTTCTCTTCTTCATGCCTTGGCAGCATCACTATCAACTTTTAGACAAGCTTTGTGTGAAACAACATAAGGTGATGTAGGGTATCTCACTTTTGGCCTAGCACGCCCCTTCTTATAGTTTTGATATGTGCAGCGTAGAAGGTCCTTCCTAGGTGAGAGAGGACCAAGGGATGCAGACCAAAACTAATCTAAGGTATAGCTACCATGGGAAACCGATGGTCTATAATCGGTGTCATGGACGTGTACCGAACCTCCATGAATAAACTTCAGACATTTGTGTATAACCAAGGGAACCAAGTTCATAGCTACTAGCCAGGAGATACCTAGCTTCACTCTAAAGAGTTCAGACCCCAACATGATGTCAAACTTAAGGATTACTGATTTAGGTCCAATGAGGATTGATAGGATGATACTCCCTATAGGAGGTATGGAAATTCCGTTGTGTGTGTAGATGGTGCTTTCAGGTGCATCATACCCATCCTTATGTAGGAAGTTAATCAACATGATCTCCTCAGTTATGATATTCACTTGCGATGTCAGATCAATGAGAACACCTACTAAAATATTCCCATTTATCGTCATAGGAATGTAAAGAGGAGATGGTTCTCTATTGAAGCCCATCGGTAGGTCTTGTGAGGTGAAGGTTATGCTAGTACCACTACTCATAGTTTGCACAAAGGGAATAGGTTGATTTAGGAAAGAGGCCATCATGCACACCAAATGGTACTTCTACAGAGCCTCCTAAGGTTTATGAGATAAGGTGGTGACCCAATTAAGGTTTTGGTATGCAATACTTTGGAACTTTCCAACTATGCCTACTAGGGGTCGCAGGTTAGGTTGCGAGGTGAGAGCCTCATAACACACACCTACAACACTCCTAGGACACGAGAAAAGGAGTTCTTAGTATCACAAAATGGAACCAAAATGGTTCACGTCGGGTTCACCAAAAATGTAAGAGAGGGGGACCAACCACTGCAAGGCCCCAGGTCACGAAAGTCCAAGAGCAGAAAGGCTATTCTAACTTACCTCTATTTAAAGGATGGTTAGGAAAGAAGGGATTAGAATGATGAAGATTATGTATCCTTCAATCAATCTACAATCTCAAGAGCTGAAGGAAGGCTAGATGAGTCACTTTCTAGAGTCAACTCTGCATCTTAGGTAGCTCCTTGTCTGAGGACAGAAGTGCGGTTTTGGGATACAATGTGGCACGTTGGCGTCTCGTAGGTGTGCTAGCATCCGTACAAAAATAAAACTAGACATACGAGGTTTAAGCTCTAAGGAAGGACTAGAAACCTGGTTTAAGGGTTTCTAGAATGGTATAGATTAATGTGATAAAGGAAGTATATTACCGCAAGGGTGACAAAGATGATTTCACACTTGACAGTCTTCTCACCAGCTTGCTCTAAGATCTCTCCACTTGCACATGGAAAAGGGGGAAATGTTGGGCCTATTTAGGGGTCTGCCTTAGTCAGACCCCCCATCTTGGTGTTTCCACCTCCACGAACAACTAAGTTTGTAAATATAGAAATAATGATAAAGAAAGGAAATACAAGCTGCGTATGCAAGAAACACTATAAAATAGTACGTGCTTACTCAACCAAATACGATAGAGGAGATGAGAGGAGCTTACCATCTCCATCCAAAGTGCTCAAGGCTTGTGGAGGAGTGAATGAGAGGAACTCAAGCCTCTACTGCAATGGCGTTTGTCCTGCACTCGCACTATTAGAGTGATGGAGTGGTAGATTGCTGCAATGGAGTGAAAAGTGCTACTAAAAAGCTTGAATGGTTGTTTGAAAGAGTGGAGAAAATGTGAAATGATGAACTCAAGATCTTGCCAAACTTTAGAATGGATGGAATGGTCAAGAATATGAAGGAGAAGATGAAAAAACCCAATATTCAAGTCAGCTAGCCGAAGAGGGACGTTACTCTTCGACTTCCTTTCAAAAATGTAACCCCTCTGCAGTCTCCAGCCGCAGGAATTTGCCAGGGATGTAAGCATGTTGTGCGGACATAAGCACATCGTGCGGACATCTGCACACAACATGGGCATCCTCAACAGAAACACCCCTACCAGCACACAAACAAGGTGCCAAGTGGAATGCAAGCAATAGGCTTAAGTGAAATTAAGCTTCCACCTTAGGTTTTCTAAAGTGTAAGGGGGTGGAAGGGAATTTGCATTAGGGGTGCAAATTCATGCTCATACAAGTTATTAAAGAGGTCCTCCTACAACAAAATGCTCTACTCACAAGCATTGAGAAGTATGAATTCTGGGATGGAGAAGTGTACATTGGTGGTGTCTTTCCTAGAAACTACTTGCATCATAAATTAAGCTTCAAGAACATCTATACTGGTATGAGACTGGCACTTGAATTTAACTTTTCAAATTACCTATATAGGGAGCTGAGCAAGTATCATTTTGAACTAGGTAATGATATGTAAATGATCTTAAAAAAAAAATACCATGCAATTTATTTTCTTCTAATACATCATTTTCATCAAGCAACTATTATCAGACCTCCAATTCTACCACAACAAGGGGAGGTGGAATCATAAGAGTCACAAGCAACACCAGGGGTTCAAAATGTTCAGCCAGTCATTATCAATCGACAACCAATCCTCATAGATATGAATATAACAAAAAATTCAAAAACTACTCTACCAACGAATTAGATTATGAACAAGGAAGGAAATGAAGGCAAATTTTCAGTACTAAAGGCATGAAGTGAATAGTCAAATACTTAATGGGCTGTCAAATATTATAGCAAAGTCAACTAGTTTTGTCACTTTGTTATGTTGACATTTTGTTACTATTTCATAGTTAGGTAGAATTAAGTTCTACAATAGGAAAGGCTTGTCAAACGTTGGCAAACTGCTTGCTATATTCAAAATTTAGCAGTTGAAATTTTGTATTTATAACATATCTAGACACAACCAAATAATGATGCAACTTTTACTATTATATAATATAAATAGTTGGCTTAAACACCTTTTACTAAAAAAATATAGTCATAGCCAAAGAAACAAGAAATATAATGCATTCAACTTCAACATACAATTAATTAACGTTTCTAATTTATAATTCCATTGATCATCATAGTAACATTTTATTCTCTAATTGTACCACATTTTCTAAAATTAAAAAAAATCATTTTTTTTACAACATATGCAATTTAACCATAACTATCAAATCATAATCTAATCCACACATCCCGATTAATCATTAACCATAGAGATAATTTCAACCATAATCAAAATCAAACATTTTTATAACATAAGATCCTCTAAAGTTGATGACAAAATAAATAGTCCACAACATAATAATATCCATAACATAAGCTATCCATGAAGATGCCAACTCAATGATCATAAAAGTAGCATGAAGTGGTATGATAAACAGTCTCTGGAGGATGGGTCTCACGAAAACCTTCTACTCAAAATCTTAAGAAAACACTACTGAATCATTTCAATTTCCACTTTTTTTTTCTAATTTAAGGAAAGTAATTACTTTTAGAAAGAGGCAATTATACAACTACCTCACGTTTTTCAAAACCATCTTGATAGTGACAGTTTTGAAATTGCCATTGTTGATAGTTTCCACCCTTGTTCTTGTAGTTTCCACTTTTTTTGAAATTACATAACTTTTCTAGAGGAATGTGGAAATGCAAATATATTCAACTTTTGAACACATAAGTACATTTTTTTGGCACTACAACATGTTAATGCTTTTTGCCCTCTAAAACAAGCTTTACTTCTAAATCCAATACAAATTATCGAGCATGCTAAGTATTTTTGGTATCTTGTTTAAATAATTTTATGGATGTTAGTAAGCCTTGAAGACATATCTATTGTTCTCTAATGTTGTATCTTTGATACATCTTAGTATATGAAGCAACATCTCTACATAAAATACAATTGAAATATTAAGACTTCCATTTTTTGTATGAATTATGTGACATGTCAAATAATTATCTTTTCAATCATCACCTTCAATTTATACAAATTTAGTTGTTGACCTAATTTCTTGTAGATGAATAATTTAATTGCTTAATTGAGAAATCTCTCATTATATAGGATATTCTTGATCTATTATTAAAAAAAGAAATGAAGAAATAAAAGAAAGTCTTTAATTAAATATTCTTTTCAAAATTTTAATTTAAATAGAATGAAGATGACAAATAATATTTATATAAACAATAATTAATGATAGATTGAAAAGATGAAGCATATAGAGTTACACTATGATGAAAAAAATGTACTTATTGTTTACATGTTTTGAAATAAGACTCTAAAAACATATTTTCCATTAAAATCAGTGGTATAACACGGCGAGTATCAAGGCTCAAATGAAGGTGATATAATAATTGTTGGAGAAGAAAAACTCAGGAAAAAGTCTGAACGCGCAGAAAACTTTCTATCATTGAAATTGTCAATGATAGGCGAGTAAGACGGTACGGGGGGAAATGGTTGTATAGAAAAGTCAGATCTGATCTGAACAGAATGAGACTTTCGCTCAACTTGAATTAAAAACTCTGCCTTAAACTTGTACTGTTATTGATGTGAGTTTTTAAAGCTCAAGTTGGTCACAAAATGGCTTAAGAAAGTGTGCAGACAAAACAACTTGTAGAGACACTTTGTTTTATAAAGAATCCAAGCCCATTGACTTGAAAAATTAATTTAGTTTGATGTTCAAGTCATCTAAATTATATATTCATCATAAATTTCACATGGGAGTTCTGTAATTTGCTCATTTGACTCATTTATGAAAATTCAAGTTTAATTATGGGTTCTAGTTGATTCAATCTTAATTAGTCATAAAACTTTCAAATGGTGTCTTTAAAGTCACATATAAAAGGCATCATTTTTTATCTTCTTCTATCTATCTAACATTCATCATTTTTCATCTAGTATATATAGATTTTCTAAATTAAACATCTCAGTTATCACTACAAACTTACAAAGGAATTCGTACTCATATTTAGTAGTTTTCCAAATCCTACTTGCTTTCGTCACTATAATGCACACTTTGTAATCCTAGTTTAGATCTTTTCCAAACTCCAAATATCGCATTTCAAATCTCGAGATTCCATATTGCCCCTCATTTAGATAACTTCTTGCATTTAGTGTATGGTATTTGTATCGTCATTAAGTCAATATCCTAGGGGCTTGTCACAAGGACTAGATCCTCACTTAGCAAAATCCTTAAAGGTGTTTATCAACACCACCATTTCAACTCTAGCTCCAAATATCTAAGTGCATCTTTATTTGTAAGTACATATGAATTTTAGTCAACAAGTTTAGATCTATGGTTCAAAGTTCATTTTTGCATAAGGTTTAGATTCATAAGCCATAGATTTGATCAATGCCATTTTCATAATTTTTAGATTCAACCTAGATAAATTTTAATAATGAACAAATATAGATTTCATCATTTTACCTCCAACACATCTGAATAATAAGCAATTGTGAATTACCATTGAAAAGCTATGATAAAAATGGACATTTATCACTTGTCAAAAGTAGCTAAATACTTTTATATATCATAATTTCTCATTTTTCTAATAGCTACAACATGATTTGTGACAATTCTAAATTAAGTTAATTGGATTGTATTTATTTTCATATTCTTAAAACACAATTTTATGTAAATAAATTTGTTTTTATTTCTCTATACATTTTAATGAACTCAACATTCAAGCCCCTCTAAATTTATGAGCAAGAGTTTTGATCCTCTTGCTTTTTGCGATGTTTTAGGTCTCATTTTTTTCCACACCTCTATTTTAAATCTAATTAGGGTTTTTATTGTCCCTTATGTTTCATTGTTTTATTTTAATTAGTGTTTGCACCTTGATTACTTGATATATGTTTCATCTCTACACTCACATCCATTTATTTATGCTTCATTATTAGATCTTCCATTATGTGTTTTGATTAATTGCGAAAAATAGATTTTGAAGGGACCCTGAAACCCTTTACAACAAAAGACACAAAATGTTGCCTCAAAGGATAATCGGAACAAACCACCACTAGCAACCCAACAACCAAAAAATGCCAAACAACGGGTGCTAAACAAAGATAAGACCACAGACAACCAACAACCAACAACCAACAAACAACACACCTACACCCCAACCCAAACAAAAAGCAAAAATAAAAAACTAACTCAGGCCACCTAGAGTATTGGCCATTTCTAACTGTTGGTTCTTATGATTTTCAACCATATCCAACAGTTCCTTTTTCTCAACATCAAAGGTTTTCTTCCACTCAACCAAACCTCTAGTCACAAGTCCCTTATCATAATCTTTAGGAGTCTTCTTACCCTTTCCCTTTGCTGCACATTCCTTCTCCACGAGCTCAAAGAAGTAAACCTGATCTTCTCTTAATTCATTGATTTTCTTAAACAAGATTTCTAAGGACTATGCACTATTCTCTATAGAATTGTGGCATGCTTGCATAAGCTTTTTAATGTCCACATTGATATGAGACACTTTTTCTTCCAAAGCATAAATTATTTCCTCACAGAGAGACTTAAAATCATGGTAGGACCCTTCAAGGTCCACCATCCTATCAATTAGGATGTCTAGCATAACACCTTTTGGGACACTCTTAAGATTTTATTTTAAGCCTCTGATTTTAATGTTTATCTTGTTAAATTCCAGGATGTAAAGACCATTTAACTAGCTTGAAAATACCTGTGGCCCCAGCTCTATCCATATCCAATAGATTAAACATGGAGGTCGCATCCTCGTCCAAATACAAAAAATCCTCAGAAAGAGGATCCACTCTCTAGGGTTCCTGACTTGTTTTTGGTTTTTTTGCATCCTTCCCCTCCTAACACCTTTCTTCCTTATCCTCCCCCTCCTTAGGCACCTCCTACAGTGGGGAGTCCACAATAATCACCATCTTGTCACCTGTAGTCTTGTCCACACTAGTTTTCTCAGGCTCCTTGGTCACAAACTCTAGAGCTCTACTCAGATTTACAATGCGTGAAGAAAGCCTCTATGGTTTAATTGCTTCAACCTCTTTAACCTAGGATCCCACTTCACCACCAGCACCAACAATATCTTTTCCACCCATCACCTCCTCTGGAATAAGAGAGGAGTCATCAAACCCCACATCCATCTCATCACTCCATGAATGGGCAATCCTTTTCATAGACTCGTTTCTCTTCACACCACCTCTCTTCCTTTTCTTTGAAGAAGTAGCCACATCACTCAAGGAAAAATTCTCCTCCTCCTCCTCCGAAGAGTCCTCACCTGTCGACCCATAATCATCATACAAACTCTTCTCCATACCTTTGATGGTAGGGGTTGGGAGAAGGGTCTTAATATGTTCCATTATCAGAAGAATTAGGCCCTCATGGAGGATCGTGGCCTTTCTATTTTTAAGGTGCACATACACCGAGACCTCCAACGATGATAAAAGAAAAAATGGAAAAGAAATAAATAGACCATGCTTGAAGTGATTAAGGAGTGTGAAATGATGACCCAAGATGGCCTTAAATCTCCCTTCCAAGGTAACATACCTAATCATCACCTTGGCAACACTTGCCCAAATCTTCTTCAAAGATGTTCTTTCATAACCCTAGGTTTCTAGCTTGATTAATGCTTTCCTCTCATCATCCTTGAAAATTGAGTCATCACCTCTTCATTACTTTTCTTATCCTTAAAACAATTCCTACCAATAGTCGACAAACCAGTAACCGAGGCAATCAAGTCCTCATTCACTTCCACCTCCATATTTTTAACCCTAACCTTTCGATTATGCCATAATTAGATGAATTGAGTAGAGGCATTAGGATCATGCCTATGGGTAAAAGTACGAAGATGTGTCACACTTTTATAAAGGAAACAACCAACATTGATCTAACTTTTAAATTTGAATCACTAAAAACTGGCATATATGTTTTGAATTTTGAAATGATGTAAACTAATAAAATGTGCATTTTTTAGTATATTTTGTGTTTGTATTATTTTGAAAACATTAAAAAACTATTTGAATATAGTTCTTTATAAATTAACACTATAATTTAGTTGTTCATAAAATGTTGAAAAATGATGTTCCACTCGACGTCAAGCTTTATATAGTAAATTTTCTTGTTTTTCCTTCAATTCTTTTGTGTATATTTCTAACTTGAAACTTTAGGGCATGGATATTTTATTTTGCAATTTCAATAAATGTATTTTTTTAAATAAATATTTAAATGTGTGTATATTAAAACACGGTTGTTTCCACTTGACGTTAACTTTTATATTGACTATTTATCTAAAATAGAAAAGAAATTATACTATCTTAATCTAGATTCTTTTATCTAGGGCATCATTTTTAATTTTTAATTTTTTTAATTAAGTTTTAATATTTTTGTGTTGATAACCTACTTTTAGTAAAAAATAAAAATAAAATAAAAATAATAATTGAACAATTAAAATAAATATATATTTGAAAACTACACTTATGGATCTACAGAAGGGTATTTTTACATTTCAAAATATATATTTTTTATATGAGTAGGATTTGTTGAAACGTTAAATTTTTCAAATAATTTCATTTTTTTAGTAAATTGGAATCAAAGTGGTGCTACATATGTATTTAGCCAAAAAAAATAGTTGGAGAAGTTGTGGACATAATTAACTTATCTAGAATGAATCTTACTAGATCATATGTTTGACCAAAATTGATTTTTAGTTATAAATACTAAAATTTACTTGTGTTGATAAGTTGGCCAAAAGTGTGACACAACTTTGTACTTTTACCCCTATGCAGTTTCTCCAAATATGGAGTAAAATTCCCATGTCACAAAATAGACCAGAGCTTCTTCTTATGCCTAATGTCTCCATAGGAATGTGGTTCGATTCAACTCCTTTCACCTCCCATGATAACCAACACACAATTCTCAGAGACCTTGTGAAATGCACACAACAGAAGTCCAGAAAGCAGTAAAGAACCCACAAAGCATGCAAAATAGAGGCAAGTAACATGCCATAAATGTCGCCACACTTCATCCCATGCCATCATTCCACAATAAGCTTTTGGCTTCCTCGGGAATGATCACACCTTCCTCCCACAAACAAAATTCATTGAGCCTGACAACCTCATTGGCAAAGAAGTCCACCAACGAGTTGCCTTCTCGATAAATGTGCAAAATATGAGTCTCAACACAAGATTGCAACATCATTATATTATCCCTTATTAGATTATCAACACTCCAACTCGGCGAATGAGTGCCAAAAAGATAATTAATGATGTTCATGGAATCACCCTCCACCCACAACTTGGAGTAACCTTTACTAATGGAATAATTAACACTAATAACCACAACCTCCACCTCCGCACAATGATTGTTTTGAATTCCCAACAAGAGTGCCACCATGCCCAAGAGTCTACCTATATCATCTCTTAACACCCCCCCACAACCTGTAGGCCCAAGATTCTCCTTTGCTGCCCCATCATAATTAATTTTAATCCAACCAAAAGGAGGAGGTTTCCATCTAGTGTTAACTCTTTTGGCAAGGCTTGACTTCAGGATCAATAGAGAAATAGAGGTAACCTTCCATTTGGAAGTCACCAGCAGCTCAAACCTAGTGAAGGAATTAGAGGGGGTGCACCTATTAGAGTTCAACTGAATTAGAGCAAAGTTATCCAAAATAGCTCACTTGATCTCAATATAGAGACTAATGAGATTGAGTTTAGTATCCTAAAAAATCCTGTTGTTTCTTTCTTTCCAAAATCCCTAAGCAATATGCAAGACCATGAGATCCCAAAGCCAACACAAAATCATGCTAGAAGAGGGGCAGGATCATTGCTCATGGAACTTATCAAGGGAATCCAAAAAGACCCAACCAACATCCCAGAGACATAAATTTACTCCAAACAGAGAAAGAATAATTACACCCAAGGAGAATATGAAAAGCACTTTCACAATCTGCTTCACAAAGAGCACATCTGTTAGGAATCACAAAGCCCCTCTTACAAAGGTTATCCAACGTCAAGACTTTACCTTGCATAAGTAGCTAGAAGAAGACATTCACCTTCAGAATGAGATTCTTATTCCAAAGCTTTCCTTATAAAGGGAAAGAGGTAGGCGTATCCATAGAACTCAAAAGAGTAGATGCCACAAAAATTTGCCACTAGAACAAGGGGCCCAAATGACTTTGTCAGGTCTAGGAAAAGAGGGGATCCTGACCAAGCTTAAAAAGTCCTCCAAAATCCTTAAAGAAGGGTCCCAACACTCAAAATTATTCCATTCACCATCCTCAAAATAATCAGCCACCTTAGTTGCAAAAAGGAATTTACACATAGGAATAATAGGAGGGGCCCAAGGAATACAAGCCAGAGGGCAGGTCCCACACCAAGAGTCCTCCCAAAATAGAATACTAGTGCCATCAACCAACAACCACTTAACACCCCTAGAAATTAGGTCCCTACTCATCATAATATTCTTCCAAAAGCATGAACCTGAAGGAATCTCTTTCGAGGACAACATGTCCCACAGTCAACCAAAACCATACAAATACTTGTTATTCACTAGAGAGGCCCACCCTACAATCCCATTTAGAAGCCTCTAGACATTATTGGACAACAAAGCTTTATTAAACACCTTCAAGTTCTTAATACCAAGACCCCCCACATCTTAGGTCTACCCACAGAATCCCAGGCTACAAGGGGAATTCTGGACTTGGTCTCCACCCTAGACCACAAAAACCTTCTCATGATCTACTTCATTTTATCCTCAAACTTTAAAGGAATCATGAATAGAATCATAACATACAATGGTAAGTTATGAAGTGTAGAAGAGATAAGTTGAATTTTACCAGCCTAGCTGAGAAGCACGCCTTTCCATCTAGCAAGCTTCCTATTGAATTTATCTAGCAAACCCAACCAAAAGGATTTAGGGATTTTGGAAATGCACAATGGAAGTCCCAGATAGGAGGAAGGGAATTCACCCCTATTGCAGGAAATAATTCTAGCCAGCTTAAGCTGTAAAGCCTCAGGGGTATTAAGAAAAAAGATCCGACTCTTTAGTAAATTAACCTTTTGGCCAGAAGCCTTCTCGTAATCAGTGAACAACAAATTAACAACTCTAACTTCCTTCACCAAAGAAACACCCATCAACATGGTTTCATCTACAAATTATTGATGGGTAATAGGTGCACACCTAGATGAAGGTGAGAGACCACACAGGACACCAACCTGAAGCGCCTTCTAAATATTGTGACCAAGAGCCTCCACCATCAGAATGAAAAGGAAAGGCAAAATTGCATCTCGCTGCCTCAAGCCCCTCGAGCTTTAGAAGAAGGGAGAAGGAAAGACATTAACCAGAACAAAAAAGGAGGTAGAAGAGTTAAGTTGCTCAACAAGTTGAATGAACTTTCTACAAAATCCAAACCTATCGAAGACATTCAACAGGAATCTCCAATTCACTCTATCATAAGCTTTAAGCAGGTCTAGTTTCATAAAGAAACCCATAATCTTGGAAACACTCACAAAATGAGCTAATTCATGTACCATAACAATAGAATCAAGGATTTGAAGCCCTTTAAAAAACCACTCTGATGCTTAGAAATCAGGGAGGGCAATCCCTTTTTTAATATGGAGGTAAGCACCTTCAAAAATATTTTGTAAATTGAATTACAAAGGCTGATCAGTTGGAAATCACCAAAACTCCTGGCAGTACTCGACTTAGGGATCAAGACAATGAAATTCACATTAAGTTCTTTAAGAAGACATCTTGATCCAAAAAATTCCTTCGTGGCATTGATCACATCCTCAAAGATAATATCCCAACAGGATTGGATGAAAAGGAAAGGGAAGCCATCAAGGCTAGGGGCCTTGTTACCTTCAAAAGAGAAAACAACATCTTTGAATTTTGAGGCTGAAGGGATAGACACCAATTCCTTATTCAAATTCTCAGACACAACTCTAGGGATAACATCTAGAAAGGTATCAACACTCCTTTGATCCCATACCAAATCTTCTACCCAAAGGTTTTCAGAAAACTTGGCCATGATATTTCTCATAGATTCCTCATCCTCTAGTAGCATCCCATCAGTGTTAATCGAAGAGATGTAGTTAGATGCTTTATGGCATAGAGCAGTAAGATGAAATAAATTAGAATTATGATCCCTAGATTTAAGCCAAACAACCCTCGATCTTTGCCTCCAAAAATACTCTTCCTTTGAAACAACATCATCTAGTTGCTTGAGGAGATTATCTTGTAAAAGTTGTAAGTCCTCAGAAAGGCCTTCCAATTGGATGACCTTCTAGACATCCTCCAAATTCTTCGAGATAGAGTATTTGGAGTCAAAAATATGCCCAAACGACTCTTTTTTCCACTTCCTAAGTTTCTTCTTAACATAATTTAACTTCTTAGCAATTATGAACATAGCACTACCATCAACCTTAACCTTCCACCATTCTCTAATGCAATCCAAAAAATGAGGATCCCTGAGCCAAATGGCTTCAAAGCAAAATGAAAACGTCTTTTTCCTCCCAAACTTGTCCACAACAAAAGCAATATGAAAGTGGTTTGACCCACATCTCGTAATAGAAGACAACGAATAGGAAAAATCCATAAACCAGGACACTGAGATTAAAGAACTATCCAATCTAACTCGGATATTGTCTGCACCAACATGCCTGTTAGACCATGTAAAACTTGCTCCAGACAAGTTGACATCAATGAGGGAATTGTCATCAATAAAAATATGAAGTTCATACATACTCTCATGATTGGCTTGAGACCCACCCATTTTCTCGTAATCATACAAGAGAGTATTAAAATCCCCCATAACAAGCCAAGGTAGGTCAAAAAAACCAAGCCTAAGGGTCCCTAGATCATCCTAGAGATTTTTATGATTAAACTTCAGATTAGGTTCATACACATTAGAAATGACCCAGGAATAAGAGTCGCTGAGCTAGAAAAAAATAGTTTCAAAATGATTAAAACTACCAGCAATTGGGGTACCTCTCAACAACTTAGCATTCAAAAAGTGGCCACACCACCTGAAGCTCCTTCAGAACTTACCCCATGAAACCCAAAATCTTTAAAGAAGACATTCTTCAAGGATTCCAACTTGTCAATCTGCATTTTAGTCTCTTGGATCAGTAAAATATCTGGCTTATGATCCCAGACGGGATTTTTTAGGAGGTACTGCTTATGCAATTTATTCAACCCCTTAATATTCCACGAAATGATATTCATTTGCAAGAGGAAGGGGTGCTCTTAGAGCACATCTCAAACAAATTCTTTTGGATTCCCTCTGTGATATCCCTCTTGCACTCCCTTTCCCTACTTTTCTGCAGGGTAGGTCTGCCTTGACCCCTCGACTTAGATCCACAATCTGATTTCTGTCTTCTCGTTGTGACACCTTTATGAGGCTGATGAGGAGGGGAAGATGACAATTTTTTCTTACTACCTCGAACTTGGGTGCAACCCTCATCTTCTTTACTTACTGAATCAGCCACAACCATAGCACCCACCAGATACACACCAGATGGAGGAGACGACAGAAGTGTAGCCAACTCCAAAACAAGTCTTTTTGGGGAACACACTATTTTTGAGACATGATCCACATCTTACACAGAAGAGTGACCAACAACCTCCTCCCTAGCAACAACCAGATCAACGACCTCCTTCCTAGAAACAATCATATCCTTTCCAACCTCATTAGAAGGAGCAAGAGGGACATCAGTCTCACCCACCACTCCATTCTCAACAATAGTTTCAACTTGGTTCTCTTTTGGATCCTTCTTCTTCCACACCTTAGATTTCTTGACAACCTTAGGGGGAACTACGTTCAACTAAAAATATTTAGCCCAATGCCTGATTTTCTTACATTTGAAGCAAGAAAAAGGAATATTTTCAAAAACAATCTACTGCTTGCAAGCCCCTACCTTAGATTTCAAAGAGAAAAACTCAGGTAGTGTAGCATCCTGATCTATAATAATACAAAACCTGGCAGCCGCCAACCACTTCCTAGACCAAGTGGCCTCATCAATGGAGACAAACCTACTGAAAGAGTTAGCGACTGTCAAGAAAACATCTTCATCCCAATATTCTAACGACAGGTTAGGTAGCTTAACCCACACAAGAGTAGAATTAAAAGGCATTTTTATAAATCCATCCCAAGCTCCCATGGGCAAAGAACCAAAGAGAGGAACCAAAAAGACCAAGGCCCTTTCACAAACACATTTCTCAGGTACTCATCACAATAAAAGGCAAAGGAGAAGAAGCCCTTAGCCATAGCAACAACTTCCACTGACCCTTTAACACCCACTTATTATGCACCCATGCGTGAACTTCCTCAATATTAGGTCTAGGAACCAAAACCTTCCCTACCAGGGAAAAATCCATTATAACAATGTTTTTATCCACAAGAGAATCTGGGACATAAAAGGAGAGCAGCCCTTCCTCATTTAAGGATGAAACTGACTCAGCAACGAAACCTTTTCCTTTAAGTTTAGAGGAAAAAAGGTCTGACCATTTTTTACCCAACAGGGAAGAATTGCATTCTGTCTAATGCTCAGCCACCAAAGTACGCTCAATTTGGGGAAAGGATGAGTTAGCCACACAATATTCCACAGATGGGACCCACTCATTCTCCACAAGGACCTTAGGAACCGAATCCACCAAGGGACACCCATCAAAAGGCACCTTGTTAAAACCATCCACATGATTCTCCTCCAGGCACGCATCTTTGACCACCTCCTCACCACACGACACGTCCTTTCTAGCAGCTCCATCCTCACAACTTCTTCCCACCTTACCTACAACAAAATTAGAAAACCCCACCTCTGTATCTTGCCCAAACTGCTAGATGCCATGAAACCCCGAGCTTGAGTTCCAATTCAAATTGCTCAAGCCCACCACCGAACCAGTCCTCTTGCCAACAAATACTCCTCCAACGGTCTCCATTCTATGATTCCATTATGTGTTATTATCAACCCTTATCATCAATATTTGTTCATTCTTATATCAATGATACTCATTTATTCTAATAATTTGTGGAATCCTTGATTTAAACACTCCCACACAAGTGTGTGTACCATTGAATATTAGTTCCATACTATGCAATATCATGTGCAACTTATTGCTCCATGTGTCACTTGTGCAGTCCTTGCAACCATGGGAAAAAAACTAATTACCATAATCTAACTCATGCATAATTCTTTACATCATATTCTATCTATGTAACTTGAAGGATCATGTGACACCACATTACTTATAACTATTTGTTTCATGTTACATTTACATTCTTGCACATTAGCACCCATAGGACATGTAGTTCAAACCTTAGATAAAGCATCACACAAAAACACATAGTGATGTGTTATAGTTTCCTACATATTTTGGAATTATATCTTGACATGCCACACACAATGTGTGACTAGAATATTAATTGTTATTAGATGAAGTGTCATGCATCAAATAAAAATCCATTTTTAACTTCTATAATGATCTTTGTCTTCATAATCACATAAATTAAAAATGTACATTTGTCACAATATATTTGGAGATATATTTTATAGTTGTAAATTGACTTGTACACAACCACACATGTCCACAAGAGTTTACCATATAGAGAACATTCTTCTTAATAATTTTATTTTTCTAATTCTAGTATTATTTTATAATGATATATCTAGTTCTAGTATTCTTCTTTATCTTGACATTTCTTTTCCACACTTAGCACATATCTATGTCCTCATCTAAAGAATTGTCCCATAGACCACTTGGGATACACATCATTAGTGTTAGAGTAGTTCATCTTACATGCCCTATAAAATGATATTAGAGTATCTAAGCCTAGATGTCAAACCATAATATCTATTAGATTACAGGTTCTAAGCTATTATAAAATATATTTGGATGGAAAAGGAGAAGCGATGACTAAAGATGAAATTTCAAATTCACTTCATACTAATAAACCTTTCTATTCTACTAGTTTGTAGATGACATAATTTTTTTAATTTCATCAAAACAATTGTTAGTTAAATCTTTTGATGGGTAAGTCCCCCTATATTCCAAGTTAATTTCAACATTCATATGAGTTGTGTCTTACACACATGTGTAGTGCCCTCCCATTTGTAGCTTGTAGTTGTCAGATTGGTGGTTTAGCTTCATCATTTCCTCATGATTTTTGTGGTGATTGTATTATGGCTCTAAATGGTGTGTATGGACCATCTCATGTTCAAGATGGGGTTCCTTAACATGTTGCTTTTTGGAATTTTTTATGTTTACATGCTTGGTTTATCATTGTGCTTTAGTTCAATGATGTGCATTATATATGTTGTGATTAAATATGATCTTGAGTATTGATGATTCAATAAATAATTTATATGATAGATGTATGGATGTTATTTTATGCTTTATGCTATTGAACCATGTTGGGTGATTATGATGTACTTTGGCTATATATACATTAAGCAGGTATCCTTGATGTGTATTGAATGGTTATAGGTACAATGTTATTTCTCCAGCTAGCTATACAAATTTGAGCTATTCCCCAATGGTGATTATTTTAGAGATGTTACATTGGGCCTCCCTATCTATTCCTCGATACAGTATGCCATGTTTTCCCTATGTGTTCAATCAGATCTAAGTTAGGAATTATTTTGGAATCCCTATGCACCATGAATGACCAGTGAATGTTTGATGTAATAAATTGTATGTTTCCCACAAATTAAATACTAGGATTTTAAATAATTTTTATATTGATTATAATATATTATCTATGTTTTGAGAAAGGGGAAAAATAAAATGAAAAATTAGAAATAAATTTAAGATATTTTTTAATTAAATTGTGAAAAATCCTTAAGTTGAGAATTATAGGTTATGTTTGATTTAATTATCCTGTTTGAATTTTGAGTTCTACAAATTTAAATGAATATATATTTATAAGTATTTAAAATTTGAATTTAAATGATATGTGGTAATTATGAATGAATTAAAAAAAATATTTGGATTTTATGAAAAATGGAGGGGATTGAAAATTAAGAAATGATTTAAATGAATTTTAGATTATTTTTAATTCAAATTTGGAAAGGGGTAAATAGGAAAATGATTTATAATTTTATTATGCATTTTTGGGATGAAATGGGAGATGAAAAAACCCCTCTTTTGGGTGAATTTTTTTTTTTTTTTGATTGAGAACTCATGCAATCAGAGGATGAGTTTGACAAGGTTAGATTTGTTGGGTTAGGAATTGGGAGGGGATTTGTTTACCAATTCTTGTGAGCTCTCAATTGGCATGTGTGGCGTGCTCTTCATTCCAAATTTTGATCAAGTTGAAGCTATTTTACTTATTTCTATTAATTTGCTCAATTTAATTCAATTCAAAAATTTGAAATAGGATTGGGGGAGTGTAGAAACCTCCCAACGAAGTTCAATTTAGAAAATATTATGTACATTTTATTATTTTATGATTTTTTTTTTAAATTCCAAATATGGGGTTATAATACCCAATTTTTGAGAAATGTGTGAAATGTCAATTTGACATGAAAAGTGTGTGTTTGGGAACATTTAGAGAAAAAGGGTACTTTCAATTTTTTAAAATTGGAAATAAAATTTGAAGAAATTTTAATGGGGTTTTGGGAAAATTTTCTAGTTTTTAGTGTATTGAAAAATGTTTTAAATGAAATATGATGAATTTGAATATTTTAACAAAATTTTCCTTTGTGAATCATTGAAATAGTGCTTGTGGAAACTTGTTAGAAAATTTTGATGAAATTGAGTTTTGTGAATTATTTTTCATGCCATACTTGGTGAGTGTGAAGAGCCTAGGAATAAGGTATGAGATAAGGTATGGAAGTGGCTCCCAACGTGTCCCCAACCCAAAGTGTCAAGTAGGTTGATCATGGGTAAGGATTCATCTAATCAAGAGATAATTAATGAAACATGGTAATAAACTAACTAAGATAATGGATGCCCCTCTCATGCCTTGAATTCTTCTAAAGGCTAAGGATGTTTTTAAAGATATGCCAACTTGGGGAGCTTGGGTCTTGTAAGGTCAAGTAATCTCATTTGTATGAGAGAGGTACTAGATTCTACATGTACGATTACTGATGAGCACTGTGATGATACTCCCTACTAGCTCTCTAACACCTTACCCTAGTGTCTTGTGTGTTTGTGGTTTTCCTTTGGCAAGTTGGCCTAATGACGATCCTTGTGGTATCCTAGTGGTGAGTTACCACATGATATTTATATGATGTGCAATTGGTGAGTTGGCTCAATATGGATTTTGGATGTGACATTGGTGAGTTTTTCCAATGAGGATTGTGTTATGCCATTTGTGATTGTACCACATGATGACATGTGTTGGATCTATTATGTGATTTAGATGAATTTTTGATATATGATGCATATGTTGAGTGCATTCTTTGTGTATGGCATGTGTGTAATCCATTGCCCCATGTGTTTGGTGTGAGTGTTGTGATTGTGGCCCATGTGACTATATCCTAGCTTAGTGGAAGTGGATCTTTTGATTCCACAAGGTTGGGTGGAGTAGAAACCATCATTAGGGATTAAAGGGTTGTGGTGGAGTTAGTGATGAATTTAATGTGTTAAGGTTCTTATGCTTAATCATGGTTTCTTTATTTTTATGAAAATTGTAATATTGATGTTAAAGGGCCTCTCATTGAGACAAGATGTAAATATGATAATGGAAAGAGTGTTGGTTTAATTGCATGTCTTAGTGTTATAATCGAGCATGGTTTCTTTATGATTTTTATTATTGTACTATGAAAAGGCTAAAATGAACTTAGGAATCTTTCATTTGGGTTTAAAATTAATTTTAGATGCTTTATTTTTTAGTTGGGTGGCTTGGTATTTTACCAAGGTGGCATTGTCTCACCCAAAACTGACATGGGATGCCTAAAACTCAACCATGTCTACTTTGGTGGCCTTGTACCTTGTGGGGCAACATAGTTGCATATTGGGGAAAACTAGTCATCAATGGGATGCCCTGGTTTTGCAATCTTAAAACTCAAAATTTTGGTTAACATTGTTGGGATGTCCTAGTATTTACTTGGGCGACCTCGTTCCCCATAAAATACAGAATGTTAACCCTCTCTACCTCAACTAGCCAATGGTTTTATTAGCCTAATGCCATTGACGAGTAATTTTTATGCCTCCTATCAATTCCCATTTTAGTTTTTTTTTATCTTCTAAACCTTCGAAACCTAGTCGAAGTATCTTCCTCCTAGAAGTTGATCATTCTTCTTTGTTTTAGAGCCTCATATGCAAAAACCATGTAAAAAAAAGTTGTTCCTCATGGTCCCAAGGATCTATTTGTGATCATGTTCTTATTTATTTTCATTGAGAACTTTTGGCTTCTCTTGCCTCATTTTGTGTATATTCTACTAAGGTTGTCTGGTTGTCAAACCTAGAGTTAGGGAGATTATGCATCTAGTATTGTGAAGACTTGGGAATGTTGTAATCATTCATGGTTGGCCTTGGTTTTATCTTCAACACTTCTCATAGGTCAAAAGGTGTTGTGGAGTAG
Organism: Sequoiadendron giganteum; assembly: GCA_007115665.2. Lineage (NCBI taxonomy): Eukaryota > Viridiplantae > Streptophyta > Pinopsida > Cupressales > Cupressaceae > Sequoiadendron > Sequoiadendron giganteum. Next base: position 510,301,826 of record CM021108.1, on the reverse strand, counting down.
TTTTCTTCTACTTATGTGATGTCATGTTGTGACGAGACATCTTGGAAAGCATGTGGTTGTCTAGAAGTGACCCATAATAATTCCAATTAGTGGAGAGTTTGTGCCTCTTGGTTAAGAAACCTCTTGTGAAGGTTTTCCCTTTTCTTAGTGTTCTATTTTTTTGGGTGTGGATTGGGTTAATTTTAATGATGATGATGATGAATGGAAAATGAATTACTATATGTTAACTTCCCTACAAATATATTTTTTGGAATTATTGAAGTCCTTGATCAATTATTAGCTAATGGGATTATTTTGAATGAAGAATATGAAAAGGATAATATATTTCAAAATCCCATTCTTCTACTCAAATGGACTAAGAGAAAATGAAATCCCTAGAGGATATTATAGGAATAGTTCTTAATTTTAGTTTGACGTGGTTAAGAGAGAAGATTGAGAAATTGAACTATAAAGGAATAACCTTAATCTACACCAAAGAGAAGCTAGAAAAAATGACAAAGGAAAGGGATATGGGTGATGGTTCTTCAAATAAAAGGGAGGAGGTAGAAACATAAGAAATAACTTAAGAATATTAAACCTCCTATAACCAAGCCTATAGGAAATAAATAAATTATATAAGAAGAACCAAATAAAGTATACATAAAATTTTTAGTTTCATCAACACAATTTTTAGTTAAATCTTTTGATGGCTAAGTCCCCCTATATTCCAAATGAATTTAAGCATTCATATGAGTTGTGGATTACACACATGTGTAGTTCCCTCCCATTTGTAGCTTGTATTTATGAGATTATTTGTTTAGCTTCACCATTGCCTCATGATTGTTGTGGTGATTGAATTATGGCTTTGAATGGTGTGTATGAACAACCACATGTTCAAGATGGGGTTCATCAACATGTTGTTTTTTGAAATTTTATATGTTTACATGCTTGGTTATTCATTATTCTTCAGTTCAGTGATGTGCATTATATATGTTGTGATTAAATGTGATCTTGAGTATTTATGATTCAAGAAATGATTTATATGATAGATGTATGGATGTTATTTTATGCTTTATGCTATTGAACCTTGTTGGGTGATTATGATGTACTTCATCTATATATACATTGAGCAATTATCCTTGATGTGCATTGAATGGTTATAGGTATAGGGTTATTTCTCCACCTAGCTACACAACTCTAAGTTATTCTCCAATGGTGGTTAATTTTGAGATGTCACATTCGACCTCCCTATCTATTCCTCAATCATACTCAAATCAAGTATAGTATGGTTTTTGCACTATGTTATCATTAGTTTTTGCATTGATGTCAACCTCTAGTGCAGTCATGATGAGAAGGTGTTTGTGGTGTTCAAAAAGTGTTGTAGATGCAACAGGGTCACTTGGTTTCCAAGTGCTTCAGAGAAAAAATGAATAAAGAGTGTACAAGGTGACAGTGATGTGTTCTATGTTGTGCTGCACATTTCTTCATTCTTGAAGTTATGCTTGTGTAGTTTGGATGCAATGATCAAAAGCCTTTGAAGGTGTTATATCTAGAGTTTCGGGTTCTAGATCGTGTGATAGCAGAAGATTTTTTTGATAGTGTCTAGCTTGTGAAGATGGATATATGGGAGAAATGGAACTACTCCACATTTCTTCGCACAGAAGTTTCTTTTATTATAGATTTGGGAATGTGCTACTGATTCTTGTATCAATATTCCCTTAGATAGTTTGGTATTCAACTATTCTGCAAGATTGGTTCATGAATTGTATTTTAGTGGTAGTTTGATTGGTTGCACAAGATGATAGCATTTTTAGTTTCATGTGTTTGTGCTAGTGATTTTGAATATTTTATTGGTATTGGAATATTCCAAAATTTTGTGTAATGTTACTACATGGTCTGTAAGATGTTTTGGACTTGGTGAAGTATGAATTTGGTTTCTTGGTAGCATTAATGCTGGTTTTGCCAACTTAGCATGCTAGTGTTATTTATGGATGTGCTTCATGGATTGTGAAAGCCTAGTGTAGTATGTTGATGTAGAATTGGGTCCTGGTTAACCCTTGGTGTTGTCCACCTTCACTTATTTCCACTGTGGAATTGTTTTTTCTAACCTATTTGGTGGTTGTGTTGGCATATGGCTTGTAGTGTTATCATTGATGGAAACCTAAGTTGTTCATCAAGTCCACGGTTCAATATTGGTCCCTACCAAAAAATAGAGTAAAGAAATAGCTACTACCGAAAGTAAGAGTGAAGAACAGGCTATCCGATTAATACTGAGTCTGTCAACTAATATGCATCATTTTCTTATCTATTCATGTTGTGCATCTCAGGGAAGGTCATCAGGTATCTGTAATACCTTAATCTAGAGTTTTGTTCCTACGCATTCATTGGTGTACGATCTAGGAGATCTGGTGCACTAATTTTCTAGTTATCTATGCTAGAAGGCTGACTTGGCAAAATTAGCCGTTGTGGATGTTTATTAGTAATTTTTCAAATGTTTCTATGTTTGAATATGTTTATTTGGGTCCTCACTATTCTTTGACCGACTATGGGTTGTGCGCATAAAGAATTAGCTATGGATTTAAGCCGACAGTTGAAAAGTATTTTATGCTCTATGAAAGCCGACATATGAATGATCAAATATTTGGTAGCAGATATATATATGAGATCGGTTGTGTCATTTAGAAGAAGTGAATGTGTGTGATGAGAAGTATATTAGTTTGTGGTGCAAAATTCAGAAGGATAGTGGTATGAATTCATTTGTGCATGGATTTATGATGCGAATTAGAGAGCAGAGAAGAGCGAAGAGAAGAATCAGACAAAAGATCCAAAATCTGATCTATGAGCCTAAACGAAACTATAAACTGGCATAAGTAGATGCTACTACTTCAGTTCAACCTTTCAGATCATCTTAATCTGAACATTTTTTAATGAAGTGAGCCTTTCTATTTTGAGCAGTGAGCTATTGGTAGTGATCCTAAATGCAAGTGCATTCCCTTTTGTAAAACATATATTTGAGTACTCAAATTGTGGATTAACCTCCACCATGGTTTTTCCCCTAACAGGGTTTCCACGTAGAAATCCTTGTGTTATGGTGTTGTGGATGATTACTTTGTGTGTTTGCATCTTTCCTTTGGTTTAATGTTGAAATGGTTTAAATATCAGATTAATAAATTTCAAATTTGTAGAACACCAATTCACCCCCTCTCAGTGTTCCCTTGAGTCCAACAATTAGTATTAGAGCTAGCTCCTCAAAAGAATTTTAGCAAATTGAGGTGAATCTTGGAATGTGATCAACTCCGGTAGTATTCAACAACAAATTTTGGTGGCACTTGATGACCTTGATCAATCTAAACAAGAAGTTTGAGAATTGAAAGAAAATATTAGGGATCCTGATAAATTCATTCAAACATTGAAAGAACAAATTGTTAAATCTAGGGAAAAGAGGAAGGATCTCTGTGATTAGATTAAGCAGAAAGAGAGTGAAAACATGGATGATGCTCACCTGAATCAAACCTTGAAGGAAATAACTAAAGAATGTGAAAAGCTTGCCAGAAATAATGTTACCCTAAAGCATGAAATGGAATCCATGATGATGAAGCTAACTAAAGACATTGAAGATAGAAAGAAGAATGAGGAGAACCTTGCCCAGTCCTTAAAAGAAATATATGATGAATGCAGAAGAATAAATGGAGAATTCATTCAATTAGAAAATGAATTACAACAATCCAGAAACAATGAAGAAGAACTTGAAATCTTTTATTATTATTCTTAGGGATGAACTTGCTACTACCAATGAATACAAAAGGAATTTTAAGATTAGTTCTGTTAATCTTGATGAGCTGACTCAAGAACAAAAGAATGCTAAAGAAAAGTGAGGTCTTGGATATGAGAAAGGAGAAAATTCTAGATCTGGACAAAGAAATTCCAGGCAAGGAAATTAGATGAACAAAGATGGAAGGTATCTGGTAAGACAACCTAATGCTCAAAAGTTTAATCGTTACTATTTTTCTTGTAATAAATTTGGTCATATGGCTGCTCAATGTAGAAGTAAAATGAAATAAAGCAATTCATCATTCTCTGGTTAGTGTTTCAATTGCAACAAGTTTGGTCATAAATCAATTGAATGCAAAAATTTGTCAAACTACTCTATCAATAGAAGGATTGTTAAATGTTATACCCATGGAAGAATTGGGCATATTGCTAATCAATGCAGATCAAGAAGAAATCAATGGAATGATTGGTCTAGAAAAGGAAATATTGCGTGCTTCAATTGCAACAAATACGGTCACAGTGCAAGATTTTGTAGAAATAAAAATGTGGGCAAAAAAGGGCCTATATACAAAGACAAAAATACACAAAAAAATGATAAAGAAAAAGGAAAAATGATTGTGGATGAAATAAAAGACATATTAATTTTCACCTTGATATTACATATACAATTTATACCAAATTAGGATCACATCTTTCCACTATCAAGTTGCCATTTGTGGATAGTTTGGTCAAGTAGGAAGCATAATTCAAAATCTGCGTCATTCATATAGGTGCACCCACCTAGCTTTAGCAAAGCCTTAAGAGTAGAAGGTTCGACCATATTGGTGGGCCTTGTTAGTTGGCCAATAACACTGTGAGAGCTTGGTAACCTCTCGTGGTTCTTTCAAACCAGCATTTTTGAGACCCAACACTATTAGAACACAAAATTTCCATTTAAATTCTAAGGCTTTCCTATAATTATTCATTAAAAATCCTAAGTCTTTACCCACTTGCAATGAAATTTTCCTATCTTTTTGTCAAGAAAAAATCATCCTTTTTGCCATCCAAAATGCTAATACACCTTATACCTTACACCGCTGCCTTAATATTTAATTTTTATGTCCTTACCACTTTACCGCGACCTCCCACTAAGGGGCTCGTGGTATGGTGGTGGTAGTGAATAGTAGTCATGACAACCATTACCCCTACACCGCGTGTGGTCAACACAGTGACTGCAATGGCGCAATAAATGGTTAGAAGGGTTAGCAAGCAGTGAGGAAACACTTATCGCGCCATTGCTGGCAGTCATCTCATAGACCGTGGTGGCCATGGTGAATAGGAGGAAGTAGTTGAGAGTGGTTATCACACAACCATGGAGGGTTAGATTGGAGACTGCAGTTACCGTGGTACCACCACCGGTTCATGTGGTGACCGCGGTGACAACGGTAAAGGTCAGCGAGGTGAACAACGAACAATTAGCGAATAGCGAGGCAACTACTACCACACCATGGTTGGTTGGAATGGAGACCGCAGTAGACATGGAGATAACCATCGCGGTGACCAAAGATGATAGTGGAGGCCATGGAAAAGTCAAAATACTGCTATACCATGGGGTACGAACAATGTGACTACGATAGAGCTTTAGGCATAAAATAAAGCCATGGGGAATGAATTAAATAAGAGTGATTAAAGTATTAAAGCAAGATCAAAAGAAGGATCATAGTTTAAATATTTTATTTGTCGATAAGGCAATATAATCAAATATGTTATTTTTTGTCATAGAATGTGCACCGTTTCTGTTTGAAATATTGAAGGGTCATGATCCTTGATGTGTAATGTATAAATGATTTGAAAAATCAGTAGAGAAAGAGAGAAGAGGGGTCAGATTTTTCTGACTCAGAATGAAAATAATGTAACAGACCTTCCTGAAACAGGATCAATGGAGATAATTGTTTTTAACTGATGGTTTTCCTTTCTGAGTTTAGTTGTTGAGATGCTATGATTTGTATTAATTTTATCTTGGTTCTCTCCAATACGAAGTTTTTTGATCATTAGAGTTAAGTTATCAAGCATTAATTTTGACTCATCAAGGTGCACATTTTAACTTTGTGTGATTTTATTTGCTGGTGTCTCAAGTCAGAATTAAAACCCTTCAAGTAAGTCATAGTGTTTGAGATATTTCTTTTGGATGATTAAAGTAGAACCAAGTTAGAAAACATTCCAACGTAATTTATGCAGGCCGTAAATAAATGAAATTATATGCCAGTCATAAGATTTCATTTTATAAATTGCCTAACAACTTGAAATTAAACCAGAAAAGGAAAACACATGTCATTTTCTATTTTTGACTCTATTGCCCAATAGATAAAAGGAACTGATCTGTCATGTCCTAGAGGATATAATTCATTATAAGCAATTTATTCAAATACCTTTCATTTGTGCAGTAGGAGTAGGAGTAGGTGTAGTAATTTTATCTGTCCACTACCCTTTGCCATTGTGGGTAGATTGATCAACCAGGAAACATATTTCAATCTGCATTGTTCATTTAGGTACACCCGCCTTGGTCTAGCAGAACCTAAAGAGTAGAAGGTACAATTGCATCAATTGGCCTTGTATGTTGGCCAAAAGTGTACTAAGAGCTTGGAAAACTCTTCTAGTTAAAAGCTACATTTTTGATACCCAATAGTTTGGCAACTCCGCTAGGGACAAACATTAGAAAATTGGTTCCAACCTTTCCATTTACAGAGTCAACATAGTTGCAAAATCGGTCGCCAATCAGAGAATCATAATTGTGTAATTTGCAGCTCCCCATCTGAGTCACACACACAACAATTTGGTGACTTTGCTGGGGACACATTCTAGAAAGTTTTCATCCTTTCCATCTATTGAGTCAGCAAAGTTTTACATTTTTGGAGATTCCACTGGGGCAAACCAAAACAATCTTTTTCATTTTCCTACTTTTGGAAAAGTAGGTGGCGACTCTATTTTATTTGATAAATAATGCATGGGTGTTGTGAAATAGTAACATTTTATCAAGATGGCAAAAGCAAAAAGAAGACATTAGTCAATAAGAGAGTTGAAGGAATTGAGGCAACAAAGGCTACAATTGGACCAATAGATGCTACAAGTGAACCAACAATTGCTGCAATTGGGAGTCAAAGGTGCTCAAAATACATCACCAAATAGGCCATCATACAGTGAGAATGAAGACACAAGTGCCAAGAGATCTTGGACACCACAAGTGCCCCATGATGTAATTGAGAATTTTGATAATAAAGGTAATATACTCTATTCACAACAAAATATTTTTGATGAGTATATTCAATTTGAAGAGAGAGGAAAAAATCTTGTGGATGCCTTTTTGATATAAGGAGATATAAGGGAGAAGATGTAAAATCTCTGTACAATAGGATGGTAGACATTTCTATGTAGTTACCTCCTCATTTTAGGCCAACAAGACCCACATTTGTTGCACAACTTCTAAGAGCATCATAGCCTGAATCAGTTTATTGGCCGGAATCATCAAAACAATGTGCCTTGGATGCAATGAATAGACTTATTGATTCTATACTTGGGAAAAGGTATGTGGATATTACAAATAGTGCTTTAGAAGCTACAATAGAAGAAGGTATCATGTTGTCCAATAGTGAAGATGTGGAGAGTTTCTCTTGCATAACAGATGGTGAATCAAATTGTGAAGATGAAATTGGGGATGTTGATCTTCAATAGGGTGATTCTTGCAGTTCTTATAAAGATGAAGAGGTTGGAGACATGGTAGAAGATATGGAAGCAAAGACATGTTCACTTAGCAGAGAGAAAGTTTCAGACTTGTTAACTCTTGAATACCAGAAGTATGCACATAAATATGATTTCAGAGTTTTGGCTCCAACTTCTATCTGCTTTGACAATGAAGATACTGGGTGTGACAATTCATATGACCCCACGTGCATCTCTCACAGTGATGAGGAGTTCTTTGAAGATGGTCAAAGATCTATTTGTGTCCAAGAAGAGGTATGTGATTTGAATGATTTTTGCCTGCAAGAAAAGGATGTTGGTTTGCATATCATTGATGATGAATGTTCAGTATTTGTTGATTCAAGTATGTGTGAGGTTGACTATCTTGATCAAGAGTATGTGTCAATGACAATTGATGATGGAAAAGAACTAGAAAGTATTTATGATTTGATTGATTCAGAGGATGTTGATGAGACAATTTTTTTTGATTCCTGTGATAAGAATTTAGATTTTCAGGTCCTAGTACAGCTGCTGGATCATTCAACAACATATGATAATGAGAAATATTTTGTTGAATATAGATACACTTTGTGTGCTGAAGGTGATAAATATTTTTCTTATGATGATAAGAATGCTGAAATGTAGAGGAGTGAAATGAGTACAATTCAAGTCGAACACAATGACTTCCTGAAGGTTTTTAATGATAGTGCATGTTGCAGGGCAGGTGGAATGGATCGTTTCAAAAGAAACCTGGTGAGCTTTAACCAAAACAAATTCTATGACAGAGGAATGTGTAGGTTTTTTCTTTTGGGGTGGCTTGGGGCCAACCCTTATAGTTTAATTTTTTAAACCAAAGTAGGTACAGAGGATTAAGGATTTCCAGTGCATGGACAATTCTTAGCAATGCCTCTTTAAAAAATTCTCTTCCATGCACAGTAGTTTAGGGTTTTCCACTTCTCCATTTGCTCCATCTTTCATATTATTCATCTGTTCATTCCCTCTATCTGCCATCACCTTCATTTTTCATATCCTTTGCTTGGTCTGATCTACCATAGAATTCTAGATTCTTGCAGTGATTTTCAAATCACTTATCCCCAACAAGAGCCATTGCTAGAACCCAAAATTTATGTTTAAATTCTAAGGCTTTCCCATAATTCTTCATTAAAAATCCTAAGTCTTTACCCACTTGAATCGAAAATTTCCTATCTTTTTGTCAAGAAAGAATCATCCTTTTTGCCATCCAAAATGCTAATAAACCTTATACCTTACACCACTACCTTAATATTTAATTTTTATGTCTTTACCACTTTACTGTGGCCTCCCACTAAGGGGCTCACAGTATGGTGGTGGTAGTGAATAGCAGTCATGACAACCGTTACCACTACACCGCGTGTGGTCAGCACAGTGACCGCGGTGGCGTGGTAAATGGTTAGAAGGGTTAGCAGGCAGCGAGGCAACACTTACCATGCCACTGTTGGTAGTCATCTCACACACCATGGTGGCTACGGTGAACAGGAGGAAGCAGTTGACAGTGGTTATTACACAATCATGGAGGGTCAGACAGGAGACTGCGGTAGCGTGGTAACGAGTAACGGTCAATGACAATCAGAGGTAGTGGTTACCGCGATACTGCCACCGGTTCACATGGTGACCACGGTGATAGTGGTAAAGGTCAGTGAGGTGAACAATGAATAGTTAGTAGACAGTGAGGCAACTACCGCCACATCGCAGTTGGTTGGAATGGAGACCGCGGTAGTGTGGTAGACATGGAGATAACCATTAGGGTGACCATAGATGACAATGGAGGCCATGGAAAAGTCAAAACACCACTATACCACGGGGTACAAATAATGTGACCACAGTAGAGCGGTAGGCATAAAATAAAGCCACGGGGAATGAAATAAATAAGAGTGATTAAAGTACTAAAGAAAGATCAAAAGCAAGATTATAGTTTAAATATTTGATTTGCCGATAAGGCAATATAATCAAATATGTTATTTTCTGTCATAGAATGTGAACCATTTCTGTTAAAAATATTGAAGGGTCATGACCCTTGATGTGTAATGTATAAATGATTTGAAAAATCAGTAGAGAAAGAGAGAAGAGGGGTCAGATTTTTCTGATTGGGAATGAAAATAATGTAACAAACCTTCTTGAAACAAGATCAATGGAGATAATTATTTTTAACTAATGGTTTTCCTTTCTGAGTTTAGTTATTGAGATGCTATGATTTGTATTAATTTTATCTTGGTTCTCTCCAATACAAATTTTTTTGATCATTTGAGTTAATGTATCAATCATAAATTTTGATTCATCAAGGTGCACGTTTTCACTTTGTGTGATTTTATTTGCTAGTGTCTAAAGTTAGAATTAAAACCCTTCAAGTAAGTCAAAGTGTTTGAGAGATTTCTTTTGGATGATTAAAGTAGAACCAAGTTAGAAAACATTCCAGCATAATTTATGCAAGCCATAAATAAATGAAATTATATGCCAGTCATAAGATTTCATTTTATAAATTTCCTAACAACTTGAAATTAAACTAGAAAAGGAAAACACATGTCATTTTCTATTGTTGACTCCATTTCCCAATAGATAGAAGGCACTGATCTGTCATGTCCCAGAGGATAGAATTCATTATAAACAATTTATTCAAATACCTTTCATTTGTGCACTAGGAGTAGGAGTAGGTGTAGTAATTTTATTTGTCCACTACACTTTGCCATTGTGGATAGATTGATCAACCAAGAAACATATTTCTATCTGCATTGTTCATTTAGGTACACCCACCTTGGTCTAGCAGAACCTAAAGAGTAGAAGGTACAATTGTAGCAATTGGCCTTGTACGTTGGCCAAAAGTGTACTAAGAGCTTGGCAAACTCTTCTGGTTAAAATTTTCATTTTTGAGACCTAACACACGTCCTCTCAATTTTGTATAGGAAAGTTTCACCTTCTTATCATCTAGGGTACCTTCAAAGTCAAAGTATTTCTCCATTTTTGTTATGTAATCCAAAAATTCATCTGAATCCAACTTACCATTATAATCCTGTGGATTGAAATGTTGTTTAGTGTTCAGTCTAGTTAGGAATCTTATGAACCTCTCTTCTCCCTGATCAAGACTAGGTTTCTCTTCTCTTGCAACTTCTTCTTGCTCTCCTACTTCATCACTTATGTCATCAACTAGTTGACCTCTTCTCTGGGCCATTTCAACTGCTTCCAATCTTGCAGAAATTCCTCTCAACATCTCTATTATAGTTGGGTCTACATTTCCATGTGCTCCATTTCCTCTACCATTTATTCTTCCTACCATTTATGCACAAGTCCTCTACAATTGCAGGTCGGATCCTCAATCCGCCACCCTACAAAAAAATTTCAACAAGATTATGCAACTTCCGATGATCTTGCAAGGAATGAACCTCACTCTGGTACCATTTTGGTGCAACCATGATAGGAGGGTCCACAAAGAGAATATTCCAACCATGCAACAAGAGTCACACAATAGAAGCGACATGAAATATGGAGGCAAATTTAGATGCAAACATTTGTATTATCTGAAATATTGATTACAAATAGTCTGCCACATTCGATCTTATAGATTCGGTGCACTACCTTGATTACAACAAGCTCAAAATATAGTGCTCATACATGCGAGTTAAAATATTATAGATCAATATATATATACATCTTATTATATATTCCTAATTCTATCACCTCCATCTAATGGTTTAATACTAGATTTATATCACATCCACAGGTCAAGAAACATCTGTGTCAGCCAAAGATCACCACAATCTTTGAGGAGAAAAGTGTAACATGTACAAGAACAGGTCGGCCTCAAATCTGAAATTCATCCATGGTAGATACGTAAGATGAAGTTTGGACCTAAGTGTCAGGTTGGGGACACTCCATAAAATAAACATAAACACACTGTGAGGATCCACAGGTCACAGGAAAGATCCGTGATTGATCCAACTAGCCGTTAGGTTTTGAAGTTATTCTGGGGCCAGTCCCAAAAAATGTCACATACTCCAAAAGCGATAATTTGCCAAAAAAATATCCAAATGAGATAAAAACTTCGAATAAGAAAATTGAACATGTCCGCAATGAATTCCTAGGTATAGAAGATATGGCGAGAAAACACGAAGAAATGCCAGATCTACCAACTTGAACTAGAACAAGAAAAAAACAAGAAAAAAATTGAATGAAGATGTTTTTGGTTGATGCAAGATTTCCAAGAACCAAGGATGCTCCTGCATCAATGTACCACAAAGTGGTTGGCAGTTATTCTTATATGCATACAAGTGTTGATTTTCTCCTCATCCAACATGTCATCTATGGACTTGTGACCTTGAGAAACTTATTTTCCCTAATATATTTGTGGAGGTGTATTTTATCAAAGAGATATCTAGGTGATATGACCCTAAGAAAGGGTTACCAAAAGTGACAAAGGAGCCTCATTACTTGATATCACACGTAGTCAAATTATGGAGGTATTTGGGTTGAATCCTTCTACCACCATTTCTATTTGTTTCAATGCATTATATAAGGAGTATGAATGAGATAAGTATGGTTATAGGTGACATGTATTGCTAAGGCACAAAAGGAGGGACTTATGGAAAAGAGATGTGTGGTTCACACAAAATGAGGTAGAGCCATTTGATTGTGATGAATTTGAATCCTATTTTAAGAATACCTACTATGGTGAATGTCAGGTTCTTAGGATGAAGTATGACTTGAAAATGCATGTTCCTCTGATGGTTCTAGCTGTGGATATCCAAAATAGGGATTCAAAAAGAGAATTTAACTATGCTTCTTATATTATAGAGGAAAGTCATAAACAATTGATTGATTTGAAGGATTTCAAACCTCCATTATGTTTCACAAAATATTTTGTGCTTATGCACATGATGTTATGGATTGTTCACAAGGCATGGAAAAATTTCATGAGGCTAAGAATAGTTGATGAGGAAGGAAATTATTTTCTTGTCTAAATTTGGACTCATATTTGATATTAGAACTACCCTAATTCAAATTACAATTCTTTTTATGGTGGGATGAAGATGGGGATTTTGGAAAATTTGGGTGTAAAATAAACATATAAAATTTCTAGGGTTATTAAAGAAATTATGAGGCCATTAGAATTCAAGGAAAATACTAATTTGAACCACAATTGGGGAGATTGGTACCTTCACATGCATTGCACTTAGATTAGAGTCTATCAAGGTTTGGTGAAACCTCATTTTTTGCCAATCTATGTTTCAAATAGATTGTCTTTCATAAATATTATGTGGCAATTGGATCCCATGGTTAAAGAACACTTTAGAGGGTCAAAAAATGGATCCTTTATCCCTACCCAATTTTCCCACTCTCACTTTGCAGTCACCCCAAAGGAGGGACTTGACAATTTTGCAAATATGTTGAGCAATAATAGGTTGAAGTTAGAAAGGGTCAGAAATTGGAACCCCAAGATCTTATTTAATAAAGAAATAAAGGATAGAGGTAGATATGGATTCTACCATCATTTCCTATATATAGAGGATGTTATAAGAAATTTTCCTCTAGATGTTGTAATAGTTGAAAGAAAAAAGAAATGGATGCATAAATTTGATGTTGAAGAGGAAAGGGTGAAGGTTAATCATCTCTAGGTCATCCCTTATACACAAATAGAGGACCCTTTTAAAAGGGAAATGGAAATGATTGACGGTTATAGAGATGGAAGTTTATTTAATAGAGTTAAGCAGGCTAAGGAAGCTGCTAAGGTAGATAAGGAGGAATAGGAAACCAAATTTAGGAGCCAGGAAACTCATTCATCTACCGAAGGCTCTCCTACTCGGCTATTGGAAATAGAAGAGAGACCTAATGTCAACCCACTTGTTTACTATTCAATAAAAAGAGAGGAAGGAGGAGATACAATAGATGTGGAGTTAGTAGAGCATGTTCTTGGTGATGAAGAAGTGGAACAGAGATTCCCCTCCCCTATGGTTAATGATGGCATGGGCTCCCCTATCCCTAATGAAGAAAATGTTGAGAATGAGGAGGATCAAGGCCTATAGAGAATTCATGGATTATTATTCCTTTGTTTGGATAAAACAATTCAAGGAATTTTTCATTCAGGTGAACAGAAATGATATAAATGACAGAATTGAGAAAGTGAAGGAAGAGGTAGATCCTTCATTGCATGATCAAGTTGAGAAGGAAGAAGAAGAAAATATAATGCAAGAAATTTTTGCAATCACTCCTATTGAAGGCAAAAAATTGGTCAAAGAAAGTGGCATTATTTTATTTCTTGGGTGGAATATTACTTCTACTATTGCATTGGATACAATAAGGAATGATCCTAATGCATTCATATCTGAAAAATAATATGATGATAAGGTTTTTAGCTTTGGTTTTAGTGTGAGACTGCATACCCTAGAAATCTGGTCAATGATACCAAATATACGAAATCTGAAACATCAAATAAGTGGAAAAGATTATTGGAGATGTTTTTTCAAAAGAGCTTTAGAGATCAAACCAACACATGCAACAAAGCTCACTGTGCATGAAACTATGCTAAGTGGTGATACTAAAAAAATATCATAGGAGAGATATGATAAGTTGTTGGACAATAATTAAAAATTATTGGATGAATACAATAAGTTAAGGGAAACTACTACAACTCAAGGGAAATAAAAAAAAGTGCCTCTACCACCTTCTACTTCCACACAAGATCTCTCTACATAGGAAAAAGAAACATTATCTCTGAGAATTCAAAGTTTGAAGAGAGATTTTAAAGCAACTAAGGAGGAAGCTAAGAAGTTTGTGAAAAATGTTATAGATGATACTCTAGGTCACAAAATTTCATATTTCCTGCATAAATTGGACAATGTGTGAAAAGTTAAAAAAAACATTCATGAAACTTACAAGAAGAATGCATAGGTTCAAGAAGCTTTTCAGAATACTTAGATTAATTGGAGCACTAGGGTAGGAGCATTGAAAGAAGTGGAGATAACTATGGAAGGTGATCTATAAGTTTCACCTAATGTGTGACAATTGATCAAGGCAATTGGATTGCTTGGAGATATTTCTTCTTTCCAAAGAAAGCTTGATTTCTAGTTCAAGGGCAAGCTGAAATTATTTAGAGATATGAAGGAGAATAAATTTCCTAAGATCCTAGATGATGTAGGAGAAGTAAAAGGGTTCACTAAGTGGAAGGATGATTTTGGGACAATCGTCCCATTAATATCAGCATTCATATACAAAGATGGAAAAGCAGAGCTATCTCAGTTAAATAACTCTTTGGATGAGATATTTAAGATGGAGATAAATTTTGATATCTTTCTCAAGGAAGCCAGGGCTATCACAGATGCAAGGTATAACACACACAACACTAAAGTGTGGAAACTATTTGAGGTTGAATGGCCAAGTGAGGAAGAGTACAATGCATGGCTTGAAAATTTTACAGATTAAGCCTATGTTGTATCAATGTTTAAAAACTATCTCCTCCCCAATTCAAAAATGATTGTTGAGATATGTTGATATGGAAGTCTTTCTTTGTCTTTTCCCCTTTTATACTTTATGTTCCACAATTTTGGAAGCTTGTGAAAATAATGTCTTGCTCGTGGAGCAACTATCTTCTTTGATTGAGTTCCTTTTGGAAGGTGGGAATATCTTCATCAGCAAATGAATTTTTTTTTGTCTCATGTAGATATTCCCCCATGAAAATAAAATATAACTATATTTTGGAATTTAATTGTAATTTTCAAATGAATATATTACAAGTGTCAATTGGCTCAAAGCTTTTTTGATCCCTTGTTTTATAAAAGGGATTTCAAGGCCATTGACAAGGTTGTTGATTGATCTCCAAGAGAATTTGTAATGCAAGCATAGAGCATTAATTTTGAGTCTGGTCTTATGTTATAGAGTCTATAATTTCTATAAGATTTAATGTTGTAGGATAGTACTAACATATTTTGAATAGAATGGTGAAGTTTTGAATCCATTTCTCTCCAATGTATTATTTGCACAAGTTTTTAATAAATATGATAAAAGATCTTTCATCCAGTCTCCATTATGTTTCCAATGGTGGGTGTTCTTTATTAAGGCTCTAATTCAAGGAATTAGTTAAATTACCTTAATAGGAACATAGATTTGTGCAATTAACATTTGGATTTGATAAGTAGTTTTTGTTTTAAGATATTAGGTGTTGATATTGTAACACAATATTGCAATAGCTTTTAGTGTTAGGAATAAATAATTGTATGCATCATGGTTTGTAGAAATTTTGACTCCATGCCCTGATATAAGGTATTGGTTATGATTTAGTGTTTGAATTTTGAATTTATAAGTTCTAGAATCATTCACAATCAAAAAGAAAAATTATAAAATTTCCATTTCAATTGAAGTTATGCTTCACGATGTTCATGGTGAACTTTTCATTCCATCGATTTGAATGTTAAATACTTTAAAAGATTTGCCAAGTCTTTAAAATCCTAATGTATCAAGTAGTAATTAAGAGAATGAATCTATTATTTATAGTGTATTAGATTAATTAACACAAGATAATCTAAAATATATTGTATGGGATCAACCTCCTAGGTCTTGTAAAGCCCAAAGCACATGAGAAAATTTATTGAGAATTTCTCTGATTCATTGGACAATCCTCCGAATAGCTAACCATTGGAAGATTGAAATTCCATAGGTTATTTGTGATATCCAATTGGTTTTTAAAAAACACCAACAAGAACAATTGCTACAAGCACATACACAAGTTCCATTGCAACAACCATAGTTTCAAATCCTTCCACTAACACCAAGAAGTCCTAGCTTATGAATACAAGAAAAAATCCTATAGGTCAGCCTAAATGAAAAACCATAACTACAAGTCCTAATGACCCATCTAATACTATCCCTGAAACTACAAGTATGGAACCTGCAACCCTAAAATTGTAATTACAAAATGAAGAGTTACAAAGAGAATTGGATAGGGTACAAATTCTTGTTGCAAATACATAAATGCAAATAAAATATTATTTTTTAAAGTTGTGAATTCCATATCCCCAACCTTCTAGTTCTCAAAACCCACCTCACTCCACACCACAAACCACCCAAGCAACTAGTATGCATACTCCTTCCACTTCTAGTAAATCAATTCCCATTTCCCAACCACAAAACACTTAGTCGGGTGGAAATATTCCTATAGGTCAGCCTAAATGAAAAACCATAACTACAAGTCCTAATGACCCATCTAATACTATCCCTGAAACTACAAGTATGGAACCTGCAACCCTAAAATTGTAATTACAAAATGAAGAGTTACAAAGAGAATTGGATAGGGTACAAATTCTTGTTGCAAATACATAAATGCAAATAAAATATTATTTTTTAAAGTTGTGAATTCCATATCCCCAACCTTCTAGTTCTCAAAACCCACCTCACTCCACACCACAAACCACCCAAGCAACTAGTATGCATACTCCTTCCACTTCTAGTAAATCAATTCCCATTTCCCAACCACAAAACACTTAGTCGGGTGGAAATATTCCTAGTGGAAGTGGAAATAAAATAGTGGGGGAAAGAATACCCAATCTAGAAATTAGAATATTGGTGGTCAAGGTGGTGGTGGATCTCACACTAGTTAGAGAGATCATTTCACTAGAATACCTATGAATCTAGATAGATACAATAAATTATGCTTTGTTGGGATACCTAGCTATCCAAATCCTCTCCTAGGTGACATAATAAATGTGTTCATTAGATTCTCTGGAAATAATTCTATAAGAAGAGAAGATCACCTAAGGTCCTTTAATAATATGATATATGACTTTGAGGTGGAGGGTGAGGATGTGATGATGATTTTTTTATGCAATCACTCACTAAAGATGCCAAAGATTGGTATAGAAGCTTTCTAGTAGAAAGACTTGGGTCATGGGATGAATTCAAATGAATGTTGAGAGATTAGTATGGTGATAAAACTAATCCTAGATTCATGTTGAATGAATTAAACAACATTTATAAATGATAAAATGAAATGGATCTAATTTCAATACCATATTTCAAAAACCAGTGTATAGGCTACCTATTGGTTTGAGGCCAAATGATCAAGTATGCTTGGTTACTTATTGTAATGATTTTGATTCCAAGATGAGTTATTATTTAAGGGATAAGGACCCTCAAAGTTTGAGAGATGATTTAAAAATTGCATTTCATATAGAGAGTAACCAAAAATTATCTTGAAGATTCCAAAACAAGATAAGGGATCAACAGAAAAGGGATCTTCTGTTGAGGAGAAATTGGTTAAGATCATGAATACAGTGAAGGACTTGAACTATAGGCTAGACAAGAAAGAAAAGGGGTTAGGAGGTGACAAATCCAATTTCCAAAAAAATGAAAGACCCCCATGATTATAGGATTTCCCATACAACACAAACTGGCATAATGGCTATCTAGTTCACAATAATAAAAAAAATGCACAAGGTCAAGTTCCACCCAATCCATTTCAAATAAATAATGCTAATTTTTTTGATGAAACTCCATGGTGTGTGCCTTTTTATTTAACACAAAATCCTCTTCAATGTGCAGCTACAAATTCCTTAGAGGAGGAAAAAATTATATTTGTTGATTATAGTTCATCTCATGACCATAGTGAGGAGATAAATATTCTTATGAATATATATGATTTTTTAGATGGAGAATTTTCTTTTGAAGAAGAACCTCATGAGGTTGATATTGATAATTAACGATAAAAGGAAAGAATATACCATGAACAGGTCTTCTTTGATGAAGATGGTGAAAATGATTATAATTTTTGTAATATGAAAATAGATGAGCCTAATATATGTTTGAGAAGACCATCAAATGAAGAAATTGAAATAATGACAACTACACTAGTTGCAAAACCTAGAAATAGTTACCATCTAAGGAACAAAGTTGCTAATGTTGATCAAGGTAAGGTAGGAAACATATTTATTAAAGAGCGGAATGCAAACAATAAGGGGTTAAAATAAGAGAGTAAAGTGGATGAGGAAAAAGCCAAGGAAAATAAGAGAAGTAAGATATGGGACAAGAAGAGTGACACAACAAAATTTGATGGTGAAGTTGTTTCCCTTGCTGTGAAAATGCTCAAAGTCAAAATAATGAATAGGAGAAGAAAGAAGAAAAGAAAAAGGTTGAAGAAAAATGTGAACAGTAGAAGTACAAGATTGATGAGAAAGGTATGATATCTAATGACCATCCTAAATATAATTCTATAGACATGTTCCAATTGTTTTCATAAGTTAAGGTCACAATTCTTTTATTGGAAATAATGAGAATTGATGAACATAAGAAAAATAAATTTGTGCTTATCAATGGTGTGGCTATAGACTGTAATGAAAATATGGTGTCTACTCCACCTAAAGTGAGTAGGATTGAATCAAAGGATAATGTTTTCAAGAGAGTAATCACTAAAATCCATCAGATCTACTTGGGAACTACTATTACCTCTTGTCCCAATCAAGTAGATACTTTCTATTTAACTCTAATAGTCGATGGAAGCTACTGATAAATTGCATGATAGATTTAGGAGCCTCATCCAATATTTCACCAAAATAAATTATGAAGGAAATGGGATTATATATTAGAAGTGTTTATGTAAATTGTTATGTCATGGATTCAAGGGAGGTACCTATCATTGGGGTTATCAATGATTTCCCATTCAAACTTGCTTCCTTCCTTGATAAGGAATTTACAATGAGTATCATAGTGGTGGACATACCATCCAATTATGGAATGTTGTTATCTATAAAATAGAGTGCATCCATGGGAGACAGTATATAATGTGATATATCATATGGTACATTCCTAATAGATGCTAAAGATATCAAACTTGTCAAGGAATCTAGATTTCCACATATGATAGAATTTTCCACCTCTGAAGATAAGATTCACTTTGTTGGCACTAGTTTGGATGACTTTAGAATAGAAGAGTTACAAGAAAAATATGACAAGTAGCATGCACCTTCAGATAGAGAAATGATAATAACCTTTGGACAATGTACTTTAATGGGGCATGTTCAAAGGAGGGACTAGGTGACGGATTGATTTTTATCTCTCCTAAAGCTTAAACCTTCAAGTTTTCATTTTCATTACTACTTGGATGCACAAAGAATGTTGCTAAATATGAAGTTTTGTTGTTGGGATTGAGACCAAATGAAAAGCATGGGATAAATAAATTGAGATTTATCAATGATTCTAAATTGGTTCTATCCCAAGTTAGATCAAATTTTGTGTCAAAGAACAAAAGACTGAAGTAGTATAGGAATTCTATCTGGAATTCTATAAAATAATTTGATACCTTTGGTATTGACTGGTGAGAGAGAAATAAAAATCAATTGGCATATTTACTAGCCAATATTTCACTTTGACCAAATGACATGACATTTGTAGGCATTTCCAAGGTGGAGGTGCAAACTAGACCATCAATTCCTAATAATATATAGAATAAATTTTTTTTCAATGATGATGAAGACATATTAAAGTTCTTGTAGTGCATAGATTAGTATGAAGGTTAGGAAATTGACTTTGGGGCATTTGTGGAAGTAGTGGATGGAAAGGGAATAGTGTTTTACAATGAGATAATTCAGCTCAAGACTAACAAGATCCCAAAGGGTATAGTAGCCTTGGAAAGGATTTTTTATGGCCCTAATAAGACTAATGCTAAAAAAAATCCACTCACAAAGATAATTTAGAAGAAGTAATCCTTGGTAATAAGAATTCCCCAAAAAAGGTTTATGTGGGCAAAAAGATGAAGTACCGGGTTATAGCAATGTTAATTTATTTTCTTAGAAAGTACAGGCATGTATTTTCTTGGTCATATGATTATTTAAAGGCCTATATAGAGGATTTATTTCAACATGAAATCCCTCTAAAATTTGATGCTAAGCCTTTTATGAAAAATGAATGGCCTATAAATCATACTCTAGAACCAAAGATTTAGGAAGACTTGGTGAAATTGAGAGATGGAAGAATTATCAAGCCAATCAAACATTCCATGTGGGTGTCCAACCTAGTGCTAGTAAGAAAGAAGAATGGTGACATAATATTTTGCGTATATTTTAGAAATTTGAATGTGTCATGTCTTAAAGATAACTATCCATTGCCCAACATGGAGGTCATGTTACAGAAGGTAACTAGTTGTGAATTGCTATCTACGATGGATGGTTTCTTAGGTTACAATCAAGTTATGGTTAAGGAGTTCGAGCAATACATGACTACATTTACTACTCCTTGGGGAACGCGTATATATACAACTGTCAAGATGCCATTTTAAAAAATGTAGGTGCCACATTCCAGGGGGCTATGGATGTAGCCTTTTCTAATTTCATTGATATCTTCTTGACAGTGCATCAAGATGACCTGATAGATTATTCAAAAAAAGAGGAGG
The DNA here is from genome assembly GCA_007115665.2 of Sequoiadendron giganteum. Classification (NCBI taxonomy): domain Eukaryota; kingdom Viridiplantae; phylum Streptophyta; class Pinopsida; order Cupressales; family Cupressaceae; genus Sequoiadendron; species Sequoiadendron giganteum. The sequence goes on along the minus strand of CM021108.1, from coordinate 510,280,963 downwards.
GTCACTACATACAACTTAAGATATTTTTTAGAGCATTAGAATATGGTATAGCTCACAACCCCAAAAAAAGTGCCTTTGGTTTCAAAGAAGGAAAACTATTGGGACATATTATTTCTAAGGATGTGGTAAGAATTGATCTAGAGAGAGTGACAACCATAGATAAAATTCCTCAACCAATGAATGTCAAAGGAATCTAATAATTCTTTGGACAATTCAACTTCTTGAGAATAATTGTAACTAATTTCTCTAAGACTACTTGACCAATTCCAAAGATTTTGAAGAAAGGAGAAAGGATTGTTTGAGGTGAAGAACCAACTAAGGCATTTTAGAGCATAAATTAAGTAATCAGAGATAATCCTATTCTTAAATCCCCTACTTTCTCCAAGCCATTCCAACTTTTTTCTTTTGCCTCATTTCATATAATTGTTGTAGTACTCCTATAGAAAAACAATGAAGGATTTGAACAACCTATTGCCATGTTTTATCAAATCTTTGCACGCGGTAGAATTGAAATGTGACATGAATGAAAAATAGGCTTATCCTTTAATCAAAGTAGTGAAGAATTTTAGAACATACCCTGTTGATGCTACCATTATTGCTTATGTACCTAGTGCTGCCATTAAATGCATATTCACACAAGAGGTTACAAGTAGGAGATGCAAATGGATCAATAGGATCCAAGAATTTAATAATGATGTTCAAATTACCAAATTGGTTAGAGGCCAAGGCATAGAAAAGTTGATGGTTGAAACTAACTTGGAGGAAAATAAGATCAATTATGTTGATTATGTTGATGTATCTCCCATCTACAACATGCAAACATGTGGGTGGTATAGGCATATTTTTCACTACTTGCAATCTATACAATGTCTTGAAGGATTGACTGACAATGAGAAAAGGACTTTGAAGCTGCAAGAAATAAAATATACCATTATAGATAATGAGCTCTAATGGAAAAATGCAGATGTGGTCTTATTGAGATGTGTCAATGGACAACAAGCCCAAGATATTTTGTATGAAATTCATATTGGGTTATGTGGGGGTCACTACATGGCTAAAAAAACTACTTATAAGATATTAAGAGAAGGATTTTGGTGGCCTACATTGTTTAAAGATGCCCATAAGATGGTAAAGGCATGTGATTCATGCAAAAGGTTTTTTGGAAAGCTTAAATTATTAGGAAATATAGCACTCAAACCAATATCAGTCCAGGCACCTTTCCAATAGTGGGGGATATATTTCATTGGAGAAATATCAAAAAAATCTAGTGGACGACACTCCTAGATTATAGTTGCCACTAATTATTTCACAAAGTGGGTTGAGGAAATTTGCACTAAGAAAGCAACAAGCAAAGTGGTGTCTGATTTTTTATTGAACAAAATCTTGATTAGATTTGGGGTGCTTGAAAATATCATTTCAAACAATGCAATGTGTTTTAGATAAGATGAATTCAAAGATTTCTATGAAAAATATGGAATACAAATGTCTTATTCCTCTCCATATCACCCACAAGGAAATGGAAAAGAAGAATCATATAATAAGAGCTTGATGAAAATCATAAAGAGGGTGATAGAAAAGAAAAAAAAGGCCTGTGACTCCAAACTAAAGTTGACACTTTGGGTAGAAAGAGTTATTGTAATACCCCTCTATTTTGCTTCTTGTTCAAGTTGCTTTATACTATGTTTGGTTGCAGTTACTTTGATACTGGATACATTTTGTTATGAGGTTTTGATCGTTACTATTGAGTGACAAATATTATTGTGGGATGTAGTTATCTGATTATTGTTTCACATGCATTATAGATTAATGTTGTTGTAGAGTTAACATGAGATGTTATTATGAGATTACTAGATTATGATGGAAGTGTCAGTTTCGATGAGTGTATTGGTGAAGAGGACGAGTTCGCATCACTCGCTTGCGAGCGCCCTGCGAATCCGTAATTCCTTCTTCACGGTGTGTATTTTATGCTGGATATATTATATGATGTTGTTTATTTGGTTGCAGGATTGCAGGTACATGACATCGACTCCACCTGGTTTCACAGGTTTGAGCGTGTCGATCCAATGGTTAAGTTGAACGGGAGATAGTAGCTAGGTAACATGTGTCAAGTCTATACCCTAGCCTTAGTGTGTCGTCAGTTGTGTGTGTCGAGTTATTGTCTGTCTTGTTTTAATGTTATTTAATTCTGAAGCATTCTTGAGTTGGAAATAGATATTTAGAATAATTGCATTTAAATCATGTTGATGGTTATTTAATTTAAATAATGCAATGTGGATAAAAGTTTATACTTAAATTAATTAATTATATTTAGTTTATTTAATTAATTAAATTTGATCCAAGGGGTTGAATTTAGTTATTAAATAATTAAATTAATTAATTAAACGTGATGCAAGAGAATGAAAGGAAATAAAAGAATTAGAATTAATTTTAGAATTTAATTCCAACGTGTGAGAATTAAATTAGAAATTGTAATTAAATGTTTATTTGAGAAATTGGTTGCAACTTTGGAAATTAATTTATTATTTGAAATTTCATTTTAAATTGAAAGTGGGTTTTGAAAAGTGAAATTGAAATTGAAATTGAAATTGAAATTGAAATATCTAATTTGCATGTAATGTGAATTAGGGTTGTAAATATTGAAATTGAAATTGAAATTGAAATATCTAATTTGCATGTAATGTGAATTAGGGTTGTATTAGGTATTTTTGATTTATAAAGAATACATGTTTTAATTTTAGGGCAGAAAAATCTTTTAGAAAGAAAAAAAAAATATACATTTTTACAGCAGGGAAGAAATTTTGGAAAATTTGCACAAGGGTTTGAAGAAAGTTTGATTGCAGAATTGATTGAAGGAAAGATTGTTTGCATTTGTTGGATTTTGGATTGGATTCATTGGAGGATTGAAGAAAATTCAGAAAATCTTTGGAGGAGGCTTGCATCAGAAATTCATCTCTTCCTGTAGTTTCTTGTACTAGGTTTTCCTCTTTGTGTTTTATTGTTCTTGATTGTTTTCTTTAAAATAGTAGTGATTAAAGATTTGTTTGTTAAATCTATTTTAAAAAACAAATTTGATACTAGAAGAAAATAATTAAATAAAGTTACAGCCTTTGCTTGTGAAAATTCTTGAGTGAAAATTGTGAAAACCTTAGTTGAATTTAAATTATTTGGAGAAATTGATTTTATTGTTATTGAAATCAAACATAGAGATTGAACAATGCATTTAGAATATTTTTAGAAAATGAAACTTTCTGTTTATTATCAAAAAAATGGATTTTAAAATCTGCAGTATAGTTATATTTTCATGATAAAATGGTCTGATTGCGTCGCCTATAACTTCACTTTTACAAACTGGGTTTTCAAGAAATTTAAAGGGTTTTTGCATTTTACAATTTTCTAACTATTTTCCGAAAATCTAAAATACCCAGATCGTAGTTTTTGAGTTATGCTTGAAATATGAGAACTGTTAAGTTATTTTTCCCATGGCTGTTCTGAAAATAAAATAATAATAAATTGATATTTATAAATATTAATATTTTATGTATTGTTATTATAATATTAAAATATTATTTAATAATATTTTATATTATAATTTATAATACTAAAGTATTATATTTATTTATATTATTTTAAATAAAATTTGTATATTAGATTAGTGGAATTAAAATTATAAACATATGGGAAAATTATTGTTATTTTAAAATGGCATGTTAAAGTTTAATTGAAGGAATTAAATATTTTGATTTAAAGAATGCATAATTTCAAATTGAATTGTGAAATTTAAATCCATATGTAAAAGGTCCAATTATTAATTTGATTTAATTGGAAAAATATATTTATATTTTGGAAAATTGATGATAAAGGATATTTTATTTTGAATTAATCAATTTGATATTCTGCAAAGGATAGAAGATATGTTAATGATTAAATATATTTAAATATATTAATTTATATTTAGTAGATATATAGTGAAGGTATATATCCATTTGAGAGAATAAATAATATTTTATCTTATTTTATTCTGTTGTTTGCAAATTGGGTATTATTAGTGTTTTAAAAGAAATGATTAGTATGTGTAGAAAATGTATAGAGAAAGATATTTTTTAATAGAAGTAATTACTTGATTTAAAAGAAAATATTTATTTTGTTAATATGATTGAAGAAAATATATTGAAATGTATATATATATCCATGAGTATTTTCAATCAGTATTTACCTTGTTTTATTTGAGTGCGTGTAATTTAGCCTTGCATGAAGAATTTAAATGATAAGTTTTGAATGTATGGTCAAAATTGATAAGGAAAAGGATATTTAAATATATTGAAGAATTATAGAAATATTTATATTTAAATGTTTGTTTTAATTATGAGATTTAATTATAAACAATATGAATGCGTGGCCAAATAGACAAGCCAAAAGACATTTTTATACATTGATGAAATTGCATATTTTTAAATGGATAGTTGATGAGTCATAGACTCCGATTAGAAAATTGGAAAAGATTGGTTGCAATAGGGTTAGGTTGCATTAGAAGTAAATTTAAGAACTAACTATATTGAAAAAGGCAAATAGTTATTATGTGTTATTTAGTCCCATAGAGTAATCTAGTCATTGTGAATGGAATATTAATGGTGTCTATATAATATGGAGCATATATATATATTCAGTATAAAATTCATTATCTTATTTTATTTTGATGAGATGCATGCAATGTATTATTGAATAGAGATTTAAAAATGGATTGATTAGTGTATATGGAAAATGGACAGAGAAACAATATGTTATTACATTAAAGTGATTGAATGTTTTAAATAGAAAATTGAATGAGATGTAAGATTTGGTTAGGAAATGGAAAGAGTTTACTTGCATGGATTTGGGTCGATTTAAAAGTAAATTAAGAAGTTGTTTTATTGATGAAGCAATCAATTATGTTATTTATTAATTTCTATTTAGATAAATTGAATCATTGTGATTGGATTATGAAAGAGATATGGATTTAGTATATCCAAAAGTAGTATCTTCCTCATGATTATTTTAATGGATTTAATTCTCTATATTTAGTAAAGGGAAGTAAGTTTAATTGTTTTAGATTCCAATAATGAAAAGGGAAATAGAGGTTATGATTATTTTAGATGATCTACTTATCATGTCTTTGATTTTGTCTACACTACCTATTGAATGAGAATGGATTTAGGAAATCCAAATATTAGATTTGATTGATGACTTGAATGCTTTTGTTGCTATGTCGTCAAGTTGCATTGTTGGTTTTGGGATTTAGTGTTAGTCCTAAATTATAAGTCTTCCAGAAGAACTTAGAGGATAAGGGTTATTGAATCTTTATGTCATCCAGTTGTTTTCCCTTGGGTAGTGCATGGCGTCTTTTCAGTTTTACCCAGTTTTCATGAACGGGGATGTTTGCACCTCCTTGGTTTAGGAGCGGATTATGGGATCCATGTCTTCTTGTATGGAGTGACCTTGTTATGTGGTTTCATTTTGTTACCTCCTATGAAAGGAGTGGACTATGTGTTGTTGCCTCCAAGATGTTTGGAGTGGGATCTTTTGTTACCTCCTATGAAAGGAGTGGACTATGTGTTGTTGCCTCCAAGATGTTTGGAGTGAGATCTTTTGTACCTCCTATGAAAGGAGTGGAATATGTGATTGTTGCCTCCAAGATGTTTGGAGTGAGTTTCTATTATTTGTATCCTCCTTGTGTTGGAGTGGATTATGATACCTAGTTGGTATGCATTTGTGGTTCCCTTGGTGGATTGTTTGGGTGTGTGTTGTCGAATAGAAGAGTGGCTTCTGTTAGGCGCCAGAGCCCAAAGAGGTAAACTGGATAACCTTCATGAGTGATTTAAACAAGTGATAATTAAAATAATGTACTTAGAAGATTAGGACTAACTTCACATTAATCAAGATAACTTAATCCTCACTCATAGACGCAAGGGCTTGTTTAGACTTGGGATGAGTGAGAAGGCCTGGAATGGCAAGATCAACTATCTTGCTCTTGCGAGAGGTAGTTGATTCCTCATGAGTGAGTATGAGTGCCGGGATTCGGTTGAGGCCACTAGGATTACTTGTGCCGGAGCCTATGAAGAATGCCCAGAGGAGATCTCATGACAAACCTTGTGATGACACTCTATCTATGACAACTGTTGTTAATTATTTTATGTGTATGGTTATTGGAACATACTTGATCTACTTTATGTCTGGAAGCAATGTGACCTATGTCAGTGATGTTGGAGTTGTACTTGTATTGTATTTGATTTGTACTTGTATTGTACTTGAGTTGTACTTGATTCGTACTTGTATGGTGAATGAGTTGTGCTTGTTAATTCATTTGGTTGGTTATAACAGTATGAGTCAGCATGAGTTTGCCTTTGGTTAGAGGTAGTAGATCTTTGTCCATGTTACTTTGTTACTATCTCCTAGCATGGGGGGTGGGCCTTCGGGTACCACATTGGTTGGGTGGAACATGCACCAAAACCGTTGGGTACCCATCGATCTTCAGTACTTGGTGGCAAGACATCCAGATGGACAACTCGCGGTTCTTGTTGTATTATCTTGCATTGTAATATTTTAATTTGTATAAGTTATTTTATCCCTCTTATGATTATGAGGTGGAGTTTTGTAATTGTAATCTTTTGTACTATTGCCTCATTCTGGGAATGAGTGATGTAACTATTGGATTAAGATAATGTTTATGAGATTATACCTTGGTTGTTTATCTTATTATGTTATGTGGCGTTCTTATGATGTATGATGTTTATTTCATAAAGTTCATAAGGCTATGGTTATATGTAATATGTATGTGTGGGTTTAAGTAATCCTAACCTTGTAACCTTAGAGGTTGTTGTTAATTAATAAGTGAATGTGTATGTTAAATGCACTTTATAAAAAAAAATTTGGTTCGCTTAAGATGTTAATTGCAACTCCCTTTAAGGTTACTTGGCGGGGCATTACAGTTATGGTCAAGAAGGCCATAAGGAATTCTCCATTTTATCTGTTGTATGGTATCAAGGCAATATTTTCACAAAAAAATCTATTGAAGATGTATAAATTTTTCAAAGAATATGAAATGATGACATCTATGATGATATGAAACATAGGATAAATTTTTTCAATGAGATGGATGAAATGAGGAGAGAAGATCAGAAGAAAAATGCAAAGTTATAGTTGCAAGTCAAAAATTTGTATACCAAATAAGCTTCTTCAAGAAAATTTGAAGTTGGAAGTATGGTATTAATGTGGAATGCAAGATCTCAGGATAAGGGTAAGCATGGGAAGTTTGAAGCTTTATGGTTAGGACCTTATTTGGTGAGTACTACCCATGATGAAGGCTCATACTTCCTTCAAACTTTAACAGGTTAATTTCTTGAATGACTAGTACATGGAAAGTTCTTGAAAACATACTTTTCATAATGTATGATCTCTTCCATGTACACTATATTTTTATGTATGTTTTTTATATATGTTTGGTTTTATTTGGTCTTGTTTTGTTTGTCTACCCTATCCAATATTTCTTCCTAGTTTTTGGTTCTCCATGTTTGGTCTTCTTCATTGGAGATAGTTGGAATATCACCATGCCTACAAGAGGCATGCATCCCCAATTTGAGCCACTGGTAGAACCCTTCAAATTTTTTTGTGTTCCCTTGATTCTAAAATCCATTACTACCCAGTTTTATTGATCTCTCAATGGGTAGGGTTTATTCTTTAGTGTTTAGGGTTTATTAATCCTTCAAAGAGAAGCCTTAATTCAGTTTTACCCTTGATAATTTTGATCTAGTTATTTAGTGACTGATTATAGGTTAATGTGGATGGTGGATTTACTTGAGTATTTTGGGTAACCACTTATTTTGATGTGTCAATGGGTTTGTTGGAACCACTTTTCAAGGGTTGAATTTGCATGAGGGTGTTAACTTACCCTTATTGTCCCACTTGAGGAATTTAATTCACATTACCTTGCGTAATATTAGGCACACTTGGGGTATTTGTGGTGATGGATGAAGATGGTTGTTCTAAAAAATGTTGAGGTCATTGTGATTTCATGGCATGTAAGTATTTTTCCAAATGTTGGTGTCCAACTTGTGTTTTGGAGAAGGTTGGTGTTTTAATGGAATGTTCATGTTGTGAATACCCACATTTGTGTTTGCTCCTATACATGAAGTGAGACCAAGGTTGGTTCCTAGTATAGTTGCAAGAATAGATGTTAAGGGTTGAATTGGAACAAGGGATGGAGTTTGTTGAATCATAGATTGGGTTAACCTTAGTCTCAAATTTTTTGTGAGAAAATTTGGATGATTTTTTCATACTTAAGGAGTTCATCTTTAGTAAGTTGAGGTGGGTTGTTTGTAACGTCTTCTATCTCATAAGGTCCTAATGGAGATGAGGGTTGTTGTGATGGGGTAACATGACTTCTTGGGTCAAATTCTAAAGGATTGGGATCACTTGAGGTGAATGTGACTTTGGTTTTCTCCATGATTCTCTTGTTTTGTGATCTTGTCTTTACCATAAATTTTGGGTCATCTATGGGAGAGTTGTGTTGAGATTTATAATGTTTAAACTCTATAGTTGAATCAAATCTAGGTAAAAGGGATGTTCTAAGTCTTTTTGGAGTAATAGTGATAATTGGAGATGAAAAGATGAATGATGTGGAGAGCGAATTTTGCAAATGTTTTGGGACAACACTTCTGACTTAGAAGTTTTGATTGTTTGATGTTTAGATAAAGGATGTTAATGAACTTGTGAATCTTTAGGGTAGAATCATGACCTTCGAGATAAAATAGTCCAAATATTATAACTAACTTATCTAAGTGCATGGAAAAGGATTCATTTCACATACAAATTAGCTAAGTTAGGGTTTGGGTTGATAGATGTCTAAGTCCAAAATTTTGGTGTATTCAATTTTTTTGTAAATTTTGGTGAAGTGAAGGATGAGACATGATGAGGAGTGGATGAAATATTTGACCCAATGTTGACCTAGAGTAAACCTTTGTTTTACAAGACCAAGGTAGTGAGAAAGATGCTAGACCTCTAAAGTGATCAACCCCTAAGAACTCAATGTTTTGGTAAAATAGAACTCAATGATTTTTGACAATAGGACCCAATTATTTTCACAATAGAACTCAATGATTTTGGATAATAAAACTCAATGATTGCAATGTTTTCCTTGTCTCGGTTTCCTTGTTCCCCTTCAATTTTCTCAAAGTTTGGTTGTTCAACCAGAGCAATCAAATGCCAAATGGTCATGTGTGGTTCAATTTTTTAATTTATATTACTTAAATGAGTTTATTTTTACCATAGAAAATTTGTCTTTCTTAAGTTTCAAACTAATTTTCTATGTCAAAAACATCATAAATTTCACAAGATCCATTTTGTGAAAAGGATGAAGTTAAGGACATAATTACCTAGGTTAATTGTGGGAAGTATGGACTGTGATGTAAACCAAAATATTTAGAAGCCTCTAAGCATAAATCCTTAGGAAAAGAATCAATATCAAGGTTTTTTCTTTAACGATATCCTTACATAGACCAGAGGTTTTGAAATTTTGAGATAGATTTTAGATGTTTGTTTATAATATTTTGGAACCTGTGACATAGATAAAATGAATGTTGCACAATAAGATGGTTAAATCTAATCTAACATACATAAATATAAATCAAACAACAAATAATGAATCAAATGAATTAAAAAGTAAAATAAAATAATAATCTGAACAATCTCATCGAATATCAATCCATTTCCTTGAATTATCTTGATTGTCCTTCTCCATTTTTCCCTGTAGGTATTCTTGCCCTCAGATTTTTTGTATGTATGCAAGAATAGCCTTGATGTATGTCTAAGAAAAATATCAAAGATTAAGTTGGTTTTCAAATGATCGGCTCAGATTTGAAAGAGAGATCAACGATCGAGATTGATGAATGCCATGCAATGTGAGTTATGTGTTAGTTAGAACTGAGTTGGGAAATTCTATAGGATAAAGATTAAATTAGAATAATAATTTAATCTAGTGCTAAGACTGTTCGAAAATAGAATGAATAAGAGTTCAAGATTAAATAAATGATTTAATCTTTAGTTGAAAGTCTTCGAAAATAGAAGAATTAGAATTTGAATGAAAATGATAAAGTTAGAACTCGGAGAATGACCTGTTCGAATGCACACATGAATTAATTAATTAAATAAATATATTTAATTAATAAATATGTTCATGCATATGAGTTAGAACTAGTTAATTGACTGGTTGTGAAAAAAAGTCCTTTTCATAGAGATAATCAGATATCAAATCCAGAGATAACTGGACGATAGAAGAATGTGACAAACAATTAATTATGAATTATATGTTAATTTAATTCAACATTCAAAATTGAAATGATTTAATTAAATAAATAATAATTTATTTAATTGACTGAAAAGGTTAGTTGAATAATTAAATAATTTGAAAAGAATATTTGATTATAGTTGAAATATGATAAGAGGTAAATTAAATAATAAATTATTTAATTCAGAAAGAGAATTAATTAATTAGCGACGTAATTAAATAAATAATAGTTATTTAACTAATCAAAGTTGAATAAAGGTCATAATGAATTAATCAAATAATTAAAAGGTATTTAATTAATAGAAGAAACATGTGTTTAGAAAGTAATTAAATAATCGACATTATTTAATCATGACCATGGACATTAGAAAATTATGTCGAAAGTGGTACTCGTAGGCCTAGACCAATTTTCAATGTCTACAAAACCAAGCAAAGTATTAACTGACTCATAAGAATTTACCACCTAGGTACAAAAGATATTACTTGTTGGGTCCCTACTTGGATTTATACAAACACTAAGACAAAGGAAACAACTAGAGATTTGGTGACACTAGCCCCCCCTTACACGACAAACACTTATTGTGTACACCAAATCTCTAACCCCAAAGATACAAAGATCTAAAGGATTTTCTATTTCTACAATGAATAATAGAATGTAGGGTGACTTCAAAATGAACGTTTCTGAACCAACAAGCATGAAGGATTCTAGTTACTAAAACAAGTGGTTTTTAATTCATACTTTTTGGGATAAATTAGTGCTTTATGCATGGTGATTCACTCATTTAAGAGGCCTCCCAACCCTTAGAAACATCTAAGGGTTTTAATTTATCACAAGGATACTAAGGGAGACATTCGTCGGTATAGGACAATCACAACAAGGTAGTTTGTGACTTTCGTTACACCAATTTTTTTTATAGTGGACCAAAAATGAAAGCCTCACTTGGGTTGTTGCCTCTCAAAATTTGGGAGGTAGGCCCTTCTAAAGGTAACACATGGGTGAAGGTTAAAATTCCTTTCGTCACCCAAGATTTCCAATAGGTGTAAGGGGAGATTATTAGAGCTTACAAGAATAGAAAGTATACTTGTGTGTTTCTCTTCACCTAAGATTGCACGAAGCACAAGGGGAGTGGATACACACAACAAGCCTACTTAAACAATTCAAACACATGTTCATTTTAATCCATCATAGAAAAATGAGTTCATTTTAAGCACCAATTTTAAGTGTGGAAGGTGTATTGTTTAATTTTAAACCAACAAACAAAATGATGTGAGGGTTCAGTTTTAACCAATTTGAGCATTCATTTTAAAGCCTAAAAGAAATCTAGTTTAGTCCTAAAACATGAAATAAAGCATCATAAATGGGTTATAGTTACCCCATAAGTGTCAAAACACTTGTTACAATTATAATATTTAAACAATGATATGCTCCTTCACTTCAAACTTTATCACTCCAACTTGTAAAACTGGTTAGTCTAAAAAGAAAAAATGAGAAATTAGTGACATGTTAGCAATTAGATAAAGCAAAAAAAATTGAAGCAAATATCAAAGTTCAGGATCAGTTTTTGTTTACCAGTAAATTGTGATGCTAAGATCAATTGTATTGTTGAATTTCATCAATATTGTCGCCATATAGAAAGTATGTAACTATACTAAAAAATTGATGGCATCAGTCTACATAAAATATTGACATCAAATGCATTGCCAGATCAATTACATCGCTATACAAAAATTAAAGGTGCAATGAAAAATAAATTTAGTGTCATTATTTTGAATATGCGGTGATGAAATTTAACATGCATCACTGAATTAATTATGTGTTGCTAGAATAAAAAAACCAAGTGCATTGTTGTATTGTGATGCGCCATCAATTGCATTGAATAATCAATACCGTCATTGTTCCTGAAACACAAGAAAAATGGATTTTTAACAAGAAATTATTCAAATTAGTTAGTTCATTCCCTCCTTCTAGCACCAAAATGTGACCAATGACATAGTATAGGTTAACTACACTAGATCCATACAAATTTGAGGCATAATTAATCCACTATATATTAGTCCAATAAGATCATTCAATGTAAAATAAACTAAGAATCCATTAAAGCTAACATATTAAATCATGAAAGCTTCAAAAACATCTATTCTAATCCATTGAAACTTATGCTATTGAGGGAGTGGTGTCGCATTGATGTGAGATGGTGACCCTTTCCCAATCCCTTGTATAATGAGCTTGTTTTGATCAATTCTATTGAATCAACAAAAATGATGAAAGATGTGTGATAAAACATTATTTAAAGCTAAATTATCATGATGCAAGATATTTTACATGATCTATGCTAAGATGATTGATATGGGTATATGCAAATCTAATCTAAATGGATTTTAAGCTAAAAGTGTTGAAACCCTAATTACACAATATACTAAATACATGCATTTATGTTCTCATGGAAGGCATTAATGGAAGCTAAGCTAATGATGCAAGTAATTAAGCTGAAAGATACTAAATAGGTGCTAAATATGAGTGCAAGTGAAGGTGATTTTAACAACATAATTTTTCTCTTAAAATATGGATGGATGAGTTTCAATAGCATAAGTTTGCTATTAAAAAGATGGATCCATTTTTCTCCAAATTTTGATCTATTTATAGGAGAACAAATCGGAAATGAAGGGTTAAGATTAAAAGGGTTAATCAATGGTAAAAATTGGAGGAGATATGAAACATGGATCATGGATTCTCATCAATGGATGACAATCAATGATCACATGGATCAAAGAAAGAATCAAGGGCTCATATTCTTCCAAACAAACACACATTCAAAACTTGCACAAGAAGTCTTGTAAGTTAACTTGCACATGAAGTCTTGTAATTTTTTTATGAGGGAGAATATTCCTTTTTTCAAATGAGTGAAGAAAGAGAATATTCTTTGGAATATTCTCATGGGTGAGGAAAATTAGATATTTAGCAAATTAAAACAAAGTTTTAATGTGCCAAAGGGGAAGGAATATTCCATGGGAATATTTATTTTGGAGGAATGTGCAAAGGAGGAGAATATTCCCTTGCAAGTGGGGGGTATTAGATTACTTAGTAATTTTATAATTAAATAAAGTTTCAATTATGCAAATTAGGAGAATAGGATATTCATTAAATAATTAATTTAGTTAATGATAATGGGAATGAATGATATGATATTTAATTAAATAACTTAGGGTTATTTAACTAAATAAGAGGACATAGGGATTTAAATTAAATAACTTGATGTATTTAATTTAATAAGATGAAATGTTAGCATGAAAGGAGGTGAATTAACCTAATTAGGTGAATTATATTAATAGATGAAAATGATGCAATTAATTAAATAGCTAAGAAGATTTAATTAATTAAGTGAAAAGAGGATGGGTTTCAAGATGAAATGATGTTAGTTAGCCCATGTGATCCACCAAGAAATTTTTTAGGTGTCTACACAGATGTATAAATAAGAGGTCATTTCACTATGTTTAAACTTAAGACTTTCAAGCATCCTAGATATTTTATGTGACTTCATGAGATCAAGCTCGAGCATTATCAAGAGAATTTCAAGAGCATATTAAAGGCATTCAAGGGAATATTATTGCAGCAATCAATATTCCATTATCATTTCAAATTATTCTTGCATCATGTATGTTATTTGAGCTAATATGTTGATGTAGTGTTCAAGATCCATTCAAGCATATCAAAGGCGTTGTTTCAAGTCAAGTTTCATGATCAAGATCCACTATTGGTATGTGGCGACTGATCATGCTATACTTTATACTCTTTCATATTGTACACTCTTCATGTATCCTCACTAGGGTCTAGGGTTAGGCTAGGGGTTCTGGGGTGGCAGCCCCCGAGAATTTTTTTTTCACCTTTTTTCGCTTCGTCACCAAGAAAGAAAAAGGCCGACTTTGTAAACCCTAATTTTTGGAGGCTTCTAAATTTTATTTTTAAGTAGTTGGGATGGTGAGTTGTGGTTTGGAATTATTCATGATATTATAATATGTTTTACACTAGATAATAAAATCATTTGATGGCTGTGGTTTTGTGGATGTAGCCTAGATTGGGTGAACCACGTTAAACTCTCTATGTTTTCTTCTATGTGTGTTTTATTACTCTATTTTATTGTTCAAATATGCATTTGACTTGTTAGATATCTGCCTTCTAACCCTAACATCCACATCCATTGAATCCATTTCATGCAAGTTGCAGATCCATATTCCAAGGTTCAAACAAGGGTTTGGTGAGTTGTGACATTGTATTTTTATATTCATCATTCCTTCATGCTACTTTATTTCATTACAAGTTTTAATTATCTATTGAAGAGAAAAATTGAAAAGTTGTAAACGTTATCATTCTTACACTTTCATAGAAATTGACCTATAGGATTTATTTCTGGCTTTCCAACTACAAGATTCAGGAATCTAGGAGTGCAGACACAACAAAAGAGAACCCATAAACCATGTTTTAGGAGCCCTAGCCAAGAGCCATTCTCCATAGGGTGAATGAGTCCTTAGTTTTCTTTGAAAAGGAACTTTTCATGATTGGTACACATCACTTTCCCATTCTCAGATTGCAATTTGACTATTGGTTTCATCATAATTGAGCTTAATCTTCTAAATGCACTTTATATCTTGAATTTTGGCTTTGATTTTCTATTTTTAACCTTTCTCCCCAAAGTGTTGTTTGAATCATACCCCCATCCTTGCGTAAAATATAAATTCATATATTTATACCTTGATTGGACTCATCTTTTGGTTGACAATCATCTCATTATTTTTATCTCATTTCTTGAATGAGATACTAGAGAATAGGGTTATTTACTATCCTTTTGGTGAACCCCCTTTTATATAACCCCATTATTTTCACCCTTTTCATTGTGGTGAACCTAAGTTTGATCATTATAATTTTTTGATTTTGGAGTCCATTTGTACCCTAGATTTAACTATGCATTTCATTTAAGGATTTTAGGATTTCACCTTTTCATTCTTCAAATATAAAAAATACAAAAAAAATATTCATTTTGCAAGTCATTTATGTAGCATTGCTTCATATTCATTTGCATTTGAAAATTGAAACAAAATTGCAAATTAAATCAGGTCTCCTAGTTTATCATTTTATCATATTTTGCACTTCCATTCAACATTAAGTTATAGAAAAATCAAACTGTAACTTGTTTCTAATCAGAATGTAGAAACCACTGAAATCATCTTCGTAATCTATAAAAAACTTTGTAAAAAACCTCACCTAGGATCCATTCATCCTAGGGTGAATGAGTCCCTGATCAGGGTCATTTCCTTATTTTCTAGGCGCTAAAACATTTGTTTTTACATTTTATTTTACTATTTTTTAATTTTTGTTTAAGTTTATAGATTTTCTGTTAAGTGAAATTTATCATATTTAGCTTAATTTGATAAATTTAGTGCATTGTGTGATTTCAAAATTATTTACAAGACTTCATTTTCAGGTTTTTGCATTATGTAATCATAAAATTACCTTGTTTAAAATTTGAAAATTGTATATTGCATTCTAGGTCATTGCATTGCATTTTACCCCCTTTCCATTTTGGGTGTGTACATTAATTTTGTGAATCTTGTATGGGATTTACAACTTGGTGTCCTATTAGCAATACTATTGTGAGATGTAGTTCAATAATCATGTCATTCTATGATACACCATTCATCGTGGATCTTGGTTTTTCCAACTCTTTTACTAATAGTGCTGATTATCAACCCTTTATGGATCATAGTCATGACACCTCATTTCCAATGACTTCCCTTCCTACAAATAGTGTTCATGATGTTGCTCATGTCCCATAAGAAAATATAAGAAGAATGGATGAAAACATAGAAAATTTGTAAGACTTTGTGAATACTAAAAACATTGGTACTAGTCTCATTCCTACTTTAGATAATCTAAGGAAAATTCTTGAAACTAAACATGGAATAGATATTATGCAAAGTCTAGGTTATCTTGTTAATAAGAAAATCCCTACCATGACTAGTTGTGGTCAAGCTTTGGGGTACACTCAAATCCAAGGTTGAAATTTAGTTCCTCCTTCCACAACCGTCACCTCTATTCCTACATAGACTAGTATTCATGTTACCACAACCATTAGGCCTACTAGTTATGTCAAGACTTCCTTAGGTATTTCCACTCGAAATCCCTCTAGCTTTGTGAATTCAAATCTCATATCTCGTCAACCATCCCCCCTTACAAACATACACCAACCCACCTACAATTCACTCCCCCACAACAAACATACACCAACCCACCTTATTCCCGTCCATCTCACAATACCAACAGTGGTCTCATCCTTAACACACTTTTGCAAAAATCTCATCTTTTCAATAAAAATCATCACCTTAAACCAAATAAACTATGGCCAACCTTCACAATACATAAAATCTAATCCCTTATACTTGGAGATATTGAGAACAAAAATTCTAGAAGGTTTAGAGGTTCTTAGGTTTGAGAAATAGGGTGGGAAAGGAGATCCTATTAGCCATGTTTCTGCTTACACCGGCCTATGTAGTGACTTCATTTTTGAAGATAAACTCTTGGCTAAGTTATTTCCTAGATCATTGAAAGATATTGCTTTGGAGTGGTTTTTATCCTTATTGAATAATTCAATTGGGTCATTCAATGAACTTATTGATGCATTTGACTCAAATTGGTTCAAACTAAAGGTTTCAAGAAAGTTTGGCTTGAGGGGGATTCTCTCAATATCATTAACAGTTTGAAAAAGTGTGCTACCTCCTCTTGGACTATTGAAAATTTGATTAAAGATTCTATTGACATTATTAATTCCTTTGATAATTATTATATCTCTCATATTTTGAGAGAGGGAAATGGACTTGTTAATATTTTTGCTAATCTTGGAGTTAGAGGAGCTAGGGAATGGGGTTTGAATGACCCTCTACCTATAGAAGCTATTGCAACTATTAATCATGATGCCCAAATCTAAGGTGATTTATGATTTATTAAGGCTTGTAGCATGTCTGGATTTCATCACGTGGAAGGTTATGATATGGAGGAGTTGTAAGTAGGATTTGGCTCGAGATGATTGTAATAAGGTTGATATTTGTAGGGAACAAAACACTAGGATAATTAATCACCTTTGCCACGAGTCCTTCCTCACATAGATTGTGGGAATTCTTAGCAATGATTTCTTGAGAATTTTCTTCATTATTTTTAAAGTTCTTAAAATTATCGATTCTATTAGTTCAACGACCAAGGGCAAAGACAAAAATCATGCAAAACCTTTCTCATGTGACATAGTAAAGAAAAAGCCAGAGGTTTGGAAAATCCTTGAGAAGAGAGGGTTTTCACCTTATCTAGAGAGGCTACATGGTAATAACCCTCAAAAAACTACTATGTTTTCTGAAAATTGGAACAATAGGGTTCTGAAACTTGGAGGTATGGAGTTTGATGTTAATGAAGAACTCATAGCTAAAATCACTGGTTTGTTGACAAAGGGTATGAAATTATTTAGAGACAAAAAGGAAGCACATAATTCTAGGAAAATTTTCTTTAAAGGAGATGAAGCTCAAGACCTCCACATGGCTAGGAGTGGGGGATATAAGAGGAAATCTATCAAGGCATTATAGGGGGACATGGAAGAGGAGATTATGTGGTTCATTTCCCTTGAAGTTCGGTAATCTATAGCAAATGCTTACCATTTTGTTTTGCTTAACAATTTTTGACATAAGAAAAGGATTTCCTTTCCCTTTTACCTTTTGGCCTCTTTGGATGTTGGCATTACAAATCATAAGAAAAACCTAAAGAATCATGTTCTGCATGTAGGGTTGATCATTTTAATTTCTAACTATGCCAAATATTTTGAAGTGGTTAAGCTGCTTGCTACCCCTAAGGGTGAGAAGAAAAAGCAGGAGGAGGGTTATGAGATGGTCTCTAAGGAGGAGTTAGCTAGAAAAAAATGAAAAAAGAGAAAGCTAATTATATAAAAAGAGTCGGCATTTGAGGATGATGTTGATTACATGCAGGACTCCCTAGAAATTATGGATGCATATATGTAGACCCCTACTCTAGGGAATTTTAAGAAAGAGGTGTCGATCCCTAATCAGGGTTATGAGACTTGTAGTGAAGAGATGGCTAATGAAATTATGAGTTGTAGCAGAAAGGAGAAGAAGGATACATCTAGTGAGGTGTTGTTGCCTCCCCCTACTCTGGAAAAAAGGGAGTTGATCATGGGAAGCAGTAAGATGGTGGTGGTGAGGTATGCAAGTAAATTGTTGGTGGACAGGATGTTGTGTTTTCTCCGGTTGGGTCTAGGGATTTGCAGAAGGATAAGAAGGCTATGGTTGAGGAGGGGTAGGGTGTTGAGGATTCTCCTGTGGTGTACCTAGATAGGTAGATGGAAAGGAAGGTGGTTGCTGCAAAGATTATGGAGTCCATATGTAAAATCAACCCATTAATTGTTGGTGATAAGGGAAAGGATGTTGTTGATGCGGACAAAGTAAGCTCCTTGCATGAGGAGGAAGCTGAGGGTAAAGATTTTTTCAATATTGATAAAGAGAATTTTTCTAATGTTTTGGGAGCTACCAGAGAGGGCTCTATTATTTTCTATAATATTTTTAAATGGATTTTCCATGAACTCAATATGACAAATGTGAAAGTGCATGGTGTGATGAAGAAAATAGATGATTCCTCTATTGAGGATTAGATTGATGATATGATGAATTCTCTAAAAATTGTGGTAGGGGAAATGATTCTGATGAAGCAAAATATTGAAGAATCCTCACCATGTAAAATCACATTGAAAGGATATATGCTAATATGGATAAAGGTGGGGAGGGGAATAAATTTGGGTTCAATTTTGAATCTATAGGTATTACTTCTCCTATGGATAGTGTCAAAATTTGCAAGGAGGCTGATGATAATGGTGCTGATGGCATGCTAATGGAAGGGGAGGTGCTTGGTGATAAGGGTGGTGAGAAGGGTAATGTTTTGATTAGTGAGGTTAATTCAGGTGGGCTTGGGGCTATGACCTATAATAAGACCAAAGATCAGGCAAGATCTCCTATTAAATATTTGTCTATTGTTGGGGATGAGGGCCTAAAGAATGCAGCATGTGATGTGGAGGCTACTGATATTTTTAAAAATATGTAATGTTGTTGGTTGGGTTCCTCCATTTTTTTGACTTTTTGCTGGTGCTTTGTTGTGGTTTGGCTGATATGTTATAGTCATTTGAATCTTTTGGTTCAGTTGCACTGTTTTGTAAAGGGTTTTAGGGCCCTTCAAAACCCATTTTTTAACCTCTAATCAAAACTTATTGATGCATTTTACAACTACTTCCAAATTCACATGGGGCCCAAGATGAATTTAGCTTACTTGATGACATATGAACAAAAGGATGATGAGAAAGTCACCAATTTCATAGCATGATACCAAATGCTTTATTCATAAATAAACATTAAGATTTATGATTCTGACCTTCAAAGAATGTTTATTTCCAACTTGAAAAAAAAAATTCAAAACAAAGCTTGAGATGATGAGATTTCCCTCCTTCAAATAATTATGGACATCGAGTTTTTCTTGTGAATGAATAGGACAAACAGTCGTGTTTCACATCACATTGGGATATTCATAGCCTGATCCACCAATTTTGTAGACAAACACCCATATTCCATCATGTTGGTATAGTTGTAGCTTGATCTTCCCACCTCTTATCCTAGGCTGATAGTGTATGATTGAGTATCTTTGTCATTGTTGCATACATAAGTGTCTTGAATGTCTACTTTTGTATGAGTTTGAAATGGGATCATACTCTCAATAAAGTGGGGGCTAAATGTAGTGTAGAAAAAATTATCCCTTTTTCACACTTAATTTGGGAATTAATACTATTAAAATGAGCTAAATGATGCCTTAATTTAGTGTTGTAATATGTATTTTACATATTCACATAAGTTTAGGGCTTTTAAATAAAATGGAATTAATTGTGCCTTATTTGTGGTGTTGTAAGGTGTACCTTAACACCTTCACACTAACCTAGGGCTTTATTAATTAATTGAGGTTAATTATGCCTTAATTGACCCCTTTAATTCAAAATCCAAGCCTAATTAATTACAAAGTTTGAAGGGTAAAACATGACATTCATCAATGCCAAAACATAGTACTAACGTTGGAGAATGTGTTTCCTAGGTAAGTGATGTAGGAACTATTCACCCAAGGGATAATTTGTGCTTACTTAGGCCTAGGACCTAAATTTCAAATATTTCAAATGTGTATTCACATGTCAGCTTGTGTTATTAGAATTTCAATAATTAATGTTATATGTATAAATAAGAGGTCATTTCACTATGTTTCATCCTAAGACTTTCAAGAATCCTAGAAATTTTATGTGACTTCATGAAATGAGATCAAACTAGAGCATTATCAAGAGCATTTCAAAAGCATCTTCAAGGAATTCAAGGGAAAATTTATTGAAGATTATTGCAGCAATCAAGATTCCATTATCATATCGAAGTATTCTTGTATTATGCATGTTATTTGAGCTAATATGTTGATGTAGTGTTCAAGATCCATTCAAGAAAATCAAAGGAATTTCTTCAATTCAAGTTTCACGATCAAGATCCACATCCATTGAAGCCATTTAATGCAAGTTACAGATCCATATTTTAAGGTTCAAACAAGGGTTTGGTGAGTTGTTACATTGCATTTGTTCATTCATCTTTCCTTCATGATATTTCATTTAATTACAAGGTTTAATTACCAAAATAGGGTTTGACCAATGCAAACCCCCATTCACCTAACAAAACAACATTTTCCTCTCTTGATGTGTGTTTGTAAATTTTAGGTGAAAGATCTATTAAAGAGAAATTATAAAGTTGTCATCATTCTTTCAATTTCACAAAAAAAAACCTACAAGATTTATTTTTGACTTTTCAACTATGAGATTTGGGAATCTAGGAGTGTAAACACAACATAAGAGAACCCAAAAACCATTTTTTAGGAGCCCTAGCCAGGACCCACTTGCCATAGGGAAAATGTGCCCTTAATTTTCTTTGAAAAGGCACTTTTGGTGATTGGTACACATCACTTTCTCATTCTTAGATCTGAAATTTGACTATTTTTTCCATCAAAATTGAACTTAATATTCTAAATGCAATTTATAGCTTTCATTTTGTGTTTGATTTACTAGTTTCTATCTTTCTCTCCAAAGTGTTGTTTGATTCATACCCCCATACTTGCATAAAAGAGAAATTTATAGATTCATACCTTGATTTGACTCATCTTTTGGTTGAAATTCATCTCATTGTTTGGATCTCAATTCTTCAATGAAATAGTGGAGAATAGGGTTATTTACTATCATTTTTCTGAGCCCCTTTTTATATAGCACCATTTTTACCATGTTTCAATAATCTTGTTGCCTTGCAATGTTTTGTGTGTTATATTATGGGGTTTGTATATATGAGGGCCCTTTGGCCATGTTGTGAGTATAGGATGATGGATTGGGTCCTTGAGGAATGATGTGAGTGATTTGTGCATTTCGAGTATGATGATGTTGTTGTTGAGGTGTGATTTGATGGGCATATGTTTTTGATATTGTGATGGAGGTTGTTGTGCACTAATGTTATGTTGTGGGAGATTGGGTGCTTGATTTTGAAGATGTGTGTTTTGTGGTGGTTGAACATATGTTTGATGTCAAGGATTGATGTTTTATGGTGTTGGAACATATGTTTGATGTTGAGGATTCTGGGTAGATGATTATCCATATTGGTATTGCATGTTAGGATCATAGTATTGTTGTTGTTGCATGTATTTAGTTTTATCTTGGGCATTTCCTTGTTACATGCTTTGATCTTTTGGGTTATTGGTTTGTGATGGCTATTGATACATGGGTGGATTATTTTGTTGATACATGTGTTTCCTTGAGGTGGGTTGCTAACATGTAGTTTTCATTACAAAGGGTTGTTTCCTTGTTGGTTGACTACATGTTGTGGTTGTCTTTGTGGAAGTCTTGGTGGAAGATTTCCCATGTTTTGCACATTAACACTAGGACCTTGTTGTTGGGTGTTTAAAGATATGTGGGGTCCCATTGTATTATTTTCCACATTGTGTGGTGACATGTTTTGACTTGTCAATAGATTTGTATTTTCTTAAAAATGTTGAGCTACCACAACTTACTCATCTTGTGAGGGATTTCTATACAACAAATTATCCACATGTTGTGGGAAATATTGATTATCTTTAGGTGAATCTGAGAAAAAAGGTGGTATCTTGGGATCCATCGCTATCTTAGGTATTTGACTCACCATTGTTTGGTCTCCCAAAGGAATGAGGGTAGGATCCTTAAGATTTTCAACATTAAAATTAGTACGTAGTTTGGCACCATACTGTGCTAACATGAGGAAATATGTGTTTGGATCTTTCCCAATCATTTTGACCATTAGTTTTGCATTTTAGGATCTTGAGAATGCTATAAGAGTTGTTCATCAATGATTTTATCATCACTATAATACTCCTCTATGATCATATCTATAGGATTAGGAGGTTTATTTTGTTGCCTAAATTTTTTTTCTTGATGTGTAAGGTGTATTTAAGCATCTCTAGGTTGTGGATTTGGTTGAGCTTTGAATGTTAGTTATTGTTGGTGAGTTGACAGTGTATTTGGATCATAATCCTATGAACCCTAGTTTCATACTTGTAAAAATACAACAAACAAACACATCATTAGCCCAATATGCAAGGTAAAAAAAGGATTCCCCATGAAATCCATTTACAAAACTTAGATAGAAAGGAAAATGAAGAACAATATAATGAATCAAATTAAATCTATATAAACTAAGCAAAATCTTGATCCCATGGGGGAATTGGTGCCAATTGATATGTCAAAATTGGCCCTTTCCCAACTCCTTAGTTGAAAATGTTGATGATATGTGGATATTTGAATCTCCTTGATGAGATTTTAGCATAACCTAGCTATGAAATTGTGAAAGTTATGAATACTTGTAGAGAAATGGGAAAAATTAGCTCTCTATATGAAGAGAGTAACTTTGCATGAGATTGTGGATATTGAATGAGAGGAAGACCCTTTCATTTATAGATTTCCAAAATGGAAGAGAGAGTGAAATTGATCAATGTGGGATCATTCAACATCCAATGGCCAAGTGCCACTTGTCAAGATGTGAATGGTTGAAGGTTGTGCACATTTTGGCCAAAGTGCCAATAAATACAATTAGGTGGAATTTGAATTTGAGGAAATGACATGTGAGATGGAAAAAGGAATGAAATATATGCCACTTGGCTTAATGCACAAGGACATGTAAGAGGAGTGAATGCCTTGTTGGAAGTACCCATCCACTTGGATTTTTGAATTCAAAATTGAGGGAATATTCCTTCTTTATTCCTTGTTGAGAGAAAATAGGCAATTAAATAAATCAAAGTAATTGATTTATTATGCAAGTTGCATTCTCTAGAGGATTTTAATGATTTGAGATTAACTTAATCAAGATTTGACTAATTTAATGAGAGGTTAGGTGATTTGACAATTTTGACTCAAATTTATGAGTTGATTTAAATCAAGAATTGAGAAGGAAGATTTAATTAAATAAATGATTTGATTTATTTAACCAAAGGGGATAATGTTAGATTAAATTAAATAAGGTTTAATTTATTCAATTTAATAAGAAGACTTTTAGAGACTTGATTTAAATAAAATGAATTATTTAAATAAACAAAGATATAAGGTTAATTAAATTAAATTGATTAATTTAATCAATAAAGGAGAAAGACTTAATCAAATAAATAATGATTTATTTAATTAAGAGAGAGAAGGTGATGATAAGTTGAGAGTGTGATTCAGGAAGAAATGTCATTAGTAGTTGGGATCAAGTGTACCGAATCGAATTTGTACATTTTCCATGTCTACATTTTGCCCCTCTTTGAAGCAATGTACTTGTTGCATTGATCAAAAGAATAAACTGCCATGATCAAAGTTCAATTTTTTCTTGATTTTCGAAATGCCCCACCGCTACCCTAGCATAAGGATTATGTTGGTAAATTGCCCCCTCGAGAGATTAGACAATTTTTTTTGTTTTTGGATGATCTCACGAAAAAAAGATGACAAGGTGCTTGATAGGTCAAAAAATGTCCTAGGATGCCAGGAAACATTTAGAATGTCAAAAAAGATGTGGAATGGTCCTGAGTTAGACAAAAATAGGATCGGGGGCCAAAACCCTTGCCAGATGGCCAAATTAGGTCAAAAACCCCTAATTCATAGGCTTAAATAGACCCTGAAGGGTCACTTTCAATACATTTGCACCTTTTTCCCTTTGAAAATTTCACACCTTGAGCTCAGAGTTTTGGTCGAGATGGCGCAATGATAGCTTCCCAGGCATGTGTCGAAGAGAGTACAAGTGGACCAATGGCCAGTCAGCACAGGACCCGTGGTATGTACCCTTTTCTTGACTTTTAATTTTCTCATTTTGCATGCATTAAATAGGGACCATGTCAGTTTAAGGTTGAGCGGAAATATATCGTGCCATTGCAAATGCCCTGTCAATGTCGTGCAGTCTTAAACTAGGTTGCATATGAGAATAGTGTCATGCATATCACTTAGGAGATTAGGGTTTGGCAGTCAAAATCCACCACATATGAGAATAGTATCGTGCGACGCAGTTTGCAACTTGGGATTTTGTCAAAAAGTCAAGTGCATATGAGAATTCGACCGCATGGTGCTCTTTGGAATTTAGAAACTTTCAAAGTCCGCCACAGTGGTACAGTTTGGAACTTTCCAAATTGGGCTGCATTTGAAAACAATGCTGCATTTGTTGTATTAAATGCAAAATTTAATGCGAGGCAGATTTTTTCATGGGACCTTGACATGATGTTTTCCCTTGTGCAGGAGGAGCTCGATGTACTTCATTTGAGGGAGCACAAATGACCGTTGCTCTGAAGATTGCAAGGTATGCATTTTTTCCTTCAGGAGCAGCTTGGTATTCTTGGCCTTTGGTACGTTGCATGTGTCCCTCCTGTTCAAGCGCATTTAGGTATGATGACAGCTTTGGCCGAGTGGTGGCATAGTGAGACTTCTTCATTCTATCTTCCCATTGGTGAGGCCACCATTACTCTTGAGGATTTCTGGGTGCATCCTCCGACTACCTATTTATGGAGTGAGAGTCATTTACGATCCAAATGTTGGCCGAGATGCTTGCTATAATGTGATGGGCCTAGATGAGATTCACTTCTCCGATGGGAAAATTGACTTGGAGAGATATCGAGGTAGAGTAGCCACCTATAGGTTGATTGTTGCGGCCATCATTTCTGATCTTGTGGCACCTGATCGGTGGGGTTGGTACTTCAGTCTAGGTTGGGGACTGGCACGGGATCAGATGGTCATCTGTAGGGAGTGCTTTTCCTGGGGACCAATATTGCTGGCCTCCCTATACAGGGATCTTCATGTGTTCGCGTATCTAGATAGTAGGGCCCTTGGGGATGGAGTTACTTTGTTACACATTTGGGCCTAGGAGTGAATTCCAATGCTTCATCTAGATGTCACACTAGTTATCCTTGACATTGATGACCCTGTTGTTTGGTGCTATGGCAGGGCAGAGATCCATTTTACTCATACTGGTATAGGTGGCCTTGCACGCTGGCAAGTTCTTAATGAGATAAGGGATTTCATTTGGAGACCTTGGATGGGCATAGGTCCATGGTATGATGATGTAGATGAGTTTTTTTTTGCTCAGAAGGATAGGTGGATGTAGGGCTAGGAGCATACCATGATAGAGTGGTATCTCCTAGACATGGTGGTCTGCCAATTTGGAGAGATGCAGGACAGGCTCGATGATCAGTATGTGGTGATCTTCACCCATACTAGGAGAGAGACGACATGGGGTCAGCCCATCCCAATAGCTAAGGCAGTCTCCTCCTTTAGACAGTTGGTGGCCTAACTATGGCTATATGAACAGGGGCCAATAGATGTAAGGGTGAATCTAGTCTATAGAGCCTGGTTTAGACCTCCTTTAAGATTGATAGTTCTTGGTGCAGCACTCCCATGATAGATACCTAGAGGTAGATCAACTAATAGGGGTTGAGGAAAAGGGGCAGAGGTGGCAGAGATGGGGGTAGGGATGGAGGAGGAGGTGGACAACCTCCTCATTAGAAACCTCCTAGAGATCTAACATAACAGTCACCTCCATGTGTAGGGGAGCAGGATGGTCAGCCCAGAGATGGGGACATAGCAGTCCCACAATAGTAGCCAACAATGCAACTAGACCACAGAGATGTATTTATTCAGAAGTTGTAGGGTCAGATCTAGGTATTGACTATAGAGAGAGATCAAGCTTGATAGCAGGTAGTGATAGTTATTGCTGAGAGGGACCAAGCTTGATTCGAGAGGGATCAAAAAGTTGGTCAGCAGAGGCAACTGGAGAGTACAGCTTCATCATCCCAGGGCCAATTAGTTTCTCTACGGGCATATAAAGAGGTAGTCAGGGAGGCTGAGTACTATTGAAAGCATTATAGAGAGGTAGTTCCAGCAACAGGTCGGGTGCCAGACTTCTCTCAGCAGACAAGGATGAGGCCCCCAGAGGATCATAGTGAGAGACATGTGGGAGAGGGCAGCAACTAGTAGGGCTAGCCCTTTGATCAGAAAAAGTTACCATTTTTTGATTCATGGGCCTCAATTACTTGCCCCTTTTTGTACTATGTACCTTGATCATACACTTGTTCCAATTTTTGTATCATGACAGTACATTCCTTGATGATATATATGAGATTGTTCTCCTTTATGAAATGTTTTGTAATGTATGATATGCGTTTCTTAATTTCTAATATGCTATGAGATATTTTTATTTCTTATGCTTATGGGATATGATGTATGCTTCTAATTGATGTACTTATTTTTGTATCTTTTCTATGTATTTTTTATGATGATCCTATGAATGTAATGTATGCTAATGATGGTGCATTGATGTAATTTAATGATTTCTTAAGATACTTAGAATAACAAATCTATATTATTCCTCAGAACTTGAAATAATGATATGATCTATATGATATGATATGCACTTTATGCTAATGATCTGGTTGATGTAGGGTGTATGCATTGGTGATGTTAGGATTAACTTTCATGATACCATGTTAGTATGGGAAGAAGATAGAAGAACTTAGAATCAATGAGTTAGTTAGGATGTTGGTGATTTTCCTAATAGGAGTTGGGATTTTTAAAAGAGTCAATTATGTTATGTTTGATAACACACCTAGGTACGATGCATCAAGGTATAAAGAATGAGGATGGCATTATACCCAGTGTGATGGAATTTGACTTGACAATCAGATAGGAGTATTGTTGTTCACACTTAGCACACAAAATTTATTCAGGATGTAGTTTAGACATTCTAAACATCTTGGGCCAAAACATAGGAAAGCAAACTTTCCTATGTGGTCAACAAGATATCTAAAACATCCTCTCCACAAACCAAATAAATTTCATATGACTAAGTTATTTTACAAGTGTATCCCACAAGCGTAATAGATAAAAGAGACAATGATACTTGCCCCATTCCTTTCTCTCTAAACCTATTTTGTTTAGGAATCATCGAGAGGTTCTTGAAATGAGCACAAAATAAGATAAGTAAGAAAAGACTAGATAAAGTAAATAAACAAGCTAATGTTCTTTGTACCACTAGCCAAGACTATACTACTATGAGGTACTTGATGCTTATGTCCATCGTGGGAAGGATTCATCCTAGGACATGTTGTGATCAGGGTTTTTGTGAGACTGGCTGAATGATAAGCTATTAATACTCCGAGTTGATCAACTTGCTTGCTTACTGATCTAGACTTTAGGACTTTGACAATTAGGTGTTCCCTTTTGAACCTTCTAGACTTGCTTCCAATTGACTCATCAAATAATGACGGTGATGACTAATATTATTATGAGTGATGATAAGTATGGATGAAAGCGAGATGGGATGAAAGCACCATTTTTTATTTTTCAGATATTTTGAGGCTATTTTTGGTATTTTTGAAATGTTTTACAAATGTTTTTAGTATTTTCAAAAATTTCCAATGTTTTTGGTATTTTCAAAATTTTCCAATGTTTTTGGTATTTTTTAGATTTTGCGATGAAGAGACTAACCTAAAAACATATCCTAGGGGTCTTAGGAGCTGATCCATAGATTAGCCTTGCCTACATTATACATGCAGAGACCACATAGTTCAACTGATGAAAAAATTGACTCAATGATAAGATGGGTGGGAAAATAGAGTGTCATTTTATTGCGACGAACACCTAAGGATTGACCTAAACTGTCTTAGGGGATGATCAGAGATCAATCTTTCCTATGTTCAAGCTTAGAGACCATGCAGTTCGGACAAGGTGGAAGACTGACAAGACTCTATGATGAACTTTGAAGATTTTCTAAGATTTTTCCGATGTTCTGGATTTTTTGATGAATTTTTTGAATGTTTTTGGATTTTTTATTTTCTGAATGTTTTTAGATTTTTTATGTTTCTTGGGAAGAGCACATAAAAAATATACACAAATCCGATCCAATGCCAGTTCAGGAACATGCCCCTAGCGTCAAGCTAATAAAGCAGGACAAACTGACCTTAGGAATATGTCAAGTAGTACTATGGTGGAATATGATACGAGAACAAGATCATGCTATGGT
Organism: Sequoiadendron giganteum; assembly: GCA_007115665.2. NCBI lineage: Eukaryota > Viridiplantae > Streptophyta > Pinopsida > Cupressales > Cupressaceae > Sequoiadendron > Sequoiadendron giganteum. Next base: position 510,251,994 of record CM021108.1, on the reverse strand, counting down.
ATGGATGTGAATTGATGGATGGAGCATTAATGAAATGTGATGGAATGGATTAGTGGGTCGTGTAGATCCTGGTGGATAGAGAGTGCTTTATTTACTCTTAGCACCTGTTTTCTAGGTTTTGGATTTTGTTTTTTGATTTTTGTTTTGTTGTCACCGAGACACCTGTTTGCTAGGTTTTCATCAAGCTAACCATTTTTTAAGGACATTTTATTGATTTTTAAATTTTTTTTTTTGCATAATTGGTTCTATACCTTGAAAGCTTTTAGGCATAACATTTTTTGAGATGGGAGTTGTTTAGAGGCTCCTGTAGAGGCTCACCTTCTGGTGTTGATAGCTGATAGGATCCTGATTTATAGTTGGTTGTGATGATGAAGGGTCCTAGCCAGTTGGGTTCAAATTTACCTTTGCTTTCTGGATTCAAAACATTCCTTTGGTTCTCTTTCAACACAAGCTCACCAACTTGGAAGGTGCATTGCCTGATCTTCTTGTTGTAGTTGAGTTTAGGCGATTCTGATAGACTTGTAGATGGTTGAGGGTATCCATGCGTTGTTCATCTAATAAATCCAATTCATTCAATCTTGAAACCCGATATTACTCATATGTTATGAGGTTTTGCAAATATATTCTTAGTGATGGGAGCTCGATCTTAATTGGGAGTATAGCTTCTAATCTATAGACCATGGAGAATGGGGTGGCACCTGTTGGCATGTAGATGATGGTGCGGTAGGCCCATAAGGTGAGATTTAGCTACAGATGCCGGCCACAACCAGATTCATTGACCGTTTTCTTGAGTATTTTTAGAATGGTTTTGTTAGTAGCTTCTGCTTGGCCATTTCCTTGTGGGTAATATGGAGTAGAAAATCGATGTTGGATTTTGAATTTGTTACATAAGTCACTGACATCATGATTCTTGAAAGGTGTCCCGTTATCAGAGATAATGGATTGGGGGACACCATATCGGCAAATGAGATAGTTCTGAATGAACTTGGAAATCTTCATTCCTATTATGTAGGTCATGGGGATCGCTTTGACCCACTTCATGAAATACTCTGTGGCGATGATGATGAACTTGTGGCTGTTGGATGAGGTGGGTGTGATTTTACCTATGAGATCGAGCCCCCATTGTGAAAAGGGCCATGGTGTAACAAAAGGATGGAGTTACTGAGCTGGTGCATGGATAAGGTCTCCATGCTATTGGTATCGTGCATATTTTCTGACAAATTCATGTGCCTCTCTTTCCATTGTTGGCTAGTAGTACTTGATTCTTAGTAACTTCTTGGCCAATGTCATACCACTCAAGTGTGAACCGCAAGTGCCATTATGTATCTCAATTAGAGCAGTCAGGGCTTCCTCAGGTTTTAAGCAATGTAATAGGGTTTTGTCAATGCTCCTACAAAAGAGGGTTTCTCCTAGGATGACAAAATGTAAGCAGCTTTTGATAAAGGTTCATTTGAGGTTCAGGGTAATGTCAGCTAGGAGGACTCCTATTCTCAGGTAGGTGTAGATGTCATGATACCAAAGATCACCGGGACCAATGAGTTTTCACACATATTCAGACTCTGGTATTGAGAAAGTCGGTATGAGAAGCTGCTCTACCAAGAATTCATGCTTTGAGACATTGTGAGGGATATCGAGTAAGGATCCAATTGTTTCCATGGCATCAACTACTCTATTGTTAGCCCTCGGTATATTCTTAAAGGTGATATCAATGAACAATTCTTTGAGAATTTCTACTAACTTCTTATATGGTGTCAACTTGTCATCCTTAGTTTGATAGTCACCATTGACTTGGCTAATAATAAGCTATGAATCCCCATAAACCTTTAGTGCCATGATCTGCCATTTTGTCACAATCTTGAGACCTATGGTTAAAGCCTCGTACTCTGCAATGTTGTTGGTACAAGGGAATGCCAATTTGTAGGATCTAGGTATACAATCCCCCTGTGGGGTGATGAAGAAAACACCGGCCCCCGATCCATGTTGTATGTGCGAATCATCGAAGTAGAGTTTCCAATGATCGAATATGCTGAGATTAAAGATGGACTCGTCTAGAAATTATGATATGAGTGGATTCTCTAAATAGATGGGAGCTTCTGCTAGTTGGTCTGCAATGACTTGTCCTTTAATTGTTTTTCGCTCCACATATTCAATGTCATATTCTGATAGTATCATGACCCACTTAGCCATCCTTCCTATGAGCATAGCCTTTGACAATAGATACTTTAGGGGATCTATCTTGGCAATGAGTTTAGTTTTATGAGCTAGCATGTAATGTCAATTTTTTTGTGAAGAAAAAATTACTGCTAGACAAGATTTTTCAATGAATGAGTAGTTTAACTCATGACTGACCCTTTTTCTACTGATATAATAGATGGCCCTTTCTGTCCCATTTTCATTGTGCTGAGCTAGAAGAGCACCTAGGGCTACTACTATTGTTGAGATGTATAAGATTAGTGGTTTGCCTACAATGGGTGGCATTAATACTGGTGGTGTGAGCAGATATTCTTTGATTTTATCAAATACTTGATTTCACTTGTCATCCCGCTTGTATGCTAATCCCTTGTGGATTAGATGTGAATATGCAATCTGTTTGTCCACCAGTTGTGCTATGAACCTTCAAATGGATTGGAGTATGCCTTGTAGGCCTCTGAGTTGTTTTCGTGTCCTTGTTGCCTCCATATCGAGGATTTATTTGACCTTGGCAGGATCCACCTCTATTCCCCTCATTGATACTATGTATCCTAGAAGTTTACCTGATTGTACCCTAAAGACACATTTCTTCGGGTTGAGCCTAACCTTGTATTTCTCTAGTTTTTCAAAAATGGAACTCAGGGTTGCCATGTGATTGTTCTCTTCTTTGATTTGGCTAGTATATCATCCACATAATCCTCAATGGTTTTTTGTATCATGTCATGAAATATTAGTATCACGACCCTCTGATATGTAGCCCCTACATTTTTTAGCCCAAATGGCATCATGTTCTAGCAGTAGGTACCCCATGGACATGTAAATGTTGTCTTATGTTGGTCCTCCTTTGCGATCATTATCTGATTATACCCTGAGAAACCATCCATCAGTGATAGCATCTCAATGTCCGGCTAGCATGTCCACTATTATATCAATGTTAGGTAGTGGAAATTCATCCTTGGGACATGCTTTGTTGAGGTCTCTGGAGTCTGTGCAGATATGAATTCCCCCATTTGGCTTTGAAACTGGTACAATATTGGATAGCCATTCTAGATAGTCAATTGGGCATATGAAGCCGACATCCAGAAGCTTCTATAATTCTACCTTGACTAGCAAGGCTATCTGATGATGCATTTTCCTTAATTTTTGTCTTACTGGCTTCGCTCCAGGGTAAACATCCAAATGATGAACCAAAAATTCTGGATCCAAACCTAGCATGTCAACATAGGTCCATAAAAAATTTACCTTCCTTTCCTTTAGAAATGCTACTAGTAGTTCTTCTTCTTCTGTCAGAGGCGACTCAACATAGAAAGTGATTTGTGGTGTTGTCTCCATTCCCAAGTTGACAAGATTACACTATTCTGCCAAAACTATTAATTTCTCCTGATGTAGTGCTGTAGCGGGGATATTGAATCCTTCATCTTCCGGTTCCTCATAGAGGTTTTCCCCATTAGATGCATCCTTTATTTTTACTGTTCTTTGGTTAGAGAGTGCTATAGTGTGGTTTTCACTCAATAACTCTGAGCTTATTCTCATTCTTTTTATTTTATGACTGAAAGACTCAATCATCTCCCCATAATATGCACAAGTGTCAAATGTGATGTCGAAACCAACCTTGTGATCCCTGCATGGAATTGTATCCCTTAGTCCCATGAACTCTGAGAGTGCCTCATCTTTTTTGAATCTGTCTAGAACCGGTGGTCCTCATTGGTCATAGTCGATGAGTTGTGGGTAAACTAGGTTTACTTCATAAGTTTGGTGGTCCAACTCAATGGGTGAGGCACTAATCATCAGTAAGGAGGAATCCTCAAGAATAAAGGGAAGGCCAACTATGGTATCCTCATCATCACTACTACTACAGACATCAGTTACATCAAAATTGAAATTATCTAGGGGTAGGCCTGTGGATATAGGTAATCGAAGGGTAGTTTTCAATGTTTGAGGAGAGGATCTGACTAGTCTACTAGGAGTACCTCTGCAACATATGGTTATAATCAGAGGGGTACATCCAAGGCCAAGGTTTCTCATTCTTCTTTCTACAATTATGGGCTCTAGTCATCCATCACTATTTCTTCCTAGGCTTTCGTTCCTGTTGTAGCCCATACCAAACATTATTTTCAATCCTCTGTTGGCTTCATCCATGGGTAGAGTGGGTGTCAGTCCTTCATCATGGTATAGCATGCTTGAACTGTCTTCCTCATCAAAATTTTCACAAATTAGGTCTCCCCAATGGTGGAATCCAGAAGGGTCTACCCTAAGAGTGTGAATAGGTGTTTCAGTTGATTGAGGTTGCCCATGCGACCTAGGAGATTGTGGTAACTCTCCTACAACAAACACACTCTTCTTCATTATGTAGTCTCCACACCCGTTGTCCTGTAACATGAGCTTGATTTTGGATATGTTAGGGATCGAGCATGTCTCTGTTGCAGAAGTGAATGGACCTTCATCATTTTTTGGTACTTGGGGGATTTTGTAAAACTTGGCTTCCAAGTTTCTGCAATAGGAAAATGGTTTGGGATCACCATGTATTGTTACCTCCTCATTTTGGTATAGGAATTTGACACATTGATGGAATGTTGAGGTGATTGCCTTCATTCCATGGATCCATGGGTGTCCTAGGAGGATATTGTATGGTAGGTCGAGATCAAGCACTTGACAAGTGGTTTCCATGGTTGTTGGCCCAACTTGGATTGGGATTCTGATAGTGCCTTGAGACACTCTTTCTTAATTATCATATGCTCTTATGGTGATGCCTTTTTTCTTGTTGATGGAGTCTTCTGAGAGTCCCAAGTTCTTTATGAGTTTGAGGGAACAAATGTTAAGGCCTACACCTCCATCCACTAGGACCCTTTTGACTTTCTTTTTGTGAATCAGCACTTGAAGGTGAAGTGAATGATTATGAGATGGCTGGGTGGGGAAATCTTGATCAGATAATGTGAGGAGATTTACGGTGATGATGTTACCAATCATACCCTAGAACTATTATGTATCAAGGGTGGTGGAGACATTGGATGCAACTAATGCTTCATCAAGTATTTTCCTATGGGCAGCAGAAATTTTTAATAATTCCATGATGAATATTTGGGTGAGAGTTCTCTTTAGCTGGTTGATGACACTATAGTCATAGGCAACAACTTTTGTACTTGAAATGGGGGTCTTAGATGGTTGTGATGCCCCTGCAATAGTGACCTTTCCACCACGTGTGGGGACTCCACAATTGGCATTGGCTCCTTTGATGCTAATGACAGTGACCATTTCATCTATGCATGTGACAATCTCTTCATATACAAGGTTAGCACTAGCATAGTTTTTCTTCCCTTTGTTGTTCCCCTAGTTATTTCCTTGATTATGATTCGGCATTGGATTTGTGTATATTTTAAGGTCCTGATTTCTAGCTGGTTGTTCAATGTTTATGATCTTGTCCTTAATGAGGTCTTGGATGATGTTCTTCAACCTCACACTATTTGAGGTTGTGTGTCCCTTGATTTTGTGAAAATCATAGAGGAGGTTTTCATTGTACCATGGTGGTTTTATCATCGGTTTCACGTATTGCTCAAATTTGGAAATTTGATAAGGTTTTCCTTGACCAACTTCTTCATTATGGATTCAATTGATTATCCAAGAGACATGAACTTTCAATTGGGAGCATACTTTTCTCGGGGAGGTGGTCCTCCTTGATTGCCCAAGTTATTAATTTGGTTGTTAGGAAGTGGTTGTTGTTGTGCCACTGTATTAGTTTGCACATTATTGCGATTGTGATTTTATGGCTGGTGATGAGTTTGGATGTTCTATTTAGGAGCATTTATGACCACCTTAGCATCGATCACGCCGTCGTTTGTGATATTTTTGTTCCTTGACCATGTTTGAGGTTTATTGTTATAATTATCGGATGGGTGGTTATCCCATGGTGGAGGAAATATTGATGCACCTCCTCACACAGTAAGGGATCTTTTGATATTTAGCACTTTTGGGATCAACTGATCATACATTGTGATGCATTGTATTTTTAAGTAGAATGCCAAGTTTTCATCTAGATTGGATATGATTGTGCAATTTTTTTGTTCTTCTGGCATAGTCCACTTGTTCTGATTGGCATTGGATTGCCATCTTTGCAAGAAGGATACAAATAGCTCTCCTTTTCTTTGTTTGAGTGTTGATAGTTCCTCCAAAATAATGTCTGCACCCATATTGAATGCATAATTTTTAAGGAATGCTTCCATGATCTGCTAGAATGTTTTAATGCCTATGGGTAGGTGAGAAAACCATCTATGGTAGGACAAGTTAGACTTCGGGGAAAAAGTCACATCAGATATGTGTCATCATATGCAACTTCCATGCAATGCACTTGAAATTCCCTGACATGATTTTTAGGGTTTCCCGTTCCATTATATTTGTCAAATTTGGGAATTCCAAATCCCTTTGGGAATGGTATCATTGTGAGATCTCTATCAAATGGATAGGGACACAAGTTTCAAGGCATTCTGGTCATTTTTCCCACTTGGAGGTCCAACACCTGCTGTGAAAGAAGTTTGATTTGTGTTATAACATTGTTGTGGGGATCAGGAGGTGGGATGAATGTGTTTTGAGGTGTTTGGGGTGTTTGATTGATGAGAGGGGTACTGGTGGGAGTTTGTTGCAAGCTCTACTATGCGTTCAAGGCCTGCTCATGATATACCTACATTTGTATCAACAACGCTTGTTGTTGATCTTGCTGTTGTTGTTCCAACAAAGCTTTTTGTTGGTCTAGTTGTTATTGTTCCCATAAATATTGTTGTTGGTCTAGATGTTGTTGTGCCAACGAATCTTTTTGTTGGTCTAGTTGTTGTTGTGCCAACAAAGCTTATTGTTTATCTTGTGGTTGTGCCTAAAAATCTTATAGGGCTTGTTGGTATGCTTCTTGATGAATTTCTTGCAGTTGTGCTTGGTATTGTGCTTGCACATATTGAGCCAGGTGTTGGGCTTGAGCTTGAGCTTGTGCTTATTGGTCTTCTTGAGTGTCTTGTGCAACTTGCTGGGCTTGTACAACTTGTGCAGCTTGTTGGGCAGCTAGTTGTGCTTGCACTTGCTAAGCAACCTATTGTGTAGCTTGTTGGTTTTGTTGAAGTACCCTTTGATGGTTGGCCTTTTGGACTGCTTGAATCATGGTGATGAATGAATTTGTCAGTTTGGTTTTTGGTGGGATTGGCGGTGGATTAGGAATGGTGCTAACCATTGTGACGGGCGCAGGGGTTGTGTTGGTGGCTTGGACTTGGGTTGTTGGTGGTGTGGTTGAGACACTTGATCCTTTAAAAGGTATGTTTTGAGGGATTTGAGGACCGAATGATGTATTAACCATAGTGGCTTGAGTGGTTTCCACTTGTTATTGCAATGCTACTTGAAAAAGGAGAGGATTCGATGTGATGCTTAGATTGCCTTTGTTTGAGAAACTAGCAGTGGGTAGGAGGGGAAGACCCAACCCAAGAGGTGATACAGATGTGAGCGGTAATGGAGGGAATGATGAGAACGGGTTAGTGACTCCTGCTGTTCCAAACAAACCATCTTCTCCTTGTGATAGAGAAGTTTGTATGTTTAACGGATAGGCTAGTGTTGCATGGAGTGAGGATGAGTTCGCATGATTATGGAAAGTGAGTGGGATGTATGGGTATGATGGATGTATCGAGACAAAAATATCCAATGTGATGTTGATGTTTACCTCTCTTTTGTTTACAATGCGATGCTTTTGTAATTGAAAAAACATGGCACTTCCTTTGTTAACAATTGGTGAGGTTGATGTGACTGTTGATATGGTTTGGAGAATTTCTTGAGCGATGTTTGGAATTGACATTGGGGGTATTCTTTTAAGAGGCCTTTCCATACTGGTGCCTACGTCAAGGTCAGAAGGGAACTGGACCCCTCCTTCCATTAACCTGCGTATGTATAGAGGAGGATTAATTTGAAGTATAACATTGACAATTATATGATTCTCTGGATTTTGAATCATTTTAGTTATCTCCTTTTGTGTCCCTCCCAAGTCCTCATTGATGATTTCCTCTTCATAGCCTTCCTCTTGAGGATTTTGTGATGGTAGAGAAGAGTTTTTTGGGGGATTGCTTGATCCCATAAGGTTTACTTCGGTGGTTGCTTGACTTAAGTCACTGGAAGTTGATATTTTTTTAGTGTTTTCCGTGTTTCGCTTGTGTTGTGATCATGTTTGGACCATAAAATACGGATCGTTTGATCTTAATCCTTAGGCCCAAAAAGAGGAGAAGAACTAGGAGAGTCGAAGGATCAAAAGGGGGATGATGGGGATGAGATAAATGGATGAGGTAAATGAATGAAATTTTTGGAGAACTTTAAAGGGTGATGCTAAAATTTTTAGAGCTTGGATATTTCAATAGTTTGACTAGGTGTGTTAAGCCAAACAAGATGACGGTGAACTTGTAAACCATGGGAAGTTGTGTTATCCAAGAGAAAAACTCCACAAGAGAATGAATTGGCTAAGTGTGTTAAGCCAATCAAGGTGATTATGAACTAGTAGACCTTTAGGAAGTTGTGTTATCCTAGAGGTAAATTTGTTCAAGAGGATTGAAAGTTTGACTAGTTGTATTAAGCTAAATAAAGTGATGGTGATTTTCCCTTTAAGTTTAACATAAATGATGTTTCAAAGTTCTCAAAAGTTTGTTGGTGAGATGAAATTCGATTGATGGAGAGATGGATGAGAGTGAAGATTCTGATCCTAGACCTAGAAAAGACTCTTTTTTACAAGACCTCAGTATTGAAGAACATGCTTCACTTCCTATGTGAGAAAAGAAAACCTTTCAAAAAGCTTTGGATTTTGTTGGTAATAGAATTCATATAGACTTGGGTTGTTCTTTGAAGCCTTCTTATAGAAATTATACACCAACCTTTCTCTAACTTCAAAAAGCCTTTCAAGATGCTCCTCATGAGATTTTAGACTAATCCTTTTGAACCTTGGCTTTGGGATTTTGACTTTACGGGAAATCATTTGAGAACGCACATTCGTGAGGTCCAATTGTTCTTATCTTTTCTTAGTGAGTTTTCTTTTTACCACAAACAGTTCTTTGATTAAAGTTTCAAACTAAATGTCTATGTCTTGATTCCTTTTTATTCCACAAGGTCCATTATGTGAAATTTGTGGTTTCAAGAGCACAGTTCCCTGAGTTGACTTTAGTGAAAATAAATGATGATTAAACCCAAGTACTTAGAAACCTCTAAGGATAGGATCCTTGGGGTAAGCAAGAGAACTTATATTTGTCAAGGGTATTTGTTTCCTCCAAAGGGTTTGAAATTTTTAAGTTCTTGTTGGATGTTTGTTTTCCAAAGTTTTAGATCCAAACAAGTGTTTTGATTCCAATAAAATGCACAACCCTAGGCTGAAAAGACAATATTTGTTGGGTTCCCACTTGGATGAATCTAGCTGCGCATATTCAGTGCGGATGATTAGATGCTTGACCACACAAGCTCCCGCTTACAGTGCACTTAGTTCTTGGGTCAATCAAGCATCAATACCCATGAATCTCCCATGACATACTTTTCATTTCTACAATAGAACTACATGTATAATGTGGGTCGACTTCAAAGGACATGACCTTTTGCACCAACAAATAGATAAGATTTTTGGTCTTTGCTAAAACAAGGGTTTTAATGAGGGCATTATGTTCATGAGGGACTATCTAGTATGATGAGACACCATTGTTTCCCTTCTCATCAGAATAATCCTTGTGATTCTTGAATTTTCCTTGAGAATCCACACTTATATACCGATCGGAAGTCGCTTGGCTTTAGCATGTTCCCGGTTGGGTCGTTCCCTTGGGTGATTACTTTTTCCCACAAGGTAGGCCCACTAAGATAAACAAAATCAAGCTAGCATATCCTATAGTTCAATTGACCTTTGTTGAAAAGCAAACAGAGAACACTTGCAATATACCATGCTCACACTCGCATGATTGGTTCAATTTTAATTCCAAAATGGAATGTGGAGGCAATTATTTTATTCAACTTAAGATCATCAAAAGAAATTTTGATTCTCAAGACCTCTATGAGGCACAAGAGAAGCACATACACCCTTTTGATGATATTATCTTGAATAAATAATTACAAAAAAAAATAGCACTTGTTCATTTTAATCCCACAAAGAAAAAATAATTATTTTTAAAGCACCAATTCAAGTGTGGAAGTTACCTTGTTCAATTTTTAAATCTCAACCAAATCTAGTAAGATTGTTTGTAAGGTTCTTTTTAAGTCCCTTTGTTTGCAACTTTTGAAAAGAAAATTTGTGTTGTTCTTTTCAGAGCCCAAAAGAAAATTTAGTGTTTTCTAAACCATGGAAGGTAAAAAATCCTTGAAAGAGATTGAGAATTCTCTAAAGTGTTAAAAAACACTATAGTGTTAAAAAAAACTTAGTATAAGATGAGAATTATGTCATTATGCAACCTTGCATTTCGCTTTCTTCCTTGTCCTAACCTACAAGATGATAAAAAAAAGAGAATACAGGAACAACAAATAGGTCAATAACTCAAAGATCTAAAAACAAAAAAGGCACATGTTGAAAATTTAATTTTGAATTTTTGACTGTTTTTCAATAATGCAGTTAGAAAATGTGACATAGTTTAGAAAAAATGTGGCGCTATGTAGTGCCACACCTTTCACTAAGTGCGGTGCTATGCAGAAATAGAGAGCGTGGGTGAGACGGAGTTTTACCAAGCAACACAGTTTGCAACTCAAAAATCTGTGGCCGAGTTTTAAACATTTGAATATTTTGAGTCGAAATGCGGGTGCAATGCAATTTGGAATAAGTGCAATGCAATATAGCATCACACCTCTTAAAGTGGTGCAATATAGTGCCATGGGACTATGTGTGGCGTAGTTTCCTGTGTACAGAAAAAATGTTAAAAAAATGTAGAATTATTGAAAAACGTGAACAATTGTTTCATACCTGCACAAATACAACAAACAAACAAATCATTAGCTCAATATGCAAGGTAAAACAAGGACTCCCCATGAAATCCATTTATAAAACTTAGATAGAAATCAAAATGAAGAACAATGTAATGAATCAAATTAAATCTATCTAAACTAAGCAAACTCTTGATCCCATGGGGGAATTGATTCCAATTGATATGTCAAAATTAGCCCTTTCTCAACTCCTTAATTGCAAATATTGATGATATGTGGATAGTTGAATCTCCTTGATGATATTTTAGCATAACCTAGCTATGAAATTGTGAAAGTTATGAATACTTGGAAAAAAATGGGAAAAATTAGATCTCTATCTATTTGAGAACAAGTGATACATACAACAGAAAAAATATTGCAATAACTAACTCAATGGAAAAGGGGGATATTTTGTGGTCCTTCTTCTATTAAGATCCACTAGGATATCTCAAAGAATATCAGTCAAAACACCCTAAGGAATAAAGCTAAAGTCTTCTTTGTAGGCTTGCCTCATCCTCGAAAGAGTGATGAATCCATATTCATAGAGGGGTCAAACAAGACATATCAAGGAAATGTACCATCTTGATACTCCTAGATTTTTCAAAGAGAGTAAACTCTTAATTATTATGTCTCAACTATAAATCATACATGGTAAGTAACTTCTGGGAATGGTGCTATTCTCATGCACTACTTTCAAGAACACTTTAGAAAGACTTATATTGGTTTCTAAATACAAGGTGTGTAATTACAACCATGAACATCGAACATTTGCATCAAGTATGTGAGACACTTAAGTCTCTATACTAGCCTATGCAACTCATTATGTTCACACAAGGACTATTGGAAAGGTATGGAATTCCTGCCGAAATTCATGTTACATTCTTTTGATTTCACACAATTTAATATAGCTCACTGGTAAATGTGCTTTTAGGGTCACCTATGAGCTCTCCATTATAGGATGTGTCTCATAAGCAAGTCTATATCTAATAAAAGGGAAGGATGACCAAAAAAATGTAAAGAGCCCAAAGTATTTCTCATCACCTAGGATCATAAAAAATATGCAGGGGGAGAGGATACGAACTTGGATTTCCAACATGAAAAATACAATTATTCTTTTTAAAACCCAAACTAGATTCAATTTGTTGGTTCTTTTTAGTATCCAAAGGAAAATGAGATGTTCTGGCACACTATAAATTTTAACCCAAAAAGTAGTGGTGATTTGTTGTTGTTCTTTTTAGATGCACCAAAATATAAATTTGAGGCATTCACATCAATTATTAAGCAGCAAATATAAATGTGAGGCATTCACGTCAATTCTTAAGCACCAAAAATAAATCTGAGGTTCCTTTCAAATTCCAAGTTGAAAATGTGAAATCTAATACTCTAATGGCCAAAAGCTATAAAAAAAGTTACTATTATCAATAAAAACCTTATTCTAGTGAAATAAACTTGTAAAAGTTTGAAAAAAAGAAAAAAAGAAATGAAAAAAAGAAAAAAGAAAAAATATTGACAATTTTTACCTTTCATGAGCAATTATAGAAGAAATTTGAAGTAGAAAAACTTCCTCAAATATCCATCAAATTTGAAATCATCAAATGTTTTGGAAAGATAAAATGGATATTTGCAAAACCCATAAACCTTTTTTCTAAAATTCAGCATGTGGAATTTATTAGAGATGAATGAAACACATGAATTTTTAAGGGTAAGCAACAAAAATTTTAAAAACACAACAAAACTAAAATCTCGATAAATTTTTTTATTTTTTTTTAATGAAATTAGAAACCATAAAATGATACAGAAAGGTAACAGGGAGTTCTATAAATCCATAAAACTTTTTTCTAAAATTCATTGCATCCACTTTTCTGTGATTAAAAGAATATGACAAGTTTTTATGTGAATTCCTAGCTGTAACCAACAAAAATTCTTTAAAAACACTCATAAGAATATCATAATTGGGCTTGCCAATTTATGTAAGAGGGAATATGGATCAATAATTTGCATCAATGAATTCACCAAATGAAATCAAAATAAAAGGATAAAACCCAACTTACTCATGAAATTCAATTGCCATAGCTATGAATTCAACAAATTAAGTTAGCACAAACAAATGAAAACATAAATTAACTCAAACTACACAATCTTACCATCCCATGTTGGAGTGTATTTGTGTTGATCTTGATATTTTGGATTGCTCATCAATACAAAACCTCCATGGTTTGCAAAAGCTTGATTAATGATGATGATCTAAAATGTGAGGGTGCTTGCTCAATTTTCTCAAGAATCACACTAACATGACCTTTCTATAAATTCTCTAGATTAATTATGAGAGGGATGAGGGTTTTTTTATAGATTTTCAAGTTTCAGATAAATGATCAAGGTTCAAAGATGAAAGATCAGGATCAATGGTCGAGGTCCATTGAGAGGAAATAAATTGATTAGTTAATTGACTTGATTAATCCAATCAAGGGAATTGATTGGATAATCAGTAGTATTCGATTGAATAATTAGTGGGATTGGAAAATTAGATTGAGTAATTAGTGGGATTACCAAAATTGGATTGAGTAATTACTGCGATTGGCAAATTAGATTGAGTAATCAATGGGATTACCAAATCGGATTGAGTAATTAGTGGACATGATTTATTCAATCAGAATGTGTGAGGATGATTAATTAATTAAATAATTAATTAATATTGAGAGGAACATGCAAGATGTATTTGATTTAATAAATAAAATTTTATTTTTAATTGAACATGTTGGGTGAATTTGGGGAAATTGAATAATTGGTTTAATTATTTAATTTTGAAGAGGAAAATTAGATTAATTAAAAAACTAATGATAACTATTTAATTAATTTAGAAGAATAATTAATGTTAGAGATAATTAAATAATTAATATTTATTTAATCAATTACGAGGAATAAGGTTAAATAAAGTGATGGCATAGTGAATTAATTAAAGAATTCAAGAATATCTAATTAATAGAGGAAAATAGGGTTAATAGTGCAAATGATGTTTTTGATATGATAAGCAACATTTATAGAGTGTTGGACCCTTTACACAATGAGCCACTAAGGCCCAAAAATATCAAGTCCAAAAAACAAAATATAGCAGACTAACAGCCGATAGAAGCACCACATAGCAACAATAGACTAATAGGAATTCTCCCAATTCTAGGAGAGGGTGTTGATAACATCACCACTGACCCATTCAAGGCCTTCTTCATCAGTCTTCATATCCATCCCTTCCTTCATCACAAAAAAGAGGGTGCTAGTAACACAATGGACCAACTTGATAGTGAACCGGGTCAAGCCTCTGGACCTCTTCTCCATCTTCCCCATCCTCTCCTGTAGCACTCAAAAGATCCTCCCCTTTATCCACGATATTCACAATATTAGTGTGCTCCACATCCAGAGGGTTAGAAGAATAGGAAACCAAGTCCTTATTATGCACTTTTTTGAAATCCAAGAGGGTGTGAGGCCCTTTAGCAAAATCCTCCTCAACATCCTTTGACTCCTCCACATTTCTAACACATTTTTCGTCAAACTGCTCCTCATCAGAATCCAACTCATTAATCTACATTTTTTTTTCCAGTCTTCCATATCTCTTGATGTTGGTCATCTCAACCCCAATCTCCACCATAGCAGCAACCATAGTATCACCCTTGGAATCCTTCCCCACCACATTCTTGCCTCTTAACCCCATCATTTTCTTTCTTCTTAGTGGAGAAGAAAAGAGAAAGATTAAAATGGTAGAGCCTCAAAGTGAGGCCTTGGCGGAGAGGTATGAGAGGAGGATCCTCTAGGTTTTGGGCAGTAGATCCATACATTTCTCAATAGAGCTTTCCAAGTTTGTAAGAAATAAAAATGGGAAGCTTAACTAAATTTTATGGAAGATGTGATTCAAAAGAGGAAAATGATAGAAATAGTAGGTTTTATATCTACCTTCCAGGGTGACGTAATTCATTAGGGAAATTTAGACCTGATCCGAAGGTTGAGGGAAAGCTTGTCTTTCAAACCTTGATAGGTTGTGAATAGGTTTTTCATTACCAACAAAGAAAGAATTCATGATTTTTTTATCATATGCCTTAGTGTGCTTTGGGTACTTCTTTCTAGTGCACAACAACCTTGTCACTTGAGCAATGAACTCCTCATTAACTTCAAAGGAGATACCACCCCTGGTAACCCTTCATTCTTTCCAAGAGTTCATAAAATATGCAGATAACTTAGGATTGTGACCCACCAAATTTTCCATTAAAGGTGCCATCCCACCTTCCACGCATATGTGTCAAACCAGAGGGTCCTTGTGAAATTCCCTACAACTATCAGTCTTTGTTCTCACCCTATCGCCACCCATTTTGGTGCTCTGTACACAAAAAAATAGAGAGCTTGTGAGAGAAAATGGTTTGAAATTTTGATAAATTGAGCGGTCTCCCACACACTTAAATTTTCAAGCCAAATGATGCAGCCTTGGGAATTCAAGACCATGCACATAACACATGCTTGAAGAGTAAAATCCCAAAAGGAAATCTTGGCTATCACATTAATGAAAATGTTCAAACACTTGCAGCGAGGTAAGTAAGAAATGATGGAGCAGGAAGGTTTTCCATCCATGTTGCTTTTGCACAAGTTCCAATGGAAGTTGGTCGGAGGGCCAAATTTAGATAAAACCAAAATCCTACCCTTTAGCAATAGAATCATTTTAGCAGAATAGAAACCAATTAAGAGTTTCTCCCCGTAAATTCTAGTCGCATCAAATTTAAATTCAAATATTTGCATCGATAAATAGGTGCATAAATCAAACCCCAAAAAGAGATTACGTAAGGCCAGATCCAACTTGGCTGTAATCATTAAGTAATCCCCATTACCCCTCATAATTTCCTTTTTGAAAACAATCTCCACCTCATTATTCAAAATTTTCCACTTGTAAAACACCTCAGCATTCAAACCCATCCCATAGGCCAAAAGACAAGGATGTGGACCCCCCATAAGGCCAAACTCATTTCATATTTATTTATCATCATGGATCATACATGTGCCTTGCTCCTTAAGGATTAAACCTTGAATACCAAGCAAAAGGTTCCCCAAATATCGCCAACACTTATAAAATTTCCAATGGGTGCCAAAATTAGCCAAAGCATCTTCTACCTGATTACCCTGCTGATAAATGTGGGAGCAACCTTCAAATTCATCTTAGACACAAGATGTTTTATGTCTATTAAAATGTCTTTAGTACTGCATCCCAGTAATCTTCATAGGTTAACCGCATCAATTAAAGACTTAGAATATCATTCAATATGAAGATCCCCAACCCCCATAGTGACAACCAATTGAATACCCTTTAGCATTGCTCTAGCTTCTACAATCATAGAAGATTGAATCCCAATCCTCCTGAGTAACTGGCCAAAATGTTTTCCCTTGCAATCTCTTATTATACCTCCTATACTTTCCCTTCTTGGGTTGCCTTTGGCAACTCCATCAAAATTGAGTTTAAGCCAACCATAATCAAGAGGTTTCCAGATAGTTTCCCTTCGACCTAAGATCAAGAGTTGTCAAATGAATTGGCCTCCAGATTTTGATGCCAAGCTTTAGCCATTTTTATTTCCCACTCAATCGAGGCCTTGTCTTGGATTTTCCCTTTGAAGAGAAAAATGTTTTCTTCAATAAGCCTTGCCCCTATACCAAAAAACTCCTTTGGTCTCATCTCAATATTCATGAATATCTTGTTGTTCCTTTCTTTCCATAAAAACCAATAGATAATGGAGGCGACTTGGTTCTAGAACTCACAAGGAACAAGGTGAAGGAAAGGCCCAAACCAACCCAAAATAAAAGAATTAATGTCCTTGTTCATAGCCCACTAAGTACCCAATCTCTCCAAAGCCATATCCCACACACTAAAATGAAAAAAGAAATGCAAAAGCAAGTGGTCCATAGATTCTTCATTGCACTTGCATAACAAGCATCTATTGGGGATCTGGAATCACCTTTTCCTCAAATTATCTTGAGTAAATTTTTTGTTATGGCAAGTAGTCCACCAGAAAAAGTTTATTTTTGGGATCATGTATCTATTCCAAACCTATCTCTAGGGTTTGAGGGTGACACCCTGGTATAATAGTAGATTATAAGCCATTTTAATAGTTCTTATCAAGAGTCCCAAAAAATTCATCCTCCATGTTCGTTACTGGTAATCTGGTAAGGGAAAGTAGGTCATCCAAGGACTTGGCTAGGAGACACAACTCAGGAGATAAAGGGAAGAAAAGGACCAAGTCATTCCATCTCTTGGCCCCTTGCAGGCCAAGGAGATAATCTCTAATGTAAAAGCCAAAGAAAAGTTGTGCTAGTCTCATCAGGTTTCTAAATTCAAATTGGGCTAGAGGGGTGTCAAGTAACCAAAAGTCTTCCTAGAATCGGATACTGCAACCATTCAAAATTTTCCATCTCATCCTTTTCCTAAGCAACCCCTATAGACTACAAATGTTCTTCCTATAGACACGTAAAATATACATGCACCTGATTTTGATCCTACTAACATCGTTTCATCTTGAATCATACTCTCAGCTTATCAACACCTTTCATCCGTTAATTAAATAAATCATTATTTATTTAATTAGGTCTTTCTCCTCTCATGATTAAATTTATCAATTTAATTTAATTAATCATCTTTCTCTGTTCATTTAAATATTTCATTTTATTTAAATTAAATCTCTAAAAGTCCTCTTATTAAATTGAATAAATTAAAACATTATTTAATTTAATCTAACATATTCCTCCTTAGTTAAATAAATCAAAATCATTTATTTAATTAATCATTTCCTCTCAATTTGATTTAAATCAATTCATAAATTTAAGTCTAAATTGTCACATCTTGTAATTCCTCATTAAATTAATAAAATCTTCGATTAAGTTAATCCCTATCACTAAAATCGTCTAGAGAATGCAACTTGCACAATAAATCAATTACTTTGATTTATTTAATTCTCTATTTTTCCTCACATGGCATCAAAAGGGAAATATTCCCTCAAATTTGAATTCAAATTCAAATGGGCTTGGTCCTTCCAACAAGGAATTCAATTCCTCTTACATTCTCTTGTGCATTGAACCAAGTGACATTAACTCCATTTCTTTCATCCCCCTTAAACATGTCACTTCATCAAATTCAAAATTCAAACCTGAACATTGATCAAAATATGCTCATTCCTCAACCATTCACATCTTGACAAGTGGAACTTGGCCATTGGATGTTGAATGATCCCACATTGCTCAATTTCAATCTCTCTTCCATTTTGGAAATCTATAAAAGAGAGACTCTTCCTCTCATTCAAACATCCACAATTTGAGTAAACTTATTATACTCAAATTGATCTTCAAGCATAGTGTTTTCATCTATTTTTATCAAATTCTTAGCTAGGTTATGCAGGAATTCAACCATCAAGTGGATCAAATCATCAAGCTTACAAAGGAGTTAGGAAAGGGCTGATTTCAACACATCAATTGGCACCAACTCCCCTATGGGATCAAAAGTTTGCATACTTAATTAGGATTTAATTGCTTTCTTTGTTCATCTTTTGTTCATTTTCCTATTTTAAGTTTTGCAAATCGATTTCATGGGGAATCCTTGTTTTACCTTGCATATGATCTAATAAAATGTTTGTTTTCTTTGTTTATGTAGGTATCAAATTGGGGTTCACATTTTGGTGCTAGAAGGGTAGTTCAAGAAATTAATCACATTTTTTTAAAAATTCCGTGTTTTTCTTAACATTTTCTCACAGGTCATAGGAAAACAGCTGCGTGGTGTCATATTGAGCTGCCTTCATAAGTGTGGCGCAATACTTCACCACTTTCATGGAAGCAAAAACATACCGACCCACACATAGTTCCTAAACCTCGCCGCATTGTCTTCCCGCTTATCATTTTTTCAAACTTCCTAACTCCACTGCGTTCATCTTTGTGGTACTATACTGCACCACCCTTAGCACCACGACGCCATATCGAACCATGTTTCCTCCAAACTCTGCCGCTTCTGCATTCCCACCTAAAAAAAAAGAAATTTTAAATAGGGCCGCTTCCAAATTGTGCCACTTATTCAATCTTTGTTTCTATAGAGAGTCGCCCATATTCAACTACACAATGCCATATAGCACTGCTTTTAGGCAAACTAAGCCGCAGAAAAATAGTGAGGTCTAAAATTGACATATGCTTTTTAAGTTTTGGATTTTTTAATTCCTAACCTTGTTTTCTATCTTTTGCTCTCTGGTTTTCTGTCATTTTGCAGGTTGGAAGCTCATCATGACCTCATACTCATCATGCAAAAGAGTGTTTTTAAACACTAAAGTGTTCTTCAACACTTTTGAAGGATTTTAAAATTTGGCTTGTTAAGAGAAATTTATTAATATCTTTGGCCTTAGAAACACTAGATTTACATTGGGTTTAAAAAGAACGAACATATTCCCTCTTTTTCAAGCCAAGTAGGAGATTCGTTATGACACCATGCTCATTTTGTACAAAATGTTCTTAAACACTAAAGTGTTCTTCAACACTCTTTAAGGATTCTTGGATTCTTGTCCAAAAGGAATTTGTTAATTTCATTTTCCTTAGGAACACTAAATTTCTTTTGGGTTCTAAAATAAACAATCAAATTTCTTTTTGAAGTTGCCAAGGGGCTAAGAAAAAGAACCTTAGACAAACATACTAGATTTTGTTTAAAGAATAATAATTGAACAAAACAATCTCACATTTCCTTTTGGTGCTTAAAAATAATTCATTATTGCTTTGAGGAATTTAAAATGAACATGTGTTCTTTGTGTCTTGTAATATTTTTTGCAAAGTAGTGTCATTTGAAAAGGCGTATACGCTTCTCTCATGCCTCACGGTGATCTTGAGAATCAAAAGTCTTTTTGGTGACACCAACTTGCATAAAAGATTGCCTCCACATTTCAATTTGGGTACCTAACAATTGAACAAAACATGCGAGTGTGAGTAAACTTATTGCAAGTGTTCTCCCTTTGTTTCTAAATGAAGGTTGAGCGAACTACAAATATGTTTACTCACTTTTGTTTATCTTAGCGAGCCTGCCTTGTGGGAAAAAGTAATCACCCAAGGGAATGACCCAACCGAGAACATGCTAAAGCTAAGTGACTTCCAACTGGTATATAAGTGTGGATTCTTGAGGAAAGTACAAGGATCACAAGGATTGTTCTGACGAGATGGACAAAAGTGGACTCTCGACGATGTTGGATAATCCCCCATGAATGGAATGCTCGAATTAAAACCATTTGTTTAGAAAAAGGCCAAAACCTTATCTATTTTGTTGGTGCAAAAGGTCATGTCCTTTGAAGCCGCCCCATGTTATACATTTGGTTTTGTTGTGGAGATGGAAAGTATGCCATGGGAGATTCATGGGTACTAATGCTTGGCTGACCCGAGAAGTGTGTGCCATGGAGGGGAGCCAGTGTGGTCAAGCATTTAGCCATTTGCACAAAATATGTGTAGCAGGATTCGTCCAAGTGGGAACCCAACAAAATATTGTCTCATCATCCTAGGATTGTAAGAAAGTGCTTGGAAGTGGAAAACACATTGCTTGGTTCTCGAAAACATTTGCAAAATGAACATTCACAAATAACTTTGAATTTCAAACCCCTTTTAGGAAACAAATACCTTTGATGAATTTAGGCACTCTTGCTTTCCCTAGGGATCATATCCTTAGAGGTTTTTAAGTGCTTGGATTCTATCATCATTTGTTTTTGATAAGGTTAAACATAGGTAACTTTTTCCCTATTTTCCTTGATTTCCACACAATGGACCTTGTGGGATGAGAAAGAAAGTGGGACATTAGATATATAGTTTGAAACATAAGGCAAGCAAGTGTCTTTGGTAAAAGGAATTCATTAAGCCAAGATAAAAAGACAAATTGAACCTCATATGTGTTGTTCCAAATGATTTTCCGAAAGATCAAAATTCCAAAACCAAGGTTCAAAAGGATAAGTCTTAAAGCCCATGAACAACACCTTGAAATGATCCTTGAAGTCAAAGAAAGACTAGTATACAACTTCTATAAAAAGGCTTCAAGGAATAATCAAGCTTTGTATGCATTCTACTATCAACAAAATCCTGAACTTTTTGAAAGGTTTGCTTTCCTCTTATAGGAAGTCTAGCGTGTTCTTCAACACCGAGGTCTTGTAAAGAGAGTTGTTTCTAGGTTCAAGTCTAAGATCAAAGTTTTCATCCTTATCCATCTCTCCATCAAATCAAATCTCATCTCATCATCAAACTTCTTGAGAACTCTAGAAAAATCACTCAAATTAAACTTAAAGGGCTAAACCAACATCACCCTATCTTGGCTTAACACACCTAGCCAAAATAGTCAAAACTCTTGGACAAATTTACCTCTAGGATAACGCAACTTCCTAAGGTCTACTAGTTCACAATCGCATTGGCTTAACACACTTAGCCAATTCACTCACTTGTGCAAGTTCCCCTAGGATAACACAACTTCCTAGGGACTACAACTTCACTACAATCTTCTTTGACTTAATACACATAGTCAAACCATCACAATCAATCTAAGTCCTAAAAAGTTTAGCATAACCCTTCAAAAGTTCTCGAAAAGGTTTCACGCACTCACTTCATCCATTATCCCATCATCATTACCACCCTCTTTGATCTTTTGCTTCCCTAGTTCTTCTCTTTTGAGCCCAAAAGGTTAGAATCAAACGATCCCTATTTTTTATGGTTCAAACAAGATTGCAATAAAGTAAGAACATGGAAAATATCAACAAAATATCAAATTTCGTTGACATGAGTCAAGTAACCTCTGAAATAAACCTTGCAGGATCAAGCAATCCCCCAAGTAACTCTTCTTTGCCATCACAAAATCCTCAAGAGGAGAGTTATGAAGAGGACATCTCAAATGAAGATATGGGGATGACACAATCTGAAATGATGAAAATGGTTCAAAATCCAGAGAACCACAAAATTGTTAGTGCCATGTTCAAATACTTAAGCACGTTAGTAAAGGGGGGGGTGCAGTTCCCTTCCGACCTTGACACAAGCACTAGTACAGATATACCTCTTACAAATGCATCCCCAATGTCAAATTTCAATCAAGAAATACCTCACATCACGTCAGCTATCACACCAAACTCACCAATCATAAACAAAGGAAGTGCTATGTTTCAAGAGTTATAGAAGCATCGTCTTGTGACCAACAAAGAGGTGGCTATCACTACCACACCAGATAATTCTATCTTGGTAAACCCATTACACCCATACATTCCACTCACATTCCAAAATCTCATTGGTTCATCTTCATTCCACGCCTCACCAGCCTGTCAATCAAACATACAAACTTCTCTATCACAAGGAGAAGGTGGTTTGTTTGGAACAATCGATGTTTCTAATCTTTTTTTTTCCAAGGTAGCATACCATCTCTTCCCCCATTTCCGTTCACAACCACATCACCTCTCGGATGAGAATTTCCTCCCCTAAATATCGACAGTTTCTCAGAGCTGGGCAATGTGAACATCACATCGAATTCCATCTTTTTGCCCACAACATCACAACAATAAGTGACAACCATTCAAGCCACTACAAAAAATGCATCAATTAGTCCATAAATATCTCAAAGAATACCCTCTCAAGGACCGAGCATCTCCACCACCCCTCCAACAACCCAAATCCCAACCACCACCATAACCCTCTCACCTGCCACAATGATTGGCATTATTCCCATTCCACCACCAATCCCACCAAAAGCCAACATGGTAAATTCATTCACCACTCTAATCCAAACCATTCAAAAGGCCAACCAACAAACAATACTCAAGAAAAAGCAACAAGCTCAAGCCCAAACTGAAACCCAAGCTCAAGCACAAGCTCAAGCTCAAGCACAAGCACAAGCATGAGCTCAAGCCCAAGCTCAAGCACAAGCACAATACCGAGCGAAACTACAAGCAATCCATCTACAAGCATACCAACAAGCCCTGCAAGACTTTCAGGCACAACGACAAGCTAAACAACAAGATTTGTTGGCACAACATTAGCTTGACCAACATCAAGCTTTGTTGGTGCAACAATAGCTAGACGAATAGCAAGCTTTGCTAGCACAACAACAACTTGACCAACATCAGGCTTCGTGGGAACAATAACAGATGGACCAGCAACAAGCGTTGTTGGAACAACAGTAGCAAGACCAACAATAAGCGTTGTTGACACAAATGCAGGCATACCAATAGGCTTTGAACGTATAGTAGAGCTTGCAACAAATTCCCACTAGTAATCCTCCCACCCATCAAACACCTCAAACACCTCACAACTCATTCATTCCACCTCCCGACCCAAGCAAAGATGTCACAACACAAATCAAACTTCTCTGGCAGCAAGTGTTGGACTTACAAGAAGGAAAAACAAAAAGAACACTGGGCAACTTGTGCCCTTATCCATTCGACAGAAGTCTCACCATGATACCGTTCCCAAAGGGATTCTAGATCCCCAAATTTGACAACTATAATGGAACGGGAAACCCTGAAAACCATGTTAGGGAATTTTAGGTGCATTACATGGAAGTTGCATACAATGACACGTATCTAATGCGACTATTCCCTCGAACTCTGACTGGTCTAGCTATGGAATGGTTTTCTCACCTACCCATGGGAATTAAAACATTTGAGGAAATCATGGAAGCTTTCCTTAAAAATTATGCTTTCAACATGGGTGCGGATGTTAGTTTGGATGAACTATCAACACTCAAATAGAGAAAAGGAGAGCTATTCGCATCCTTCTTACAAAGATGGTGATCCAAGGCCAATCAGAGCAAGTGGACCATGCCGAAAGAAAAACAAGTTTGCACCATCATATCCAATCTAGATGAAAACTTGGCATTCTACTTTAAAAAGCAATGCATCACATCCTATGATCAACTGATCCCAAAGGCGCTCAATATCAAAGATCCCTTACTATGCGAGGAGGCGCATCAACATTCACTCCACCATAGGATAACCGCCCGTACAATAACTATAATGATAAACCTTGAACATGGTTGAGGAACAAAAATATCACAAATGACGGTGTGGTCGATGCTAAAGTGGTCATCAATTCCCCTAAGCAGAACATCAAAACCCATCATCAACCACAAAATCATAATCGCAACAATGTGCAGACTAATGTGGTAGTAGCACAACAAAAACCAACACCCACCAATCAAATCAATAACCTGGGTAATCAAGGAGGACCACCTCCCCAAGGCAAATATTCCCCCAAGAGGAAGTTCACGGCTCTTGGTGAGTCTATCGAATCCATCATGAAGAAATTGGTCAAGGAAAACCTGATCAAAATCTCTAACTCTGAGCAATACGTGGAACCCATGAACAAACTGCCATGGTATAACAAAAATATCCTTTGTGACTTTCACAAGATCAAAGGACATACCACCACCAATTACATCAGGTTGAAAAACATCATCCAAGAACTCATCGAGGATAAGATCATCAATATCGAACAGCCAGCCGGAAACCAAGACTTGAAAATATACACGAATCTGATGCCGAACCACAACCAAGGGAACAATAAGGGCAAGAAAAAATATGTTAGTGCTAAGCTATTGTATGAGGAGATATTCGAATGTGTCAATGAAATGGTCACCGTCATAAATGTCAAAGGAGCCAACAACAACTGTGGAGTCACCATGTGCACATGGTGGAAAGGTCACCATCATCGGGGCACCAGCTAAGAACCCCATTTCTAATAAAAAAGCCATCCCCTATGACTACAATGTCATTGACCAGTTAAAGAGAACCCCCACCCAAATATCCATCATAGAACTATGGTGGGTAACATCATTACCCCAAATCTCATTACATTCTCTTACCAAGATTTCCCCCCACAACCATCTCATAACTGCGCACTCCACCTTCAAGTGCTCATCCATAAAAATAAAGTCAAAAGAGTCATGGTGGATGGAGGTATAGGCCTTAAGATCTACTCTCTAAAGCTCATAAATAAATTGGGATTCGCCAAGGATTCCATTAACAAAATCAAAAGCATTAAGATAAGGGTGGATGATGACCAAGAAAGAGTGTCTCAGGGCACTATCAAAATACCCATCCAAGTGGGACCAAAAACTATGGAGAACACCTATCAAGTCCTCGACCTCTATCTACCATATAATATCCTCCTTGGATGCCTGTGGATCCATGGAATGAAAGCAGTGGCCTCAACGTATCACCAATGTATCAAGTTCTCACACCAAAATGAAGAAGACACTAAATATGGGGATATTGAACCTTTCGCCTACTGCAAAAACTTGGAAGCCAAGTTTTATAAGATCCCCCAAGTACCAAAAAATGATTAAGGACCATCCACTTCATACATCGACCCAACCAACCTCACTTCCACTTCTGTGATAGAGACACCCGCCATCCCTAACATATCCAAAATTAAAAACATGATCCAGGACAATGGATGCGGTGACTACAGAATGAAAAGGAATGCATTTGTTGTAGGAGAGTTACCACAATCTCCTAGGTCACATGGACAACCTCAACCAGCTGAAACACCTATCCACCCTATTAGGGAAAACCCTTCTGGATTTCACCATTGGGGGGATCTCAGTCGAGAAAATGTGGATGAGAAAGACATGTCAAACACATTATACCAAGATGAAAGTCCCACCCCCACCCTATCCATGGATGAAACTAACAAAGGGCTACAAATGATGTTTGGTATGGGCTATAACAGGAACAAAATCCTTGGAAGAAATAGTGATGGATGACTATAACCCATCATTGTAGAAAGAAGAATGTGGAACCTTGGCCTTGGGTATACTCCTTCGAGTATAGCCGTACGTGGTAGAGATACTCCCAGTAGGGCAGTCAAGTCCTCTCCTCAGGTAACAACTACTACTCCTAGACCACCTGTATGCCTAGGTATCCCACTTGATAACTTCACCTTTGATGTCATTGATGTTTGTGCCAGGAGTGATGATGATGATACCATAGCAGGTCTCCCTAGGCTCTTTGAATATTCCACCCTATTAATGATTAGTGCCTCCACAGTTGAGCCAAACCAACAAATCCACCACATCACCTTAGTACACTCGCAACTCATCGATCATGACCAACATGAACCACCGATTCTAGAATCATTTGAAAATGATGGGGCACTCTCAGAATTCATGGGACT
The DNA here is from genome assembly GCA_007115665.2 of Sequoiadendron giganteum. Lineage (NCBI taxonomy): Eukaryota > Viridiplantae > Streptophyta > Pinopsida > Cupressales > Cupressaceae > Sequoiadendron > Sequoiadendron giganteum. Next base: position 510,225,702 of record CM021108.1, on the reverse strand, counting down.
AAGGGATACAGTTCCATGTGGAGATCATAAGGCAAGATTCAACATCACATTAGACACCCAGCCATACTATGCGGAGACGATTGAGTCCTTCAGTTGCAAAAGGAAAATATCGAGAATAAGCTCGAGGTTATTGAGTGAAAACCACATTGTGGCACTCTCTAACCACAAAAAATTAAAAATAAAGGATGCATCCAATGGTGAAAACCTCTTTGAGGTGCCAGAGGATGAATGATTCAATCTCCCCCCTACTTCTTTACATCAAGAAAAGTCAGCAGTCCTCGCAAAGCAGTGCAACCTTGTCAACTTGGGATCAAAAACATAATTGTAAATCACTTTCTACGTCGAGTCTCTCTTGACAGAGGAACAAGAACTATTAGTAGCATTCCTGAAAGAAAGAAAGGTAAAATTTGCATGGACCTATGCTAACATGCTAGGTTTAGATCTTGAGGTGTTGGTTCATCATTTGGCTATTTGCCCTGGAGCAAAACCAGTGAGACAAAAGTTGAGGAAAATGCACCTACAAATAGCCTTGCTCGTTAAGATTGAGTTACAAAAGCTATTGGATGTTGGCTTCATATGCCCGATTGACTATCTAGAGTGGGTATCTAACCTTGTACCAGTCTCAAAACTGAATGGGGGCATCCGCATCTACACGAACATTAGAGATCTAAACAAAGCATGTCCTAAGGATTATTTTCCACTACCCAACATTGATATGATAGTGGACATGATGATAGGACATGATATGTTGTCCCTAATGGATGGCTTCTTAGGGTATAATTAGATAATGATAGAAAAAGAGGAAAAGCATAAGACAACCGTTACATGTCCTTGGGGCACCTACTACTGGAATGTGATGCCATTTGGGTTAAAGAATGCAGGAGCTACACACCAAAGAGCCATGACATTGATTTTCCATGACATGATCCACAAAACAATCGAAGACTATGTGGATGAAATATTAGCCAAATCAAGGAAGAGATAGGATCACATAGCGACTCTAAGTGCAATCTTTGATAGGCCAAAATAATATAAGGTCAAACTCAACCCAAAGAAGTGTGTCTTTGGGGTACAATCTAGAAAGTTGCTAGGGTACACAGTTTCAATGCGAGGGATAGAAGCGGATCTTGTAAAGGTAAAAGAAATCCTTGATATGGGAGCACCAAGAACACTAAAGCAACTTAGAGGATTACAAGGTAGAATCCAGTCCATCAGAAGATTCATAGCACATGACAGGTAAGTAGATTGCCTATTCACACCTATTCCATAAGGGAGTAGCATTCAGGTTGGATGACAAGTGCAAACAAGTATTCAAAAAGATCAAGGAATACCTACTTACACCACCTGTATTAATGCCATCGATTGTAGGGAAACCATTGATTCTATATGTCTCAGCAATGATAGCCGCCCTTGGTGCCCTTTTAGCCCAACATGATGAAAAGGGAACCGAGCGGGCCATTTACTATATTAGAAGAACAATGGTGGGTTATGAACTCAATTACACATCAATAGAAAAAGCTTGCCTAGCAGTGGTATTTGCAGCCCAAAAATTCAGACACTACATGCTAGCTCATAAACTTAAGCTAATTGCCAAAATAGACCCCCTCAAATATCTATTGTCAAAAGCAATGCTTATAGGAAGAATGGCTAAATAGGTGATGATACTATCTAAACATGATATTGAGTACGTCGAGTGAAAGGTGATCAAAGGACAAGTTATTGTGGACCAGCTAGCAGAAGCTCCCCTCTACACAGACAACCTACTCGTATTAGAAGTTCCAGATGAGTCTCTTTTCAATCTTAGTATAGTTGACCACTAGAAACTATATTTTGATGGCTCCCACATGCAACATGGATTAGGAGTCGGTGTGTTCTTCATCACACGCCAGAGGGACTGTATACCAATATCTTACAAGTTGGAATTCCCTTATATAGACAACATTGCAGAATATGAGGCTTTAACCATAGGTCTCAAGATTGCGGCACAATGGTGAATAATGGCATTAAAGGTCTATGGAGACTCACAGCTTCTCATTAACCAAGTCAATGGTGAATACCAAACTAAAGATGATAAGCTCACACCATAAAAAAAGGTAGTGGAAAGCCTCAAGGAATCATTCATCGACATCAACTTTGAGCAAATACCGAGGGAAAATAACAGAGCAACTGTTGTAATGGAAATAATCAGATCCTTGCTAGATATCCCTTGCAATGTCTCAAAACATGAATTCCTGGTAGAGCAGCTTCTCATACCCACCTTTGAGATACCAAAATCAGAATATGTATGTGAACTTGCTAGTCTCGGTGATCTTTGGTACCATGACATTTACACCTACCTGAAATTAGGAATCCTCTTAGCTAACATTACCTTGAACCTAAAGCGAACCTTTGTCAAAAGGTCCTTATGATTTTTCATCCTAGGAGAAACCCTCTTCTGTAGAAGTATTTATGGAACCTTGTTACGTTGCTTAAAATCTAGGGAGGCCTTGACTGCTTTAACGAAGGTACACAATGGCACTTGCGGTTCACATTCGAGTGGTATAACCTTCTCTAAAAAGATGCTAAGAATTGGATACTACTAGCCGACAATGGAAAGAGAGGAACATGACTTTATTAGAAGGTGTCTATAGTGCCAATAGCATGGAGACCTCATTCATGTACCAACTCAAGAATTACATCCTATAGTTACACCTTGGCCCTTTTCCTAAAGGGGGCTTGATCTCATAGGTAAAATCTCACCTACCTCATCCAATGGCCACAAGTTCATTATCACCACCACTGAGTATTTCACAAAGTGGGTCGAAGCAATTCTCATGACCTACATTATAGGTAAATAGATATCCAAGTTCATCTTGAACTACCTCATCTGCCAATACGGTGTTCCCCAATCCATTATCTCTGATAATGGGACACCTTAAAAGAATCAGGATATCCATGATGTGTGAAAAATTCAAAATCCAACACTGCTTTTCCAACCCATACTACCCACAAGGCAATGGCCAAGTAGAAGCTACTAATAAAACCATCCTAAAGATCCTTAAGAAAATAGTCAATGACACTGGTCATGACTAGCATCTATAGCTAAACCCCACCTTATGGGCCTACTGCACCAGCATCTGCACACCAATAGGCGCCACCCCATTTTCCCTGGTCTACAGATTAGAAGCCATACTTCCAATTGAGATCGACCTCCCGTCCTTGAGAATATCTTTGCAAAACCTCATCATAGATGAGGAATACAGGGTTACAAGACTAAATGAGCTGGAATTACTAGATGAACAATACATGGATGCCCTAAATCATCTACAGATCTACCAGAATCACCTGAAACGGAGCTACAACAAGAAGATTAGGCAACACACCTTCTAAATCGGTGACCTTGTGCTAAAAGAGAACCAAAAGAATGTGCCAAACCTAGATAGTAAAGGAAAGTTTGAACCCAACTGGCTAGGACCTTTCATCATCACTGCAAGCTACAAGTCAGGGGCATATCAGTTGTCAACACCAGAGGGTGAGCCTTTGCAGGAGCCCATGAATAGCTCTCACCTCAAAAAAATTTATGCCTAAAAACTTGGAAGGTATAGAAACAAAAAATACAAAAACAATCAGAAAAAGTCTTGAAAAAATGGTTACCTTGATGAAAACCTCCCCATTGGAGGAAGAAAACTAGAAAACAAAATATCCTAAAGGATAATAACCAAAGTCCCTAATATATGAAGATACTTTATATAATGGGTTCTTTAGAGTAGGGGTCATAGATCAAATTGTAATATTTTATAAATAAATGGGAGCCCCAAATAGGGGTGTACTAGAGTCATTCATTATGAGGTATATGGTCACATCAATAAAAACCTTGGAAAGATTACTTGACCAATTATTTCCAACTCTATCTACCACAATGTGACAAAAAGAGAGAACAAGATGTACAATAAGAAGAAAAAATAAAAGAGGGAGTGATTTCAAAGGTGGTATCCTAGGCCACAATAGAATAAAAAGAAAAACTAGGTTAAATATAGACAAGGGAATTTTGGTACATGCAAATACTAGATAAGTTAATTCTAGGTAAACTAGGGATCACAAAAAAATTCAAGACAAAATCAATGAAGCTACAAAGAATGCCTACAAAGAAATCTACAAGGAAGAAGAAAATGTGAAGTCCCATATACCCCTTATGTGAAGACGATTCCCATTCTGCTTCCCCACCACCATCTTCTACAACCACTTCCACAATGCAATCAATAAATGATTCCTTGGAAAATAAAAAGTATCTTAAACCTATATCCACTCTATATCTACTCCAAATACCATTTCTTGGCTCTCTATTTAATCTATCTAGCATTTCCCCCTTGGAATATTTCCAACTAGGAAATATTGTCCATCAAAAAATTATGGAGGAAATTCTAAAGAAACATGTGTAAAGTGTTAAGTAGTTAGAGGATATAATCAAGGATATCTAGAATAAGTACCCTTAGGTACAAGGGGAACCTTCCCAACCCCTTATGGTACAACTTAAAATACTGAAAGATGAAGTCTTGAAAGACACATAGATGCAAGTTATTTAAATGAGAAAAAATATCATATATGAACTACAAAAAGTAAAAATGAATGAAGAGAGAAAGAAATGTTTCATTCAACATTCAATATTTGAAGATAATATTATAACTTCAAAAAATATTGAAGGGGGCATCAATTCATCATATTAGTTCTTCCTTCAATGACATACAATTACAACAAAATCTAAGGCATAAATGAATCAAATTGAGATTCATGTTATTCAAGTGACACAATCTTATGATGCAATGGTAGATATAGATGGGTAGATAAAAGAATAGATGGAAGCCTAGCATGCACAATTCCATTAGCTTCAATATTCAAGTGAGTAGACTGGGAATAAATTCTAAAAATTAAGATAAGTAGTTATTTTATGATTAGAACATATCACAAATGTTATTAAGGATGATTAGAAATGAAATCAACAAATTCAAATCCCAACCACTCTATCAAATGCTACAAAAATAATCACATAGATCAATGTCTATATTGAAATTCTTCAATAATACAAGTAATGGGAAAATAAATTTAACAATTTGAAGGAAATATATAAATAAATCCTTCCACATAACCTAAAATATAATTGTCTTTGAGGACAAGAGAATTTTTTGAATGCGGATGATGTTAGCATAAAATATGTAGTGCATAAAGCAGAGAATTATATCCTTTCACAAACCACCGCAAAAGGGTTGTGGATCTCCTAGTTTATAGGTTAACTATAAGAAGAGTTATAGAATGTAAGAGGAACATTGCACTAGGATCATATATGTATAAGGTATAACAATATATAGTTGAGTGTAAGTAAGGAAATAGAGCATGTAAACTATAAAAGATATATATAGAAAGACATTTGAAGGAGATATGAATAGTATCATATAGAAGACATGATGTATAATTAAAAGATTAAATTACAATACATATGGATTTAGGTGATATATGAGAATTATGATTGTTATTTAACTTCTATTAATATTCTATTATTCTAATCTATCTATTCCACATTATTCACTAATCTATGATCCCTCGTTATTACTAAGTGTAAGGTAAAAATAAAACATATAGAGATTACTTGATCTCAATACTTTGGTATTTGCTCCCCCATTTTCCTGCTAATGGTATAGATCTCCCTTGTCAAAGGGAGGATAAGTGTTAACAATAGGTATGTGTAAATGTGTAATAGGATAGTTTGTGCTAGTCATTTCGTGGCCAAAATGCATTTGATTATGGATGGATGAGTGGTGGAATCATGGAGAATGTTTTCTATTGATAATTGTTTCAAGGTGGTCCACAAGACTCTCACTATCATCATAGGGATCATAATCAACAATACTATCCTTATCATCATCATAATGAATTATAGCGGTTGTTTTTCCTTGATTACAATTTTTGGTTTTCTGGAGGAGGATATGGATTCATGATTTTAGATGGGATGAGAATGGATGAAAGTGGATTAGAAAGTAATTAATTAGGATTATCTTTATAATATGGTTAGATAAGACTATGTGATGATAGGGATATAAATTTTAACCAGGGATACAAAGTAGATGATGATATATAATGATATGATTGGGTGTTGGTCTAATCTTATGATAAGGGATGAAGATTAAAAAATGATATTAGGCTATGATGTAAATGGTGGAATAGACTTAGGATGATTATGGATGTTATGATGAAGACTTAGAGGTTTAGTCTATTTGATGATTAATAATTAGGATAATGGATGTCTGGGAAGATTTTATGATGTTAAGGTATGATCAAAGGGATGAAAACATATGAATAGTGGTCAAACCTAGAATTTGGATATATGTGAGGATGGGGAATTAGGATGTGAAAAAAAAAAAATTTGAGAATGTCTATGAAGGTTTATAATTGGGATTAGGATAAGGTGATGGTATGATATGGATAAAAATTATGGAATGTGGTTTAGGATGAACCCTAAGAGAGAATGGGATAGATGCGGCCTATGGTTAACTCAAGGTAGGAGGAATGTGCAGGAGAATAGGTTTGACTAGTGGATATGGATGTTAAGGGATGCTCATGTAGGATGGGGGTGATTAGATAAAAATATTTACTTGGAGATGATTGTAAAAATCTTGACATGGAGAACATTTAGGCTGAAGAAAACAATGACAATATTTTTTTATGTTTTCAATATTTGATCTTTTTTGTTTTTTAATTTTTTTTGTCTTTCTGAGTTTTTTTGGTTTTTTTATACTTTTTATGAAGGATGAAACAACACATGGAAAAAAATACAAAAGATAAATTATATGGCTTAATTTTGAATAAGTGTCCCCTTTTGGTTTCAGTGGGGAAGGTGATCTCAAAATTGAAACACACAACACATGAATAAGCCTAACTCAAGCGGGTGTATCAATCCCCTTAGGAATAAGGTACCACAAGGAAAGATGACCAAAAATTTCAAAATAGGATTTAGAAGCTCAAATAGGGTAATATCCTTGATATACCACAAGGTAATGTGAGGCCAAATCCATAGATGAAAGGGAATATCTCCAAACAAATAGGAGTAGAGGGTAACCCATTCTCCACCTTCACTTTACTGAGGTATAAAGTTATTAGAGGCTTAGTATAGATTGGAAATATTCCACTTCCAAGAGGCATGTCTCTTGATTCACCCCCTTATGTTTATACTTTGTTAGAACATGATAATTGATGGCATTCCCTAAGGTGATCAAATCTAGAGGAAAATACCCTAAAAAATAAAACAATTTATCACTTATTTTTAATCCTTAGGATCACTATAGAGTGTGAGAGGAGATCATAGGTAAGTGAATCTTGGGGATTAAAGGTACTTGTTTGTTTTAAAATCAAAATCAAAATGTGATTGATTGATTTTAAGAAAAAAATAAAATCTTATCAAACACACCAAACAAGATAGTCGAAAGAAAATAATATATAACTAATGGATATCTTCTAATTTTTTGATATATTTAAACAAAAAATTATAAAAAAATGATTTTGCATGAAAAATTTATAAGAATTAGAAATTTGAAAAGAAAGTGTAAATTTGAATACTTGTACCTGATTTTTGGAGAAAATATAGATAAAACACTTGATTAATAATGTATATCTCCGAGCCATCTTTTCAACACCTTTAGTAAATAAAAAATATGATATGTTATGCAAAAGTTATGTTTGATTTTGTAGAACAACCCATTTGAAAAATGCATATAGAAGGGGGCTCTGATTATCCCCTAGAAACCTAGTGCTCAGTCACCAAGGCGGCTAGGGGATAGTGGAGGGAGTTGGGAACTAGACTTTAGTGGAACCCCTGGTCACCCATATGACCAAGGGAAAACCTGTGAGAAAAAATAAAAAATAAAATAAAAATTATTTTAAAATAATAAAATTAGACAAGTTTTAAGGTCATATATTATCATCTTATTTTATATGTTCCACAATAAGCTTTTATTTTTTAATGGTTTCAAATTAATTGAAATCTAATTTTTAATAAAGACTTCAACCCCTAATATTTATCATGACACAACAACAAAATTCATAGACCTACTAATGATAAAAAATTCCAATCTCTATCCAAATATGACTTCAATGGATGAGATTCAAGGCTTGGACTACAACAACATAAAAATTGGAAACTTATATGCAAATCTGAAAATGATGTTAATATGGAATTACCATGATTAGATCCATCTTCTTTATGATTCCAAAAAATCAAACATAACATGCTTATAAACACTACCTTATGTGAACTTATAAAAAAAATATATGAATAACAACATCACCTTAAGATATCAGAAAAGAGGTGAAAATCAACAACATAATATCATCACATAATATAAGATTTACGTGGAGAAACCCTTGAGAGAAAAAAATCCATCAAGAAGAGAGACCAAGTAAGCATTATTATCAAATAAATGAAATTACAATACAACCACTTCCATTATCATCTTTGTATCCAATATGGAAGAGCCTATGTACTTGTGAACAACCTCCTTATGCCTCAACCTATCATTTTTCATGTAGATTAACACTACATTCAACTATTCCTCATTGTTTCCACATCCAAAGAGTTGATTTTATAGATGTGTGAAGAGGTCTTAAGCCTAAAATAAGGCTTCCAAAGATGAATATTTAATACAAATTACCAAACCCTTGGAATTACTCCATTTCAATACAAATAGACACTTATTTTGGCTCCAATAATTTCCCTCAAACTTGGGTGCCCAAACTTGAAAGATAAACATTACATTAAATGCAATAATGATGGAAACCAAGTGAAATTTGTTGCCTCTTTCCAAGGATCCACTTGGAAAATCCAAAAGGTTACCCATTTATCCTTTTCCTTATCTTTATTATCCTATTATATAAATCCACATGTGGGGATAACAAGATTAAATATTCTATGTCCACATGTCATGTTTACCAGTGCTAGTGGACTCATCACCCCTTCTGAGTATATTACAAACAATGATGAAAATTAATATTATAAAATATTTTCGCAATCACCCTAAATGCCTATAGGAACTTCCTAAGGATGTTGGAACCATGAAATAGGATTTACAAGGTGAATGACACATTTATCATAAAATTCTCCCACTTGACATAAACATTGTAAATACACCCACAGGAATCACAAATAAGGGAAATAAAATCCCTTATCCAAACATGTACCATTTAAATCATCATCGTGTTTTGATGCTCCAAAGAAGTAGTTTCAAAATCATCCATGATGACCACCATCAAGAAAAAAAATCATTAACATCCTCCAACATGCCACCTATGAAAGAAAAGGAACATGCCAAGGTAAAACATATCAACTGTCACTGAAACCTGTACCAATATTAACATGAACACAAGCATAAAATTAAAATGATAATAAAGGATCTGATTATCTATCTTACTCATACTAGTTGGAATAGAAACCATAAAAAATTGCAACTCATCCAAGATAACCATACCTCAAACCAAGGTACACAAAACATAGATAGAACTTCATGTCAACAACATACCAACCCAAAAATTTGTAATCAAGTCTATGTATATCCATCCTCCTATCTCAATGCAACATAACACCGTACAAATAACCATAGAAAAAGACAAGTAGTAAGTGTACATTAAGACTAAAACAATCTTGTGGATATAGGAAGTTGACATCTGAGTCATCCCATTGCAAGAAAATGGGCAGCAAATCCATAATCTACATAATTTATAGATCCATTCCAATGAAAACTACAAACTCATCATCACATCAGTAACAAGAAACTAGGACAACATAGAGGATAACTAGACATATATCCAAAAAACCCCATTGCATGAGTAATGCCAAATTTGAAAATAGATCAAGGCATACCAAGTCTACCTATAGTACTTCACATAGAGGGTGTGTCAAACTCCTCTATTATTTAGTGTTAAGGAAATATACAATGATATGAAAATGCTATAAACAAATTTGTTGCAATACCTCTTATAGATATTTTTTCTCTACATGTGTTCATTTTCTTTCCTTGTTCTCTTTTTTTCTATTCTACCATCTGCTTCACATTTCTAAGGGACTTCCTTTTTTTCCCCTTTTTTGTCTCTTCTGTTAGGCTCATGCACATGTCATGCAAGTGAAACCTTTTGAGGTTTTTGGCTTCCTCTTTTCTTAAAGGAGAATGATGGTGCCACATGGTGGCCACACATAATTTTTCTCATCATTTACCTTTCAGGTGTGGAAAGAAAACATGGCTATATGGCAAGGTTTTTGGCAAGCAACTTGAGACTAGGCTCAGGAAACACCTGCCCATTTTCGACATTTTGATGTTTTTTGTTAGGTGGGGTGTAAAGTGTCAAAAGGAATGTCTTAGGTGCACTATCAGAAGGAGAGTACTTAAGAGGCACCACACATCCCCCAAAGGATCGTGAATTCCATCTCCTCAATTTCCTAGTGCTTACAAGTGATTGAATTTGTGTTAGAAAAGGTTTTAAGACACCACATTTGTTTGTAACAAGGTTTATTTTCCACTACTCATCAAACTCCATATTTTTGATTTTCAGATCTTTTAATGAAAATAAATAGCTCGAGTGGTTTGAATTGTGTTTCAATTAGTGATCAAGCAACTCAAACTTTATTATTTAGTGGATTCATTTGACAAAATTATGATTTTGGAATGAGATTTTAGAGTGGTGGATTTAATGCCATTGTTTAGTTTTTGTCTTATATGTTTTGAGGTGGTGGAGAGTTCTCTATGATTTTTTTCTTCCCTTGCACTATAAAAGGGAATTTTTTATCCTCTCTTGTGGTGGGGAAAAAAATCGGTCACATAATCATATGTCTTAAGTCTTGTAATAATTTTGATCAATTTTTGGGGTTGTGTCTCATTCAGATCCCAACCTTAGTATTTTGTATTATTTTCTAAGATAAAGTAAATACAAGGAAGAAGCATATTGGACTATGCCTATTTAGAATTTTTATGTGTCTTATTCTCTTCTTACATAAAAATTGGTGCTCTATGCCATTCTTATTTTTTGGCATATCCTTGATAATTGATAATTTTTTATGTTTTAGCTTTTATGTTTTCTTAACTCAAATTTATAGTAAATTGGATCATGTTCTTATAACTATTTAATTTTCTATTAGAATCATATTGGATCTCATATTATGCTCATAATTAAGGAAATTTATATAAGGGTTTGAACCACAAAACAATTGTTCTTTGGTTTATCAATTTTTTTCTTGAACCTTAGTGGGTGCTTCCTATGAGAGGATCTGAATGTTTTCTCTATGTTTGCATAAACCTTAGTATTTCATTCTCCCCTTAACAATGAAGGGTCTATGGAACTATGTGTTCATTTTATCATAATTGATATCCCATTAGGGTATTTGAAATGTAAAACCTTTTGGTGCATCACCATATTTAGTTTGATTTCTTGCATTTCTTTCTCCCTTTTCCCAAACCAAGAATGAATAGTCATATTCTAAAATCATGGAGGTCATTCAATGGAGTGTAATTGGTAATTCAGTGGAGCGTAATTGGTCCCCCATCTACTAAATTTTCTAAAGGCTATTCAAAGAGGCATAAGATTTCATGATCAATAATTATTTTGTTGGCATGCTTGGTGGGACTTGAAGATATTTTATAGTGATTGATTCTTAGCCTTGAATATGCACTTGAAACAAATTGGTAGAGGCCATAATAGACTAAACCCACATATTCATGCGCAAGGTCCGAATAGGGCATATTCTAAAGGTAATTTTTTACACTCTAAACTACCATCTTTTTCTCCTCAATGAAGAATCACTAAAGGTTCTATATCACCTATTAGGAGAAATAGGGTTAGAAGTATAAGCCCCACATCTAGAGGTCTATCTACTCCACCAATCGATAGATATTTCCAGATTAGAATACCTATTTTTGATATTCGTAGAAGTCTATTCCACATGGTCCTCTAACTCCCAAGAAATTTTGTATCATGGAATAATGGCACTCCACTTGTTCCTCCTACCCCTCTAGGTGTATGGATTTATATCCCCACTATTTCTTTAAAGGTAGTTTCAAAGTTCGTCAGAGAAGATTTGAAGACACCATCACAATATCTCCAAGATGTTGCTAATATTTCTAAGATTCACAATATTATAGAATATAATGTGCAACTTAGGCCATTGGCCACATCCTTTAAAAGAAAGGCTTAGGACTGGTATAGGTCTTTGGTTTCCAATTCCATCGGTACTTGGGATGAGTTTGGAGACAATATTTGAGCACTTTTCAGAAAAGGGAAGCCGCTTATCCCTACTATAGTAGCTAATAATAATCAAGAGGGCTCCTCAAGAGTCCATGATAGATTTTAACACTAGGTTCCATAAAAATTGGTAGAGGATTCCCATAATGGTCAGACCCCAACCATCCATAGAATTCATGCTTTACTTGAAAGATTTTAATTCGAATATTGCACTCATGGTTCAATTACTTTGAGGTGACATTCTCGCTAATGCATATGATCTAGTGATAAGAGAAGAAAATAGCTTAATAGATGTTGGGAAGCTCCCACCTTGGTCTTGAATGTAATTTTTTGTAGAGATATCTACTCGAACGCAAGAAGACATAACTCTCAGTAGATATACCACACCTCTACCATCAATGTATGTGTATCCCAATACATAAGTGAGTACTTCGGGCTATTCCACATTAGTCATGGAGATGAATGACATTAAAAATATATTGAGAACTATTTTGAATAAGATGTTCAAGATAAAGCACAAAAAAGCAACATATCCAAGGCCTCCTCTTTATAATTACCAAGGACGAAGATTGCTCTTCCAACACAACTCATACTAGGGAGCTTCGACAAGGAACAAATAGTCATAATCATCAATCTAGATAGTCTTGGTACCAACTCCACTACATACCATGATCCCTAGCATGAGAAACAACCTAGTCCCCATCCAAAACAACATGGAGGAAGATATGAATGCTTGGTTCTTTTAATGCAACGACACCCACATGCCTCAAAATTTTCCAAGAGGTAAACTCCGAAAAAAGGTAGAAAAGAAAAGGATCCATGAAATCTCTCTACCTATTATCCCCTACCAAACTGGAGAATCTCATAGATTTCCATTTCTAGTTCCCATATACAATAAATGAGGTGGAATGTGAAGGATTGATATATGATTTATATCTAGTAGAGTGCATAAGAGTCAAATAAATTCAATTATTTGGGGATTTCAAACTAGTGATCAAGAAGATCAAAGGGAATTTAGTTGCAAATAATGTGTGGATGTGATCATATTGACATAAGCTATATGACCTAATCGATGGATTTGATGCTTTTAATATTCAGGTGGTTTGAAGATCACAAAATATCACTATAGATAGTATGGCTTTGATCAACTCCCAATTTGAGCCAGTGTTTGACCTAATAGAAAACCAACATGCATTGTGAGTTATGGTCTAACCTATAGTCCTCGATGAAAATAAAAATTGGAAAGTCTTTAAAAATGATGCTCAAATTTCCACCTTAATATAACAATTGAATGATTTTGCAGATCAACTCTAGCCAAAAATTAAAGAAGCCTATGAAGGCTAGTTCATCCAACTGAAAAGAAACAAGCTTCCAAATGGGTTAATCACCCTAGAAAATATATTCAATTGTGATGATGTAAATAATGGCAAGTGGAGGTTTGAGTCCAACAAAGGAGATTACTCCAACTTAGATGTTGAAAGAGGTCAGAAACTTAAAGTACGAAAGAATATCCGATAAGAAGACAAGGATAGGCTGAGATCTTTTTGCACTAGATATGAAGTGGTAATAATGTAGAATTATAACTATTTAAAGGGGTATGACCGTAGTGTCATCCAACATACCATCGACCTAGACGAAGGAGCAAAGCTAATCTAGAAAAAATAAAGGTTGGACAATCCAAATGTAGATTCCTTGATGACACAAGAATTGAAGAGGTTGATCAAATCAAAAATTATCTACCCAATCAAGCATTCTAGTTAGGTATCCAATCTAGTTCTGGTTTGAAAGAAAAAATGGTGACATATGATTTTGTGTGGACTTCAGGGATTTAAACAAAGAATCTCTAAATGACCACTATCCTTTAATATCAATGGAATAAATATTACAAACTATGGCTAGATTAGAGATGTTTTCCTTATTGTATGGATTTTAAGGTTATCACCAAGTCAATGTACAGGATGAAGACCAAAAAAAGATGATGTTCACCACAAAGTGGGGAATTTTTGTATATGCAAAATTCCTTTTGGTCTATCTAATGTGGGGGCTACCTTCTAGCATGTGATGGAAATTTATTTTAATGATTTGATCACTAAGATCATCCTTATCTATCTAGGTATATTGACCATTTTATCTAAATCCAAGAATGGTCATTTTGAAAGGGTCTTCCAGAAGTGTCAAGAGTTTGAGATTTCTTTAAATTCCAAGAAATGTGTATTTGGAGTTCCACGGAGCAATATTCTTGGCTATGTGGTATCTAAAGAAGGGATCCTTATTGATCCTGCAAGAATAAAATCTATAAGGGAATTATCCTTATCGGTTAACAAAATGGGGGTCCAATCTTTCTTAGGAAGACTAATTTTGTTAAAAAATTCATTTCCAAATTTTGTAGGCTTGCAAGGCCTATTAAAATCATGTTGAAGAAGGGTTTAATTTTTAAATAGACTTTGGAGGGTAGAGATGCCTTTGAAATGATAAAATAATCCATTTCCATAGCTCTAGTGTTAGCAAACCTGGATTTTTGAAAGAGCTTTACCATGTACATCTACGACAGTGAGGACAACATTACCACCATACTTACACAAAAGGAAAAAGAATAAAAGGGAGAGCATCCCATTGCTTTCCACTCAATATCCCTAAAAAGTATAAATTTTTCAAGAAACAAGTGTTTTCCATCATCAAAGTCCTTAAAAAGTTATGACAATTGATATCAGTGAGAAAATTCATGGTCTTGGTAGCCCACCTCAATGCGAGGGAGTACATTATGGAAGGAGAAATAACCTACAAAAGAAAAAAATTGATCTCCAAGATCCTGGAGTATGGCATAGAGGTCCAACTAACAAAGCTGGTTCGAGGAAGAGGCTTATGCAAATACCTTGTCAAGGAGCTTCAACCCCAGGTGGAAGATGCATCTTGGGTGCTCAAAATGATAAGTTTTATGCAAAATTAACGTACCTATCCACCATTCCCTCACATAAGAGAAGATTTTAGAGGTTGTAGTGACAAATTATTTCACTAGATGGATGGATGTGGCCCTGTTAAAGAATTCTATTAAGGCCCAAATAGTTAATTTTCTTGAAGAGCCAGTATCAAGATTTAGCTCCCCAAAGAATTTGATTTTTGATTAAAAGTAGGATTTCATGGGGATTGAAATTTCAAATTTCATCTTTAGGCACAAATTCTATCTCAAGAATTCATCCAACTATTACCCATAAGGAAATGGAGTCATAGAGTCTACAAATAAAAACCTGATCCGATTGATAAAGCAGATCAGTTCAGAACATCAAAGAGTGTCATAAAATTTTTTGGGTGGCATTATGTGTAGATTGTATTACTCCAAAGAAAATAATCAAGGCTTCCCCATATGAACTAGTATACAGAAAAAAAAGTGGGCTTACCTATCTCCATGGAGATACTAGTATTGTAGCTTCTCAAGTCTCTAGAAGTTGAGGAGAATGGTAGCATGGAAGTGAGATTACCTGAAATGTTAAGCATCTAGGAATCATGTGAAAAAGGTTTTTATTCCATGACCAATTGTTAGTAGGTGGTTAAAAAATTGTTTGACAAGAAGGTTTTTAACCTGGGTTTCAAATAAGGGGACTTAGTTCTGAAGTATGATGAGTGCGTTTCCAATCCAGGTTGGCATGCTAAATTCACCTCCTTATCGATGGGTCCATTTCATATCATAAAATGCAATGAAAGTAATGCTTTTGAGTTAGAACACATGGAGGGAAATGCCTTTGGAATTTGAGTGAATGGTATTCACCTACAACTTTTCATTTAAATTATGTGACCCATATTCATGTAAGTTTTATACATTATGTACCATATGTAAAAAAATTGTAAATTGTGATTATTTTAATGATGAACCAAAAATATAGAAAGAAAAGACTATATTTTATTTATATGAACAGTAATTTACATATAGCATCAAGGCACTTAGGCCTTTGTTTTAAGAGAGCTTTGCAAGATTTTTTTATGAAAGATGTTGTAGTGGGGTACTTTTAAGAAAACAACCAAAATTTGTTGAAGGCATCAACCTAGAAAACAAAAGTCATGACACACAAGCTGTGATGAAGACACGATATGATAGAGGCCTCAAAATTTGAGATACACTACACAAATCTCCGATCAAAGAAAAAATTGGGTAGCTCAAAAGAATCTGAGAGGGAATCATTCTTCACTAGCATCTCTAATAAGCCCTAACTGAGGAAGGTAGACTAGGTCATGAAAATCTACGTACCACTCCATAGCATAAATAGGCTCCACATTCATCAAATAAATCAAGAAGGCACTAAAAATCCTTTCCTTTTGTCTATGCCTCTCCAATGATGATGTATGAAAATCCAAGAGAGGGAATCAAGCTACTAGTTCAGCATTATCGACATGACACAAAAGTTCCATGGCCGAAGGTATGTTGAACCTAATAATTGCCACATTGTTAACTAACTCAAGTCCCACCAAGTAGTCTTTATAGAAAACCCACATGGAAAGATTTACAATGTAGGGTTTGGCACATTCAAGTCTAGAGGTGACACCACAAATTGTGATATGATATCCTTGTTCACCCAATAATGGTTCGTATCCGCTAGAAAATTTTCCCCTAGAACCCATTTGAAGGCAATTATGGTCAAGTGACACTTGGTCTTAATCAAGCACTTGATTCTTTCATTAGAGACCTCACCTACAAAATATATTTGATCCTTATTGCTAATTAGCTTGATAGAAGTACCCAAAATGCCTAAGACTATAAAGATGGCAGCTTGCTAAAAGTGAAAAGTGTTTTTCACAGTAAGGCTAAGCGCAATTTATAGAAAAATGATGCCAAAAATTCACAAATGGAAAATATTTTCCATCAAAAAGACAACAAGAAAATTAACAAGTTGTAAATTTGACATAAGGAAAAATTATACAAAGCTAGATTCAGAGGCTCATAGCATTCAATCCAAGGGCTTGCATTTATGCAAATTGTTCAACTTTTCACCAAGTGTCCTACCACATCCTGACTTGTTGTATGAAATCATCACATGAAGTGACCTTTAATACGCCACCTCTTACCTACATAAATGCTATCGTCTTCTCAAAATTACATCACCCTTTTCTCAATGCCTCATTCTTTCAAAATGATAGTGTGTTGATTGTACCTTCATTCCTTCCCAAAGCAAAGATTTGCATTCCCTAAAAGGTAGGTGATTAATTCACACATACAACCCACTGGTAGCATCTCAAGATTCTAATTATTCCATATTTCTTATAACTAAATCTTAAGTGAGAGGTGGGTAAATAACCAAGTGGTGAAAAAAAAAAATTCTAAGTCTAGGTGCTCAAAGCAGAAGTGAATGTTTTTTCAGTGCAGAAGAAATTTTCAAGTGAAGGTTCTCTAGGAATCAAAAAATGGTAGCAAAAGCGTCATCATATGGTAAGAGCATCAAAGTCTCTTTTCCCTCTTCAAGCTATGTCAATGTCTTTGGAAAGAAATATTATGCCAACACACCCATGTTGAAGGCATTAAATTTCTTAACTACTTAATTCATAAAACCTAAAGGCATCATCAATCTAGAATTGGTCAAGGACTTTGCAGACAATATATATGATCCTTGGCTGCATGCAAACCCTAAAATCCTTAGAGAGGGAGCTTTCTAGAGGAGGGAAAACAATTTGAAGAGTGGAGATGCCGAATCTCTTGGATTTTGGCTCTAGGATTTTGGTCTTCCACAATATATAGTGCTTCAGGTGCATGTGTATCCAGAATTAGTGGATATGTGCACAAAAAAATTGGACAAGGATACTAAGGTTATCAAAGGTAAAAATCTCAAGATCCTTATCAATCAAGCAAATATCATAGCTATTTTATGCATTTCTTTTAACCCTACAACAAAGGTTTTCTCGAGAGAATGAATGGATAAATACTTGGTCGAGTGCAAAGACCAGTTGAGTTATTAGAATAATGAGATAAATGGTAAAAAAAAAGATCGTGATACCTCCATTCCCCTTAGCCTATAATTAATTTGACTCAGACCTTTAGGATGTCTTCTCAATGTTGGCTCTTGTTTTCGACATGGATTCTGATGATGATATACACGAGTTCTAGATGGGTGTGTCTTTTAGAATCAAGAAGCACAAAGTGTTTTTCCAGTATGACTTCGTAGAGATCATCAAAAATAAAATTATCAAGCAACTAAAGGAATACAACAATACTTAAAAGTTCAAGTATTCTTTTTTTCTTGCACATTTGATTTTACATGAGAACCCTAGGTTTTTTAAAAGTGTATGGGTTTAGATATTGAGGATGCTTTAGGCCTAGAAAACCCAATTTTCATATGGACTCATGTGCTTTCTAGCACACAAGATTATTATACATTTTTTGACTATTTTTTTCACCTATCCTTCAAAATTTTCTCCTATTAGACTATCATGTTAGGTTTTCACATGAGCACCTTACCTAGATGAGTTAGCATCAACACTTGTTTGACTATTTTTTGGTGTTAGATTATACTTTCATAAAGATGCATGGATTCACATAGGAGACTTTTAGCCTACCTAATTGCATGATGGATGTCGGAACCTTCAAATTTTGGAAAAATTTGAAGGTGCCATGTTGAAAATTTTGATCCAACGCTCAAAAACACAATTGTCAAGGTGTTGATGCTTGAGCTTTTTTGCTCCCCTTTACCTAGCTTGACTTTGAAATTACACAATAAGTAAATACAAGGATATTGTTTTGATACCAAAGACAAAAAAAAGTATAATTGTGGAAGTGTCCAAATTCTTTCACACACCCAAATAAGGTAACATCAAAACTAGTATCACCGAATTTACCTATTGTACACAAGATACATGAGGCTGAAATAAATACAGATAGAAAAATGAAGAAACAAACATGCCACGTCTCCTATGGAGAATGAACATTCGGTTCTATACTATGTGGAAACTTAAGCAAAATGAGATAGGCACATCCATAATAAAGTGGAATAATCACTATAGTGCTGCAAATACCACGTTGATACCACATACTCATGAAATATAGATGGGAACATATATATTTTGACTCTTGCTTCACAACCAACCCTACAAAAGGGGATAAGTTATGGATTGTAGAAGCAAAAATCATTGGACTTTTTAAAGAACATGAGAAATGGATAAGTTTGAAATGAACTTGAGATGAGATCATGGAAATAGTAAGGTAGACAACAATGTACTTGTTCATGCAAACATGTCTATTAATAGTTAGAGGTTCATATTTTGGTTGCAAAATTTAAACAAATTGATAGTATTAATGATCCACACACCCTCGTTGGAAGGAGCTACTTGACCTGATTTAAATGGACACAATTGATGAAGTTAGTACAAAGCATGTTGACAAAATTTATGAAGGATGAGAAGAGAATTATTCCTCATAATCTTTCCCTAAGTCAGGTGGGTTAGTAAATGGTTTCTTTGGCATTTGCTTTAGGCAACCTTGATAATGGGATGGTAGTGGATAATTATGATTCTAATGAAGATGGAGATGCAAGGATATTGGGTGAGGTATCTTCTAATGAAGAAGCTTGAGATGATAGAAAGTCTATAATATCAGAGTCAGAACAAGAGAATTAAATGAGAAATCAACTGCTACTCCAGCCATTGACAGTTTGCACATCACACACATAGTGCATAAACCTACCATTATCTCCATTGATGACATTGGAAATATGTTTAATTGAGCACAAAGCTTTTACAAATATGAAGATGAAATCATATCACAAATCAAAATATTCAAATGCTTGTTGTAGAAAATATATCTTGAGAGCTCGATGATGAGATTCTTGAAATCAGATGGTTAATTCTCTTCTCCCATCAGAAACAAGGCATCATTGAATAAATAAAATATATACTAATAAGGGTTCATGTTGAGATTGATCAAAGTTGCGACTCTGAGAAAACGGCTGCGCCAAGGGGTCACTTGGATATTATGATAGAAGAAGTAGGTCAAATATGAAGATTGGGTTGAGACTCACCATCAAAGAAGGAAGATTTCATAATATTTATTCACATATCCAATTCACTCAAGTAGTTACAGATACTGATAATAACGAGACATGAGTGATTAATCCAAAGAGTGATAGCCAATACCAACATCACCACATGCACCCAATGAGAGATGTGTGGTATTTCAATAATTTTTCCCGCACCACTGTAGGAGGATCTTGGAACTAGTGCGGTATGGCGGTGGAGTCTTGATTTTAAATTTTCTTACATTCAAATTTGGCCAATGTCTTTATGAATTTATTTCAAGGAATATAAGTTTACCATAGGTGTAGTTTGATGGGTATATGGGTGAGTAGTGGATATTCCCTACATTACCGCAAGGGATCTCAAATTTATGCATGGGTATGCAGTGAAATGAAATATTGGCGATGGTTGTGGTGAAGGTGGAAGAAGTGAGCAGGTGTGAAATAAAATAAAAATAGGGGAAAGAGTAAAACGTAAAGTGAAATATTTTTCACCAAAGGAGTTATAAAGTGGGTAATTATTTTTATTTTTGGGTGAAAAGGTGAGGATTGCCAACATAAGGATTAAAATTTATTGCAAAATGATTTTCATGGGAAACAAAATAATGAAGGTTAAAGCATTTAATTTTCCAAAGGAAACTAAATAAATATTTTATTTTACTGAAGACAATTTAACGAAGAGTTGCACTGAAAAGAAAAGTTACACCAGATGGATGTTGTGAAGGATTGCAACCCTAAAAGACCAATGAATATATATGTAAGATGAAATAAAATAATCAAGGATTAGAATTAGGTATGTAGGGTAGGAAATCTATAGAAGCTATTCTTATAAATTTTGTCATATAGATTATACAGTGAAGACCACAGTGCATGTATAAAATTTTGGAGGAATCAATGAAGGAACATTGATTGTGGCATCATTCTGGTATCAGTTGTTTGTTGAATTAATTGAAAATATTATTAAGTTGTCTCAAATGCTGATTTCTCTTTGTTATTTAAGTTAATATATCAAGTATATACTCAATTTATTGATGCACATTTGTTGTACTCGTGTGGTATGATTAATTGGTTCTTTCAAGTGAAGATTAAATCCTTCTAGTCATTCACATTAATTTGGAAGTATCATTTGGATCACTAAGAAGAACTTGGTAATTAAATTCTTGCATGTTTATACAAGTTATAAACTAATATTTGTATGCCAAACAATTATAATTTCTACCAAATAGAAGTCATCCATCATAGACTTTCATTTGACTTCATTTTACCCAAGAAGGCACTGGTCTCACCCATTTTATTTAGTTTCATTAAATTAATTTCAAAAGTTCACATCTATTAAATGAACATATAAAATTATACCTTGATATTTCTTATATAATTTATACCAAATTAGGATCACATCTCTCCATTGTCAAATTTCCATTGTGGATAGATTGATCAAGTAGGAAACATAGTTCAAATCTACATCATTTACGTAGGTACACCCGCCTAGGTTTAGTAGAGCCTAAAGAGTAGAAGGTTCAATCACATTATTTGGCCTTGTACATTAGCCAAAAATGTGTCAAGAGCTTCACAACCTCTTGTGGTTCAAACCTACGTTTTTGAGACCTAACAGTTTGGCGACTCTACTAGGGACAAAATTTAGAAAATTCGGTTCTAGCCTTTCTATTTAAAGAGTCAATACAAATTTCACATTTGGAGTGAGGAGATTCTACTGGGGAAAATCAAGAATAATTTCATTTTTTTTGACTTTTAAAAAAAAAAAAGTGAGTGGTGACTCTGGGAAAATTTTGATGAAAAATGCAAAAACGATTTGGAATTGCAGCATTGCCAGTCAGAAATAAAGATCACAAGTTGAAATATGCATAAAATTATTCTTTTCCCTATACACATTGTGGTATAACATGATATTTAATTGATCTAAGGGAGAAAGCTAAACAATGGATGGAACAATTGCAAATGGTTGAACCAACAAGAGAAAGTGAAGAATTGGCTCAAAAGGTGTTACAATTTAGAGATGATATTGCCTCAAAGATATCATGATATACACCTGTCTACAATGAGGATGAATATGTAAATGCAAGCATATATTCGACCCCACAAGTGCCACATAATATAACTAGGAATTTTGGCAATGGAGGTAATGCATATCATTCATAGCAGGACACTTATGCACCATAGTCATCACATCAAATGAATACTTATCCTATCCCTCCTAGACAAAGACTAGTAAGCTACCGAGATCATCAATACAACCAATATCGAATGCAACACAATTCTAGCCCATGTGGAAATGTCAATCAAAATCTGCAGCAAGAGATATATCAAAATCAACAATCTATGAAGAAAAATTATGAGTGCTTATGTATTCAAGAAAGAAGCAAAACTCTTTTGGATGCCTTTCTTAACAAAAAGAGATATAAGGGAGAATCTGGGTGATCTTTTTTCAGTAGAATGATAGATATTTGTAGGTAGATACCTATTAATTTTCCACCCTATAGATCTGAGTTCATCAAGTAGTTCATGGAAGTATATGAGACCAATTCAATTTATTGGCTTAAATGACGGGTACCAGTTACTCTTGATCAAATAGATGAATGGACTGATATTGTAGATAAGAAAAAGTATGACGATAGGGAAATCACTAATAAGTATGGAGAAACTAATCAAGCAATACAGCTAGAAGATGAGACATGTGCAAGTGAAAATAATTTCTATGATAGTCTACTGTGAACCCCTAAACTTGCAAATACAAAAGAGCAACAAAAAACATTAGTTGTTAGATCATATGCATGCAAACAAGTATGAGAGATTCCCCATAAAATCCATCTATTCAAACTAAATTAGGAAAGAAGAACACAATATAAGAAACCGAAATTTAAACTAAATCCTAATTAAACTAATAGCATGATGATCTTATGGGGGAATTGGTGCCAATGGAGTGTTGCAATTGGCCCTTTCCCAATTCCTAAGTAGCAATGGTGTGTGATTGAGAAATGGTCAAACCTAGAGATTTGAGCATAACCTTGTTGCAAATATTGAAAAGTGATTGATGGTTGATTGAAAGGGGCAAAATTAGCTCTCAATGTGAAGAGAGTAACTTTGCATATGATTGTGGATGATGATGGATTTGAGTATAGTAAGTTTACTCAAATGTTGGATGTTCGAATTAGAGGAAGAGTCTCTCATTTATAGATTCCAATCTTGGAAGAATGAGTGAAAATAAGCAATGTGGGATTATTCAACATCCAATGGCCAAATGTCACTTGTCAAGATGTGAATGGTTGAGGAATGAGCACATTTTGGTCAATGTGCACGATAAATGCCATTGGATTCAAATTTGAATTTTTAATGTGACATGTGAGAGGGAAAGAGAAATGGAGTTAATGTCACTTGGTTCAAGGCCAAGGACATGTAAGAGGCATTGAATGCCTTGTTGGAAGGACCAAGTCCACTTGGCCTTTTTGAATTCAAATGAGGGAATATTCCCTTTTGATGCTTTGTGAGGGAAAATAGATGAATAAATAAATAAAAGCATTTGATTTATTGTGCAAGTTGCATTCTCTAGAGAAATTTAATGAAATGGATTAACTTAATCATGGTTTTGATTAAATTAATGAAGAATTAGGTGATGTGACAATCTAGACTTAGGTTTATGAATTGATTTAAGTCAAGAATTGAAAGAAAGTGATTTATTAAATAAATAATTTGATTTATTTAATCAAGAAGGAACATGTTAGATTAAATCAAATAAGGTTTAATTTATTTAATTTAATGAGAGGAATTTAGAGAATTTAATCAAATAAAATGATTTATTTAATTAAACAGATATGTTAGGTTAATTAAATTAAATTGATTAATTTAATTAGAGGAGGTGATAGACTTGATCAGATAAATAGTAATTCATTAGATTAAGGCATAGAATTGCAATGAAATACTGAGAGTGTGATTTAAGAGGAAATGTTGTCAGTAATCGGGATCAGGTGTGCCAAAATGAACTTGTACATTTTCCATGTCTACATTTTTCCCCTCTTTGAAGCAATGTACTTGTTGCATTGATTCAAAGAATAAACTATTGTGATTAAAGGTTTAGGATTTTCTCAAAAAAATTCAGATACCCCACTGCTACCCCAGCAGAATGATTACGCTGGTATATTGCCCCCTCAAGAGATCGAGTGAAAATGTATGATTTTCCAATTGAGATCACGATAAAACGTGAGAGGAGTGGTTCTATTGATCAAAGGACTCAAGATAATTATTTGATGTAGACAAGTCTAATGATGTATAGACAATCATCGGCCATGGGTAGCCTCGTGTATATTTTGATACAACACACTGATTTTAGATAGAAATTTTAGTAAAGATAAAAGAATAAGAAGAATAAGATGGATGAAAGGAGGATCCACAAGCCTACACTATGATGATGATGATGATGATGATGATGATTTGCATTTCTAGGAGTTGGTAGTTTTAAAGGGCTAATTACTTTATGTTTGATAACACACATAGGAATGACGCATCAAGGTATAAATGAACAGGATGGCGTTGTACCTAGTGTGATGGACTTTGAATCGTCAAACAAATAGGAGTATTCTTGTTCACACTTAGCATGCATACTTCATTCAGGATGTAGTTTAGACATTCTAAACATCTCAGGCCAAAACACAGGAAAGCAAGCTTTCCTATGTGGTCAACAAGATATCTAAAACATCCTCTCCAGAAACCAAACAAAGCATATATGACTAAGTTATTTTACAAGTGTATCCCATAAGTGCAATAGATAAAAAGATAATGATCATTGCCCCATTCCTTTCTCTCTAAACCTGTTTTGTTTAGGCATGATCAAGAGTTCCTTGGAATGGGCACAAAATAAGATAAGTCAATAAAAGACTAAATAAAGTAAACCAAACAAGCTAATGTTCTTGATACTGCTAGCCAAGACTAACTATTGTGGGGTACCTGATGCTTATGTCCATCACAAGAAAGCTTCATCCTAGGACATGTAGTGATTAGAGTTTTGGTGGGACTGATTTGGGTGATAAGCTATTGATATTGTGAGTTGACCAACTTGCTTGCTTACTAACTTAGACCTTCAAGACTCTGACGATTAGAGCATTCACTTTTAAACCAACTAGAATTGCTTCTGACTATCTCACCAAAGGGTGAAGGTGACGATTGATTTTATTATGAGTGATAAAATTTACGGGTGAAAGCGAGATGAAATGGATGCACCATTTTGAATTTTCAGATATTTTGAGGCTGATTTTGGTATTTTCAAGATTTATGAATGTTTTTGGATTTTGTGTCTCAGGGGCCAATTCAGGATTAGTCTTGCCTACATTCAAGCTCAGAGACGACATAGTTCGGATGACAATTGACTTGACTTGATGATAAGATGGACAAACAAATTTCCCCTTTATTTCTTAAAGGACTGACCTAAGATGTAGACTAGATGGGAAAATGGATTGCTAATGCGACGGACACCTAAAGGACTAACCTAGATGTAGACCAGATGGGCAAATAGATTGCCAATGCGATGGATGCCTAAAGGACTAACCTAAATGTCTCGGGGGATGATCAAAGATCAACCTTGCCTATTTTCAAGCTCAGAGATGATGTAGTTCGACAAGGTGAAAGATTGACAAGACTCAATGATGAATTTTTTGAAGATTTTTTGATATTTTGACATGTTTTTGGATTTTTGATGACTTGGATGTTTTTGGATTTTCGATGAATTTTTTGAATGTTTTTGGATTTTTGATGAATTTTAAGAAGATTCCAAGAATATACATGAATTTGATCCGATGTCGATACAGGAACATGCCCCCAGCGTGGTGCGATAGACTACTTCAATAAAGGCAGGACAAACTAACCTTAGGAATATGCCAAGTAGTACTATGGTGGAATATGATATGGACAACAACTCAGGGTATGGTATGGATGCGAGCAAATGGGTGGATGGATGGTTAATGAAATGTGATGGAATGGATGAGTGATTCGTGCAGATCCTAGTGGATAGAGAGTGTTTTATTTATGCTTGATGCCTATTTGCTAGGTTTTCAACAAGATACTTGTCCAAAGTGCCACCAAAGTGGTTTTCACTAGAGGACGATTTTTTCTTTACCGTTTTCAATCCTTTTTTTGATTTTTTTGGATTTTTATATTTTTATATTTTTTATATTTTTAATTTTTTGTTGTTGTCACCAAGATGACCAGAGTCATTGACTATTTTCTTGAGGATTTTTAGAATAGTCTTATTAGTAGCTTCTGCTTGGCCATTGCCTTGTGGGTAATATGGGGTGGAAAAGCGATGTTGGATTTTGAATTTTTCACACAAATCATGGACATCCTAATTTTTGAAGGGTGTCCCATTATCAGAGATAATGAATTGAGGAACACCGTATCAGAAAATGAGGTAGTTCAGGATGAACTTGGATATCTGTTTACTCGTGATGTAGGTCATGGGAATTGCTTCAACCCACTTTATGAAATATTCAGTGGCGGTGATAATGAACTTATGGCCATTGGATGAGGTGGGTGAAATTTTACCTATGAGATCGAGCCCCCATTGTGAAAAGGGCCAAGGTCTAACAATGGGATGCAACTCTTGTACTGGTGCATGAATGAGATCTTCATGCTACTGGCATTGTAGGCATCTTCTGACAAAGTTGTGTGCTTCTCTGTCCATTGTCGGCCAATAGTACCCAATTCTCAGCAGCTTCTTAGCCAAGGTCATACCACTCGAGTGCGAAATGCACATGCCATTGTGTATCTCAATTAGAGTAGTCATGGCCTCCTCAGGTTTTAAACAACGTAGAAAGGTTCCATCGATACTTCTACAGAAGAGGGTCTCTCCTAGGATGACGAATCGTAAGGCCCTTTTGACAAAGGTTCGCTTTAGGTTCAGGGTGATGTTAGTTGGGAGGATTCCTAACCTTAGGTAGGTGTAAATGTCATGGTACCAAAGATCACCAGGACCAACGAGTTCACACGCGTATTCTGACTCTAGTACCTTGAAAGTTGGAACAAGAAATTGCTCTACAAGGAATTCGTGTTTTGAGATGTTGCAAGCGATATCTAGTAGGGATCCAATCATTGCCATTGCATCAGCTACTCTATTTTTTGCCCTCGGTATTTTCTCAAAGGTGATGTCAATGAATGATTCCTTGATGCTTTATACTACCTTTTTGTATGGTGCGAGCTTATCATCTTTAGTTTGATTTTCACCATTGACTTGGTTAATGATAAGCTGCGAGTCTCCATAGACCTTTAATGCCATAATTCAACACTGTGCTACAATCTTGAGACCTATAGTTAAAGCCTCATATTCTGCAATGTTGTTCGTACAGGGGAATGCCAACTTATATGACCTTGGTATACAATCTCCTTGTGGGGTAATGAAGAACACATCAGCTCCTGATCCATGTTGTGTGTGAGAACCATCAAAGTATAGTTTCCAGTGGTTGACTACATTGAGATTGAAAAGGGACTCATCTGGAAACTCCGATATGAGCGGGTTGTCCATGTAGAGGGGAGCTTCTGCTAGCTGGTCTGTAATAACTTATCCTTTGATCGACTTTCACTCGACATACTCAATATCATGTTCAGATAGTATCATTACCCATTTAGCCATTCTTCCTATAAGCATTGCTTTTGACAATAGATATTTCAAAGGGTCTATCTTGGCAATTAACTTAATTTAATGAGCTAGCATGTAGTATCTGAATTTCTAGGCTGTAAATACTAGTGTCAGGCAAGCCTTTTCTATTGATGTGTAATTGAGCTCATGCCCTATCATTGTTCTGCTGATACAGTAAATTTCCTGCTCGGTTCCCTTTTCATCATGTTGGGCTAAAAGGGCACCAAGGGCGGCCATTGTTGCTGAGATGTATAGAATCAATGGTTTCCCTATGATCGGTGGCATTAACATAGGTGGTGTAAGTAGGTATTCCTTTATCTTTTTGAATGCTTGTTCGCACTTGTCATCCCACCTAAATCTAACTCCCTTGTGGAGCAGATGTGAATAAGCTATCTATTTATCTGCTAGTTGTGCTATGAATCTTTGGATGGACTGGAATCTACCTTGTAATCCTCTGAGTTGCTTTAGTGTTCTTGGCACTCCCATTTCAAGGATCACTTTTACTTTTGTAGGATCCACCTCTATCCCTCTCATTGAAACTATGTACCCCAGTATCTTTCCTAATTCTACCCCAAAGACACACTTCTTTGGGTTGAGCCTGACCTTGTATTGTTCTAGCCTATCAAATATTGCACTTAAAGTTACTATGTGATCCTGTCTCTTCTTTGATTTGGTAAATATGTCATCCACATAATGTTCGATAGTTTTGTGAATCATCTCATGGAAGATCAGTGTCATGGCTCTTTGGTATGTAGCTCCGGCATTCTTTAGCCCAAATGGAATTACATTCCAAAAGTAGGTGCCCCAAGGACATGTAAAGGCTATCTTGTGTTGGTCCTCTTTTGCTATCAATATCTGATTGTATCCTAAGAAACCATCCATTAGGGACAGCATCTCATGTCCGACTATCATGTCCACTATCATGTGAATGTTGGGTAGTGGAAAATCATCCTTAGGACATGCTTTGTTTAGGTCTCTAAAGTCTATGTAGATGTGGATGCCCCCATTCAGTTTTGATACTAGCACAAGATTAGATACCCACTCTAGATAATCGATCAGGCGTATGAAGCCAACATCTAGGAGCTTTTGTAGTTCCATCTTAACAAGCAAGGCTATTTGCGGGTGCATCTTCCTTAACTTTTGTCTTACTGGCTTTGCTCTAGGGTAAACAACCAAATGATGAACTACTACCTTAGGATCCAAACCTAGCATGTTAGCATAGGTCCACGCAAATTTTACCTTTCTTTCTTTCAGGAATGCTGCTAATAGTTCTTGTTTCTTTGTTAAGAGCAACTTGGCGTAGAAAGTGATTTGTGGCTCTGTTTCCATTCCCAAGTTGACAAGGTTGCACTGCTCTGCCAGGACTACTGAATTTTCCTGATGTAGAGTTGTAGGGGGGAGATTGAATCCTTCATCCTCTGGCACCTCAAAGAGGTTTTCACCATTGGATGCATCCTTTATTTTTAATATTTTGTAGTTAGAGAGTGCCATAGTGTGGTTTTCACTCAATAACCTCGAGCTTATTCTCGATAGTTTCCTTTTGCGACTGAAGGACTCAATCATTTCCCCATAGTATGCCTGTGTTTCCAATGTGATGTTGAAGCCTACCTTATGATCCCCACATGGAACTGTATCCCTTAGTCCCATGAATTCTAAGAGCACCTCATCATTTTCAAATGAGTCAAGGATTGGTGGGCCTTGTTGATCATGATTGATGAGCTATGGGTGTACTAAGGTAATTCAGTGGGTTCGTTGGTTTGTCTCAGTTGTGGAGGCACTAATCATTAATAGGTTGGAATCCTCAAAGAGCCTTGGGAGACTTGCTATGGTATCATCATCGTTAGTACTAGCATAAACATTGGTGATGTCAAAGGTGTAATTATCGAGTGGGATACCTAGGCATACAGGTGGTCTAGGAGTGGTTGCTATTACTTGAGGAGAGGACCTGATTGCCCTTTTGGGAGTATCCCTGCTATGTACGGTTATACTCAAAGGAGTATATCCAAGGCCAAGGTTCCGCATTCTTCTTTCTATAATGATGGGCTCTAGTCGTCCATCATTTTTCCTTCCAAGGCTTTCGTTCATGTTATATCCCATACCAAACATCATTTGCAACCCTCTGTTAGTTTCCTCCATGGGTAAGGTGGGGGTTGGCCTTCCATCTTGGTATAATGTGTTTGAGATGTCCTCCTCATCCATATTTTCTCAAATGAGATCTCCCCAATGACAGAATCTAGAAGGGTTTTCCCTAACAGTGTGGACAAGTGTTTCAACTAGCTGAGGTTGTCCATGCAACCTAGGAGATTATGGTAACTCTCCTACAACAAATACATTTCATTTCATTCTGTAGTCACCGCATCCATTGTCCTGGATCATTTTTTTGATTTCGGATATGTCAAGGATGGCGGGTGTCTCTGTCACAGAAGTGGAAGTGAGGTTGGCTGGGTCTATGTATGAAGCAGATGGTCCTTCATCATTTTTGGGTACTTGGGGGATCCTATAAAACTTGGCTTCCAAGTTTTTGTAGTAGGCAAAAGGTTCAGGATCCCCATATATGGTGACCTCCTCATTCTGATGTGAGAACTTGATGCATTGGTGATAAGTGGAGGCCACGACCTTCATTCCATGGATCCACAGGTGTCCCAGGAGGATGTTGTATGGTAGGTCAAGGTTGAGGACCTGATAGGTGGTTTCCATGGTTGCGGGCCCCACTTAGATGGGGATTTTGATAGTGCCCTGAGACACTTTTTCTTGATCGTCGTACGCCCTTATCGTGATACTTTTGTTCTTATTAATGGAATCCTTGGCGAATCCCAATTTCTTTATGAGCTTTAGACAACAAATGTTAAGGCCTGCACCTCCATCCACTAGGACTCTTTTGACTTTCCTTTTATGGATGAGCACTTGAAGGTGGAGTGCGTAGTTATGAGATGGTTGTGGGGGAAAATATTGGTTAGAGAATGTAATGAGATTTGGGGTAGTGATGTTACCTACCATAGCCTAGAACTGCTATGTGTCAAGGGTGGTGAAGACAGTGGATGCAACTAATGCTTCATCAAGGATTTTCCTATGGGTAGCAGAGATTTTCAATAGTTCCATAATGGAGATTTGGGCGGGGGTTCTCTTTAGCTGGTTAATGACATTGTAGTCATAGGGGATGGCCTTTATATTAGAAATGGGGGTCTTAGCTAGTGCCCTGACAATGGTAACCTTTCCATCACATGTGGTGACTCCACAGTTGTTGTTGGCTCCTTTGATATTTATGACAGTGACCATCTCATCGATGCATCTGACTATCTCCTCATACACTAGATTAGCACTAGCATACTTTTGCTTGCCCTTATTATTCCCTTGATTATTTCCTTGGTTGTTCCCTTGGTTGTGGTTCGGCATCGGATTCGTGTATATTTTTAGGTCTTGGTTTCCAACTGGTTGTTCAATATTGATGATCTTATCTTCGATGAGGTATTGGATGATGTTTTTCAGCCTCATGCAATTGGCGGTGGTATGTCCTTTGACTTTGTGAAAGTCACAAAGGATATTTTCATTATACCATGGCAGTTTGGTCATGGGTTCCACATATTTATCTGAGTTAGAGACCTTGATTAGATTTTCTTTGACTAACTTCTTCATTATGGACTCAATCGATTCACCAAGAGCTGTGAACTTCCTCTTGGGGGGATACTTGCCTCAGGGAGTTGGTCCTCCTTGATTACCCAAGTTGTTAATTTGATTGGTGGGAGTCGGTTGTTGCTGTGCTACTACCACATTAGTTTGCACATTGTTACGATTATTATTTTGTGGTTGATGATGATTTTGGATGTTCTACTTAGGGGCATTGATGACCACTATAGCATTGACCACACCGTCGTTCATGATATTTTTATTCCTCGACCATGTTTGAGGTTTATCATTGTATTTGTTAGATAGATAGTTATCCTCTGGTGGAGTGAATGTTGGTGTGCCTCCTCGTGTAGTAAGGGCTCTTTCGATGTTGAGCGCCTTTGGGATTAGTTGATCATAGGATGTGGTGCACTACATTTTCAAGTAAAATGCCAAGTTTTCATCTATATTGGCTATGATGGTGCAAACTTGTTGTTATTTCGGCATGGTCCACCTGCCCTGATTGGCCTTGGATCACCATCTTTGCAAGAAGGATGTGAATAGCTCTCCTTTCCTTTGTTTGAGTGTTGATAGTTCTTCCAAACTAACATTTGCACCCATATTGAAAGAATAATTTTTAAGGAAAGCTTCCACAATTTCCTCGAATGTTTTAATGCCCGTGGGTAGGTGAGAAAACCATTCCATGGCTGGACCAATCAGACTACGGGGGAAGAGTCACATTAGATACATGTCATCATATGCGACCTATATGCTGTGCACCTAAAATTTCCTGACGTGGTTCTTAGGGTTACCTATTCCATTATACTTGTCAAATTTGGGGATCTCGAATCCCTTTGGGAACGGTATCATGGTGAGACTTCTATTGAAAGGATAAGGGCATAAGTTTCCCACTGTTCTTGTGGTTTTTCCTACTTGTAAGTCCAACACTTGCTATGAAAGCAGTTTGATTTGTGTTGTGACATCTTTGCTTGGATCAGGAGGTGGGATGAATGAGTTGTGAGGTGTTCTAGGTGTTTGATGGGTGGTGAGAGTACTAGTTGGTGTTTGCTGCAAGCTCTGCTATGCATTCAAAGCCTGATGGTATGCCTGCATTTGTGTCAACAATGCTTTTTGTTGATCTTGTTGTTGTTGCTCCAACAATGCTTGTTGCTAGTCCATCTGTTGTTGCTCCCATGAAGCTTGTTGCTAGTCAATCTGCTGTTGTGCTAGTAAAGCCTACTATTGGTCTAGCTATTGTTGCACCAACAAAGCTTTTTGTTGGTCAAACTACTATTGTTCCAACAAAGCTTGTTGTTTAGCTTGTTGTTGTACCTAAAAGTCTTGTAGGGCCTGTTGGTAGGCTTGCAGATGGATTGCTTGTAGTTGTGCTTGGTATTGGGCTTGTGCCTATTGCTAGACTTGCACTTGTGCTTGTGCTAGAGCTTGAGCTTGTGCTTGGGATTAGGCTTGAGCTTATGCTTGGGCTTGAGCTTGGGCTTGGGCTTGGGATTTTTTCTTTTGCTTGAGTACTCTTTGTTGGCTGGCCTTTTGAAGGGTTTGGATTAGGGTGGTGAATGAATTTTTTGTGTTGGATTTTGGTGGGATTGGTGGTGGAATGGGAATGATGCCAACCATTGTGACCGATGAAGGGGTTATGGCGGTGGTTGGGATTTGGGTTCTTGAGGGGGTCGTGGAAATGTTTGGTCCTTGAGAAGGCATGCTTTGGGATATTTGAGGACCAACAGATGTGTTTGTGGGGGTGGCTTGAATGGTCATGATTTGTGATGCTACGGGCAAGAAGAGAGGACTTGATGCGATGCTCATATTGCCCGAATCTGAGAAGCTAACGATGTTTAGGGGGGGGAAAACCCAATCCGAGAGGTGATGTGGTTGTGAATGGAGATGGGGGTAGCAATGGTAGGCTACCATGGAAAGAAAAAGGATCAACGACTTTAGTGGTTCTAAAGAAATTGCCTTCTCCTTGTGGTAGAGAAGTTGGTATGTTCAACTGATAGGCTGGTGAGGCATGGAATGAAGATGAACCAGCATGATTATGAAATGTGAGTGGGACGTATGGGTGCAACGAATTTTCCAGAAAAAAATTATCTGGTGCAAGGTTGACAACGACCTCTTTGTTGGCCACAAGGCGGTGCTGCTGTAACTCTCGAAACATGGCACTTCCTTTGGTCACCAATGGTGAGGTTGGTGCGATGACTGACGTGGTGTGAGGCACTTCTTGATTGATATTTGACATTAGGGATGCATTTGTAAGGGGCATGTCTGTACGAGTTCTTGCACCAAGGTCAGGGGGGAACTAGACCCCTCCTCCTGCTAGTGTATTTAAGTACTTGAACATGGCACTGACAATTTTGTGGTTCTTTGGATTTTGAACCATTTTCATTATTTCGGTTTGTGTCATCCCCATGTCTTCGTTTGTGATGTATTCCTCATGGATCTCCTATTTTTGATGATAAAGGAGAGTTAATTGGGGGATTGCTCGATCCCACAAGATTTATTTTAGAGGTTAACTGACTCATGTCCACATAAGTTGATATTTCACTAATATTCTCCATGTTCTTCTTGTATTGAGATCTAGTTTGGACCATAAAAAATAGGGATTTTTTGATCCTAACCTTTTAGGCCCAAAAGAGAAGAACTAGGGAAGTTAAATGATCAAAGATGGTGGTAATGGCGATGGGATAAATATATGGAATGAGTGAATGAAACTTTTGGAGAAATTTTGAAGGGTTATGCTAAACTTGTAAGGACTTAGATTGATTGTGATGGTTTGACTAGATGTATTAAGTCAAATAGGATTGTAGTGAAGTTGTATTCCCTAGGAACTTGCGTTATCCTAGGGGAACTTGCACAAGTGGATTAATTAGCTAAGTGTGTTAAGCCAATGTGATTTTTGAACTAGCAAACCTTAGGAAGTTGTGTTATCCTAGAGCTAAATTCGTCCAAAAGTGTTGACTATTTTGGCTAGGTGTGTTAAGCCAAGATAGGGTGATGTTGGTTTAGCCCTTTAAGTTTAGCACAAGTGATTTTTCTAGAGTTCACAAAAGGTTTGATGGAATGAGATTTGGTTTGATGAAGAGATGGATGAGGGTGACAACTTTGATCTTGAACCTTGACCTAGAAATGACTCTCTTTACAAAACCTCGATATTGAGGAACACGCTATACTTCCTATGTGACAAAAGAAAACCTTTCAAAACGTTCAGGATGTTGTTGGTAGTAGAACACATACAAAGTCGGATTATTCCTTGAAGCCTTTTTGTAGAAGTTATACACAAGTCTTTCTCTTACTTCAAGGAGCATATCAAGGCATTGCTCATGGGCTTTTAGGCTTATCTTTTTGAACTTTGTCTTTGGGATTTTAATCTTGCAGGAAATCATTGGGAACAACACACATGAAGTTCAATTTGTCCTTTTTATCTTGGCTTAATGAATTCCCCTTTTTTTTTAATCAAAGACACTTGCTTGCTTATGTTTCAAACTATATATCTAATGTCCCACTTTCTTTCTCATCCCACAAGGTCCATTGTGTGGAAATCGAGGAAAATAGGGAAAAAGTTACCTATGTTTAACCTTTTTGAAAACAAATGATGATAGAATTTAAGCACTTAGAAACCTCTAGGGATATAATCCCTAGGGAAAGAAAGAGTGCTTAAATTCATCAAAGGTATTTTTCTCCTCAAAGGGGTTTGAAATTTGAAGGTCTTGTGAATGTTCGTTTTCAAGTGTTTTCAAGAACCAAGCAATGTGTTCTTTTCTTTCAAGCACTTTTACAATCCTAGGATGATGAGGCAATATCTTGTTGGGTTCCCATTTGGATAAATCCAGCTGCACATATCTTGTGTGAATGGCTAAATGCTTGACCACACTGGCTCCCCTCCATGACACACACTTCTTGGGTCAGCCAAGCATTAGTACCCATGAATCTCCCATGGCATACTTTCCATTTCTACAACAAGACCACATGTATAATGTGGGGCAGCTTCAAAGGACATGAAATTTTGCACCAACAAGATAGACAAGGATTTGGCCCTTTTCTAAACAAAGGGTTCTAATGCGGGCATTTCGTTCATGGGGGATTATCCAACATCAGTGATAGTCCATTTATGTCCATCTCGTCAGAATAATCCTCATGATTCTTGAACTTTCCTCAAGAATCCACACTTATATACCAGTTGGGTCATTCCCTTAGGTGATTACTTTTTTCCACAAGGCAGGCCCTCTAAGATAAACAAAAATGAGCTAACATATCCCATCATTTACACAACCTTTGTTGAAAAACAAAGGGGAAAACCTCCACAATATGTCGTGCTCACACTCACATGTTTTGTTCAGTTATTAAGCACCCAAATTGAAATGTGGAGGCAATCCTTTATGCAACTTAGTGTCACCAAAAGGACTTTTGATTCTCAAGATCACCATGAGGCGTGAGAGAAGCGCATATGCCTTTTCAAATGATACTACTTTGCGAAAAGGATTACAAAGCATGAAAAACACATTTTCAATTTTAAACTTCTCAAATTAGTGATGAATTATTTTTAAGCACCAAATGAAATGTGAGGTTGCCTTGTTCAATTGTTAACCTCTAGAAAAAATCTAGTATGTTTGTCTAAGGTTATTTTTAGCCCCTTGGGAACTTTTGAAAGGAAATTTGATGTTTTATTTTAGAACCCAAAAGAAATCTAGTGTCCTAAGATCAATGAAGTTATCAAATTCCTTAAAGAGTGTTGTACAAAGTGAGTATTGTGTCATAATAAAAATTTGCTTGTTCTTTTTAAACCCAAATTGAATTTAGTGTTCCTAAGGCAAAATTTTTTTAGCAAATTTCTTAAAGAGTGTTAAAGAACACTTTTCTTAAAGAGTGTTAAAGAACACTTTTAGTGTTTAGAAACACTTTGGGTTTGGTGAATATGATCTCATGATGAACTTCTTCCTTTGCTCCAACCTGCAAAAAATGACAAAAAGCTAGAGAGAAAAAAAGATAGAAAACAATGTCAAAGATTAAAAAATCCTAATTTAATAAGCACATGTCAAATTTAAATCTCACTATTCAACCATAGTGCAATTTGTAGAAGCAGTGGAGTTTGGAGTGAAAGCGGCGCTATATAGCACCGCACGGTTGACTTTGTGCGGCACTCTGCAGAAACAGAGAGTGCAAAAGCGGCACGACAGAGGCAAGCAGTGAAGTTTGGAAGCGGCCCGATTTGGAACTTTGAATTTTTTAGGCAGGAAAGATTGAGTGGCAGAGTTTGGAGGACACGCAGTGTGATATAGGGCTATGGTGCTGAAAGCAGCGCAGTATAGACCCGTGCGGCGGAGTTAGGAAATTTAAAAAGGAAGACAGGTGGGGAGAATCCATGGCAATGTTTGGGATTTTAAATGCAGGTCAATATAGTGCCCCAGCTCTGGGAGCGGCGAAGTATTGCGCTGTGATGCTGAAAGTGGCACAATATAGCTCCATGCAGTTGAGTTTGTTGTGTCTACAAAAAAAACGTTAGAAATCGCAATTTTTTTGAAAAACATGATTGAATTTTTGATTCAAGCCCTCCTTCTAGCACCAAAATGTGAACCCCTAAACCTGCAAATGCACAAGAGCAACAAAGCACATTAGTTATTGGATCAAATGCATGCAAACAAGTATGAGAGATTCCCCATAAAATCCATCTATTCAAACTAAATTAGGAAAGAAGAACACAATATAAGAAACCAAAATTTAAACTAAATCCTAATTAAGCTAATAGCATGATGATCTTATGGGGGAATTGGTGCCAATGGAGTGTTGCAATTGGCCCTTTATCAATTCCTAAGTAGAAATGGTGTGTGATTAAGAAATGGTCAAATCTCCAAAGAGATTTGAGCATAACCTTGTTGCAAATATTGAAAAGTGATTGATGGTTGATTGAAAGGGGTAAAATTAGCTCTCAATGTGAAGAGAGTAACTTTGCATATGATTGTGGATGAGAGATGAGGAGAGAAGTCTCTAATTTATAGACTTAAATTTGGAAGCGGTGAGCAATGTGGGACAAAAGATAATCCAATGGAATTGTACCACTTGTCCACATGTGATTGGATGAGGAATGAGCACATTTTGGCCAATGTGCATGATAAATGCATAAATTTGAATTTTGAAATATTGAAATGACAAGGTGGATGAGAAGTCAAATGGAGTTATGACCACTTGGCTCAATGCAAAGGACATGTAAGAGGTCTTAAATTCCTTGTTGGAAGGACCAAGCCCACTTGGCCTTTTTGAATTCAAATGAGGGAATATTCCCTTTTGATGCTTTGTGAGGGAAAATATTGAATTAAATAAATCAAAGTAATTGATTTATTATGCAACTTGCATTCTCTAGAGGATTTTAATGAGAGGGATTAACTTAATCATGGTTTTGATTAATTTAATGAAGAATTAGATGATGTGACAATCTAGACTTAGATTTATGAATTGATTTAAGTCAAGAATTGAGAGAAAGTGATTTATTAAATAAATAATTTGATTTATTTAATCAAGAAGGAACATGTTAGATTAAATCAAATAAGGTTTAATTTATTTAATTTAATGAGAGGACTTTAGAGAATTTAATCAAATAAAATGATTTATTTAATTAAAACAGATATGTTAGGTTAATTGAATTAAATTGATTAATTTAATCAGAGGAGGTGATAGACTTAATCAGATAAATAATGATTCATTAGATTAAGGGATAGAATTATGATGAAATGTTGAGAGCGTGATTTAAGAGGAAATGTTGTTAGTAATCGAGATCAGGTGTGCCAAAATGAACTTGTACATTTTCCAGGTCTACATCTACATAACGAGGATGAAGATACATAAGGTGTCTCTTGCATAACAGATTGTGATTGTGAGAGTAGTGCATGTTATGAGGGATTCGTTGAATATTCGGATTGTGAAGAGGAACCTATGGATTTTGATCTGCAACAAAGTGATTTTTGAAGTTCTTATGGAGATCAGGATGAAGAAGCAATGGAAAATGCAAGTCTATTTGATAGTGAACAAATAATACTTCCATCTACAGTTGAATGCCAAGAAGGCACATTTGAAGAGGAAGAAATTTGTACACATGAAAATGGTTTCCATTTTTTTCAAATCCATTATATAATGAAAAAATAGAAGAAGATCAAATAAAAATTTTCCAAGCTGTACCGAAATAGGGATTTCAGTTGTATTCAAATCCACTCTATACAGAGAATGAAGTACTTTATGATAATCAAGATAATGCACCAACTTGTGAAGCAAATGAATATGAGATTAATGCATTTGAATTAATAGTTTTTATGATAAGAAAACAGAAGAATAGAGAAACAATGAGATGGATGAAGAGACATGCTCTCTTAGTAGTGAAAGAATTTCAGACTTGCTTGCAATGGAGTATCAAAAATACATACATAAGAAAGATTCATAAATTTTGTCTTCAACATGCATTTTCTCTGACAATGAAAGTATTTTGTGTAGTAATTATGAGGGAAATTTTGAAGATAATCAAGATTCTATGTCAATTGCTGTTCAAAAAGGAATACATAAATAAGACTTGAAGATATTTTCCTCATATAAGAAAGATGATGGTTTGTATATCATGGATAATGATTATTCAACATCAATTGGCTCAAATACACATAGTGATGAGTGCATTAATCAATGGTTGATGTCACTACTAGCTAGTGATGTGGAAAAAATAAAAAATGTTTCAAATATAATTGTCCCAAAAGATGTGGATGAGACAAAATTTCAAGAATTCCAAAAAAAGCATTCATATTTTCAAGTCTCCATACAATTGGAAGATCATTTAACAATGCATAATAATGAGCAAAATAATTATTTTTCCATTCAATGTGGATACACTTTGTATGATGAAGGTGACAAAGATTTATCATATGATAATGGGAATTATGAACTATAGAATGGTGAAAAGAACATGAGTCAAGCTAAACAAAATGTTATTCTGAAAGTTTTCAATGACAGTGACAAGGTCAATCGCATGAGTGTTCTTAAGAAGGATTTGATGAAAACATATCAGAGCAAGGTGTTTGACAGGGGAAAATAGGGGCAATTCTTTTTGGTGGCCTAGTGACATCAATTATGGTGCGATCTTCAAATCATATAAATCATGGATAAAGGCTTGTGGTCTTCTCTCCCATAGGTCTGAATTCTTGCTATGCCCACATGGGCCATACATCCCCAAATGAAACCATTGTTTGAACCTTCAAATTTTGGCAAAATTTGAAGGTGCCATGTTGAAAATTTTGATCGAATGCTTAGAAACACAATTATGAAATCTACTCGGAGAGCCTACTTTGAAAAATAAAAATTTGAAGCCAGTGCAATTTCATACAAAATCACATTGCACGAATGTTTATCTAACATATGCGAGTGTGCACATCAGTTTTTAGCTCCATACAATTTGATTTGACAAAGTTCTAAAGTGACAAGTTGAAGGGTTTTTGAGAAAATCTATTGTCAACACAGATGAGAAATCTACTAGAATGGTCAACTTTGGAAGGCAATATTAAGTAACCAAGGGAGTTTAATCATAGACTGATTGCTGTCTTTGATTCTCTACACCAAAATCTACCTCCATGCCAATTTTCAGGGTCATAGCATGGTATTTTTCAGAGCCAAAACCAAAATGATTTTGCACTAGAATTTTCAAAAAAATTTCATAGAAGGAGCAACTTTGATAATTAATAACACATCAAAGAAGTGAACTGGAAAGAAATTATCTTGCACACATGTTTTTCTATCCAAAATAAAGTAGTTTACAAATTTATAGCTTCTCAAAATTATATTTGGTATCTCTACAAAATGGCAAGTTGGCATGCTTCAGATAGGTTTCACAAATACAGTTTGAGAAAGAGTTTATTGAGCTTCTTTGAAAATGAATATCTTTCAAATATGATGACTTCAGGCCAAATCATTCTACAACCCCACTCCCCTATTATAAAATAACATTCTGATGAGTTCTCATGGCTCTAGGAAGATGTTTGATAGGTTTCTCAAAGCAATTCCAGAGGCAACATGATCTTATTTTGTAGAATGATAGAAAACAAAAATTTGAAAATTCCCCCTTCAAATTCAAGATGTATTTTGATGAAATATCATGAGATTCAAATATTTGAGGTTGCACTCAATAGGACTATAGAGATGGTATCAAATATTAGAAATGAAGAGAGAATATATGAAGATGAAGATTTTTGCCTTACTTGCCAAAAGAATATATAAGTATTCCAATCTTTACACAAAAGCAACAGAGCCAAGTAATTACATTATTGAGGCCAATTTCAGCGTGTCCTAATATTTTCCTTGAAAAGTTAGAAGAGGAAATCCTAAAAAATGAAGGAATGTTGCATCAATGTTTCTCAAACATTTGTGGGTATAAAAGAGTGTTGATGATTGTTTCAAGAGGCTCAGAGAAATCTCATTAAAGGAAACAAGGATGATGCTTGAGATTTTTTGCTCCCCTTTACCTAGCTTGACTTTTAAATTACACAATAAGTCAATACAAGGATATTGTTTTGATACCAAAGACAAAAAAAAATATAATGGTAGAAGCATCCAAATTCTTTCACACACCTAGATAACGTAACATCAAAAGCAGTGTCACTGAATTTACCTATTGTACACAAGATATATGAGGCTGAAATAAATACAGATAGAAAAATGAAGAAACAAACATGCCACGTCTCCTATGAAAAATGAGCATTCGGTTCTATACTGTGTGGAAACTTAAGCAAAATGAGACATACTCATCCATAATAAAGTGGAATTATCACTGTAGTGCTGCAAATACCACGTTGAGACCATGTACTCATGAAATAAAGATGGGCGCATATATATTTTGACTCTTGCTTCACAACCAACCCTACAAAAGGGGATAAGTTATGGATTGTAGTGACAAAAATCATTGGAATTTTTAAAGAACATGAGAAATGGATAAGTTTGAAATGAACATGAGATGAGCTCATGGAAATAGTAAGGCAGCCAATGATGCACTTGTTCATGAAAACATGTCTATTAACAGTTAGAGATTCATATTTTGGTTTCAAACTTTAAACAAATTGATAGTATTCATGATCCACTCACCCTCGTTGGAAGGAGCTACTTGACCTACTTTAAATGGACACAACCGATGAAGCTAGTAAAAAGCATGTTGGAAAAATTGATGAATAATGGGAAGAGCATTATTCCTCATCATCTTTCC
Source organism: Sequoiadendron giganteum (assembly GCA_007115665.2). Taxonomy (NCBI): domain Eukaryota; kingdom Viridiplantae; phylum Streptophyta; class Pinopsida; order Cupressales; family Cupressaceae; genus Sequoiadendron; species Sequoiadendron giganteum. The sequence goes on along the minus strand of CM021108.1, from coordinate 510,183,992 downwards.
CTAAGTCAGGTGGGTTATATTAAATGGTTCCTCTGGAATTTAATTTTGGCAACCTTGATAATGGGATGGTAGTGGATAATGACGATTCTAATGATGATGGAGTTGCAAGGATATTGGGTGAGGTAACTTCTAATGAATAAGCTTAAGATGATAGAAAGTCTATAATATTAGAGTCAGAACAAGAATATTAAATGAGAAAGCAATTTCTACTCAAGCCATTGATAGTTTTCACATCACACACAGTGTGCATAAACCTGCCATTATCTCCATCAATGACATTGGAAAGATGTTTAATTAAGAACAAAGCTCTTAGAAAAATGAAGATGACATTGTATCATAGATCAAAATGTTCAAATGCTTGCTGTAAAAAATAGAGCTTGAGAGCTCGATGGTGAGATTATTGTGATCAGATGGTTTATTCTCTTCTCCTATCAGAACCAAGGCATCATTGAATAAATCAAATATATACTAATAAGGGTTCATGTTGAGATTTATCAGAGTTGCGAGTTTGATAAAATGGCTACACCAAGGGGTCACCTGGATATTATGATAGAAGAAGTAGGTGAAATATGAAGATTGGGTTGAGACCCACCATCAAAGAAGGAAGATTTCATAATATTTATTGACAATTCTGATTCACTCAAGTAGTTGCAGATATTGATAATAACAAGACAAGATTGATTAATCTGGAGAGTGATAGCTCATACCCACATCACCGTAGGTACCCAATGAGAGATGTGTGGTATTTCGGTAACTTTGCCCGGACTACCACAGGAGGATCTTGGAACTGGTGCGGTATGGCGGTGGAGTCACCATTTTAAATTTTCTTACATTCAAATGTGGCCAATGTCTTGATGAATTTATTTGAAGGAATATAAATTTTACCATAGGTGTAGTTTGATGGGTATACAGGTGAGTGGTGGATATTCCCCACATTACCGCAAGGGATCTCAAATTTAATGCCCAGGTATGCGGTGAACTAAGATCACTGAGGGTATGTGGTGAAATGAAATATTGGTGATGGTTGCGGTGAAGGTGGAAGAAGTGAGCAGGTGTGCAATAAAATAAAAAGAGGGGAAAGATTAAAATGTAAAGTGAAATATTTTTCACTAGAGGAGTTATAAGCGGGTAATTATTTTTATTTTTGGGTGAAAAGGTGAGGATTTCCAGCACAAGAATTATAATTTATTGCAAAATGATTTTCACGTGAAACAAAATAATGAAGGTTAAAATATTTAATTTTCCAAAGGACTCTAATTAAATATTTTATTTTTCCTAAGACAATTAAACGAAGAGCTGTATTGAAAAGAAGAGTTACAACAGATGAATGTTGTGAAGGGTTGCAACCCTAAAAGAACAATGAATATATATGTAAGATTAAATAAAATCATCAAGGATTAGAATTAGGTAGGTAGGGTAGGAAATGTATAGAATATATTCTTAAAATTTTTATCATATAGATTATATAGTGAAGACCATGATGCATGTATAAAATTTTGGAGGAACCAATTAAAAACCTCTGATTTTGTGGCATCATTCTGGTATCAATTGTTTGTTGAATTAATTGAAAATATTATTAAGTTGTATCCAAGGCTGATATTTCTTTGTTATTTAAATTGATATATCAAGTATATACTCAATTTATCGATGCACATTTGTTGTACTCATGTGGTATGATTAATTGGTTCTTTCAAGTGAAGATTAAATCCTTCTAGTCATTCATAGTAATTTGGAAGTATCATTTGGATCACTAAGAAGAACTTGGTAATTAAATTCTTGCATGTTTATACAAGTTATAAACTAATATTTGTATGGCAAAAAATTAGAATTTCTACCAAATATAATCCATTCATCATATAATTTCATTTGACTCAATTTTACCCAACAAGGCACTAGTCTAACCCATTTTATTTAGTTTCATTAATTTCATTTAAAAACTTCACATTTGTTAACTAAACATATTAAATTATATCTTGATATTTCTTATACAATTTATAACAAATTAGGATCACATCTCTCCATTGCAAAATTTCCATTGTGGATAGATTGATCAAGTAGGAAACATAGTTCAAATCTACATCATTTGCATAGGTACACCTGCCTAGGTTTAGCAAAGCCTAAAGAGTAGAAGGTTCAATCACATTAATTAGCCTTGTACGTTAGCCAAAAATGTGTCAAGATCTTGGCAACCTCTCATGGTTAAAACCTACATTTTTGAGACCTAACAACATACATTACTCTTGCTCTTGAGATGTTTTGACAGTTGTCAATTGTAGATGACATCTATGGGGTGCAAAGAAAGAAGGCATGTCTTTTTAAACCCCCTATCACATTGAGTAATTTTATGGTAGTGTTTTTTAAGAGGGACATGTAGGATCCATTAGCTACTAAGTTAGCCCATCCTAGCCTTAGTCTCATCTACAATAAATGGAAGTATGATCTAAATGGGTGCATATATTTGAGGCATCAACCACATCCATATTGGGAAGAAAAGTGAAACCTAACAGTAGATACGAGGGCTTACCATGTTGACCTATCCTATTTACCATCTAGCCAACCCCCATGGCTTTCTTTTTATTAGATTGAGGAGAATTTTAATATAGAGGCCCCCATTGATAAGACCTTGGGCTACCAATTGAAGAAGAAAAAGTGGTCAGAGAGAAAGTTGGATGAATTCTGGAAGTACCAATAGGAGATCAAACATTTGTGTGCTTTATGTAGTGTCCTTAATTAGGTTGATAACTAGGAACATATATTCCTCTACTTAGGGATTAGATATCACAACTGGAAGTTATAATCTACTAAAGGACATCATTTAATTGTCAACCCAAGGATGTTAGACTTGAAATGGGCCTGCATAGTATATGCACTAACAACCTATTTCAAACACGTGTTCTTCCTTGAGAATACCATGCTGGAAAAAAACTTTAGTTAACTAAGTCTTCTCAAAATTAAAACTAAACCCAGTTTTGAAGATAGGAACTACTCTATCCCTAGTGGTTGCATGAAAAGTTGACATCTCTATAATTCCTCCAGTTGTAGAAATAGTCATGTTGAATTTCTAAAAAAATGAAATACAGTTACTCTAATTGCAAAAATGGAAAAGATAGACAACATCCCTAAGTGGGCCCCCTTAGGTAGTGCCTCAAGTACACAACAAATTAAACTACGAACTCCATGAAATTCTTTTATTGAATTGAAACTGATAAGTAAATTGCTCACAACTTGCAACTTGCAACTATATTACTTGAAACTAAAGCTATTACAATAGTAAACTTCCAGCTCTTTCTTTGAAGGAGAATGTAGCTATTTATTTAAAACTAAAACCTAACAACTAACTAACCTTTCCCACAAAAATGGGAAACCTCTATTACATCTCGACCTTTACATTGAAGAATTCAACACAAGAGAGAGAACTGAGTCAAATCAGTTTGAGAGAATTTATGCACAACTATCCTAGATTTGTGTGACACCAAGATGCCTTCTGCTAGATTCCTGGAATGCTCCCCTTGCATGGCGGATAACTTCTCAGTTGTATCCTCATTTCTTGCTGTTGAATCGGTCTGCTTTGAATTAGTCCTACAACCATCTAATGGAGGCTAAATCTTCTCCTTAAGACCTGGTACCTACAATAACTAACAACTACTCTTGCGGCAAAGGGTTAGCTCAACACATCCAACTAATTTAATGATCCATTATCTCATTCATACATTCATTATGCATTGACATCGATCAAAGAACATTTCGCATATGGCTAGAGGAAGGTCAATAGTAGTGGCTATAGGAAAGGCATTTTATCTCATAGATTCACAAGGTACACATTCATCATTAAACTGACAAAACATCAAGCAATAACCATGGAAAGACTTATCATAATAAATTTGTTGGATTAAGAATAAATTCTATGTATTACTTCCATAATTAGTACTTAATGTTTGTCTTAGCATAATAAAAGATATAAAGATACCAAAAACATAGCCTAAAATATGCTAAAAACTGGGCTCATCCTTCCCCATAACCCACTACTTTCTGGTCCCTTTAGCAAGTCTAGCATTCTTCCTGTGTGCAAATTCTTTTAAGTCTACATTCAGCTGTTGTCCACATTCTCTATTCTAAAAGCCCCAGAAGTGATCCCTCATAGACTCCAACCTTTGCACCTATTGTCCTTTGATTCTCTATTATAGGTATTGTTTTCTCCCTTCATGGCCAGAAGTAGCCATAAGAGAATGAGTGGTTGCATGACCAGTGGTAGCAAATTCTCTTTCTTTTTCCTTGCATTCCTCATGTACCTTTCTACTCTTCTAGTGGTTACATATAGGTTGTGTGGGTTATGTGGTTCTACCCTTTTTAACTGCAATGGCAACTGCTCCCATCTTGTCCTACTGTGTTGTGTAGCAGCATCAAGGTCTTCACTCACAATCTAAGAGTACTGGGCAAAAACCTCTTGCCTCAAGGGTTCTATTATTGGTCTAGCCCTCTCATCGGCCCACAATTTCTTCCAGTCAAAATAAATGCTCATCCCTTTCTTGGATTCGTTCCTTACTACCAATGGCATGTTAGCTTTGTCATGTTTATAAGTATCAAATTATTCTCCTTTTCTTATCTCATTCTTGATCTAAGAGATCAAAGCACCAATTTGTGTGTCTCCTATATAACATAGAGGATTCCACTCTATATCACAAGGCACAACCAAATTGTGTAAATAGAATTAACACAAGAGGTGTCTAATATGATGTGGTGACTCCCAGTATGCATCATAGAATTCCTGGGGAGTGTTCAAAGAAGGGTTCTAACCTTGCCAAATCCTTATTCATTGAAAATTCAAATACAACTCCCTTAAATACATTACATAAAATAGGGAGGGATACCTACACTGAACTATCTATGGAACAAAATTGACTACCTAATTTAGGGTGTTTGTAAGGTTAGCAATTTCTACATCTTTGTTCTAGATTACCCCTTTCAATTTCTTTATTTCTAATTCATAGGTAGTCTTATGATCTTTAAATTTTTTATAACATGACATCCCTACAACAAAACTTGTGAAATTAAGAGGAGGCTTATGGTTATTCATTTTGGTACCTCTGCAGAAGATGAAAAAATCATTGCACCATCTTGTTGTGTTTCTTTTGCCTTCTGTAGACCTCCATCTTGCAGCTCCTTTTGTTTAGGTTTAACTTTTGGCTACTGATTTGTTGCAAGTGGCTCCTGAACTTCCTTAGGTATACTGACATCTCCATGATGCTCTGAGGCATCAATAGGGTGCTCTTCTATCTCAAATATTTCCTTATCATTTGATTGTTCAAGAACTTCCTATTCCATTTCAACAGCCTACTGCCTGTTCTCTTGTTGTTCTTGTGGCATTTGATATTCTGGTGTATTTCCTAGAACAGCTAGTGACTCATCCATCCCTTCATCATTTTTACCTCCCTCATCTGATTGATCTGCTACTATTTTTCCTTCTTCCTCAATCCACACTACCCCTTCCTGTAGGTGTTCTGATAAACCTTCTTGCATCTGCTCTACAAAAACTACCAATTCCTTAAAGCCAAACCCCTTACAAATATGCTTTGTCTCACCAACGAATTTCTCCTTTTCCTCAAGTGTTGGACTAAGAGGATTTAAGGGTGATGGTGAGGATTGAGAGGTACTAAGTGCATGTGGTTTTGTCTGGCTTTGAATCTTGGAGCTTCTTCGTATGGGAGTAGGGGTTTCCTTGGGTTTCTTTGGGTATTTAGCTGCAGGACTAGAAGATTCTCCCATTTTTTTTTTTTTGAAGGATTTAGGAGCAGATTTAAGGGTCTTCTGCTGAGGTGACACTATCTGTGACTTCTCCTTTTTCTTTTTAGAAGAAGTCCCAGTTTTAGCAACAGGGGTTTGTAATGGAACTTTGGAAATTCTTTCAAACAGAGGGAAATTATCTTGTGAGTGAGGTTTTAGGCATAGGGGGTGTGGCAACAGAGGCTTCAGCCTTTGACTGAGAGTTTCATCGCTTAAAAGTAAGAGGTTGACCCCTAGATCCTACATTTTAAACCTCTGGTTCAAAAATAAAAACAAATTCCTCCTAGGAAATGGGTGACACATCCCTAACAGATCTCTCTACAAGAAATTTAATGAGGCAATGATGGGATACAAAATTGATTCTACCTTTCTTATACTCTGCAACACTATTGGAAAGTAAATTGTACAAGAAATCTGGTATATTCATCAATAATCCATGACACAAATGAGACAACAGTTTGAAATGGTGAGAATGCATAAAAGAGAACCAACCCTCACACGTCAGGTATTTGATGACATAGCCTGCACGTGGGATCCAATCTTGTAGCGGACTCTTTCATTGAGTTCCTTGCTTATCTATGTGGAGAGGAGGATCTCCAGGTTGATTAAATTCTACCCTAGCACTTCATGCATCTTTTGTTCGAGGAAATAATTTGCCAGCATGAGGTAACCCCATCACCTCTGCAATTCTTTCCACTATGGCATCAATTTTCACTCCCTTGACCTTGGCCTTACCATTGTGAAATGTCCTGGCAAATTCTTCAGCAATATCTTCATCAAACATGACAAGTTTGAGAAAATAATCAAGCCATCCATAATGCCTGAATGGTGGCAAATGTCGTGCATCTTGCAACAAGACACAATGGTCTATTGGCTCATGCTTAATGGGTTGGCCTCCCATTCTTAATGCTTTCCTTTCAACTTAGCTCACTACCAAGAATTCAACCTGATTATTTCAAACTCTTCCTTTCTCAATTTCAACTTCCTACAATTTAAACTAACTCCCTTTCTTTCCCCTCAACCCAAACTTTTGAGCTTCTTTCAAAAGATTCAAACAGGAACAATTTTGAACATCCAAATGCACATAAAAAGATTTATAGAGAGGCACAAAAGACACATCAGAGCATTATTGCAATAAGTGATGGAATTTTATTAATTCATTTGTAAATTTCCTTAAAATCCTGAGTTCTGGAAAAAAGGAAAGTAGACTTGATGTGACTAGGTCTCTTGGCGATGGAAGGTAATGATGTGGCCATCAGTTGGGAGTTAAGAAAAATGGTTCAACGTGTGGAAAATACTAAATTTGATTGCATCCATATAGGAAATTTTTCATCTAATTTAATACCTACTTAAACATAATAAATGAAATAATTAATCACTTCTTGAGTTAAGTGGAGCTTACCTGCCATGATATGCCACAATTGACTAATGTGACTCCACTTCTTTTATTGCTAAAAGTTGATTTTTGGAAAAGTGGAAATGGTGATGAATGAATGATGGATGAGGTGGTAGAAGAGGAAATGGTATGGATAGTGGACGAAATGATGGTATGGAATGGGGATCCACAAGGATGACCCCTTTATTATAGTATTTAATTCACTTTTCATGCATTGCTTAGGGAATCACGTTGAGACTCAACTCCTTCAGCTATAGGATCTGTGAACTCCTGCTCAACTTGAAACTACTTTAGGAACTCTTCCTTATCAATGGACTTTAGGTAAGGCTTCATTCGATTCCCATTGACCAATAATTTGAATCTAACATCATCAATTGTGCTCAATTGAACTGCATCATTATCAAATACTTCTACAATTTCGTATGGCCCCAACCATCTGGTCTGTAGCTTCCCCTGATTGTCTTTGTACCTTGAATCATATAGCAGAGCCCAATCTCCTTCTTTGAATTTATTTTCCTTTATATAATTTTCATGCCATCTGATTCTCTGATTTTGTACTATTTTTGTATGTTGTAGGGAACTCTTCCTTAGCTCATCCAAGGCATTGAGCTCCATGATTCTATCTCTTTTTGCAGTTGTTAAATCCATAGCTAATTCCAAATCCTTTCTGAGAGTTTTTTGTTCAAAATCTATAGGCATCATAACTTTCTTCCCATACACCATTTCAAAAGGTGTAAAACCTGTTGTAGTCTTGCAAGTGGTTCTATAGGCCCATATAGCTTTAGGTAACCTCATAGTTGAATCCTTCCTATCCAGGTCCACTATTTTTGTCAAAATGGCCTAAATATCCCTATTAGTTATTTCTACTTGGCCATTAGCCTGAGTATGATAAGGAGTTGACTTCCTACGCCTTATGGTGTACTCATTTACCAAGGATTTGATAAGAGTAGAAGTAAATTGTGCCCCTTGGTATGTCACTATTTCTCTAGGAACCCTAAATCTAGTAAAGATTTCTTCATAGAGGAACTCTGCTACCTTATTATCTTTAGCATGCTTCATAGGCCTAGCTTCAACCCACTTTTTTACATAATCCGTGCACACACAAATGTAAGACTTACCATTTGAAGGTGGGTCGATTGGGCCTACAAAGTCCAATCCCCATTTATCAAATGGTGTAACAATAACTTATGGAAACAAAGGCATTTCATCTGATCTTGTTGGCCTCCCCATACTTTGACATCTATCACACCTCCTAGTGTACTTGGTTGCATCTTTATGTAGTGTTGGCCAAAATTATCTGGCATTTAAGATCTTCATGGTTGTCCTCTTAGCAGAAAAATGTCCACCACAAGGTTCATCATGTCTTGCATGCAGTATTTCATGAGTGTCTTCCTCTCTCACACATCTCCTCATTACTTGATCTAGACCTGTATAAAAAATGCAATCTGAAATCCAAGAGAAGTTAAAGCTTTTGTCTACTAACAATCTCTTCTCCTTAGGTGAGAGATGAGGAGTTCTTCCTGCAGCTAAATCATTTTCTATGTCTACATACCATGGATGAATGAATTTGATGAAAAAAGAATGTTCATCAGTGAAGGAATCTTCTATGAGTGCAGGGTCATGTTGCCTCTGGATTTTAGACAAGAAATCAACAACCACATTGTATTTACCCGGTTTGTCCATAATTGTGATATCAAATTCCTACATTAGCAACAACCACCTAGCTAGTCTCCCTATAATTGAAATTTTGTTCATGAGATACTTGATTGCTGCATGATCAGTATGGACAAATATTTGATAGCCTATGATATAATGCCTGAACTTGTTGTGGGTATAGATGATTGCTAACATCTCCTTTTCTGTAACTATGTAGTTGAGTTCAGCCCCCTGTAAGTTCTTGCTTATATAATAAAGTGCATGCTCAGTTGAACCACTCTTTTTTCCTAGGACAACACCAATAGAATAATTTCATGCATTCATGTGAATATGGAATGTAAGTGACCAATCTGGTTCTTTCAAAACATGTGCTTGTTTGAGGGCAGTTTTAAGATTAAGGAATGCTTTCTCACATTCTATTGTCCAAGCAAACTTTGCATCCTTCTTGAGAAAATTGTATAGAGGTCTTGCTATTTGATCAAAATCTTTAATAAATCTCCTATAGTAACTAGCATGTCCAAGAAATATTCTGAGTTCTTTTTGCTTGGTAGGAAAGGGTAGACTATAAATGACTTGAATTTTGGAAGGTTCTACTTGTATTCCTGTAGCAGAAATGTAGTGAACCAACTCTATTCCTTCTCACATCATCATGAATCATTTTTGACTATTGAGTGAAAAATTATGATCGTCACACCTTTATATTACCTTCTTCAAATTATCTCGGGCTTCCTCAAATGTTGCACCATAAATAGTAAAGTCATCCATATATATTTCCATGCAAATATATGAAATATCTGAGAAAATACTAATCATAGCTCTTTGGAAAGTTTTAGGAGCATTACAAAGAACAAAAGGTAAGACTGAATAGGAAAATGTTCCCCAGGGGCATGTGAAGGTAGTCTTTGATTGATCCTCTGGAGAAATCTTTATTTGATTATATCCATTGAAACCATCAAGGAAAGAGAAATACTTTTTCCCTCATAAGTTATCTAGGACTTGATCAATAAAGGGTAGAGGAAAATAATATTTCTTAGTTTTTGAGTTGAGCTCCCTATAATCCGCACACACTCTCCATTTTCCTCCTTTCTTAGGGACAATAACTAGTGGAGAAACCCACTAGCTATCTGAGATTGGGTAGATAAAGATAGCATTCAACAATTTCTTTTAGGGCTAGATTAATTCTCCTTTGGGGCTATCTAACAAGTTTAAACTCATTGTTGATGAAAATTTGGTGTGTACATAGCTTTGGATCTAGCCCTTTCATATCACTATAATCCCAGGCAAAAGTTGTCTTGTTGGTAGTAAGCATTTGGACAATTGCCTTCTACTGCTCAATGGTAAGTTTACTATTGATATTCAAGGTTTTTCCTGCAGCTACTTCCACTTGTGAATTCAACTCAAGCATAGATATTTCTGACAAAAAAGGCATTTCTACTTCATGGGGCAATAAGGTGTGCAACTAGTCATTTCTTACAGGATAATGAGCTGAAGTATATGGGGAAAGAATTGTCTACAAGGAACATGGAACTTCTTCACAAAGGGGGTACTCAATACCATAGTTGTTTTGAAGGACATTAGATAGTATTTCTTCCTCTTCTTGTTTTTCAATAAAAGGTTCTCTTCTAATCATCATTAGGTTTTCCACAGAGTTCATTTCTTCTACCTCTTCTCCTAAATCTGGTCAGACTACTTGTCCAGACTCAAGTTGAGGCTAGGATGGAGCATAAAGGGTGAGCTTCTTGGTGCTATATCCATCAGAAATATTCATGTTTCTAGACCATCCAATGTGAACATCTACAGTGGCTAACCAAGGCCTTCCTACAATTACAGGATGTCCTCCTAGTGTTTTCTTTAGAGACAAGACCATAAAATCAACAGGATATTCCCACGAATCTAGGGTGACTACCAGTTCTTCAACTACTCCATCAGGCTTTATAGTTAAACTATCAGTGAATTGTAGGACTATAGGTGTAGTTCTTAGGTCTGAAATTCATAGTTGTACCACAAGGTATTTAGTCATGACATTAATATTTGCTCCAAGGTCTACTAAATCATTTTTAATTTTAACTCCATTAATAATGATTTCCACAACAAAACTGCCAGGGTCTAAATATTTTGGGATGGTAAGCTTCCCTAGCATCAAATCAGAGAGTTGACCTAAGACATGAATAGTTTGACGGTCCTTCTTTTTCCTACCTAGTTTCTTCAAGCATGCTTCCTTAATAGATTTTCTATAGATAGGTACTTCCTTTATTGCTTGGAACAAAGGTATTTTTACACATATGTGCTTTAGTTGTTCAAGATTGTCAAAGGTAGGCTCTTCATGTTTTTGAACAACTTCACCTTCTAACCTTTATGAAAAAGGAGGTGAATTTTTATTGGACACTTTAGGCAAAGATGGATTTTGCATGGGCTCATTGGATGGAACTAGATCACTAATATCTTCTTGTTCATTCTCCTCAGATGGAAACTCTACGATTATGGGAGGAGAAGGTGTAGGTAACAATGTCCCTGACCGTAAGTTAATATTACTCAAGTTGAGAGCATAAGTAGGTTGCTGACTAGGATCAGTGAAATAAACTTGTTGTTGTTGTTGAGGTTGGTTATTTGGGTTAGGTGTTGCTTGAGCAAGTAGCTAGGTTGGCTTAGGGTTTTGGCTTTGGTTTGTTGCAGGAGGTGGCATGATTGACTACTACTAGGGTTGCTGAAGGAGACCAGTGGGTTGATTTGACCATTTCTAACCTCCCCTCCACTGGTTAGACTGTTGCCAATTTCCTTATGGAGGCTACCATTGATTTTGCTGAGGTGGCTGCCATCAGTTTTGATGAGCATTTGGCCAAGGATTATTCCATTTATGTTGGGAATATGGGCCATTTTTGGGGGGTATTGGTTCTTCCATTGACTATTATATGAACCAAAATTTTGCAAGGGGTCCTGAGGCATACCTTTTATTGGGGCCCAAGGCCTATGTTGAGAAACAAAGAACACTTCTTCATCTCCTTCAATTGTTTTGAACTCAGTGGGAAGATTTTGCACCTCCAAATTAGCCACTACCTTGCATCTGCAATCCTTCTTCTTTAGTTTGCAATGAGGGAAATATTCAGCTAGCATTGCCTTTGCTTCATCTTGCTTCCTCCTAGCTTGCATAGTGTCTAGTTGAGTGGTGGCATAATTGATGATATCTTTCTTGAAGTCAAACAAGAGATTAGAAATCTACCCCTTAGACACTCCTGAGCCATTTCCTTTTGCAATAGAGGGTCTAAACCCTATGCCTTTCTTCACAATTGCTCTGGAGTAGTTGAGACAAATCTTCTTGATATCATCCCAATTGCTTTGGGTGATATCTCCTTCGGCCATGAGGTCTAGTGCCTCCATGCAAGCATCATTAACTCCTCTTAGAAAGAGAAGTTTTTTAGACTCCTTATTCAGCTGGTGCTGATTTTTTTCTGCACAGTGAACAAAAACCTTGACACATAGTCTTCCAAGGTCTCACCCTCTTTTTGTGAAATCTTGAAGATGTCATATCCTCTCATATCATTCCCCTTACAATATTCTTTATAATTTCCCAAGAATGGATCCTTCATTTAATCCCAAGTGGTTGCTACATTGCCACCCAATCCCATGAACCACCTCAAGGCTAAATCCTTTAAGGTAGAGGGAAACAACTTCAGCTTGTGTGCATCAGTGGTGTAGTCATAACTCCTACAAAGCATGCCAAATTCAGAAAGGAAGGTATGAGGGTCTTCTGTAATAAGTCCATAGAACTTTGGGAGTAATGAGGCAGGGATGTTCTTGAGGTTATTATTGTCATGTAGGTCAGGATTTGGAAATGGAAAATTAGGCCTTTCCATCCTTGGTGGTCCTCCAGAGTTAGCTCTTAGTTGATAAACTACAAGGGCAAGCAGATTATTATATGGGTCCTGGTTGTTGAAAGTTTGCAGATTATTCAGATGTTGAATGAGTGGATTAGGGTCATCTGACTCATCAAATAGGTTCAAACTTAACTCTGAAGAAGAAGATGAGGTAACTAAGTCCTAGCCAGCATCCAAATATGGTTCTTCTTAGAAAATCTCTGGCTCTATTTCTTGGGTATCTAATCTTCCAGGAAGGAATCTTCCAAATTGATCTCTTGTTCTAAGAATACAACAAAAAGTAACTCTAAACTATGGAAAATGTTGTAATGCTGAATTCTAAGATAAATGCTAGAAATTAAATTCAAACTTTTACTACCATGCTTGCAATAGGTTCTTAGTCTAACACCATCCCCGACAATGGTGCCAAAAATGTCACTGATACATTTTGACTCAATTTCTGATGAAAGGTCATTAGAATTTCAACGAACTTTCTTCAAAGGAATTTCGTCAAAATTTCAACGAAATTTGAAATGTCAAAAGTTTTACCCTCCCGACGATGCTGGGTCAAAATTTTGACGTTTGAAATTTCATCAAAATTCCGACAAAATTATTTCACTTAAAGGGTATCGAAATTTTGATGAACTTTCATGAAAAATTGAGTCAAAATGTATCAGTGTGGATGTAGTTTCATTAATTAGGTTGATAATTGGGAACATAGATTTCTCTACTTGGGGATTAGATATCACAACTGGAAGTTATAATCTACTAAAGAACATCATTTAATTGTCAACCCAAGGATGTTAGACTTGAAATGGGCCTGCATGTTATATGCACTAACAACCTATTTCAGACATGTGTTCTTCCTTGAAAATACCATGCTGGAATTGAAATTGCTGGAAACAAACTTCAGCTAACTAATTCTTCCCAAAATGAAAACTAAACCCATTTTTGAAGATAGGAACTACTCTGTCCCTAGTGGTTGCAGGAATAGTTGACAACTCTGTAATTTTGCTAGTTGCAGGAACAATCATGCTAAAGTTCTAAAAAAATGAAATACAATTACTCTAATTGCAGAAATGGAAAAGATAGATAGCGTCCCTAAGTGGGCTCCCTTAGTTAGTGCCTCAAGTACATAATATATTAAACTACAAACTCCATGAAATGATTTTATTGAATTGAAACTGATAAGTACATTGCTCACAACTTGCAACTTGCAACTGTATTACTTGAATATAAAGCTATTACCATAGTAAAATTTCAACTCTTTCTTTGAAGGAGAACGTATCTATTTATTTAAAACTAAAACCTAACTAACTAACCTTTATTACATCTCGATCTTTATATTGAAGAAGTGGACACAAGAGAGAGAACTGAGTCAAATCAGTTTGAAAGAATTAATGCACCACTATCCTAGATTTGTGTGACACCAAGATGCCTTCTGTTGGATTACTAGAACACTCCCCTTGCATGGCGGATAACTTCTTAGCTGTCTCCTCATTTCTTGTTGTTGAATCGGTCTACTTTGAATTAGTCCTGCATCGATCTCATGGAGGCTAAATCTTCTTCTTGAGACCTGGTACCTGAAATAACTAATAGCTACTCTTGTGGCAAAGGGTCATCTCAACACATCCAACTCATTAAATGATCCATTATCTCATTCATACATTCATTAGGTATTGAATTCGATCAAACAAAATTTCACATATGGCTGCAGGAAGGTGAATAGTAGTGGCTATAGGAAAGGCATTTTATCTCATAGAGTCACAAGGCACAAATCCTTCATTAAACTAACAAAACAACAAGCAATAACCTTGGAAAGACTTATCATAATAATTTTTTTATATTAAGCATAAATTCAATGTATTACTTCCATAATTACTAGTTAATGTCTATCTCAACATAATAAAAGGTACAAAGATACTAAAAACATAGCTTAAAATATGCCAAAAACTAGGCTCATCATTCCCCTCAACCCATTACTTGTTGGTCCCTCAACAAGTCTGGCATTCTTCCATTTTTTAAAGTCTCTTAAGTCTACATTCTCCATTCTGAAAGCTCCAGAAGTGAACCCTCATATACTCCAACCACTGCCACTTGTTATCCTCTAAATCTCTATTATTGGTACTATTTTCCCCCTTCATGGCCAGAAGTGGCCATAAGAGAATGGGTGGCTGCATGACCAATGGTATCCAATTCTCTTTCTTTGTCCTTGAATTCCTCATGTACCTTTCTTCTCTTCTAGTGGTTGCATATAGGTTGTGTGGGTTATGTGGTTCTGCCCTTTTTAGCTGCAATGACAACTGCTCCCATCATGTCCTACTATGTTGTGTAGTAGCACAAGGTCATCATTCTGAATATGAGAGTACTGGGAAAACACCTCTTGCCTCAAGGGTTCTATTACTAGTCTAGCCCTCTAATCGGCCCACAGTTTCTTCCAGTCAAAATAAATGCTCATCCCCTTCTTTGATTCATTCCTTACTTCCAGTGGCATGTTAGCTTCATCATGTTTATAAATATCAAACTGTTCTCCTCTACTTATCTCATTCTTGATCCAAGAGATCAAAGCACCAATGTGTATGTCTCCTATATAACATAGAGGATTCCACTTTGTATCACAAGGAGGTTTATGATGTGAAGACGAGATCAATTTTTAACTAAGGGTCCAACTCCTTGCATTTTAATGAAGAGGTGGGAAAGCATAAGGAGAAGGATCCATTGCAATCTAGAGAGAAACAATCATCATCCTCCACTAGTGCTTCAACAAGATCAATACAGACCCGTAGGTTTACAAGTATGGCCCTGACTACTCAAGGAGCTCAAGGTTCATCCAAATTTGCAATGAAAGCATCTGTGGCAATGAACCAGTCACCCATGAAGAGAAGGAGAACCCAAGCATCAAATGTTGGGAAGCCTGGGGAAAAGGGTGATGATGAGGTGACCTTAATTTTACAAGCTCCCATGGTTACCATGGTGCAGGTAATCTTTTCACCTTCTATTATTTATTCCTCTGCTTCTCTGGTTCAGTTGGTTCCTCTACCTCCTACCCACATTTCCATTGTGACAACTACCATGTAGTCCATACTCTTCGCACGCCCTATCATTGCTACTATGGGTAGTTCTACTACTTTATACCCCCACATGTGGAAACACATCTTCCACCACATTTGTGATTGATATTTTGGTTGCCCTATTAGAAGCAGAAGCTCTAATCTCTGACCAACCTATTTTATAGGTTTCTTCACCCTTGTTGATCAACTGACGAATGAACCTTGTTTCCACTACTATCCCTTTTATCCTGATGAGTATCCCACACCCTTTATAAAATTGATAGGGTATCCTACCACTTTCACCAATGACCTTGAATTTTTCAATGGCTTCCCCATTGGCTAAATCGGGTGCCCCTTTTTCATCTCTTTTTGTCTTCCCCCTAGTACCTCTATATATACACAAAATATTTAGTCCCCTTAGGATTTTCAGAATCATATGAATTTCTTTTAATGAGCTCGAGAGGAAAGAAAGTAAAAATTGAGGAAAAAATTCACTCTATCTCTAACCACCCTCAAGATAGAGACATGCTATGATGAGAAGTAGGATGCTCTACTGATTGTATCTATGAGTCCTTTAACTTCCAATCTAGAAGGAGAAATGCAATATGAAGACTATAGCATTCAGGCAGTTGGCCTTAATCTTGATGATACTCTCCCTCATGAAAAAGTAGGCATGATGAAATCCACACAAAAGGTATTATCTTTGAACTACCTAAAGATAGGGAAGAAGATGAATAATAGGGAGGAAGAGTTGGAGTTGATAAAGGCCATAGTCACAAGGCATCAAGCTATAATCAAAGCACAAGACATATAGAACACCTACTTGAGGTAGGAGAAATGATACAAAATTGCAGAGGTAATTCAGGCAATGCAAGAAGATATAGATCAACTTCAAGACGAACTAAGAGGTATGTTTCTTAAGGAAAAATATGAGAAAAAGGAGAGTGAAGGCTTAAAATATAAGCTACAAGAAATGAGACAAGAATTATAGTGAATGTGGAAAGAACTCTCTAACATGTTGGGTCAGAAAAAGAATGAATGTGAAGTAATGAAACACAAACTATAATAGATGAGAGCTAAATTTTTTGAGTTTTCATTTCAGCAAAACTAGTTGTAAAATAGGTTTGAGAAATAAAAGAATAAAGCAAAAAATTGATTTGGCTAGTGCCAAGGCCTTATTCTCAAATGAAAAGAGCACCAAAGAACTAGTGGAAAGGAAACATGATGAAAATATCGAGGAGCTATAGAAAGTGAAATGAAAATTATCCACTACCTCTAATGTGCAAGTGCAAAACCAAAAAAAATCTCAACAAAAGGAGAATTAGTTTTAGGAAGAGCTTCATCAGGCCTAGGTAGTGATTGACATCGAGAAGGAGAGATAAGTTATCAAATTCAATCTATAGGCTCAGAGTAAGGAGTTAGAGAAGCTACACCTTGAACTTTTAGGCACCTCAAAAATGATAAATCAATTAAAGGAGGACAATAAAAACAAAAGAGTCCTAGGCTCAGGAGGAGTAGAGTGCATCGAAGGCACAAATACAATAAACTAAGTTACTCCCTATGTTGCAAGACTTGTATATATCCTACTAGGAAAAGATAAAGAATGTAGTAGCATCCGTATGGCTAGATTTGATACTTATGGTAGATGCACAAGATTTGAGCACCAAGGTTAGCCCGATCATACAAATTTTTTTACAATAAGTTACTCCCAAGGTGATTGAATTAAAAAAATTAATTGTTAAGCTTTATAAGGTTGTAGAGGATACTTTGGTGAATACATGGATTCCAAATAAAAGAGCAACTACCAAGAAAGCCAATGAGTTCATAAAATATGACAAGGAAGCCCAAAAGGTGCAAGATTCTAAGGATGCCTTAAAGCTTAAGGTGAACAAGATGAAGGAAGATTTTAAAGGACTCATTCAGTTGGGACTTCCTTCCCCTTTATTTCTTGATGGAATAGTATTGAAAAAAGAGCTAATCAAGTAATCTTTGGAAGCCAAGAAACATGATCAATTGGCCTTCTAGGCTTTATGCCCATCCCCAAGCACCAAGGAAATTGAAAGCATCCTACATCCCCTAGATCATCTTTATTTTCACATTGGAGACACACAAGAAAATTTTGGTGATATCTCATTTAAGGAGATATTCAATTTGGATCAAGTATCTGAAGAATAACACACATTGGTTCCGCCTTTAGACGTGGACTAAGAATTTCTACATTCATATTTTGTCAAAGTTTGAGGCCTCAGGCCTATATTTTCTTTGTTTTACTTTGTTTCAACGTTTTTCTATGTTCATGCCTCCACAAGTGAAGGCCTCCTTTGACTAGACAGGACTATAGAGGTTTTTTCTCTACATGTGTTCATTCTCTTTCCTTGTTCTCTTTGTTTCTATTTTTTTTTTAACTACCCATTTCTAAGGTACTTCCTTCCTTTTTTTTTCCCTTTTTTTGTCTCTTCTATCGGGCTCATGCATGTGTCACACGAGCATAAATTTTTTAAGCTTTTGGCACACTCTTCACTTAAAGGAATGTGATGGTGCCATGTGGTGCCGCACATCTTTTTACTCATTATTTTCCTTTTAGGTGTAGAAAGCGAAATGTGGCCACATGGTGTGGTTTTTGGAAAGTAGGTTGAGAGGTCATTTGGGAAACACATGCCCATTTTCCACGTCTTGATGGTCTTTGTTAGGTGCGTTATGAAGTGTCAAAAGGAATGTCTCAAGCATACTATCAGTAGGAGAATATTTAAGAGGCACCAGACATCCCCCAAAGGGTTGTGAAAGCCATCTTCTCAATTTCCTAGTGCTTACAAGTGATCAGATTTGTGTCAGACAAGGTTTTATGACACCACATTTATTTTTGACAAGGTTTCTTTTTGATTGCTCACCAAACTGCAACTCAATGATTTTCACATCTTTTAGTGAAGATAAATGGCTCAAGTGGTTTGAGTTATATTTCAATCAGTGATCAAGTAGGTCAAGCTTTATTACTTAATGGATTCATTTGATAAAAATATAATTTTTGAATGGGATTTGATGGTGGCAAATTTAATGCCACTAATTTATTTTTTGTCTTATATGTTTTGAGGTGGTGGAGAGTGCTCTATTCTTGTTTTCTTCTCTTACTCTATCAAAGGGAATTTATGAGCCTCTCTTGTGGTGGGGAAAAATTTGATTATAGAATTATCTATCTTAAGTCTTGTAATAATTTTGATTAATTTTTGGGGGTTGTGTCCCATCCAAATCTCAACCTTAGTATTTTATATTATTTTCTAATAGAAAGTAAATAAAAGGAAGAAGCATAGTGGACTATGCCTATTTACCCTTTTCATGTGTCTTATTCTCATCTTACATAAAAATTAGTGCTCTATGTCTTTCTTATTTTTGGGAATATCCTTGATAATTGATCATTGTGTATGTTTCAACTTTTATGTTTTCTTAACTCGGATTTATAGTAAATTGGATCATGTTCTTGTAACTCTTTCATTTTTTGTTAGAATCATGTTGAATCTCATATTATTCTCATAATGCATTTTTTGTAAGGGTTTGAAACACAAAACAATTATTCTTTGGTTTATCAATTTTTTGTCGAAACTTAGGGTGATTCATGCAAGAGGATCCAAATGTTTTCTTCATGTTTGCATAAACCTTAGTAGTTCATTCTCCCCTATGAAATGAAGGGTCTATAGAATTTTGTGTTCATTTTATCAGAATTGATATTTGAATAGGGTATTTAAAATGTTGTAAAACCTGTAGACACCCAAAAATGTCCTGTTACGATACTTTGTCACAACATTAGGTCATTTAGCCATCTGGTAGCATGTTTTACCCTAGGTACCCATGTCATCTAATTAGTTAAAAAAATATTATTTATTTGACTAATTTCATTCACAATCCATCCATTCTTCTAATGTTAATTAAATAATTTATATTATTTAATTAATTAAATCATCTCCTTTCATAATCCCTCCATTCTTCTAATATTAATTAAATAATTTATATTATTTAGTTAATGAAATCATAAATCCAACGTTAATTAAATAAATCAAATATTTATTTAATTAATAAAATCTTAAAAGGATATTCTCGCTTTCTTTCCAAATTAGAACTCATGTGTATCTAATTAATTAATTTAATTAGATAATTCATCACTTATCTTTCTCATTTTTTCAGGATTTATTTCCTTTAAAACGAAAAATCAATATCATTCTATTTTATTAGAATCTTATCTCATTTGAGGTTGTATTTCCTCTTTTGTCAAAAATCAAATCAAATCAAATCTTCTTCTTCATCCATGTCAAAAATCTATAAATACAGCCTCTCACAAGCCATTTAGGATTGACTTCTTCTAGTACCATTACTCTGTCAAATTCATTCTACAACTTTTCATCATCATCCATCCTTCATTTGTCATCCCTATCCTATTGTTATGCTGAAATAGTGAGCAACCAACATTCCATCAATAGTCAAATCCTTCAAAGCTTGCATTCTTATGCGAGATTGAGAAGAACAATGGAGTGAATCCCTGGTGACATACATGTTTGTTTAGATTAGATTATTTATCTTGCATGTGTATGTTTTACAAGTAACTACATTGAGGGTGGTGAAAATCTGAATCTTAATCTAATAAGATCTCAGATTTTAGATTTTTCCCTATCTACGAAACCTTTCGATGCATCACCATAGCTAGTTTTATTTCTTCCATTTATTTCTCCCTTTTCCTAAACCAAGAATGAAGAGCCAACTTCTAAAATCTTGCAGCTCATTAAATGGAGTGAAATCGATCCCCCCATCTATTGAATTTACCATAAGTCTATTCAGAGGAGCATAAGCTTTCATTATCAACACCTCTCTCACCACTAGTCTCCATAGATTTCCCAAGTTCTTAACACTCAACCATGTGAAACCAAACATCCAAGAAGAATAATGTGCCCAAAGAGACAACTTAAAAATCAAACCATATCCTTGTTCCACACTAACATTTACCAAGATATGTAATGTGAGATATCCTTTACCATTCCTAAACTAAAATTATATCACCATTTAACATTCAAATTAGATGAAAACATGGAATAAATAGATGTAAAACTCTCATATCGAGGGTAGATCAAACCAACCAAAAATTCCCACAACAAAGAGAATATGCTCAAAGACACAAAACATTTATTATACCTCTCCAAATAAGTTCTAAGAACTAAATCCATAGCTCAAGACCAAAACAAGGAGAAAAACAAAAATCCATAAAACCATGTATTTTCTTCTTAAAAAGTCTTTAGAATATTTATATTCAAGATTAACACTCACAAGAAGACAAGATACAAAATATAGAATACATTTGATAATCAAATAGGAAATATCTCTCAGATTATTCACCTTCCAAGTAGACCAAGAGTGGGATATAATATTTTCCTATGTACACAATGCCAAAAAATGATAATATTCTCTTTAGGTCCATAAAATATTCACATCTAGAACTAGTTGTAGGATCCTTGATATCCATTCTAAAATCATCATCAAAGAGTAACCATCTCAACATACGATCCCATAAATAAGAGATCTCTTAGACTCACCCAAGTCTCTCTAGTCTCCATAAGCAACCACCAATCAATCCATGCCAACTTAAAATGCAACCCTACAAAATCACGAAGCTCTAAGAAAATTATAAATACACAAAACAAAAGAGAATAAACAAGAAAATTGTCAAATTTCCAAATATAGAATCAAAAAAATATCATGGCATAATGATCTAACATCCCCTCCTAGGATATCACATAAAAATATCCATTCATCATCAAATGATGAATCAACATCACTAACAAAGCTCCCACTGAACTATGTAACCAAAATCTCCAAGCATCATTATAACCATCTCCTAAATTTAGATCCTCCATGACCCAAACATTATGAAAGAACTCAACACCATGAGCTCCCAAAAGGTAAAGTACAACCATAATCTCCAAACCAAGAAGATACAATTGCTACACATTCTTTATCAATAGAACCAACAATGTCATTAAACTCTCAATGATATCTAGAGGTATAATACAAGAACTCATTATGATACCAATAACCATCCATATTCTAATCACATATTTTCCATGGCTGACTACACATTGTAATAACAACTTAGAACCAAAATCTTGAAACAAATAAGATAGAACACATTATGTAACTACATAAATCTCCCATTGAAAGTAATATTGAGTTATACATGGCATCATGACCAATATCTTTTCCAAAACTCTACTAAAAGTGAAAAAGATTCTCATGCACCATAAACTACTACTATATATTCAAAAGAATAAATATATTAGGTACTCCTAATAACCATATCTCACTGCAATAAGCATACCAATGTAATAATGGTGACCAAGAATATTTCCTATGAAATAAAATCCACATTAAATAATTTTATAAGATATTCACATATAAAACACCTCAAAGGACAAATACATAATCAGTGCTCCAATCTCAAATAATTGAAAAATAAAGTCAACCCCATATTAGTATCATGAAAATTAGAGATATTCAAGTATAATATGTGGATTTTGAAGACACAAACACTAGAATCAATGCTAGATTTGATTTTCCAAATAAATCCACATTAGAGTAACCATATATCAATAAGAAACCTCCAAGAAGCCATGAAAACTTGTAATTGTCTTCATCCAGAATACTTTGAATATATTCTCATCACAAATCTACATACCATATATTTTAATTAACATATAGACCATGAAAAATCATCTCTATTAATCAGAAGTCCATTTAAACATCTAGACATTCACATCAAACATATCATCTCAATAACGGAATAAACACAAATATGCAAACCCATAGTGAAAAATAAGAGTAAACTATAATCCAATAGGAAAAACCAAGTTTTCTAAGAGCATATAACATATGAAACATATCAACTCCACAACCCAAAAAGAGGTTAGTGGCTTATTCTTCTAGTTCTTTCATGTAATGAAGGGCTAAAAACATGAAGCCAACTAAATCACTCCATTTTTTAGTCCAAATCAAGTGTGTATCTCCATGTGACTAAGAAGTCTCTACCCATGCAACATGAACACCTTCTCACCACACATGACAACAAGGTAAAGAAAAAAACCACCAACAAGAGGATACACATATTTTTTTAAACAAGAGCTCCAAGTTACAAAAATATAACCAACTCCATAAACATCCATAATCATGGGATTCCAATGCCCAACATAGATCAAATTGGCAATATTCATGGCTTCTAATCTCACAAATGAAAAAAAAAAAGGTTAACTCATAGAACATTCATTGCAGCTCGACAAGTCTTCCAACAACCTCCAATTCCTTCTAATGAATTCCCACAAGCTTTCAAGGGTAAGACATCAAAAATAAGGAATTCCCAAATCCTAGTTAACCTTCAACTCTAATATCAAATGTTAAGAAATAAATAGGTTTAATACCAATTGTTAGAAAATTAAATATCTATCCAAAGATGAATTCAATGGATGAGGTTCAAGGCTTAGACTACATCAATATTAAAATCTAAAAATTATATGTAAATCTAAAAAATAAGTTACCTTAATTTGGAATTATCATGATTAGATCCATATTTTTAAATATGATGCCAAAAAATTAGCCAACATAAAATTCTTATAAACACTACCTTATGTAAACTTATAATAAAAACATATTAAGAATAAAATGCCATAAGATAGAAAAAGAGAGGTAAAAATAAGCAACACAAGATCATCACATAACATGTGGGATTTACATGGAGAAACACTTGTGGGAAAAATCTCCAATAAGAAGAGAGACCAAGTATGCATTATCATCAAATAAATGAGATTACAATACAACCAATTATATTCTCCTCTTTTCCTCCAACATGGTAGCACCTATGTACTTGCAAAGAACTTCCTTATGCCTCAACCTATCATTTTTCCTATAAAGTAACACTACATTAAATTGTTCCTCATTGTTGAACTACATCCAAAGAGTTGATTTTATAGATGTGTGAAGAGGTCTTAAGCCTGAAACAAGGCTTAAAAAGATGAATCTTCAATCTAAATAATGAAACCCTTGGAAATCATCCACAAAATATGAAAGGACACCTATTTTGGATCTAATACTTTCCCTCCAATGTGTGTGTCAAAAATTGGAAGATAGGCATTACATTAAATACAATAAATGATGTAAAACCAAGTTACACTTGTTGCCTCTTTCCAAGAACCTACATGGAGAATCCCAATAGTTACTCATTTATCCTTTTAATTATCTTTTATTATCCCATTCTAGGCATCCACATGTGGGGAAAACAATATTAAATATTTATTTCCACTTGCCACCTTTACTGCTGCGAGTGGACCCATCACCCCTTATGATTATATTACAAACAATCATGAGAATTAATATTATAGAATATTTTCCCAATACACCTTAAGTGACTAGAGACACTTTCCAAAGATGTTTTAACCATGGCATAGCATTTACAAGGTGGATCACACTTCAATCCTAATACCTATAATATATACAATCTAAGAGACTATATATAGTGTATGCATATATACAAATAATGGAAAAAATTCTTAGGAATTTTTGGCGACTTCAAAGAAATAATCTAATAATACCCAAATATAAATTATGTATATATTCCAAAATGTATACATAAAGTACACCATTTGATATTCTAAAAAAAAAACCATGTATATACATAGTACAATGTGTGATATACTTAAAAATAAATGCAAAAATACTAACACTATATACATTTAAATATATATACAAACAAGTATATACACACAAATATTTATTTATTTAATATGTATATATTATTGAACACTCGAAATACTAAGAGGGGGGTGAATCAATATTCTATAAAACCATTTGATCATAAACCATCCAATTAACAAAAAATATCTAACCACAACTATGAATGAAAGCATGAAGTAACCACAATATCACATGACACATGAACACCAAGATTTTTTGTGGAAAAACCAAAAGGGAAAAACCATGGTGAGGATTAGCTCAAATATACTATAACTAGTTATAATATATTATAGAGGCTCACTACCAAGACACACTATCCAATAAGGCTCACAACTAGAAATAGATACAAAATAGAAATGGCTTTATAGTCAAGATGTGAACTAATACAAAGTGAACCTTCCCTGTGTTGAATTCAGTTACTTTGAAGATTTGAATATAAAATATTTCTCTTCTTTATAATTGCTCAACATTCACAATAATTTTGCTAACATTCGGATCATACACATACAAACTTGCATGCTCACGTCATGTCACTTATCATCTCACATATCATCTTATGTCATATCCTCTTGAAACTCAAAATGTCTTACATATATACCCAATACTTTACTGCATACATCAATTAGGTGAACCTAATTAGATGTAGCCCTATTTTAAATAAAAATTGCCTTATCGGCTCCATACTTGATACAAAAAAATCTTCGCACTCAAACCAAATGTGAAACACTTAATTTAGGTTGGTATGGACCTAAAATATATCTCATTAATATCCATAATACACATTTAAGCTCCACAACATATATCAAGCATTAGGTCAGCCAAGAGTTAGACCTAATCACAAAATAAGCTAACTGATCAGCCACCAATGATCCATTTGGTCATATAAGTATGCACCACTTTGAATATATGTGTAATGAAACTTGTAAACAATATCCAAAAATTGAAAAAAATGAATCCAATCATCGGAGGAATGCAAAATAGATTACACATACTCATTTACACTGTAAAAAACCAAAAATGAATGTCAAACTACTATTACTTGTAACTTTTAGCTTGTTCACCCAAAATCACTAAAATCTTGAACATGGATGCACTTAGTAGTAAGGAATAACATATCATAATCTCATGAGATGATCTTATTACATGAGAAATTCTAGACCAAATTACTGGATTAAGATATCTCTATTTTGTTCATCGGATTAGGGAAAACTTTCAACAAACAATGTTGGAATCAATGACAACACATTAAAGGGTTACTTCTTCATTATTTCAACAATCTCCCCCTTTTTCATTGATTGAAACATCTTCCCAAAATGAATCTCCAAAATCTTCAACATATACACCATCTCAAACTATCTTCAAAAACTTCAAACATACATAATACCCCCCTTTATCTAACTTCACCAATCATCAAAATTCTCGCAAAAAATTCTTATCACTTCTCATTTTTCCCAATCCAACTTCTCCAACACCAAAAATTCTCCCCCTTTGACATCAAGGACAAAGGTTGTATCGGTGACAAACATGTAAACTCTACACATGATGCATATGTGCAAAAAAATAATTGAAATGTATTGACTCCCCCTCAAGGAGTTATCCCAAAAATAGTCTAACTATATGTACAATGAAAAAAATAAAAGCAACTAAAACAATGAAAAGAATGTAAAAGTGAAAGACATTCAACCAAAGGAGGAGGAACCTTCAAGCTCCTTAAGGATTTATTTTGAAACATACTTCCCTTCATTCCAAGTATTTTTGGTTGCATCAAGTGATTTATACATTAATTCTAATTCAACTATCCTCTCCTCTCCCTCTTCCAGAGTAATTGGATAAGGTTTTATCTTTGTGAGCCTTTCTACATCAGCAAGAGAACTTGACACTAGAATGTACTTGGTCTTTACCAAGTCCTCAAGCTATCCAAATCTCCTTATAATATCTTCTTTCTACCTTTGAAGAGTGAAGAATTTATTTTGTAGGTCTGAAATGACTGTCCAAGAAGTATAATCTCTATCTTGCATGGGATCATAAGCTCTGAAGTAATTATCTATTTTTGACTCAATAGATTCCATTAAATCCTTAATTCCTTGAGTGGAATCTGGCCATGTCATGCAATATAAAAACAAAGTTCTAGCTTCATTCTCATAATTTTGTACTTCCTTTAGACATTTTACCACTTTTCAATGTGCTAGTGCACATCTATCCTAAAACTATAGATGTCTCTTCTCAGCAAACCTTGACTCAACATCTTTTTCAGTATGCTCCTTTAGATCAGAGGCATACTTCTTAAGTGAATCTACCAAAAAAATAGTTTTTTCAATATAAGTTAAAGCATTATCAATTGTGGCATCAAGAGTAGCATCGTACATAGACTTGATAACATCATTGATCATTTTTCCCCCTTTTGATGTGTCTCTATATTCTCTTTTCTTTCAGAGGCATGGAAGACATCCCCAAGCTCCAAATTTTGAATAGGTGAGATCTTGTCCAGATCTACACTACCTTGGTACATTGGGAGCTATATCAATTGGGGTGGAATTGCTAGTTGGAAACTCATTTTCTTTGTCAAAAAGACCCTTAAGTGATTGAATAGAATTTTCTCTAGATGGATTTGGTAGCTCTATGATATTTTGATATTCTTCTTCATTATTCTTAACCTTAGTCTCTTCTTTATTTTCTTCTTTCTCTTCTTCCTCTTCTTTTCGAGAGAGA
The DNA here is from genome assembly GCA_007115665.2 of Sequoiadendron giganteum. Classification (NCBI taxonomy): domain Eukaryota; kingdom Viridiplantae; phylum Streptophyta; class Pinopsida; order Cupressales; family Cupressaceae; genus Sequoiadendron; species Sequoiadendron giganteum. The sequence goes on along the minus strand of CM021108.1, from coordinate 510,156,795 downwards.
TTTTCCTTTTTTTAAGCTTTGTCATCATCCTCCTTCTCATCATCTTTTCTATTTTCATCCTTTTCTTTTTTTCCTTCTTCTTCACCATTTTGATTTCCTTCATTTTCATGTCTAGAATTTTCATTTTGCTTGTTAGGGTGGTATTCAACACCATTATCATCATCATTGTTATCATGTTCTTGTTCGTGTATTGCATTCTAGTTTTTATTATTAATATTGATGGTCACTTCAATATCTTTTAGAGGGGTAGATATCTCTGAGGAAGCTTTTGTATCATCTACCAGTGGTGGTGAGGACACCACATTTCCTATATCAAATAGTGGATTTTCTTCAACAACATGCTCATCCACTTTCTCTTCTAAAATTTCTTTAAAAATAGGTAAATTTGTAATCAAAGGAATATTTTCCTCTGCAATAGTGACTTTTTCTTTATCATTGTCATTTTCCAGAGCAATACCAAGTGATGAAGCAATAATCATCCCAAATTTAACTGCTATATCCTTGATAGTACTAACTATATCTTGTTTCACCTTGTCTACTCCATCTTTTTCTCTACTAATAAGTATTGTGACCCTTTATTTTACTTTGAATTCCTTTGTATACACTTCAATTAGTGTATCCTTTTCATTTTCAGATAAAGATGATCCAATTTCCTCTAAAGCATTGGATTCCATCTTGTCTTCAACTTCAATTGCTTCATGTCTTCTTTCCACCAAGGCTTCCCAAACAACAGTAGGAAACTTCTTCCTAATGTTATCCATACTTTCTTCTAAAATAATGATATACTAAATGACGACTTTTATGATTTTTTTATTATTTTCTTCATCCACTTCATCATATAATTTTTTAGTACCTTCTAACAAATCATCATTCTCTAACATATTATTAACCAAAACATCTAATTTTATTGGTGTGTGAGCTATTCTCAGAGGATTTTTTGTCTTCTTTTTCTTTTCAGGCTTCAAAGAGCCTTCCTCTAACTTCTTTTCATTCTTCTTCTCAGGCTTCTTGTCAATATGTATAATGAAAGCATCCTTTCCTCTTTCAATCTCTTCTTCTTCAAAAGTTTCCACAATTTCAACCTTCAACTTCTTAGATCTGTTGCTTGCTTTTTGTGAAGTACCTTCACCACTTGTGGTGGAACTACTTATTTTCCTAGTAAGGTTTTCTTCATGCTCAAGTAAAAGCTCAATTTATTCTTCCAAAACAACACTTAAGTTTTTCTCTTTAGATTTTTTTTACTTCTTTCTTCTTCCAGAGGTAGCAGGGGCTACTATCAAAGGTACATTCTTCCTCTTGCTCATTCTTGTGCTTGGTCTAGAGGGGGTAGATATTTCTTCAAATACTGGAGCACTAGGCTCCACCTTATTTCATTTAGCACAAGTAGTAGCAACTCTAGAGGACTTGGGTAATGCAAAGATAGGCGTGGAACTTGTTTTTCCATATCTCCTTGGTTTAGAGGGTTCACCAGCTACTTTACCTTTTAATTCTACAGCTAGTTTCCTTAACCTATGTACTTCTTCTTTTTCTGATAGTCCATGTTTTACAAATTATTCATTACTTTCTTAGTTACCCTTTTCTTTTTTCGTATGTGTTGATAGTTCCTCATGAACTTTTGATGATTTTTCCTCATATGTTCCATGTCTTGGAAGAGAGAGGCTCTTAGGACACTTTAGAAACAACTCAACATATCCGTCAACTTCTTTCTTGGTAACTTCATATCCAAGGGAGTCGATCCATATTGTTCTTGGTTCAACGATCTCTATTATGCATTCACTAGTAGAAAAAAGGAAAGTGATTTTCTTTGCATATTTCTCCACCATTTTGCTAGGAATTCTATCGCTTTCATGCATATTCTTCTAAAATACTACAAAGAATGTCATCAATGCATCATCTAGAGCTTTGTAGTCACCTATTTTGCGCATATAGTCAAAAATTTGATGTCCCATCGATCTGATTCTATCCCATACAAATGCATTTTCTATGAAGAAGCTCTCTCAAAAATTAAAACAACAAACACATGATCAGGGTTTCAAATTTAAAACCATACTTCTCTCTAGCTTGTTTTAGGTTTTCAAGAATTTTCTATTAGAGAAACTCACATAGATCATATGCTTTCCCATTCACAACCATTTCATGAGCTACACATATAGAAATTGCAAAAATTGAATTATCCCTATTTGTAAACTAAATCTTGCGACCTATCATAATTGCAGCATATTTTACTGTAGGGTTCCTGATAGGTTTTATTTTCAAAGCTATCCTATCAAAGGTATCACCAATTAACTCTATAACCACTTCATTCTTTACAAATTTTAAAACCAGTATAGGTCTGGTATCACACAACCTAATCGGAACCTTAACAACTTCCTTAAAAAATAGTCTAGGCATGTTGTTCCACATGAAATTATCATCTATTCTACTCAATTCTTGCCTTACATATTTTGCATCCAAATCACTATTATAGTTAGAGAACCAATTCTAGATATCAAGCTTCTTTCACAATAAGTTAATGTATTTATGTTTAATCAGGAAATCATCTCCAGTCAGATCATTTGACCCTAAATCCTTAATTTTTTTATTATTATACTCATCCAATTTTCCATGTATATAAATCTTAATTTCCTCTATAGGTAAAACCCTATAAGGAATCTTTGAAAATGCACCGTTGAGGTCGTTGTCAAAGACTTTCCATGAATACCTCTTAAATTTAGGTCTAGGTTTCTTAGTGATGTTGAAAATAGTTGGTGTAGCCATTATAACTTCAATTCAACCTAAAATTATTATGTAATCACTTCTATTTCAAACCCACAAAGCACAAATAGTTGTAAATACCTTTTATATGCTCGACAAGATCTGGGTTTGAATGTACTACACCAAATTTTTGTTGAAATTATTTCAAAACTCTTTCACTTTTATAATCACGTTTATTCATTCTTCTCTCTTCAAATGAATAAGTGTGATTAATGTTAGAGTAATAAGTTATTTCACTTAATTAATTTAATCATATTGGTTAATTAATTAAGTCGGTTATCACTTTAAATTTACTTAAGCTAAAATTAGGAACATTAATAATTAACTATTTGTTAATTATTAAGTGTGCACACTAGGGTTTCTTTTTAGGTTTTGATCTCCTTTCTTAAAAATTGATCTCTTGTAATTATTCATTCTCTTTTAATGCATTCTCACTTGAGGCTTGTAGAGCACCTTTGTTGTTCTGGATATCTTTTCTCTATAACAGGTTATTTGCTTCCACGTGATCAGTGGGTTCTGTGAGGTTGGTTTTTCAACTTCAACAATTAAAATCAACTTAGGAATTCACTTTATATCTTACTGATTTTCCCTAATTTTGCATTACATGCTTCGTGTTCCAAATATTTGATAAACTTTTCATTGATACATTGTAAATCCTAAAATGCATTCTTCAAATTTTCATATTTTCTATCAGAATATTTTTCAAAAATATTAAGCATGTCATTTTACACCATATATCTTTGTTTCACTCCTTGACACCTCATATTTCTAGGGGGTTATAAGATTTCCCTATTAATGCTTCCCCTAAACCTATGCCTAGGTCTAGTTTTCAAGAGAATCATCTACACCAAAGGGAGGTACAAATGCATTTGATTCATCTTTATTCTCAAGTTCCTCTTTCTTTCCCCAAATCTTCTCCATTTCCTTCTTTATTTCAGTAGGATCATTTTTCTTCACAGGTTCATTCCTCTGTTCTGGATTAGTTCGTCTTCCATTCTTACTTCTGCGAAATATTGAAATATGTCCCATTTTGTTGTAACTATAAAATACAACATTTTTTTGACCAAACTAACCTCCATTTAATCTTGATCTACAGTAGTTAGTCTTATGTACAAATAAATTGCATGTATAACAATAGCTATTGAAATATTGAACCATTCTAGTAGCATTATATATATTCATCATCTAACTTCTACATTCAATAACTCTATGTCCAAACTTCTTGCATGCAAAACATTGTCCAAAGAAGGATCCAACATTCTGATTCATTCTAATTCTACATTATATTTCCCCATTTCCAAATTTATTGCATGAAAATTAAATACCATTAAAATATGGGTATCTTTGAGCATTTGACTATCTAATAGGGGGATCTTCTAGCATTTCTTCTTTGATTTTTGAATTGTTTGACATTTCCTTGAGTCTTCTAATGATTTTCAACCTTGTTAGGAGTCTAATTTTCCTTTGAGCTTTATCCATCCTCAAGTCCAAAACCAACTTTCTCTTTAGATGGTTTCTATCCTACAATTAGCTCATCAAGCATTGTAGTACAAATTTTAAATTTTTCCTCATGATCTTTTTTCAGTTATCATCTCAAGGTTACCACTTCTTTTTCAAGTCTTCTGCATTGAACAGTCTTTTTTTTACCCTTTCAATTAGGAATTCCTAAGTCATGAGGTAAATATTTATGCTCTGTAAGATCAACGGTGATGGTTGAGACTTGAATATCTAATGACTTTTTTGGGAGTCAGCTATGAATATTGTGGATTCCCATATATGTTCCCCATAATAGTGGAAAACGGTGGATATCAAATGTAGGAGATCAAACGATGTTTGTAGAGTACATGGTGGGACCAAACAGGGAGATAGGTGACAAGAATGAATAAAGACATGTAGGCAAGTGGTAGTGAATGATTCATTGATATGGAAATTCACATTTTCATTGTGAATTGTATGATGCTGACGAGGTGACAAACGACATGAATCTACCAGTTCATTAAAGATTTGGTGGGTCCATGTCTTGCCCCATAGAACTGTAGACATGTGATACATGTATTAAAGGACTCGCACTCAAAAAGACGCATATGGTAAATATTGATGGTGATAATTAAAGTAGGTCATTAATTTGACAATCATATTCCAAAAGGATGAGTGGTGAATACAAATCAATAGATCATGGAAAAAAAGAAACAAATCAATGACTCGGGTTTAAATTAAAAATCCTTAATGGCTAGACGATAGTGTGAACTAGAATTTTGAATACAAACTAACTCAAGAAGCAAATTCAATTGGTCCAACTACTCCAAATACCAGTTTTATTGCTGGTTAGATGTACATATTGTTGACACGAGGATGCAGGAGGTGGAAAATTAGATCAATATTTTTTACAAAGAATATGAATTAAATGAAGTTGAAATCCTAGTTGTTCGACATGCTAAGAAAATAAAAATGCTTGATTTTGATAAGTGGATGTGTGGCTCAATGATCTGATGGTGTGCAAAAGAAGATAAATATCAAAACCTAGTAGATAATTAGTACAATGGGTGGAAATCTTGAGGAAAATGTTGAAGGTTAGTGATGAGCACAAAAATAAAAAAGGGAGTGTGATGATGCTACATAAGAGAGAGAGAGAGAGAGAGTATGTTGCATGAGTTATTAGTGTCTTTTGAGACAAATAGAGAATACATTGGAGAAAATAAGCAAGGAGAAAAATATAGTGTATGCATGATCCTTGAAGGTGGATAGAGAATGTACTAATAGAAAAAGTGCAATAGATTTGTGTAGTGCATCTGCAAGTGTTTTGAGATGGATAGAGAATTCACAAAAAGAAAAGAAAAGGGTGCAATAATAGATTGAATAAGAAAAACCCAAATAAAATAATGGAATTCTTAATCACGGTTAACCATCAAGTTCAAAATAGAAGAGGTGTAGGTCATGGAATGAAGTTGTAGAGACTATAACCAAGTGTTGAGCAGTTGAAAATTGTGTTGCAACATTGAACTATGTTCTATCAAAAAAATTGTATTAACCCTTGTTATAAATCTATTTGGTGGGTGTCATCAGTTATCTAGGTAGGTTCTTAGAGTAGGGAGTTGGTGCTTACTTGGAGTATGTTCTCCTAAAATAGGGGATTTTTGTCTCCTTAGGGTTGGTGCCCTTAAATATTGTAACCAAACTTTTCATTGTGAGGTTGGATTAGGACACTAGCTCCTAATAGCACTTCTCACTGTGGTTTTTCCCATCTTGGATTTTCCACGTATATCTTGTGTTATGTGTATTATTATGTCTCTTCTTATAACTATGTTGATTTACTAAAATAGTTTAAAATAAATTAATTTATTAAGTGCTACTAGGGGTAAATTTTAAGTTATCTATTGATTCATCTTCCTCTCTCAATAGTTCATTGTGTTCCAAAAATTGGTATCAGAGCATAGGTCCCCTAGGAGAATCTTAATCAACTCAAGTAGGTCTTGTACAAGTGAACAGAATGGCTAGCCAAGAAGGTTCCTCCACAAACAAGGCACCTCATTTTGATGGATGAGGTTATGCTTTTTGGAGAATTTTGATGGATTCATACCTAGGATCTCTAGGATTTGATGTTTGGATGCCAGTTAAGAAAATTTATATTCCTCCTACTACTCCTCCCATTGATGTTGTTGAGAAGAAGGATTATGAGAACAATTCCAAAGCCAAGCATGCTATTCTATGTAGTTTGTAAAGTTCAGTATATGTCAAAGTGATGCACTATAAAGAATAACACGATGTCTAGAGTGAGTTGAAAAGCATCTAGGAAGGGGATGACAAGGTGAATCTAGAAGAGCTACAAATCCTAAAGATGAGTGAGGAAGAAAACATTGCAGATTATCTTCTAAAATTTAAAGAGGTAAACTCTATCATAGGATTTGGAGAATAAGAAAAATAAACTATCATTGTGCAAAAATTTCTACGATCAATGACAAACAAGTATGACCCCAAGATTTCCTCAATAGAAGAAGGAAGAAAATTAGATAATTTGACTCTTGATGAATTGTATAGAATATTTACTGTGTATGAAATGAGAATGGGAGATGCAAAGCCATTAAAAAGAGAAGTTGCATTCAAAGATATGAACAAGGAGAAGGATGAAGCACCTAATAAAGGAAAGGAAGAAGCAACTTCATCTAGACATGAAGAGATTGATGAGGAAGAGGCAAAATTCATAAAAAGGCTAAGAAGAGGAGTCATAAAATATAGAGGTAAGTTATCCTTCAAATGCTTTGATCATGGTAAGTGAGTCACTTTGCTGCAAAATTCCCATATAATAAGAAGGATAACACTGAACAAGAAGTATATGGTAAAATGAAGAAACCCTACATCCCTAAAAGAAGAAGTTTTCATAAAAAGAAGAAGAGTTTATTCATCAAAGGAGATAGTGATGCATTAGATGAATTATATGACTTAGATGGTGAGCAAGATTGTGCCTTCATGATGAGAGAAAATGAATATCTTTTCATGGAAAAAGAATCTAAAGAACATAAGGTTGGGAAGGTAGAAGACCTTGGAGAGGAAGGGGAAGTTGATTTAGAAGGAGAGCTCATTTGTGCTCTAAATGAATTTGATGGTCTTAGAGATGAGATTAAGAAGTTGAAGAAGTAAAATAAGTAGCAGAAGAAACTTTCTCAAAAGGAATCAAACAAGCTAACCAAGGACCTTGAAGAATCCAACCAAAATTTGGTAAGCTTGAAGTTGCAAGTAGAAGTAGTTAAGATAATGGAAGAGGTAATCAAGACCAAGATTCAATCTAAGGCTGATAGATGCATGAAGCTCGAGGAAGAATTTTTTTCACTAACAAAAGACATTGATTATTCCAAAGAACAAATAGAGAGAGTACTTAAGCTGAAAGGTGGATCAAAAATCCTTGATGGTTTGTTGAGCACTCAAAAACAATCCAAAAAATAAAAAATTGGACTAGGGCTTGAGAAAGGTAAGAGAACCTTTATGGACACCTCTGCAAAATTATATGAGAGGTTTAGAGAAGAAGAAAAGTTTGGTTTGGTTGGTAAAGAAGTGAGAAAAGAAAATACATCAAAAGATGAGAAGAAATATGTTGAGGCCAAGAAAACTAGTGAAGAAAAGAAACCTATTGTAGACAAGAAGGACATCCAATCAGTTCCTAGTCAACAAAAGGAGAGGAAAAACTTAAGGAGAATTAATGCTAATGTATTTACAAGGGTAAGAAATGCAAGGAAGCCAATACAAAGAAGTTAACCTTGCCCTGTAGAAGGAAATTATATGACCAGGTATTCATCATACTTCTATTGATATTGTTATACATCTAATCAATTTTTTCATAGGGCTAGAGAATGTAAATTATTTCCTAAAAGGCATACAAGTTTTTTAAGAAAAAAACATTTTTCTCCTTTAGTGGATATGAATGTTGTGTGTTACAATTGCAATAAATTATAGAATAAATTTCATAAGATGAAAAAAACAAACTAATATAAATAAAAAAACACCATCTAAAGTAATCAAGAAGTCATCTGCTCCTAAAAAGAAGGAAGAAAAAGTGGAAAAGAAACCTAAAAAGGTGTGAAACAAAAAGAAGCATAATTCCACACAATCAATTATTGCACAAATGAGAATACATGAAAAAAAGAAAAAAGTATGGGTGATAGATAGTGGTTGCTCCAAGCATATGACTCGATATGAAAGAAAGTTCATCAAACTCAATATATGTGCAGGACGATATGTGAGTTTGGGTGATAATACAATAGTAAACATATGCGAAAAAGGCATATTGAGCTTGGATAATAAAAATCCCACTAAGTATGTCTTGTATGTAGAAGAACTAAAGCATAATCTACTAAGTGTAAGCCAACTATGTGACAACAATTATAAGGTAGTGTTTGACTCAGATCATCATAAGATTATAAGGGATGGAAAATTAATTGCACAAGGAGTAAGAAATGATTATAATATTTACATTTTTTATGAATTTAAAGGTCAAACCTATCTGATGGGTCAAGTAGATGGGAGTTTACTATGGTATAAAAGACTGGGGCATGTAAAATTTGACAATTTAGTGAAAGTAAGGTCAAAAGGTCTAGTAAGACATATTCCTAAGATAACCAAGCCTATAAACATAATATTCCAATAATGCCAATACGGAAAATAAATAAGGGTGAAATTCCCAACAAAATAATATTCAACTTTCAATCATTTGTAATTGGTCCATATTGATTTATATGGACCTACAAGGGCAAGAGGACTGAAAGGTGAAAGATACCTCATGCTTCTAATTGATGACTATATGACAATGACATGGGTAACCTTTCTGAGAGGAAAGAACCAAGCATTTGAAAGATTCAAGATATTCAAGAAAATGGTTGAGAAGGAGATGGGAAGAAGAATAAAATTATTAAGATCTAACAGAAGAGGAGAATTCACATTAAGTGAATTTATTGAATATTATGAAGTGCATGGAATTAAGAGGTGGTACTCAGCACCAAGAACTCCACAACAAAATGGAGTGGTAGAGAGAGATAAAAGAGTGGTTAAGGATATGTCTAGAACCATGTTGAATGAGGCCAAACTTGTAGATATGTTTTGGCAAGAGGTAGTTCATACAAAATATTACATTTTGAAAAGAGTTCAAATTAGAGCACACAATGATAGCACTCCTTATGAATTGTGGTATGATAGGCCTGTATCTATTAAGTATTTCAAAGTATTTGGTAGTAACTATTATATCAAGAGAGAAGATAAAAGTTTAGGAAGCTTTGACTCTAGAATTGATGAAGGAATATTTCTTGGATATTCCACTCAAAAAAAATCTTACAAATTTAATAACAAGATGCTCAAAAAAATTGTTGAGGGCATCAATGTTAAGATTGATGAGAATATAAAACATATAAAATTTGATAAGAATGACCTTAAGGAAGAATCATATTTTGAGGAAGGTGTAGCAAATGAAGAAGAAGAAAAAGAAGAGGAAAATGAAAAAGTACTTGCAAAGTATGTACAAAAAGATCACCCTGCAGATCAGATTATTGATGATAAAATGAAGATTTTCAAACAAGGAGAAGGCTTGCAAGAAAGAAATAATAGATAATTTTTTCTCTCTTGTCACAAATTGAACCAAAGAGCTATGTTGAGGCTAGAAAGGATGAAAGCTAGATAAAATCCATGGAGGAAGAGCTAAATCAAATAGAGAAGAATAAAACTTTGGAATTAGTTCCTAGACCCCCAAGAAAAAATGTAATTTGCACTAAATGTGTATTTAGAAACAAGCTCAATTAAAATGTAGTTGTTGTAAGGAATAAGGAAAGTTTGGTGCACAAAAGGTATGCACAAGTTGAATGAATTGACTTTGAAGAAATATTTGCACCAGTTGCAAGAATGGAAGCATCAAGGATGTTTCTTGCATTTTCAGTGTATAAAGGATTTAAAGTGTATCATATGGATGTCAAGTCTGAATTTTTTTATGTAAACCTTGAAGAGGAAGTCTACATTGAGCAACCAGAAGGGTTTCATCTATCAAATAAGATTGACTATGTATATAAATTGAGAAAAAAACTTGTATGGACTAAAACAAGCACCTAGAGCATGTTATTCAAGGATAGACCATTATCTATAGCAACAAGGGTTGAAAACGGGATGTGCAGACAACAATTTATACTTCAAATTAAAAGGCGAGCACATGAATTTTTTTGTATATGTAGATGACATTATATTCAATGGGGGTAATGATAAAGTGTGTAAAATATTTGCTACACATATGCAATATGAATTTGAGATGTCAATGCTGGGAGAATTTCCATTTTTCCTTAGTTTAAAAATTACACAAAGTGATGATGGGATATTCATATCTCAACTTAAATATGCTAAGGAAATGCTCAAGAAATTTGGCATGGAAGATAGTAGACTAGTCAGTACCCCATGATCACTAGTTATAAGTTAAGAAAATCAAATAAGTCATCAGATTCAAATCAAAAGATGTACAAGTCAATGATTGGAAGCTTACTATACTTAACTACATCAAGGTGAGACATAATGAAACTAGTATATATGGTAGAAAGGTTTCATGCTGCACCAAAGGAGTCACATGTCAATGCAGTCAAAAGATTTTTAGATATATCAAAAGCACTAATGAATATGGGTCGTGGTATCCAAAGAGTAAATATTTCACCTTGACAACATATACAGGTGTTGATTGGGTCAAATGTGTTGATGATAGGAAAATAAAAAGTGGTGGAGTATTCCTTTTAGGAAAGAAACTATTTTCTTGTATGAGGAAGAAGCAAGAATCAATCACTCTATCCACAACTGAAGCAGAGTATGTAGTAGCAACAACATGCTATACTCAGGTCCTATGGACGAAGCAAGAACTTAAGGACATCAAGATGGAGTGTAAAGATCCTATCTCTATTTTTTTGTGACAATTCAAGTGCCAAAAACATCTCAAATAATCCAATGATTTATTCTAGAACAAATCACATATCCATTAAGTATCACCTCATCAGAGAGAGGGTTGTATACAAAGAGGTTAGCATGGAGTATGTTCCCACAAAAGAACAAGTGGTTGATATATTTCCAAAGCCTCTTCCCAAGAAACAATTTGAACATATGAGGAAAAAGTTGGGATTCATTGCTCCCACATCATATCACTAAATCTTTGTGATAATGCACGAGTTTAGGGGGAGCTTCAGCGGTATCTTCTTCATCCTTGAATAGTTAGGATATTGATCAAGTTAGGTATGATTGTTTTACAAATTTCTGATAACTTAATGGTTGCTGATTCAAGAATTTCCTCTTAACAAAGGAGAGAATCCACTTAGGGGGAGATAGAAAGAACACCCTTTTCAATTGATGTCAAAGGAGGAGAAGGTTAGAGGGAAAAATGATCAAGATGATATGTTAAAGGGAGAGTTGCTATGCAATGCTCTTATGGAAAATTCATGTATATTTGGTAAGAAAAGCAATGAATTTAAGATCTTCAATAGTACGAGGCATTTAGTTTTTCCATCAATGGAAAAGGGAGAGATTGTTGGCACATTGTTGTCATTGATTTCAAAAGAGGATGTCTACATGATATCCTACTTGGGAGAGTGGTGGTGTTTGGTGTAATACCCCTCTATTTTTCCTTCTAGTTGGACAGTGTGTCCTTATGTTGTATTTTCGGTTAGTACCTTGACTATGGTACTCGGCTATTTTTGTTCGCTATCTATAAAGCGATGTTAATGTTATCTTTTGGATATGATGGTATTTTAATATGATGTTAGCTTATGGCATGTTTTGGATTAACATAAATGGATATTCGAATTAATGAGGTTTATGCTTTCAATTATATTAATATGTTAGATTTTTCAGTTAGTTGCATTGTATTGGTGAAGGGGACGGTATCACATCACTTGCTTGCAAGCGCCCTATGATTCCATGATCTCCTCCTCACGGTGTGTATTTTATTCTATTTATATTATATGTTGTTGTTTACTTGATTTACAGGTTGACAGGTATAGGACATCGACTCCACCTAGTTTCACAGGTTGGAGCGTGTTCAATGCCCAACGGTATTCGATTGGGAGATTGTACCTAGGATTCTGTGCCAAGTCATCACCCTAGTCTAAGTGTGTCATCTGTTGTTGTCGGGTTATAATTGTTTTAACTTTGTTCAATTTGGCCTCAAATTTATTTAAATTGTAAGTTAAATTGGGTGATTTAAATGACTTAATGTATTTAAGTTGTGGATTAATGTGTTCTGGAATTATGTTGAAATATAATTTATTTTATTATTAATTTAATTTAATTAATAATTAATTTAATCATTGATTAAATCTATTTATTAATTAATTGAATTTATGTGGTTGAAAGAAGTTAATTTATCTATGTTGAAGTTATTGATATATTTGTTGAAATTGAAAATAAACAAAATGCATAAAAAGAGTCAATTTTGAAATTTGAAATTCAAAAAAAAAATTGAAAGAAATTAGATATTTTCTATTTTTCTGTTATGAAGAATTTATGAGGGTGGTTGAAGGACTTTTAGGGTTTTATCCTTATGGTTGAATTTTGCTTCACAATTTTGGATGTTGATGGAGTATGGAAAAAGATTGAATTAGAGAGAGGAAGAATTCTTCAATTTGGTGGGTTTTTGGAAAAAGCTTGGAGAACCTGTGGATCTGAAGAAGGAATCAAGTCACCATCATGATCTGCTACCATTTTCAAAAAAATCAGGTTCATTCTTTTAAATGGTTGCAAAGTGTTATTTCAATACTGTTTTGTTTCAATTTTTTCTTCAATTAGTTTGAAATTTCAAGATTGGATGAATGGGAATTATGTGTATTTATATATATATATATATCTTTATATATATATGTGCATATACTTCTTTTCATATATAGATATTTTTATAAATTCTATTCTATAAGATTATGCTTGCCAAGTTCAAAATTTGATTGAGGTCTGTATTTTTTTTTTAAGTTCTGGTTTTTCAAAAAAAGGGGGAAGAAAATAAAATGGCAGTTATTTGTTTTTAAATTTTTTTAAAAAGAAATAATTTTTTTTTTTGGTAGGGGTCACTAGGGGCTCAACCCCCACAGCGCCTCTTGGGAGGTGGGTGGAGGGAGTCGCGCCCAGTGCAGTCCCCACCCTTTCCCATCGCCACCACTTCCCCTCCTCGTGGCTCGCGTGGGTTGTGTAGGCCGCACCACCATGGTGGGTGGCCGGTGTTGCTAGTGCCACCCGTGCTCTGTGCGGAACTTGCTGCCTCCACCTTCACGCCTTGCATGTCCTTCTCTGCCGCCCCTATGTGGCCTGGTAAACCCTACGCGGTGACTCCTTCGCCCTTGCCTCCCCCTTTTAGTAGTGCCCCCCTGCGACCGCCCCACCATTAACCGTCACCCCTACAATAATAAACCGCTGCCACCTGTGCATTCAATGCACCCCAGAAGAATCCACACGGTCGCCCAACCCTAATTCGTGGCACGCGGTTCGAGGCCAGCCATTTGGCATAAAATATATATATTAAAATATATATTTAATATTTTTATGACAATAAAAGATTAATAAATATATTTGTAAAAATAGTTATAATATAATATTTAAAATATTATATTATATAGTTTTTAAAATATTAATATGTATATACATTATTTTAATATATATACATATATTTTTATTGTGATGTAAATTTAATTTGCATAGGAAGTTGATGATTCTTTTTAAAAGTAATGATTTAAGGCAATTTAAGATAATTGAAAGCATGATAACTTTAATAAATCATTATTCTATTTTTAAATATTATTTTATTTTAAAAGAGGAATAATATTGATTTAAATACTCGCAGGAATTAAGTGTAATTGTGAAATTCTATATTAAACTATAATAGACGAAATATTATATTGACTTTAAAAGTTTAAATTTGGTAGATCAGTATTGGTGTTTTAAGGGATATGTTTAAATAGATGAGTTAATTATTTTTGAAATAATTATGACGAATAAGGGAAACGTCTATTTATTTGTTTAACGATATTCTCTGAATTGTAGAAGTAAACACTTATTTATCATTATTTTAAACACAAATGGAAAAGAAAATGTTGGTATAAATTTCATCCCTTGTTAGAAGAGACGTTTTCGAATCAGATTGTTGTGCAATAAACTATTGTGTTACTAAGGAAAATGGATTTAATATATCAAAAAAAAAATAGTTTATTTCCGAACGTAATTGCTTTATGTGATTATTTCCTCAGTGTTCATGTTTTGGGAAATGGGTTGAGTGCAATTTTAATTGTAAGTCTTCCAGATGATCCTTAGAGGATGGGGGTTGTTGTTTTGTTATGTCAACCTATCTTATGAGTTCCTTGGGTACAGCATGGGGTCTAGTCGGTGTTTAACCCGATTTCCACGAATGGGAATGTTTTAGGTCTCTTGTGCAAGGAGTGGGTTATGGGATCCGTGTCTCCTTGTATGGAGTGACCTTGTTATATGTTTTGTTGCTTTCGGTGTTGGAGTGCATTTTAGTTTGTGTCACCTCCTGAGAAAGGTGTGGTCATGATATCTTTTTTGTTGCACCTTGGTACCATTGATGTTTGGTTGGTGTGTGTGTGTGTTGTCAAGTAGAAGAGTGGCTTTCGTAGGGGCCAGAGCCCGGAAGAGGTATCCAAGATAACTAATCAAGATAATTTTAGCTCACTCATAGACACAAGTGCTTGTTTAGACTTGGGATGAGTGGGAAGGCTTGGAATGGCAAGGTCATCTATCTTGTCTGTACGAAAGGTATTTGGCTCTGTATGAGTGAGTATGGGGGTCGGGATTCAGTAAAGGTCACCAGGATAACCTTTTCTTGTGGGGGCCAGAGCCTAGAAAGAATCCCAGAGGATAACCCATGACGAGCTATGTGATGACACTCTGTCTAGGACAACAGTCAGTTTTGTTTTATGGGTATTGTTTCCTTAACATACCAAATGTGACCATAGTTGGTATTCGATTATTATGTGTATGGTTCTCATAACATACTAGATATGCTTTATTTCTAGAAGCAATGTGACCTTGTAGAGTTGTACTTGTGTTGTACTTGCATGGTATTTGAGTTGTACCTTGTGGTGTTGTACCTGTGAGGTTCATGTGTTTGGTTGTTTCAATTTGGTTCAGTTTATGTTAGCTTGTGTCTAGAGGTAGATGGTCTTGGCTAGGATTCCTGGTTACTATCTCCTAGCACGGGGGGTGGGCCTTTGGGTTCCACTCGATTGGGTGGCATGCACCTAAATCTGTTGGGTTCTTTCTTCATGTTCTTGTGGATGAGGCTTCTAGTTGGAGAGCTCATTGGTTTCCATTTCAGTTTCTTGCTTTATTTCATTTCAGTTGTTCTTGTAATTTATTTCACCCCTCAGTTGTTATCGAGGTGGAAGTTGTAATTGTAAATTATGATTATTGATCTTGCCTCATTCAGGGAATGAGAGTTGTAACCTTATTGTTTAATGAACAGTTTATTGAAATGGAAAGTTATCTTTATGCTTGTTGTAAATTATCTTAATGGAATGTATGTGTTTAATTTATTAAGTAAATAATTGTCATGGTTTAATTCATGTTTTTTGTTGAGGTTCTATATAACCTTTGTCTCGTAACCTTAGAGGATGTTGGCATTAGTTAGTGAACTTGGTTATTATTTTTTCTTAAACAAAAAAAAAAATTAGCCTATTTAAGTAGTTGTTTGTAACTTCTCTAGGGTTGCTTGGCAGGGCGTTACATTTGGTTGGTGAGATAAATCCTAATAGGTATAGTAATAGCATCAAATAGACTTTATATCTTGGCGTTGACTTCCTATCAGCGGTTGTAGGTTGCTTAGGTGACAACTTAACGAATTGAGTTCATTGGGGTAAGTGAACTTTCTTTCCTTCTATCTATCGAATTGGAAAATATTTGACAATCATAAAAATTCCAAAGTTATGAGGTAAATATTTTTTCTCCATAAGATCAATGGTGGTGGTTGAGATTTAAAGATTTGAAGATTTGGGAGTCAGATGTGAATATTATGGATTCCCATCTATGTTCCTCAGAATAGTGAACAATGTTTGATATCAAACATAGGACATCAAACGGTATCTACAGAGTACATGGTGGGACCGAATAGGGAGATAGGTGACAAGAATGACTGGTGATGTGTAGGCAAGTGGCAATGAGCGATTAATCAATATAGAAATTCACATTTCCATTATGAATTTCATAATGCTAGCAAGGTGACAGATGGCACAAATCTACCAGTTCGGTGAAGATTTGGTGGGTCCATGTCTTACCTTGCAGAACTGTAGACATGTGATGCATGTCCTAAGGGACCCACTCTCGGCAAGCCGCATATGGTAAATATCAATGATGATCATTAAATAAGACCATTAATCCAACAATCATATTTCAAAATGCTAAGTGGTGAATGTAGATCAATGGATTGTAGCACGAAAAGCAACAAATCAATGATAGGTTTAAACTACGAATCCTTAATGGCTATGATAGTATGAACTAGGGTTTCAATGGAAAACTGACTCAAGAAGCAAATTCAATTGGCCCAACCACTCCAAATACTAGTTTTATTGTTGATTATATGAAAACATTGGCTACATGAGCATGTAGGCAGAGGAAAACAAAAATCTTGATATTTGGTACAAAGAATATGAATTAAATGAAGTTGAAATCCTAGTTGTTCGACATGCTAGGAATAGAAAAATATTTGATTCTGATAAGTGGATGTGTGTCAATGATCTGATGACTTGTAGAAGAAGATAAATATCAAACCATAGTAGGGAAAAATTTAGTGGCAAATATTCGCCAATTGGTTAATAATAGAAATCAGGAGCTCCAAAAATGGCCAATAGTACAAGCTGAAATGAAGACTAAATTGCCAAGTTTTTTTAAAAAAATAATTTTGTCTCAATTAATTCACCATGTAAACGATGCATCATCAAAACTGATTCACTAGTATTTTATACAGTTACTAAAAAAATTAATTATATTCGCCAGTAATATTATATTCCTTCGATTAATTTTGGGGCAATATCACCACTAATAATAAATTACTATATAATTTGAAGAATATTTTCTTTTATCTATTGCCATAGATTAGTTTTTTAATCGAATGGTTGTAGGTTGATTCTGGGCCCTAATACACATGTGCCTTTTAAAAGGCTTGTTGAGGCCCGAAATTTGTTTTGGCCCACATGATTAGATTTAATCATGTGGGCCAAAACAAATTTCGGGCCTCAACAAGCCTTTTAAAAGGCACATGTGTATTACGGTGCGGAATGAACTTGCAGCCGTCCTTCGTTCTATCAATGGGAGGCCAGATAATGTTTCCCCGATGCCCATAGTTCCCCTGATCCACCATAGGATTGTGATGGGAGTTCCGTCGATGAAGCATTGTCAGGCCGATGGTATTGAATTTTGTTAGGAATGGGAGAAGATTTGGCCCTTGACCCTGCCTGTATTGTGATAGGAGTGCGCCAATATTCACTAGGATTCACCACTATGATTATTATTTTTACCAATTATTTATTAAGATTTTCCAGGATTTTACAAAAAGTTTAATAGTGTGCATAAGATTTGCTAGGAAAATTAATATATTTTTTCAAATAAAAGGAGAGATTCGCCAGGATTTTACACCTTTGCCGAGGGGGGGGGTTTCTTAAATTTATCCCTAAACCATATTAGAGAATTAGTATAGTGGGTGAAAATCTTGAGGGAGATGTTGAAGGTCGGTGATGAACACAAAAGTCAAAAAGGGAGTATGATAATGTTGCATAAGAGAGAGAGAGTATGCTACATGAGTGATTAGTGTCTTTTGAGACAAATAGAGAATATGCTTGAGAAAAGAAGTAGGGAGAAAAACATAGTGTATGTATGATCCCTGAAGGTGGACATAGAATGCACTAATAGAAAAAGTGTAACAGATTTGTGTAGTGCATCTACAAGTATTTTGAGACAGATAGAGAATGCACTAAAAAAGAAAAGAGTACAGTAGTAGTGTGAATAAGTGGAACCCAAAAAAAAGGTTGGAATTATTAATCAAGGCTTATCATCAAGTTCAAAATATAGGAGGTGCAAGAAATGAAATGAAGTTGTAGAGACTGTAATCAAGTGTTGATAAATTGAAAATTGTGTTGCAACACTGAACTATGTTCTATCAAACAAATCATATTAACCCTTGTTATAAATATATTTGGTGTATGCAATCAGTTATCTAGGTAGGTGCTTAGAGTAGGGAGTGGGTACTTCCTTGGATTAGATGCTACTAATATAGGGGATTGTTTTCTCCTTAGGGCTGGTTCCCTTAAACATTGTTACCAAACTTTTGATTGTGAGTCTAGATTAGGATAGTAGCTCCTAGCAACACTTCTCACCATGGTTTTTTCCATCTTGGGTTTTCCATGTATATCTTGTGGTATGTGTATTCTTATGTATCTTCTTATAACTATGTTGATTTACTAAAACAAAGTTAAAAATAAATCAATCTATTAAGTGCCACTAGGGGAAAATTTTAAGTTATCTATTAATTCCCCCCTCAGTAACTCATTATGTTCTAACAACCACAATATCACATGACACATGGAGACCAATATTTTACTTGGAAACCCAAAAAGGGAAAAAATGTGGTGAGGTTTAGCTCACAATATATTATAACTAGTTATAAGCTATTACAGAGGCTCACTACAAGGACACACTGTCCAATAAGGCTTACAACCAAAAATAGATACAAAATAGAAATGGCTTTACAACCAAGATGTGAACTGATATAAAATGCACCTTCCATGTGCTGAATTTAGTTGCTTTGAAGCTTTAAATATAAAATGTCTCTGCTTTACAATCACTCAACATTCACAAATATTTTGCTAACATTCAAATCATACACATACATTTTGCATGCTCGCATCATGTCACTTATCATCTAGCATACCATCTCATGTCATATCCTCCTACAACAAAAACATTCTTACATATATACCTAATACAACCACATACAATAATTAGGTCAGCCTAATTAGATGTAGCCCTATTTAAAATCAAAATTCATTGTCGACTCCATACTTGATATAAAATCATCTTTGCGCTAAAAAAAATGTGAAACAATTAATTTAGGTTGGTATGGACCTAAAATAGAGCCCATTAATATCCACAATATACATTTAAGCTCCATAACATATATCAAGCATTAGGTTGGTCAAGAGTTAGACCTAATTTCAAAATAAGCCAACTGATCAACCACCAATGATTCATTTGATCATATAAGTATGTGCCACTTGGAATACATGGTGTATTGAAACTTGTAAAAAATCTCCCAAAATTGCAAAGACTGAATCCAATCACTGGAGAAACATAGACTGGATTACACGTACTCATTTATACCGTATAAAGTCAAAACTGAATGTTGAACTACTGTTACTTGTAACTTTTTGCTTGTTCACCCAAAATCAATGAGATATTGAACATAGATGCACTTAGTAGTCAGGAATAACATATCATAATCTCATGAGTGATCTTATTACATGAGCAATTTTAGACCAAATTACCAGATTAAGATATCTCCATTATGCTCATGAGATTAGGGAAAACTTTCAACAAACAATGTTGGCATTAACAAAAACACATTAAAGGTTCCTTCTTTTTTTTTTCAACATATATCTCATGGATATTGAGCCCTAGATGTATATTAAATATATATATTTCAAAGAAACCCTAGGTTGTACATATATACCTATGATATAATAGATTATTTTATGAATATATACTTGTGACAAGGACATTTTTGTTTGTATATACCTATAGTTGATACCTCAAGTGATATGTATACCTCTAAAACTAGATAATATTACTATGTATACTCAGTGTGTATCCATTCTAGAATCTTCTAGATGTAACTATGTGATTATTTTCACAAAATAGGGCTTCTATGAAAAGTTGACCTCAAAGATCCCCTTGAAAAATTATTCACCTACAAGGTCAAACTCAAAAAAAATCACAAGGAAAAGTGATAGATGTTTCAATTCACATTGGGTTCACCAACATATATTGCATGCAAATTATATAGCTGAAATATTCATGAAATCTAGCCTAAATCAAACCAAATACATGTAAATTTTAAAATGATAAAGTTATATGTTGATAGATTGGATGTGGTTTCTCATGGTTCCAACAACATGATATTATAATTAAAATGATTGAGTGATCAAATGGGAAAAATAATAATATGATAAAACTAGATTATCAAATGGATGAGAGGTTTCTCATTTATAGAATTTACAAGAGGGAAACCAAGGTCCAAAGTGTACTTGTTAATGGATATCTAGGATTTATTGTAGATAAGGGTTTGGATTAAATCTTATCCTTGTAAAAAGTGATAAAAAAGGGATAAATGTGTACAAGGTAGCTTTGAATTTTGCATGCTCTTACATGTGAGAGGATAAAGATGAGAGCGATACTTGTCACATGATGGGAATTTTAGATTGGGATATGGAATTAAATATTAGAGAAAAAGGTGTTGCAAGTATGGATGTGTTTGGTGGTGTTGTCATCAATGTTGTCATTGATTTCAACATAGTTCAAAGTGATTATAGGTGGTAATTGTATAGCTAAGATACTGTAGAAGTTTCTAGAGTACATAAAGCTATATTTATGAATTTGTAGTTGTGTTGTTGCCAAGTGCCTTTGAGGAAATTAAGAAATAATGAAGACTGTGTAGTGTGTGTGTTCTAGTGTGCTTTGGTAATGTGCTATGCATTCCTTCTATATTGATTGTATGCCTATAAAATATGTGGTATTGATCATGAGCCTTAGTTGATAATATATCCCAAGTTTTAGCTTTTGGGTCGATGGAGAGTGGAAGATATGTTCACCGGTGTGTGAACTAGTTTGATGGAACTATTTGTTTGTGGACTGAGAGAAATTTATTTTCTTCGTAGTCTTCTGGTGTTTTTTTTAGATCTTATGGATCTAGAAGAAGGTTAATGTTGATATTCTCTATGTTCTAAAAAATGTGCTTGTGGTTTGGTGATCCGAAAGACTTGCTCCAGAGCTCTTGTTTGTTGTTGCTCAGTCTGGTTGAATTGTTCAAGAATGTTCTATGGATGAATATTGTTGCAGGTGTTGTGGATATGCTTGAAGATTTCTAAGAGATGTCAAAATATCTAGTGAAGCATGTTGGGTGATCCACATGTGAACATCTTCCTAGAGATGCACGTACCTCAAAGATCATTGGTGTTTACAGATTACATAGTGTTTTTGCATTGAATTAAGGAAGCATGTGATTGATCCAAGATGTTGTTTGGTTCCTAATTAAAAGTGTAATTGGTCCTCTCTCATTCTTATCCACCGTGGGAATGTTGAGTAGCTGACCTAATTTGAATTTGTAAATTGAACGATGTATAGCCGACCTTGGAGAATGCTTCTAGGGTTGAAGATAGTATAAAATCAAGTCAAGATGTTGTGAACTGTGAAGAAAGCAAGTGGAGTGTGAGAACAAGTGCAAAACAAATAGTGTGTAAGAGTGAATCAAGGCATAACTAATTTGATGTGTTAGATTCTGTAGACATGGAAAATGTAAAAGCTCGTCTTGGCACACCTGATCCTGATTACTAACAATGTTTCCTCTTAAATCACATTCTCAGCATTTCATCACATTCTATCTCTTAATCTAGTGAATCATTATTCATTTAATTAAGTCATTCTCACCTACTTTGATTAAATCAATCAATTTAATTTAATTAACCCTACATTGCTGTTTAATTAAATAAATCATTTTATTTAATTAAAATCTCTAAAGTCCTCCTATTAAATTAAATAAATTAAACCTTATTTGATTTAATCTAACACATTCCTTCTTTATTAAATAAATCAAATCATTTATTTAATGAATCATTTCCTCTCAATTTCTGACTTAAATCAATTCATAAATCTAAGTCTAAATTGTCACATCACCTAATTCTTCATTAAATTAATCAAATCCATGATTAACTTAATCCTTCTCACTAAAATCCTCTAGAGAATGCAACTTGCACAATAAATCAATTACTTTGATTTATTAATTCTCCTATTTTCCCTCACAAAGCATCAAAAAGGGAATATTGCTCTTTTGAATTCAAAAAGTCCAAGTGGACTTGGTCCTTCCAACGAGGCATTAAAAGCCTCTTACATGTCCTTGACCTTGAGCTAAGTGACATTAACTTCATTCCTTTTCCCTCTTCAACATGTCATTTCTCAGGTTTGAAATGCCACCTAATTGCATTTATTGGCACATTGGCCAAAACTTGCACATTCCTCATCCAATCACATTTGGACAAGTGGCACAATGCTATTGGACTATTTGTCCCATATTGCTTGCTTCCACTATCTCTTCCAAGATTTGAATCTATAAATTGGAGACTCTTCTCCTCAATCTTCATACACAACTCATATGCAAAGTTACTCTCTCCACATTGAGAGCTAATTTTGCCAATTTCATCCAATCATCCACCATATTTGAGATTTTGCAACAAGGTTATGCTGAAATCTCTTTGGAAATTTGACCATTTCTCTCATTTAATCAAGCATTGCAATTAGGAATTAGGAAAGGGCCAATTGCAACATACCATTAGCACCAATTCCCCCATGGAATCAACATGCTATTTTCTTAATTAGGATTTACATAAGTTTTCATTTGTCACTGTGTTCTTCATTTTCCTAATATAAGTTTTAGATAGATAGATTTCATGGGGAATCTCTCATTCTTGTTTCAATGTATTTGATCTAACATACTAATCATGTTTGTTGTTCATGTGCATTTGCAGGTTTAGGGGTTCACATTTTGGTGCTAGAAGGATAGTCTGATCCTCTCCTCAGGTAACAACAACCACTCCTAGACCACCCATTTGCTTAGGTATCCCGCTCGATAATTATACCTTTGATGTCACTAATGTTCCTGGTAGTGATGATGATGATACTATAGCGAGTCTCCCTAGGCTTTTCAAGGATTTCGCTTTTCTCATGATTAGTGCCTCATTTGCTGAGTCAAACCAACCAACCCACCAAATCACCTTAGTGCACCCCCAACTCATCGATCACGACCAACGGGGACCACCGATTCTAGACTCATTTGAAAATGATGAGGCCCTCTCGAAATTCATGGGACTAAGGGATATAGTTCCATGCAGAGATCACAAGGCTAGATTCAACATCACACTGGACACAAAAGCATACTATGGGGAGACGATTGAGTCCTTCAGTTGCAAAAGAAAAATATCGAGAATAAGCTCGGAGTTATTGAGTGAAAACCACATTGTGGCACTCTCTAACCATAAAATAGTAAAAATAAAGGACGCATCTAATGGTAAAAACCTCTTTGAGGCATTAGAGGATGAAGGGTTCAATCTCCCCCCTACTGCTATACATCAGGAGAAATCAGTAGTATTGGTAGAATAGTGCAACCCGGTCAACTTAGGAACAGAATCAGAACCACAAATTACCTTCTATGCAGAACCCCTCCTAGTAGAAGAACGGGAACTATTGGTAGCATTCCTAAAGGAGAGAAAGGTAAATTTTGCGTGGACCTATGTAGACATGCTAGGCTTGGACCCTGAAGTAGTAGTTCATCATTTGGCTATTTACCCCAGAGCAAAACCAATTAGACAAAAGCTAAAGAAGATGCACCCACAAATAGCCTTGCTTGTAAAGATTGAGCTACAGAAACTTCTAGATGTTGGATTCATACGCACGATTGACTATCCAGAATGGGTATCAAATCTTGTACCAGTCTCAAAACCGAAAGGGGGCATCTACATCTACACTAATTTTAGAGACCTAAACAAAGCATGTCCTAAGGATGAATTTCCACTACCCAACATTGACATGATAGTGGATATGACGGATGGACATGAGATGCTTTCCCTAATGGATGGCTTCTCGGGGTACAATCAGATAATGATCACAAAAGAAGACCAACATAAGATAGCATTCACATGTCCTTGGGGCACCTACTACTGGAACGTAATGCCATTTGGGTTGAAGAATGCAGGAGCTACCTACCAAAGGAGCCATGACATTAATCTTCCACGACATGATCCACAAAACAGTAGAAGATTATGTAGATGACATACTTGCTAAATCAAAGAAGAGACAAGAGCATATAGCAACTCTAAGTGCTATCTTTGACAGGCTCAAACAATATAAGGTTAGACTCAACCCAAAGAAGTGTGTCTTTGGGGTGTAATTAGGGAAGCTGCTAGGATACATAGTTTCAATGAGAGGGATAGAGGTAGACCCTATAAAGGTAAAAGCAATCCTCAAAATGAAAGCACCAAGAATGTTAAAACAACTAAGAGGATTGCAAGGAAGACTCTAGTCCATCCGAAGATTCATAGCACAATTGGCAGATAAACAGATTGCCTATTCACACCTACTTCACAAGGGAGTAGCTTTCAGATGGGATGACAAATGCGAGAAAGCATTCAACAAAATAAAAGAATATCTACTTACACCACCTGTGTTGATGCCACCAATTGTGGGGAAATCACTAATCCTATATATCTCTGCAACAACAGCCGCCCTGGGGGCCCTTTTAGCCCAACATGATGAAAAGGGAACCGAGCGGGCTATCTACTACATCAGCAGAACAATGGTGGGACATGAGCTCAATTACACGTCAATAGAGAAAGCTTGCCTAGCATTGGTATTTGTGGCTCAGAAATTCAGACACTACATGCTAGTGCACCAAATCAAGTTGATTGCCAAAATAGACCCTCTAAAGTACCTATTGACAAAAGCAACACTTATAGGTAGAATGGCTAAGTGGGTAATGATATTATCTGAACATGATATCGAGTATGTAGAATGAAAAGCCATAAAAGGACAAGTCATTGCGGATCAGCTGGCAGAAGCTCCCCTCTACACAGATAACCCACTCATATCAGAATTCCCAGATGAGTCCCTTTTTAACCTTGGTGCAATAGACCACTGGAAGTTATACTTTGATGGCTCTCACACACAACATGGATCAGGAGCTGGTGTGTTCTTCATCACCCGCAAGGAGACTGCATACCTAGATCATACAAGCTAGCATTCCCTTGTACTAACAATATTGCAGAATATGAGGCTTTGACCATAGGCCTCAAGATTGCAGCACAATGGCGAATCATGGCACTAAAAGTCTATGGGGACTCGCAACTTATCATCAACCAAGTCAATGGTGAATACCAAACCAAGGATGATAAGCTCACACCATACAAGAAGGTGGTAGAAAGCCTCAAGGAATCTTTCATCGACATTACCTTTGAGCAGATACCAAGGACAAACAACAGAGCGCTGATGCAATGGCGACAATTGGATCCTTACTGGACATCCCTCGTAACGTCTCAAAACATGAATTCCTCGTAGAGCAGCTTCTCGTACCCACATTCGAGGTACCAGAGTCAGAATACGCATGTGAACTCGTTGGTCCCGACGATCTTTGGTATCATGATATATACACCTACCTAAAGTTAGGAATCCTTCCCACTAACATCACTCCGAACCTAAAACACACTTTTGTCAAAAGGACTTCACGATTCGTCATCCTAGGAGAGACCCTCTTCTGTAGAAGTACTGACGGAACCTTGCTACGTTGTTTAAAACCCGAGGAAGCCTTGACTGCTCTAACTGAGGTACACAATGGAACATGCGGGTCACACTCAAGTGGTATGACCTTGGCCAAAAAGTTGTTGAGAACAGGGTACTACTTGTCGACGATGGAAAGAGAGGCACACAACTTTGTCAGAAAATGCCTACAATGTCAACAACATGGAGATCTTATTCATGCACTAGCTCAAGAATTGCATCCCATTGTTACACCTTGGCCCTTTTCACAATGGGGGCTCGATCTCATTGGTAAAATATCGCCGACCTCATCCAATGGCCACAAATTCATCATCACCGCCACTGAATATTTCACAAAGTGGGTCGAAGAAATTCCCATGACCTACATCACAGGGAAACAGATATCTAAATTCATCCTGAACTACCTCATTTGTCGGTACGGTGTCCCCCAATCCATTATCTCTAATAATGGGATGCCCTTCAAAAATCAGGATGTCCGTGATTTGTGTGAAAAATTCAAAATCCAACACCGTTTTTCCACTCCATACTATCCACAAGGCAATGGCCAAGCAGAAGCTACAAATAAAACCATTTTGAAAATCCTCAAGAAAACAGTCAATGACTCTGGTCGTGACTGGCATCTGTAGTTAAATCCCACCTTATGGGCCTACCGCACCAGCATCCACACGCCAACAGGCGCCACCCCATTCTCTCTGGTCTACGGATCAGAGGCCATAATCCCCATTGAGATCGAGCTCCCATCACTAAGGATATCACTGCAAAACCTTATCACAGATGAGGAATACAAGGTCACAAGACTCAATGAGCTAGAATTACTAGATGAAAGGTGCATGAATGCCCTTAATCATCTACAAGTGTACCAGAATTGCCTAAAAAGGAGCTACAACAAGAAGATCAGACAACGCACTTTCCAAGTTGGTGACCTCGTGCTGAAAGAAAACCAAAAGAACGTGCTAAATCCAGATACAAAGGGAAAATTTGAGCCCAACTGGCTGGGACCTTTTGTCATCACTGCAAGTTACACATTAGGGGCATATCAACTAGCAACACCAGAAGGCGAGCCTCTGCAGGAGCCTCTGAATAGCTCTCATCTCAAAAAGTTTTATGCCTAAACATTGCAAGGTATAGAACCAGAAAATACAAAAACAATCAGAAAAAGTCCTGAAAAAATGGTTACCTCGATGAAAACCTGGCAAACAGGCATCTTGGTGACAACAAAAAAAATCAAAAGATCAAAAAATCCAAAAAAAAAATTCATCAGAAAAGGATTGAAAAATAGTAAAGAGAAAAAATCGTCCTCTAGTGAAAACCACTTCGGTGGCGCTTTGGGCAAATACCTTGGTGAAAACCTGGCAAACAGGCATCAAGTGTA
The DNA here is from genome assembly GCA_007115665.2 of Sequoiadendron giganteum. NCBI lineage: Eukaryota > Viridiplantae > Streptophyta > Pinopsida > Cupressales > Cupressaceae > Sequoiadendron > Sequoiadendron giganteum. The sequence goes on along the minus strand of CM021108.1, from coordinate 510,129,587 downwards.
AATAAAGTACCTTCCCCATCTATCAGGATCTCCACAACTCATCCACTCCATCACATTCCACTTACCCGCTCGCATCCATACCATAGCCTGCGTTGGTATCTATACTATATTCCACCATTGGAACTACTTGGCATTTCAAAGGTCAGTTTGTCCTGCCTTTATCGAAGTAGTCTACCGCACCACACTAGGGGCACGTTCTCGCAACATCGGATCGGATTCGTGTATATTCTCGTGATCTTTTTCAAAATTCATCAAAAAATTCCAAAAACATTCAGAAAACTCATTCAAAAAACCAAAAACATCCAAAATCATCAAAAATCCAAAAACATGTCAAAATATCAGAAAATCTTCAAAAATTTCATCATTTAGTCTTGTCAGTTTTTTCTACCTTGTCGAACTACGTTGTCTCTGAACTCGAACGTAGGCAAGGTTGATCTTTGATCATCCCCCGAGACGGTTGGGTCAGTCCTTTAGGCGTCCGTCACATTGGCAATCCGTTTGCCCATCTAGTCTGCATCTTAAGTCAGTCCTTTAGGCAATAAAATGGCAATCCATTTGTCCATATTATCATCAAGTCAGTCCACCACCAGTCGAACTACGTGGTCTCTGCGTATATAACGTAGGCAAGGCTAATCTATAGATCAGCTCCTGAGACCCCTAGGATAGGTCTTTAAGTTAGTCTATTCGTCGTAAATCTTGAAAATACCAAAAATAGCCTCAAAACATTTGGAAAAATCCAAAATGGTGCATCCATTTCATCTCGCTTTCACCCGTGAACGTCTCACTCATAATAAAGTCAATCATCACTTTCACCCTTTGGTGAGTCAACCAGAAGCAAGTTTAGCAGGTCTCAAAGTGAACACCTTAATCGTCAAAGTCTCAAGTCTAGAGCAATAAGCAAGCAAGTTAGTCACCTCGGAGTATGAATAGCTTATCACCCAATCGGCCCCATCAAAACCCTGATCACTACATGTCCTAGGATGAAGCTTTCCTATGATGGAAATAAGCATCAGGTAACCCTTACAGTAGTTAGTCTTGGCTAGCGGTATGAAGAACATTCGCTTGTTTATTTACTCCACTTTGGTCTCTTTTGACTTATCTTATTTTGTGCTCATCCCAAGGACCTCTCGATAATGCCTAAACAAAATAGGTTTAGAGAGAAAGGAATGGGGCAATGATCATTATCTTTTATCTGCTATGCTTGTGGGATACGCTTGTAAAATAACTTAGTTATGCATGTTTTGTTTGGTTTGTAGGGAGGATATTTTAAGTATCTTGTTGACCACATAGGAAAGCTTGCTTTTTTGTGTTTTTTTCCGAGATATTTAGAATGTCTGAACTACATCCTAAATAAAGTATGAATGCTAAGTGTGAACAAGAATACTCCTATCTAATTTTCAAGTCAAATTCCATCACACTGGGTACCACGCCATCCTGGTTCTTAATACCTCGATGCATCGTACCTATGTGTGTTATCAAACATAACACAATTGACCCTTTGAAAATCTCAATTCCTATATGCAAATGTAAAATCACCATCATCATCCTCACTAACTCATTAATTCTACATCTCTTCTACTTTCTTTCCACACTAACATGGTATTATAACAGTAATCAAAACATCACTCATGCATACATCCTGCATCCACTAGATAGTTAAGATCAGAAAAACATTGCATCATATCGATATCTTAAATTATGAAGGATAAATTTGTTATTCTAAGCATCTTAAGACATCATACAACCATCACCATTACCATTTGCATCCATTACCATCATTAATACGCATTACATCATTTAAAGCATGGAAAATACAAAAAGAAATGCATTCATTATATACACTGCATCACATGAACAATAAGGATAGAAGCATCCCATAACATCACATATCTGCATTCACATATTTGCATGTACATTAGAAATGGGTAAATCATCTAATATATACATCATCAAAAATACTATTATGATACAAATCGGATTAGGTGTCCATTATATACATAATATAATAAGGCCAAATATTGCAGCCTGTATATCACAAATGAAGTACAAAACTGTCCTGTGATCAAAAAGGAGGCGGGCCATGCTAGTTGCTGCCCTCCCCATCCTGTCTCTCACCATGTGCCTCTGCTGGTCACCTATCTACTGAGAAAAGTCGGGCACTCTGCGGTCTAAGGACACTACTTGTAGATAATGATGCCAACAGTACTCGGCCTCTCTAATGGCATCCCTATAATCATGGATATCAACTGATCAGCCCTAGGATGTGGAAGCAACACTCTCTAGCTGTCTCCACCGACCTATCTCCTGATCCCTCTTAGATCGTGCTTGGTCTCTCTTTGCTGTTAGTATGGCAACCTGCTATTGGGCCTCATCCCACTCAGCTGTCAAAACCTGTGCCTACCCCTGTAACTGCTGAATCAATATGTTGCGGGCATCTGGCTGCCCACCCTGCCCTACTGGCTGCCCACCATGCCCTGCTAGCTGCCCATCCTGTCCTGTCGGTTGTACTACTAGCTGTTGCTGTGCTGGCACATGTGGTTGCCCATCTTGTCCTACCACATGGGGCTGCCCATCCTGTCCTACTGCATGCTACGTAGGATCCCTCAGAGGTGACTACTGAGGAGGAGGTACACCTCCTCGGCCCCTGCCTACTGACCTATCTCCCAGTCTACGATGTGGAAGCACTATCCTCGGAACTATCAATCTCATAGGCAGCCTGAACCAGGCCCTGAATGCTGGAGTCACCCCTGCATCTACTGGCCCTTGATCATATTCCCAAGGCCGAAACACCAACTACCTAAAAGAGGTCATTGCCTCGTCTCCTGGAATAGGCTGTCCCCAAGCTGTCTCCTTAGCTGAACGGGAAAAGAGAGCTGTGTACTGAGTGTTAGGTACATCCTGCACCTCCCCGAACTTTCTAACCACTCTATCTAGAAGATATCTCTCTATTAGCATATGCTCTTGACCTTGCATAAGTCTATCCTGACAAGTGAAGAAAATCTGCTCTGCATCGTCCATCCATGGGCCCATACCCATATACGGCCCCCAGATAAATATTGTCATTTCATTGAGAACCCGACGCCAATGAGCTATGCCATCGATACCCATGTGAGTGAAACGAATCGTCACCTCACCATACCGCCACACTAAAGGATCATCAATATCTAAGGCAACTGGTGAAACAAATGGGTAAAGCATTGGAATACACTCAAATACCCAAACATGAAGAAGAGTCAATCCGGCCCCCAAAGCTTGACCCTCCAAGTAAGCAAACTCATGCAGGTCCCTGTATAGGGAGGCCAATATCACTGGTCCCTAAGCATAGCACACTCAACGAGTGCACATCTACTGTCAGGCTAACCCCAAACCTGGACTGAAATATCGGCCACGCTGATCAGGAGCTACAAGGCCATAAATAATGGCGACCACAATCAGGCTGTAAGTAGGGGCTATACCCTGGTACCACTCCAAGTCTATCTAACCATCCTAGAGCATAAGCTCCTCCACACCCATGACATTGAAGCAGGCGTTCCTCCCTCATCCATATCATAAATCACCCGCTCTCCATGAATAGGTAATCGTAGGATACACCAAACATCCTTGAGGGTGATAGTGGCCTCGCCAGTGGGAAGATGAAAGGAGGAAGTCTCACTATGCCACCGCTCGGCCAAAGCATCCATCGTACCCAGGTGTGCCCGAACGGGGGGGAAATGGGCAACGAACCACATACCTAGCATCCCAAGCTGCTTTTGATGGAATATGTGCATGCCCTACAATCTCTCCAGTATTGGCCATTGGTGCTCCCTTGAATGAATAATCTCGGATGTCTCCTGCACAAGGAAAGTACAATGTCAGTTCCCTGAAAAAATTATGGTGTCCGTGATTCCTTTCACTTTTCAAACAACAAAAGCGATGCTATTTGCAAAGGCGGGGCAATTTGAATGTCTCCAAACTGCGCTGCATGACTGAGTTAGATAGCAAATATTTCCAAATTGCACCGCACAACAGAGTTAGATACCTCCTGACCTGCACGATGCTATTTGAGCGGGCGACCAACTAAAGAAATTGAAATTTCATAGTTCTTAAACTCCGTCGTGAAGTGACCAATGCACCCGCAACCCTATATAGGACCGCATAGGCCAGTTTGGAGAGCTCCCACGGTGCAATATCGCACCACACCAACTCGACCATACCTAAAAGCTATTAAATGCACATAAAACGAGAAAATAAACAGTGGGATAGGGGTACATACCATGGGTCCTATAGCAACTGGTCGCTGAAATATTCATACTCACTCCGACACATGCAGGGGAAGCTCTGCAGGGGAAGCTCTCGTTGCGCCATGGTGTCTAGAACTCAGAGTTCAAATGTCAAAATCCTCAAAGGTAGGAGTGCAAATGTTTTGAAAATGACCCCTTAGAGTCTATTTAAGCTCGAAAATTAGGGTTCCTTTAAATCTAATTTGACTTTCCGGAGGGGATTTCTTGCCCTGATCCCGTTTTCGCCTAACCGAAGGTCATTCTTCATCCCTTCTGACATTTTAGTGCATTTTCAGGCATTCTGGGGCATTTCTAGCCTGTTGGGCACCTTGTTATCTTTTTTTGCGAGCTCACCCAAAAATACAAAATTTTCATCCGATCTCTCGAGGGGGCAATATCCACCAATATCCTTCCACTAGGGCAGTAGTGGGGCATCTAAAAATCAGGAAATTTTGAACTTCAATCACAACAGTTTATTCTTTGAATCAATGCAACAAGTACATTGCTTCAAAGAGGGGCAAAATGTAGACATGGAAAATGTACAAGCTCGTCTTGGCACACCTGATCTCGATTACTAACAACATTTCCTCTTAAATCACATTCTCAACATTTCATCACATTCCATCTCTTAATCTAATGAATCATTATTCATTTAATTAAGTCATTCTCACCTCCTTTGATTAAATTAATCAATTTAATTTAATTAACCCTACATTGCTGTTTAATTAAATAAATCATTTTATTTAATTAAAATCTCTAAAGTCCTCCTATTAAATTAAATAAATTAAACCTTATTTGATTTAATCTAACACATTCCTTCTTTATTAAATAAATCAAATCATTTATTTAATGAATCATTTCCTCTCAATTTCTGACTTAAATCAATTCATAAATCTAAGTCTAAATTGTCACATCACCTAATTCTTCATTAAACTAATCAAATCCATGATTAACTTAATCCTTCTCACTAAAATCCTCTAGAGAATGCAACTTGCACAATAAATCAATTACTTTGATTTATTAATTCTCCTATTTTCCCTCACAAAGCATTAAAAAGGGAATATTCCTTTTTGAATTCAAAAAGTCCAAGTGGACTTGGTCCTTCCAACAAGGCATTAAAATCCTCTTACATGTCCTTGACCTTGAGCCAAGTGACATTAACTTCATTCCTTTTCCCTCTTCAACATGTCATTTCTCAAGTTTGAAATGCCACCTAATTGCATTTATTGGCACATTGGCCAAAACTTGCACATTCCTCATCCAATCACATTTGGACAAGTGGCACAATGCCATTGGACTATCTTTTGTCCCACATTGTTTGCTTCCACTATCTCTTCCAAGATTTGAATCTATAAATTTGAGACTCTTCTCCTCAATCTTCATACACAACTCATATGCAAAGTTACTCTCTCCACATTGAGAGCTAATTTTGCCAATTTCATCCAATCATCCACCATATTTTAGATTTTGCAACAAGGTTATGCTGAAATCTCTTTGGAGATTTGACCATTTCTCTCATTTAATCAAGCATTGCAATTAGGAATTGGGAAAGGGCCAATTGCAACATACCATTGGCACCAATTCCCGCATGGAATCAACATGCTATTTGCTTAATTAGGATTTACATAAGTTTTCATTTCTCATTGTGTTCTTCATTTTCCTAATATAAGTTTTAGATAGATGGATTTCATGGGGAATCTCTCATGCTTGTTGCAATGTATTTGATCTAACATACTAATTGTGTTTGTTGTTCATGTGCATTTGCTGGTTTAGGGGTTCACAAATTCATAAAGAAGTGAGCTGATGGTGTCTACAATCTTCTAATCAACCTGTGAATGTGTGGAACTGATTGCGATGGATCTTTATTTATCTTTCTTTATCTATAGGAAGTGATCCCCCTTTTGGATAGTGAGTTCTATTGTAGGTAGTAAGCCTTTGTATCTAGGAAGTGATACCTCTGGTAGTGAGTCTTTGTATCCAATATTGCATTATTACTATATTGTGAGATAATCCTCATTGTGGTTTTTCCCTCATTGGGTTTTCCACATAAATCTAGTATCTCTGGTGTTTTATTTCTATTATTTTCATTTCATGTTTACACTTAATAACTCATTGAGTTAAAGTGGAATTGATTAAGGTTAGAAGTAAAGTAATGTGGTACAATTTATTCACCCCCCCTCTTAGTTTTCTTTTCCATTTTAACAATTAGTATCAGAGCTCTGGTTCCTTGGTGAAAAGATTAACCTCTTGAGGTAGATCAGGCACACAAGTTACAAATCCCTATTTTTTATGGAGCTTATTACAATGATTGAAAATTGCAGATGAAAGGTTACCTAGTCTCTCTTGGTTTCAAGACTTGGAAAACTATAGAGATAAAGTATGTTGAACCATCTATTGGTCCTTCCTCTGTAGATGAAATTTCTTCTTATGAGGAGAATGAAAATGAAAGGTATGTTATCTTCAGTGCTCTATCTAAAACTAAAAGGACAAAAATTATATCTTTAGGCACTACATATGGAGTATGAGAAAAAATAAAAGATATTTATGAAGGAAATGATAGAGTAAAATTGTTAAGGAAGTTGGCAGCTAAGCATAAATTTTAGAATCTAAGAATGGAAGAGGGTGAAGATATTGTGAGTTATTATTATCAAAGAGTTGAACTTGTAGCACATGAGATCAAGAATCATGGTGGTACCATGTAAGATGAAGATGGAATTCAGAAGATCTTCATGACCCCATTGGATAATTATGATGACAAGGTCTTTGCTATTGAAGAATCATATGATCCAAAGACATTTACTAAGGAGTAACTAGTTGGCACCATGATTGCATTCAAGATGATAATTTTTTTAAGAGAAAAGGAGAAAGCTGAAACAACCTTTAAAGCAATTAAGATAGGAGATGACTCAGATGATGACAGTTTAGAAGAGTTGGAAGCAAACTTTACAAGGAAATTGAAGAAACCTACTAGTAAATACAAAGGTATATTTCCCTTTAAATGTTTCAATTGTGGAAATATTGGTCAATATGCCTCAAGATGTCCAAATAGAGCTACACACAAAAAGAATAAAGATAATAATAACTTTAAAGACAAAAAAAATAGGAAGTTCAATAAATTGTATTATGTTAAAGAAGATGTAGGAATTTATGATGATGAGTTTGGCTTTGAGGAAGATAAAGATGAATGTTTATTTCTAGCCCTGGAAAGTAAAGTTGTATCTACTAACCATGGAAGATGTGCAAGGGAATCTGGTCTTGAGAGGAAGAAGAATGAGATGTAAGGTACTCTAGTGACTGATTTTCATGCTAGACAGGATGAAGACTATTGGGTGATTGATAGTGGATGTTGAAATCATGTGGCTGGAAATAAAAGTTCACTGAACTTGAAAAGTATGATGGAGGAATAGTTATGTTTGGAGATGATTTTGGTGCTAAGATTGTTGGGAAAGGAAAAGTTAGTTTTGATGGAAAAAATAGTACTGATGATGTCTATTATGTCATGGGTTTAAGGCATAATATTTTGAGTGTTGGGAAAATTTATAGAAAAGGATTTAAGCTTGTGTTTTAGGATAAAACCCATGAGATTAGAAAATGGTCTAGAGTTGTGGTAGCAGGAAGAAGAATTCATGGAAACATCTATCAGCTTAAGAGTGGTGATCGTCAATTCTTTGTTTCTCAGATTAATGAAAGTTAGCTATGGCACCGAAGGATGGGACATGAAATTTTTGACAATCTAGTTAGGATCAATTAAAAAGAAGTTGTCAGAGATTTTCCTAGAATCACAAAGCTTTCAAATTTAGTTTCCATAAGTTATCCGTTAGGAAAACAAATAAGAAGTTAATTTAAAGGAAAAGAACAATCATCTACTGAAATGTTGGAATTGATTCATTTAGACCTCTGTGGTCCTACAAGAACACAAATCCTTAATGGTGATAGGTATTTTATGCTCTTGATTGATGATTACTCTAAGATGACATCGGTTACTTTTCTCAGAGAGAAAGCTTAGGCTCTTGATAGATTCAAAGTGTTCAAGGAAAGAGTAGAGAATGAGGTAAACCTAAGAATTAAATGTTTAAGGTCTAATAGAGGTCGAGAATTAAATTCTAATGAGTTTAATGAATTTTTGAAGAGCGTGGCATAAAGAGATATTATTTTACCCCTAGAACTCCTTAGTAGAATGGAGTTGTGTAAAGGAAGAACCAGACTATTCAAGATGCTTCCATAAATATGATGAAAGAAGAAAATGTTCTTGATATGTATTGGAGAGAAGCAATCTACACTTTTGTTTACATTCTTAATAGAGTTAAGATTAGAGGTAACAACACTAAGAATCCTTGTGAGTTATAGACTAGTAAGACTCCTACTATTAAATACTTTAAAGTGTTTGGAAGTATATGTTACATTAAAAGAGATGATGAGAATCTTGCAAAGTTTGATGCTAGATGTGATGAAGGAGTTTTTCTTGGATATTTAAATAACAACAAGGCATATAGATGCTTCAATAAAAGACTGAGGAAAATAGTTGAAAGTGCTAATTTAAAAGTTGATGAAGCTGTGTATAGTTTAGTAGAAATAAGTGAAGTTGAACCAGATGATCCTATCTATGGAAAAATACAAGAGGAAGAAAAGGAAGAGAAAGAAAAAATTGATGAAGAAGGAATTCCAGAACCTACACCTAAGACTCCTAAATATGTATAGATAAATCATCTAGAGGAATAGATAATTGGAGACATAAGTGAAGGTGTAAATACAAGAAGAAAAGTGGTTGAGGTAAACTTTTGTTTACATTTTAAGATATAAACTAAGACTGTGAGTAAGGAATGCAAAGATGAGATTTGGGTTACAACAATGAAAGAGGAACTACAATAGATAGAAAATAATCAGACATGGGAAATACTCCTTAGACCAGTAAAAAGAAATGTAATTGGTTAAAAATGGGTATTCAGGAATAAGCTTAATGAAGATGGTGAAGTAGTAAGAAATAAAGAAATACCTACATGCAAATGTTATTCATAGGTTGAAGGAATAGACTTCAAAGTTTACCAGATGGATGTCAAGTTTGCATTCCTGAGTGGAGAATTGGAAGAAGAAGTGTATATGGAGCACCTAGAAGGATTTCAGTTGTCAGACAAACCAGACATGGTTTGTAAGTTGAAAAAGGCACTATATGGGCTTATTCAAGCTCCCAAAGCTTGGTATGAAATGTTGGATAGATACTTGACACACAAGGATTTAGCAAAGGGTTTGCAAATAGAAATATTTACTTCAAAGTTGAGAGAAAAAAAATGTTGATAGTTGTGGTATATGTGGATGATATTATCTTTGGTGGAAATGAAGGTATGGGTAGGAAATTTGTAGAGGAGATGCAAAAAGAGTCTGAGATGTCTATGATTGGTGAATTGAATTTCTTACTTGGCCTTCAAGTGAATCAAACTCATAAGGGGATATTCATTTCAAAATATAAGTATGTTAAGGAATTGTTGAAGAAGTTTGGAATGGATGACTCTAAACCGGTCTATACCCCTATGGTAATTGAATGTAAACTAAGTAAGAATGATGAATCTTCTAAAGTTGATCAAATCATGTACAGATCCATGATTGGTGGAATAATGTATCTTAATACTATTAGACCAGATCTCATGCATGTAGTATGTTTTGTTGCAAGATTTCAAGAAGAACCTAAAGAGGCACATGTTACAGCTTTGAAGAGGATATTTATATATCTTAAGGGAACTCTAGATTATGGGCTATGATATCCTAAGGATACTAATTTCACATTGAATTCCTACACTGATGTAGATTGGGATGGTTTTGTAGATGGCCAGAAGAGTACTAGTGGTGGTGCATTCTTCCTTGGAGGAAGATTAGTCTCTTGGTTGATTAAGAAACATGATTTAGTTTCCCTATCTACTAATGAAGTTGAGTATATTGCAACAACATCTTGTTGTACATAGGTACTTTGGATGAAAATAACTTTGAAGGAAATAGGTGTGATGTGTGATGCACTTATCTTTATCTTTTCTAACAATACAAATGCAATTAATAATTCAAAGAATCTAGTGACGCAATCTAGGACAAATAATATATCTATCAGGTATCATTTCTTAAGGGAGATAATGTTGAAAAATGAAGTTAGAGTTGAATATGTGTCTACTAAGGAAAACATTGTTGACATATTCACTAAGGCCCTTCTAGAGGATACTTTTAATTATCTTAGGGGGAAGTTAGGGGTTACTACCCGTCCTTCCTTGAATTAGGTGCACATGGAGGTGCATTAGTCCAATGGATTCACATATTATTTTTAGTCTGGATTGATGATTGTGGTCTACTCCATAGGGGGAGTAGAGAGTTGCATTGTTGCGATATCTGATATGAGTGCACTCCTAAGAGGGAGTGATTAAAGCTTTATATGGAAAAAAATTTCATGCAAAACTTTCCTTTTCCATTGATTTTAAAGGGGGAGAGAGTCATGTGAAAAAGTGAAAGGGAGAGAGAAATGCTTGTGCAAGTTGTCTAATATGAAAATAAAACGAAGAAGAAGTAGGTTGTAGTATGTATGTTTTCTTTGATGTTTTTTCACATCATGTGTTGCAATCAATTACAAAGGGGGGGATTGTTGGAAGTATGGATGTGTTTCTTGGTTTTTTCATTAATGTTGTCATTGATGTCAACATAGTTCAAAGTGACTACAGGTAGTAATTGTATAGTTGAGATAATGTAGAAGTGTATAGAGTAAATGGAGCTATATTTATGAAGTTGTAGTTATGTTGTTGCCAAGTGCTTTTGAGAAAATTAAGAAATAATGAAGACTATGTAGTGTGTGTGTTCTGAGTGTGCTCCGATAATGTGCTCTACATTTCTTTTGTGTTGGTCTAATTTATGTGCAGATGTGTGGTATTGATCATAATCCTCAATGGATAATATATCCCAAGTTTTAGCTTCTAGATTGATGGAGAGTGGAAGATATGTTCACGGGTGTGTGAACCAATTTCACAAAACTATTTGTTTATGGTTTGGGAGAAATGTTTTTTCTCCACTATCTTCTAGTGTTTTGTTTCAGATCTTGTGGATCTAGAAAAAGGTTAATGATGATGTTCTCTATGTTCTAGAAAACTTTCTTGTGGTTTTGTGCTCCGAAAGACTTGCTTCAGAGGTCTTGTGTGTTGCTGATCGGTTAGGTTCAATTGTTGAAGAATGTTTTGTGGATGAAGATTGTTGCGAGTATTGTGAATGTTCTTAAAGGTTCCTAAAATATGTTGAAATTTCTTGTGAAGTGTGCTGGGTGATCCATGTGTGATCATCTTTCCAGAGATGTGCGTACTTCAAAGATCATTGGTGTTTTCATTAGGTTTGGTCAACTTGGTGTTTACACATTACATAAAGTTTTTGCATCAAATTAAAGAAGCATGTGATTGATCCAAGTTGTTGTTTGGGTCCTAATTAAATGTGTAATTGGTCCTCTCTCATTCTTATCCACCCAACAATGGTGAGTAGCTGACCTAATTTGAATTTGTAAATTGAAGGATGTATAGCTCACCTTGGAGAATGCTTCTAGGGTTGAAGATAGTATAAAATCAAGTCAAGATGTTGCAAATTGTGAAGAAAGCAAGTGAAGTGTGAGAATAAGTGCAAAAAGAAGAGTTTGTAAGAGCGAAAAAAGGCAATAATTCTTTGATGTGTTAGATTCCTAAAAGTAGTGACTTCATGGTGTCTATAATCTTCTGATCAAGCTACAAATGTGTGGAACCGATTGTGGTTGATCTTTATTTTTCTTTCTTTTTCTATAGGAAGTGAACCTCCTTTTGGATAGTGAGTCCTATTGTAGACAATGAACCTTTGTATCTACTCAGTGATCCCTCTGGAAATGACCCTTTGTATCTGATATTTCATTATTACTATATTGTGAGCTAATCCTCACCGTGGTTTTTCCCTCATTGGGTTTTCCACGTAAATCTGGTGTCTTTGGTGTTTTCTTTCTGTTAGTTGCATTTCATGTTTACACTCAATAATTTATTGAGTTAAAGTAGAATTGATTAAGGTTAGATGTAAAGTAATTTGGTACAACTGATTCACCCCCCCTCTTAGTTGTCTTGTCAATTTCAAAAATTGGTATCTGAGCTTTGGTTCCTTAGTGAAAATCTTAATTGCTTGAGGTAGACTAGATGGCACACAAGTTGCAAATCCTTATTTTTGATGGAGTTGATTAAAATGACTAGAAATTGCAGATGAGAAGTTACCAGGTCTCTCTTGGTTTCAATACTTGGAAAGCTATAGAGATAAAGTATGTTGAACCATTTGTTGTTGCTTCCTCTGAAGATGAAATTTATGCTTATGAGGAGAATGAAAAGGAAAGGTATGCTATCTTCAGTTCTCTATATAAAACTGAAAGGACAAAAGTTATCTTTTTAAGCACTGATTATGAAGTATGGAAAAAATTGAAAGATATTTATGAAGGATATGATAGAGTAAAATTTTCAAGGAAGCTAATAACTAAGCACAAATTTGAGAATCTAAGAATGGAAGAGGGTGAAGATATTGCAAGTTATTATTAGAGAGTTGAACTTGTAGCAAATGAGATCAAGAATCAAGGTGGTACCATGTCAGATGAAGATGTAATTGAGAAGATCTTGATGACCCTACCAAAGAATTACATTGATAAGGAATATTCAATGGAAGAATCATATGATCCAAATAAATTTACTAAGGAGCAGCTATTTGACAGCTTGACTACATTCGAGATGAGAAAATTTGCAACATAAAAGGAGAAAGCTGAAATAGACTTTAAAGAAATTAAGATAGGAGATGACTCGGATGATGATAGTTTAGAAGAGTTGGAAGAAAACTTTACACAAAAATTGAAGAAAGGTACTAGTAAATACAAAGGTATGTTTCCCTTCAAATGTTTTAGTTGTGGAAATATTGCTCATTATGTCTCAAGTTGTCCAAATAGATCTACACACAAGAATAACAAAGATAATATTAACCAAAAAGACAAAAAGGATAGGAAGTTCAAGAGATTATATTATCTTAAAGAAGATGTATGAATTTATGATGATGAGTCTAGCTTTGAGGAAGATAAAGATGAGTGTTTATTTCTATCCCTAGAAAGTAAAGTTGTATCTGCTAACCATGGAAGATGTGCAAGGGAATCTAGTTCAGAGAGCAAGAAGGATGAGATGGAAGGTACTCTTGTGACTGGTTTTCATGCTAGATAGGATGAAGACTTTTGGGTAATTGAGAATGGATGTTCAAATCACATGACTAGAGATAAAATAAAGTTCACTAAACTTGAACAGTGTGATGGAGAAATAGTTATGTTTGGAGATGATTTTGGTGCTAAGATTGTTGGGAAAGAAACAATTAGTTTTGATGGAAAACATAGTACTGATTATGTCTACTATGTTAAGGGTTTAAGACATAATATTTTGAGTGTTGGGAAAATTTATAGCAAAGTATTTAAGCTTTTGTTTCAAGATAACACCCGTGAGATCATAAAAGGGTCAGGAACTGTGGTAGTAGGAAGAAGAACTCATGGAAACATCTATTAGCTTAAGAGTGGTGATGGTCAGTGCTCTATTTCTCAGATTAATTAAAGTTGGCTATGGAACCAGAGGATGGGACATGTAAATTTTTACAATATGGTTAGGATCAGTTCAAAAAAGTTGTCAGAGATCTGCCTAGAATAAAAAATCTTGCAAATTTAATTTGTAGAAGTTGTCAATTAGGAAAACAAACAAGAAGCAACTTTAAAGGAAAAGAACAATCATGTACCAAAATGTTGGAATTGATTCATAAAGACCTCTACAGTCCTACAAGGGTAGGAAGCCTTAATGGTGACAAGTATTTTTATGCTCTTGATTGATGATTACTCTAAGATGACATGGGTTATTTTTCTTAGAAAGAAAGCTTAGGTTCTTAATAGATTCAAAGTGTTCAAGGCAAGAGTAAAGAATGAGGTAAACCCAAGAATTAAATGTTTAAGGTCTGATAGAGGTGGAGAATTCACTTCTAGTGAGTTTAATGCATTTTGTGAAGAGCATGGCATAAAGAGACATTATTTTTCCCCTAGAACTCCATAGCAAAATAGAGTTATGAAAAGGAAGAACCAAACTATTCAAGAGGCTACTAAAACTACGATGAAAGAAGCAAATGTTCCTAATGTGTATTGGAGAGAAGAAACCCACACTATTGTTTGCATTCTTAATATATTTTAGATTAGAGGTAACAACATTAATACTCATTATGAGTTATGTACTAGTAAGACTCCTACTATTAAATACTTTAAAGTGTTTTCAAGTAGATGTTACATTAAAAGAGATGATGAGAATCTTGGAAATTTTGATGCTAGATGTGATGAAGGAATTTTATTGGATATTCAAATAACAACAAGGCATGTAGATGCTTCAATAAAAGACTAAGGAAAATAGTTGAAAGTGATAATGTAAAAGTTGATGAAGCTATGTATAGACCAGTAGAAATAAGTGAAGTTGAACTAAATGATCCTATCTACGAAAAAATACAAGAGGAAGAACAGGAAGAGAGAAAAAAGTGATGAAGATGGAATACTAGAACCTACACTTAAGACTCCTAAATATGTACAGAGAAATCATCTGGAGGAACAAATAATTAGAGACATAAGTGAAGGTGTAAAGACAAGAAGCAAAGTGGTTGAGGTAAACTTTTTTTACTTTCTAAGATAGAACCTAAGACTGTGAGTGAGGCATGAAAAGATGAGATTTGGGTTAGAGCAATGGAAGAGGAATCACATTAGATAGACATGAGAACTAGTCCCTAAACCAGTAAACAAGAATTTATTTGGTAAAACATGGGTATTCTAGAATAAGCTGAATGAAGATGGTGAAGTATTAAGAAATAAAGCAAGACCTATATGCAAAGGTTATTCATAGGTTGAAGGAATAGATTTTGAAGAGACATTTGCACTAGTGGAAAGAATGGAGGCTATTTAGATGTTCTTGGAATTTTTCAACTCATAAAGACTTCAAAGTGTACCAGATGGATGTCAAGTCTACATTCCTCAATGGAGAATTAGAAGATGAAGTGTATATGGAACAACAGGAAGGATTTCATTTCTCAGGCAAGCCAGACATGGTCTGCAAGTTGAAAAAGGCACTATATAGGCTTATTCAAGCTCATAGAGCTTGGTATGCAAGGTTGGATAGATAATTGACACAACAAGAATTCAAAAAAGGGTCTAGAGACAATAATCTTTACTTCAAATTCTAGAGAAAAAAAATGTTGATAGTAGTGGTATATGTGGATGATATTATCTTTGGTGGAAATGAAGGTATGTGTAATAAATTTGTAGAGGATATGCAAAAAGAGTTTGACATGTCTATGATTAGTGAGTTAAATTTATTCCTTGGACTTCAAGTGAATCAAACTAATAAGGGTATATTCATTTCATAATCTAAGTATGTTAAGGAATTGTTGAAGAAGCTTGGAGTTGATCAGAGCATGCATAGATCCATGATTGGTGGACTAATGTGTCTTATTGCTACTAGACTGGATATCATGTATGCGGTATGTTAACCTTACAAGATTTCAAGAAGAACTTAAAGAGGCACATGTTACATCTATGAAGAGGATATTCAGATATCTTAAGGGAACTCTATATTATGGGCTATGATATCCTAAGGATACATATTTCACTTTGAATTCCTACACCGATATAGATTGGTTTGGTTGTGTAGATGACCAGCAAAGTACTAGATCTGGTTAATTATTCCTTGGAGGAAGATTAGTCTCTTGGTAGTGTAAGAAACGAGATTTAGTTTCCCTATCCACTGTTGAAGCTAAGTATATTGCAAAAGCATCCTTTTGTATACAGGTACTTTGGATGAAGAAAAGTGTTAAGTACATAGGTGTGATGTGTGATGGGCATATCTCTATCTTTTGTGACAATAGAAGTGCAATAAACATTTCAAAGAATCTAGTGATGCATTCTAGGACAAAGCATATATCTGTGAGATATCATTTCTTAAGGGAGAAGGTGTTGCAGAATGAAGTTAGACTTGAATATGTGTCTACCAAGGAACAAATTTCTGACATATTCACTAAGGGCCTTCCAAAGGATACTTTTGACTATCTGAGGGGGAATTTAGTGGTTACTTCACCTCCTTCCTTGAATTGGGTGCACATGGAGATGTATTAGTCTAGTTGATTCAAGATTTTTTTGGTATGCACTGATGATTTTGGTCTACTCCTTAGGAAGAGTAGATAGTTTCATAGTTGTAGGTATGTGATGTGAGTGCACTCCTAAGGGGGAGTGATCAAAGATTTATATGGAAAGTGTTTTCATGCAAAACTTATCTTCTCCATTGATGCCAAAAGGGAAGAGAAATTCATTTGAAAAAGTGAAAGGGAGAGAAATGATTTTGTAGGTTGTCTAATCTAAAAAGAAATAGAAGAAGAAGTAGGTTTTAGTATGTATGTTTTCTTTGATGGTTTTTCACATCATGTTTCCATCAATGACAAAGGGGGAGATTGTTGCAAGTATGGATGTGTTTGGTTGTGTTGTCATTATTGTTGTCATTCATGTCAACACAGTTCAGAGTGATTACATGTGGTAATTTTATAGTTGAGATACTGTAGAAGTGTCTAGAGTACATAGAGATATATTTATGAAGTTGAAGTTATCTTGTTGCCAAGTTCTTTTGAGAAAATTAAGAAATAATGAAGATTGTGTAGTGTGTTTGTTCTGAGTTTTCTTTGGTAACGTTCTTTTCATTTCTTCTATGTTGATCCTATACCTATGTGGATTTGTGGTATTGATCATGAGCCTCAATGTATTATATATCCCAAGTTTTAGCTTCTGGATTGATGGAGAGTGGAAGATATGTTCACCGATGTGTGAACCAGTTTGATAGAACTATTTATTTGTGGACTAGGAGAAATATTTTTCTCCACAGTCCTCTAGTGTTTTTTTAGATCTTGCAGATCTAGAAGAAGGTTAATGTTGTTGTTCTCTATGTTCTAGCAAACATTCTTGTGGTTTGGTGCTCTAGAAGACTTGTTCTAGAGCTCCTATGTGTTGTTGCTCAATTCAGTTAGATTGTTGAAGAATTTTTTTGTGGATGAAGATTGTTGCAGCTGTTGCGGATGCGCCTAAATTTCTTTAAGAGATGTGAAAATTTCTGTTGAAGTTTGTTGGGTTATCCATGTGTGATCATCTTCCTGGAGATGTGCGTACTTCAAATACCATTGGTGTTTTTATTAGTTTTGGCCGACCTGGTGTTTACATGTTACATAAAAAATTTGCATTGAATTAAGGAAGTGTTTGATTGATCCAAGATTTTGTTTGGGTCCTAATTAAATATGTAATTGGTCCTCTCTCATTCTTATCCACCATGGGAATGTTGAGTAGCCAAACTAATTTGAAGTTTTAAATTGAAGGATGTATAGTTGGCCTTGGAGAATGCTTCTAGGGTTGAAGATAGTATAAAAGCAAGTGAAGTGTGAGAACAACTACGAAAAGTAGAGTGTGTAAGAGAAAATCAAGGAAAAACTACTTTGATGTGTTAGATTCCTAAAAGCAATGAGTTGACGGTGTATAGAATCTCCTGATCAAGCTATGAATGTGTGGAATTGATTATGGTGGATCTTTCTTTATCTTTCTTTATCTATAGGCATTGAGCCTCCCTTTGGATAGTGAATCCTATTGTAGGTAGTGATCCTTTATATCTAGGAAGTGATCCTTTGTATCCGGTATTGCATTATTACTATATTGTGAGCTAATCCTCACCATGGTTTTTCCCTCATTGGTTTTTCCACATAAATCTGATATCTCTGGTGTTTTCTTTCTGTTATTTGCATTTCATGTTTACACTTAATAATAGATTGAGTTAAAGTTGAATTGATGGTTAGAAGTAAAGTAATTTGGTACAACTGATTCACCCCCCCTCTTAGTTGTCTTGTGCATTTCAACAAAATGTAATGGGTATCAATTATCCAAAACCAATTAATTAATTTGGTAATTATATAATTGATTTAGCTGGATCCTTTTGGAGATAAGGTTGACTTAAGTAAATAAATATAAATTTATTTTATTAACGTGGAGGGTTAAAGGTAGATGAGGAATTATATAAACAATAAATATTTATTTAATTGGTTAGAATAGGGTGATTAATTATGGATAGTTTAAGATGTCTACACCAACAAATTTATAGGATAAATAAGAACCAAGATATCCAAGCCAATACGATAACTACTATAGGTTACAAAAATTAACATTTACAAATGACTCAATTTACTCTTATAAAAATATTTAAAAAATCCTAAAGTACCACAACATAAATCATAAACTTCATCCATCTGACCCTCTCACCACTACACTACACCAATTCATCATGATAATTAAAGAACCACTAAACAAAAGTTTATAAAACCATTACCTTTGAATAGGCTGTAGAAAACCTTGTATCAATAATACACTATTAGCAATATAAATATTTATGGGTATAGACAAACTATATCCAAGTTATGTATGCAACTTGTGGTTATGAATGATCCACAAAAATTTGTAAATCATAGTTCTCAAAGATATACAACATGGATTCAAAAAGAAAAAATAATAAGAAAAATAGAAAAAAGATAATAATGTAGATTCTTCATTACTCAAACATAAAATTAGATCTAGATACAAATTTTCACAAATCCACAGCAAAAAATAACATCAAATTAGTAACCCATCAAGAAAAAAAATTATTCAAATATTAATTGAACAAGTATGTACCAACACCTTTAAAAAAATAAGGCTACAACAAACCTCCTCAAACCACACATGCAAAATTGAAAAGATTTTGCATCTAGGAAAACCTCCACATTATTTTAAATTAGAAAAATATTCTCTTTATATATCTACAAAACACAAAAAAAATGGTTAAACATGAAAATTCATACATGTGTCAAAGATATGCATGCAAATCTTAGATCCACTTCTCAGCTAGAAGAGCCAAAAGTATAATAACACCAAAAAATTGAAAAAAACTAATGAATATCATAGATAATAATAACCATATATTTTAAACAGAAAATGTTTCAAAATTATAGATCCAACCAACCTAAATCTAATTCATACAAGTACTACCATACAAAATGAACCAAGATTTGTCTAGGAACTCTAGGCCTCAAAACAAGCTAACTCCACAACTATCACCATGTACATGTATGTGGATGAATTAGGTTGTTTAAGGACCTAAATCTATACGCTTCATGAATTTGAGGCTAATAATACAATTAATTTTAATGTTAGGTGTTATTTCCTAGAACCATAGGTCTAGAATTTTAAAAAAATCTTGTCATGCCTTCAAGGTTAGTGGTGCCTTCATGAGGGTAGAAAAGAATCCATCAATAGATTAAGGATGTTTTAAGGCATACAGTGAGAGTAGTTAATCTCTCCTACTCTTTGGTATTAGATTAAACATATGATGGTTTTCTCAAAGGTATTCTTTGTAGGTTTTTACATAGAAAAATATTGTAACATGACTGTGCCAAACTTTAACTACACCCAAGTATATGATTGATCAGAATAACTATTTCTAGGTCAATATCAACTAGTTTCTTTAAACATCTATATAATTGATAACACCTTATACATGCACCTTTAGATATCAACAATGTTTTAATCTCTTAAGATTGTCTCTCTTATTATTTTTATCATATTGACAAGGTGCAACATGCATGTTTAGATTCTCTAATAATTTAAAAATTATATTATCATTAAGATTTATCTCTAGTTTTTAAAACTAAATGTCGAATTTTAATAAAAACCTAACCTAATCTTATAATTAAATAAAAAAGGGATTTTTTAATTAGAGTGTTTGATTTTGATCCAAAAATTATTGGTTCTTACTCCTTTGGGTAATAGAGTTATAACAACAAAGAGAAAAAATAAAATACTTAGAAAGAATAAATAAAAGGAAGTTTTAAATCATATAGAAACAAAATATTACATTTCAATAATTAATCATGTCTGGGTATATTATGAAAGTTGAGGATCAAAAAAATTATATGGAGTTTAAGAATACAAAAATTTATTTAGCTCATCCTTCAAATTCTAAGTTGGATTCTATGGAAATCCAATGGACCATTGTACAAAAATGTTAAAAATCCTCTCTCAAATGGAATTGGGATCCCACCTTATTCTCCCTTATTCACATTGAAGAATATTTTTTATCCTCTATAGAATTTTTGGTTTGTTTGTTGCTAGTTGCTTTTTCTTGTCCTTTATTTATATTTTTTAAGTATTTAATAATAAATTTTTTACATGGTCCTCCACATTTCTCTTAAAAAATAATGAAATATAAATATATTAAAAATTAGGAAATGCATTTATTTCTCCAAAACCAACATATCCCTACTAGATAATCCATATGGAGTAACATGATCAAGTCTAAAAAATTCCTAATCAAAGGGGTTAGATGAAATGTGGGAAAGGTGATGAAATTAGATTTTGGGAAGATCCTTGGATCTTTGATACTCCCTTTTCTTCCCATCTAATTTTTGTTCCCTTGAAAGATGAATTGAAAGAATCATTAATGAGTATTGGGAAGTTGAAAGTGGTCAAACATAGTAGAAAATATCTCACTTTCTATAAGGCATATCAAATATATTTTCTCTACTTTGAATTGGTGAGAATTATTTGAAACCATAGATTTATGGGAAGGTTTAGATAAGACAATATTATCTAGTTGGTTGACTCCACTAGTAATTATACTATTAGCTTTGGATTTCATATCTTGGACAATTTTCATTTTTCTAACTCCAATTGGAGCAAAATCTAGAGGAAAAATATCATCCCCAAATTTAGCTTCATTTGGTGGATGGTTGGTAAAATAAAAATTATAACCATTGATAATATAAAAAGAAATGGATTTGAAATGTTCAATAGATGTACTCTATGTAATCAAAAAGAGGAAAATACCAATAATCTTATGATTGAATTCTCTTGTTGTTGGAAGATTATCTAGAATATCTTTGATAAATTCAACATCCCCTGGGTCTAGAAAGACGATATTAAAAATATAACTCAAATTTGGACTATTTCATATAGAATCAATCTTTGGAACATGTGAGATGAGGAATTTAGATAAAATGGAATAAAAAATCATAAAAAAATATTTCTATCCTTGGCTAGCTACTATGGACAAGATTATAAAAAATATAAAGGAAAATGTGATGATTGTAAACCTAAAGAAACCCAATTTGAACTTGATATAAATAGAAGGTCAGATAGCTAAGAATTGGGGCCTTTTGGATAGATTCGAAAAGGATAATTGTACTAATAAAATACAAAGAAAATAAAATGGTCCCCCCTATTCTTGGTTTAATCACACTCAACTTTGATGGGTTTTCAATGGATAACCTAGGGTAGGTAGGATGGGGTGGTTTGATAAGGGAGAATAGAGGTCATCATATTGGTTCTTTCTCAAAAAAATTGGGATATTAAAATAAAAACTATATTGAGGCCTTGAATACTCTAAAAGGGATAATATTTGTCAATCACAAAGGATTTAATAGGATTATTATATAAGGGGACTCCGAAAACATTATGAACATGATAAAATCTAAAGCCATCCCTCACAATTTATATAGGTAAATCATCAATTAAATCAAGATAAATATCATGAAATTTGAAGGGGTTAAAGATATTCATATATTTAGGGAAGGTAACTCTACCATGGACCTCTTAGAAAAATTATGGGGATAGGTGGAAGGGATTTTTATTGGTGATAACACACATAATTTTCTAGAAAATATAAAAACCAAAGTTATCAATGAAGTATTGAACAATAATTATAATCTAGCTAGTTATCATCCCCTATTGTATGCTTCTCACATGTGAAGGGGACATATTGAAGAGTAATAATAACAAAGAATTATCAAGATTGGCTCACCCTTATTCATTATAGTTCATGATTTTGGGCACTCATTCTAGAGAAGTTACCAACCTAATATGACTAAGAATAGAGATATTCCTATTAAATTTAATATGGTAGGATATTTGGTTAGAATGAAGCCTTCAAATAATGAGAATGTGCATAATAATAAGAAAATATGGAGAATTTTATGTAGAGGTAATCTCACTTCCTACATTGAAGTCATGAATTGTCATAATATTGAATTATATAGGTATTTTTCTTGTCTTAGAAAGATGGGTTGGTGTATATCAAGGGAGTCTCCTTTAATGTTTTAAAAGATATGATTACTTTGGCTACTAGATTGCATTTGGAGGCAGTGATATTACAAAATAAAATAAAGAAACTTAGCCATGATGCCATGAAGTAATTTTTGAGGAGAGATGAAAAGGTGATGATATTGAAAAAAGGCTTCAACAAAGAAGATATGTTGAGGTGTTGGAAGGTGGTTGTTGAATTCATCATGCATTATATCACCCTTGAAGGAACACACAATAATTTATACTCCTACATTTTCCCCATGTTAAACCATCTTCATCATGGTTCAAACAAGATGAAGAGGGAGAAAATTCTTATGAAGATAAATCATTGAAAACATAAAGCATATAAACCCAAAATGATTATACCTTCCCACTTTCACCTCCATTGATTGAGCTCCCAATATTTTCACCCAAAAAGATTGATTTTCTCAACTATGGATAATTGTGGATTGTTTAATTATTTTTCCAACATAAATTAGGCCAATTCAAATTTCATTCATTGTGAAAATTGAGATGAGAAGGCTTCAATATATATATATATATTTGGATGGAGAAATGGAAGGTTGAGATCTTGTGAAATGGACTATGGAGATTCAAGGATATAGTGAAGTCTTAGCATTGTGAAAAGTGTTACAAAGTTGTTCCATGTGAATATGAAATGTGACATGGTAAGAGGGTAAGGTTTTATCACACATGTGTGATTACATCTTGGGAAGAATAAGAAAGTGAGAAGTAGAAGGTAAGATGTGATCACACATGTGTGAGAACACATTGGGAAGAATAAGATTTTGACAAGTGGAAAAAAAAGTGGAAAAGTGTAAGATGAGTAGGACTTAAAGATATGGCAAGTGGTAATTTATGGAAAGTGTAGGGTGGCTCCATGGAGAATAATATATCACACATGTTTTAGAATCAAATGAGAGAGGAGCTAAAAGGATGACTTGGAGATTAGTGCAGGAGCACCTAGTTGATTTCTTGACTCCATGAGGAAATTTTGTTATTTTGGATTGATGTTTGGTTTTTAATTGTAATAAGGTCATATTTGTACCATGTTGAATGTATTTGAATCATTTTTAGGTTTCTAGGTGTGATAGATAGGTTGGTTGTCCAAATGTTTCAATCTTGCAACTGTTATCATGTACAAAAAATGTAAAAAATGGAAGAACGGGAAGCTGAAGAGTCAAATAATGAAGGAAGGTTAGGAGTTAGTTGTTTTTGGTTGGGTTTGGAGTGTGGATGTTTAGAAAATTCATTTGTGAATTTTTATTAAGGGTTGGAATTTTGTAACATTGAATTTGAATATCAAACAATACACTTTTCCTACATTTTTCATAGTATTTTGCAACTACAGGCTCTTGTACGGCTTGTTACGGTCAAAAAGTGCAAGTTTATGAATTGGAATCGATGCTGGGGTGAATCTTCTTTCATTTCCAATTGATTTTGTCTAATTTCATTGAGTTTGGAGGTTTTTAGAACCAAATTACTAAAAACTATTTTGAAACCCTGAATTTGAGGGTTTGATTGAATAAAATGGGTTTGTAAGCCATTCCACTTGGTGAAAAATGCTATAACTTGGTGGAATGGAATATTTTAGGCATAGGATTTTATTTTATGTGGTTTTAAAGAGTAGGGGAGGCATATTGTTAAATATTGGGTGATGCCCTACTTATTTTTCTTCATGTTTTTTAAGAAAAACCGATGCCTATAGGTAGGGGTTTGTTGAAGTATTGTTAGGAGACCATTGGTGCAACCACAATAGGAGGGTCCTCAAAGAGAATAGTCCCAGCCATGTAGGAAGAGTCACACAATAGAAGCAATACATAATAAGGAGGAAAATACAGATGCAAATTTTCTTATTATAAGAAATCTTGATTACAAATAGTCGGCCACATCCGAGCTTACAGATTCAGCTCACAAGCCTGATTACAACATGCTCAAAATATAGTGCTCATACATGCAGGTGAAAAAATTATAGATCAAAATCTATATACATATTTTTCTATCCGACTTGATCCCCCCCCTTAGACTAATGATTCAATAATAGCTTTATATCAAATCTGCGGGTTGAGAAAGATCCGCATCGGCCAAAGATCGCTACAATCTCCAATGAAGAAAAGTGTAACGTGTGCAAGAAAAAGTTGACCTCACATTTGAAATTCATCCACGGTAGATGTGCATGATGAAGTGTGGACCTAAGTGTAAGATCAAGAACACTCCATCGAGCAAATCTAAACACACCGTGAGGATCCACAAGTCACGGGAAAGATCTGTGATTGATCCAACTAGCCATTAGGTTTTGAAGTTATTTCGGGGCTAGTCCCAAAAATAGTCACATACTCTGAAAGTGATAACTTGCCAAAAAAAAGATCCAATTGAGCTGAAAACTTGGAATACGACAATTGAACATGTCCACAATGAAACCATAGGTATGCAAGATCTGGCAAGAAAATATGAAGAAATGTTGGATCTACCAACTCAAACAAGAATAGAACAAGAACAAAACTGAATGAAAATATTTTTGGTTGATGCAAGATTGCCAAGAACCAAGGATTCTCCTACATCATACATTTGAGGTTAATGAAACTTGATAATCTCACTTTGTAGGGGCCAAAGGAAAACCAATACGGTCTACCTCAGCCTGAGAAATCCAAGAAGAATCCTCCATTGGTCTACCCTTCCATTTCACTAGATATTCTTTGTATTTTCTTCCATGAGTCTCTCTTCCAGCTCTGACATCCAAAACCTCTTCTAGCTTGTTGGAGTGTTGTTTAGGAAGTTGTTCTTCCAATTTTTCTTGAATTTCATTACTGAACTTTGCTTCACGATACTGATGTAGATCTGCAATGTTGAATATAGGTGATATACCCATGTCATCTAGTAACTCTACTTCATAAGCATTTCCCGAATCAAACTTTCTCAAAATTCTACAGGATCTGAACTTACCCATCTTCAGTTTACTATATGTGCCAACTGGGAATCTTTCCTTCCTCAAATATACCATCACTTCATCTCCAACTTCAAACTCCTTATGTATCCTTCTTTCATCTTCCTTCTCCTTATACTTCTCGTTCATGTTTTCTAAATGTTGCTTCACTAGAGTATGCATTGTCTTCATATGTTTTGCAAATTATTCTACTTCTACACTCCTTTTATCTTCCTTACTGATGTCTCTCAATTCTGATATACCTCTAGGATGAACTCCAATAAAAAACTCAAAAGGTGTCTTTCATGTACTTCTGTTCACTGAATTATTGTAGGAAAAGTTTGCTTGTGCAAGGGCTAAATGCCAACTTCCCGTATTCTCTCCAACCAAACATATTTCCCAAACTCCTATTTACTACCTCTGTTTGTCCATCTTTCTGTGGGTGAAAATTAGAACTAAACTTCAAATCTATTTTCAACTTCCTCCAAAGTGTCCTCCAAAAATAACCAGCAAAATTTGTATCTCTGTTGAAAACAATATTCCTAGGTAATCCATGCAAACTAACCACTTCTTTGAAAAACAATTTTGCTACATGTACTGCATCTGTTGTCTTCTTACAAGGTATGAAATGTTTCATTTTAGAAAATATGTCCACTAAAAATACTGAATCATTACCTCTCCGTGTCTTAGGCAAACCAAGTATGAAATCCATGTTGATATCCTCCCAAGGTTTTTCTGGTAATGTTAAAGGTTTATACAATCCAACATTCTAGTAGCTCTCTTTTGAAACTTGACAAACTTTTCAACTCTGCACAAATTTTCTGAAATCCTTATGAATCTACGGCCAAAAGTAATTCTTACTCACCAATGCTATGGTCTTGTCAATTCTAAAATGTCCTACCAATCCTCCAC